>JAZKJV010008423.1:0-718622 GCA_037367405.1 Ottelia alismoides | reverse complement strand
TTTTGTTACTATCCTTGTATATTTAACTCTCCCGCTTCAGCAATTTTTGTAAATATTAATTCGATCCCTGAGTTGAATGGTTTGAATTTTAAGAATGGGAAAGAGAGTGTTATCATTGCTTCGGGTTGTGTGGACTTGGATCTAGCACTTAGAGAGAAACAATCATCATCTCTTACAGGTGAAAGTTCCATTGAGAAAAAAACATACTTTGAGAGATGCGAATGTTTAAATCGAATGTGTTTAATGATCATGAACAGCACAGTCCCAGATAATTTTAGAGGTGTTATTTCTGAGGAGAGTACCACCAAGAAGTTTCTTGAATAAATAGAAAAGTGTTTTACATAGAACAAAAAGTCTAACACAAGTATCTTTCTTGGGAAATGTGTTTCAATAAAATATAAGGCAGCAAGGAAAATAAGAGAGCACACATCAAACTAAAGGCACTAAGGTTAGAGTTATCTGAGGATTTACTCGTACATTTAGTATTGATCTTCATGTGCAATTTAATCAATTCAAGATAAGTTATAATTGCCAAAAGGAGAAATGGACTCTTAATTAGCCCATTTTCCATTATGGTCAAGTGGAAAAGAGAATGAAGCAAGATAGAACAAAAATGTATCATTTTGTTATTGGTGTCCAAAGTTCAAAAATGAAAATGTATGAAGAAGCTGCTAAGGAAATTCTACTTAAGGGAATCAAAAGAAACATAGGAAAACGATCAACCTTTTTTTGCAAGGGTAAAGGCCATATGAAGAACGATTGTACCAAATATCATGCTTGGCTTCTGTACATAAACACATTTGGTATATAGATTCTGGTATTACTATTCATACAGGTGTTTCAATGCAGGGCTTCCAAAATAGCCAAATGTCGAGCGATCATCTATATGGGTGATGTCAAGACTGTGGAAGCAGAGCATGTTGCATATTTAGATTGGTGTTATATATTGGTTGTTATTTGAATTTAGAACATGCTTTTGTTTTCCATCCTCTAGGAGGAACTTGATGTCTATTTACCTGTTTGACATGCTAATTAGGTTATGAATGTTCATTGGAAACAAAATGTTTAAATTACTTCTTCATTTAAGTTTGATTGCAACTAGCTCATTATCCAGTAATCATAATCTTATTTGCTTCGTGCATCTACCTTGCATAATGAAAACTTGCATGTCAATTCGTATGGTGCGAAGTATAAATTAGATAATGAAATTATGGTGTGTTGTGACAACAAGTGCTTAGGTCATATATCTAAATAAAAGATAGATTGACTTGTGTTAGTAGGAATTCTTGACTTCCTGGATTATACAAACATTGATATATATGTTGAATTTTTAAAAGGGAAAAGAATAGAGAAAAGAAGTTTGGCTTCGCTAGAGCTTCAGAAGTCTTAGAACTAACCCATAAAGATATTTGTGGTTGATTTCCTACAACCTCTTGCAATGAACAACAAAATTGTATCACATTCATAGACGAATGTTCAAGACATGGTTACTTGTATCTTATACATGAAAAGTATCAATCCTTGGAAGTATTCAAATCATTTAAGGTTGAAGTTGAAAATCAACTTAACAAAAGGATTAAGGCCATCCTATCTGACTGTGGGGAATATGGTAAATATGATGGATTGCATAAATAACATCCAGGATCTTTTGCATTTTTCCTGAAGGAATGCAGCATTGTCCCTCAATGTACCATGTTGAATACTCCTAAAATGAATGATATAAACGAGAGACGAAATAGAACATTAAAAGACTTTGGGAAGATGCCATAAAGACTACATCTTAGATACTTAATAGAGTGCCAACAAAAGCAGTGCCAAAAACACCATATGAAATTGTAGACTTGTAAAATACCTATTTTGAAACATTCTCATGTTTGAGGATGTATGAAGAACCGCTAAGTACCATGTGTTAATTCATCATTGTTATTGTAGTTGAGCACTTAAGATTAATCAAAAGACCACTAAATCAATTTTACAATTAAAGTGAGTGGTTAGAATTTTATTTTACTTGGATAAGCCCAAGGTCAAAATTAGAGAGGCCACTGTCTCCTTAAGTGGGTTAATAGTCAATTAAGAATTAAGTTTTCATAGAAGCATTTTTTATTTTTCTTATGCAAATAAAAATGAATGCAAATTCAGATAAATTTAGGAGCTAAAGTGTATTTTTTTATCAAATGAAGTCCAAAAATACTATATCTTGGCCAAAATATATAGAATGATGAAATTAGTGCTTTTATTTTTTGGTATTTTCTAATGCAAAATAAATTTATTATGAATTAATGATCCATACAAAGTTGTTTTTTGCAACTTAATTTTAATAAATAGAAAGAAAATTTTTTTCTCAGAAATAAATTTATCCTAAATAAGTCTAATAAATATGTATTCATGAAAATTAATATACTCTAAAAATAATGGGTCCACAACCTACTAAAAAGTAATTACTCAAATCACTATTTAATTTATTTTGACCTCTATATGCATACAAATGCGATAAATTTTGGATATAATGTAAAAATCACTTAGATCTACCTATTGTGATATTCCAGGAGTTTTTGGAGTAGTAGGTGATTTGTTACAAATTAAAGACTACGTATAGGATAAAATATGTAATTTTTCACGAAATAATTATACTAAATCAATCATAGCTCACAAAAATCAAACAATCATACACAATGGTAAATCCTATGGTGTTCTACTAAATGCCATTTTTGGATTCAAAATATGACAAAATAAGACTCAAAATTAATGCCCAAAGACAAGGGCCTAAACGCAATACAGCAATAAACTGAAATAAATGTGAAGAGGACCAAAGAGCAACTACCAAAACTATGCAGGAGGACTTATGCATTTTTTGCAATGGACGCATGTGCTAGGCACGTGCTGCTGATGTCACTGGGAGTGGGGGAAGTCTGAGATTCACTACAAATGCAAGGGAGTCCATGTAATTTCACCAAGGGGCACATGCCATGCACGTGCCCTGGCTAGGGGGTCGTGCGGGTGATTTGCTGAAATTGAGGAGGCTCTGGCACAATTTACCCCAACTTCACATGCCTGGTACTTGAAGTGGAGAGGATAGGGTCGGCAGCACGAAGTCGAGGGGGTCTGGCTGAGGGCTCGAGCGGCAAGGACGAGCTCGAGGCGATTGGTGCTCCTATTCAACGGAGGAGCTGGGCAGAGTTAGCTGAAGGCCGACCACTAGAGGGTGGTTGGAAGGAGGCGGTGGCCATTGGAGGGCAGTTGCAGGTGGAGGCCTCGGTCGACACATGACCAAGGAGGTGATGATGCTAGCATGGCTTCGGCGACTAAGGGTGGATGGCTGGAGCTCAGAGGAGAGGGGACCAAGCTACGGTGGTTGATTCGCCCAAGGTATAGGGTAGAGATCTGGTGAAGGGTGGTCGAAGTCGAGGCGATCTGGTGTCGAGGATATTAAGAGTATCACAACAAGGATACATCAAGAAGATCTTTGAAAGATTCTGTATGGATAATTCCAAGAAAGAATTCTTTCCCTTAAGACATGGTATTCACCTATCTAAAGGGATGGCTCCTCAAACTATTGAGGAAAAGAAGTCCATGGTCGAATGCCCTTACGCATCAACTAGACCAGATATCTACATGCAGTGGGAGTGGTAAGTCGTTACCAATCATGTCATGGAGAGGAACACTAGACAGCATTAAAGACCATCTTCAAGTAATTAAGAAGAATTCAAGACTGCTTCTTGGTTCATGGAGATAATGATCTAAAGTCATAGGGCACATTGATCCGGACTTCTAATTAGATGTGGATGATAGGAAGTCAACCCCAGGATTCTTATAATGAATAGTAGTGTTGTAAGCTAGAGAAGCAAGAAGTAGGAAACCATGTCTGACTCAACAGCTAAAGCAGAATACATAGCTACATCGGATGCTGCTAAAGAGGTTGTGTGGTTGTGCAAGTTCATTCAGGAACATGGCTTAGTTTCCTCATCGGATTATCCCATTCCATAGCTCAGCGAGAACACATGTGTCATAGTACAAGCGAAGGAACCCCAGTGGCATCAAAGAAGCAACACGTGGATAGGAAATATCACATCATTTGGGAGATCTAGAAGCATGGTGATATCATGATTCCCAAGGTTGTCTCTGCCTGCAACATTGCAAATCTGCCAACTAAGTCGTTCACTCAAAAGGTCTTCGACCAGCATTTTATGAATATGTGGTTGAGAGTTGTACATGAATGACTCTAAGGGCTAGTGAGAGACGGTTGGACATGTAAGCCCATTGACCCGGTAATGTGATAAATGTTATTATTTTATCATGTACATCTAAAATGAAATGAATAAATGATTGTGAATATACTTTACTATTAGGGTTCCTTTGTACAATTAGGGTTATAACCATAGCCATATTGAATACCATGCAGTTAAGAGGACACAACTAGGGCTGTCAGGAAAGCTTGGGCTCAATGATCACAACTCGGGCTCGGCTCGTTAAGGGCTCACGAGCCGGACTCGAAACCTTAACGAGCACGAGCCCGAATTGGGTTTTATGGCTCATTAGCTTATCGAGTCGAGTCCAAGTTGGGCGTTGTTCAACTCGATAACTCAACTCGATAATATGTTTCCCTTCTTAATAAAAATTTGAAAACATATATACCAAAGCTTCCACATATAGTTTGATATAAAATAGAGGTTAACATTTTGCTTGCCAAAAAGCTACAGAAAAGAGTATAAAAAATCAAAGTTACAAATAACATTTGCATAATTTAAAATGGAACAATGACTCGTTAAGAGGTTCATGAGCCTGCTCATTTTGAGGCTTGTGAGCCATCTCAAAAACTCATGACTCGATAAGAGGCTTGTGAGCCAGCTCATTTTGAGGCTCGTGAGCTCGCTCAGAAACTCATGGCTCGATAAGAGGCTCGTGAGTCAGTTCGAACTCGACGAGTTCGAGTTCAAGTTGGTGATCCATGGCTCGACCCTTATCGAGCCCAAGTTCGAGCCTTAGGTTTTTTATCGAGTTAGAGTCCGAGTTGAGGCCAACTCGGCTCGTGGAACTCGATATACACCCCTAGACATAACTGACTTTGAACATGTAATGTTCAATAAAGATCTCCAATCTGAGAGAGAGGGAGAGAGAAAGATGGCATTCTTTCTCTAAAGATTAATTTCTAACTGACTTCTTGATGCAGGTCCACCGCATAGGAATGGAGATTCAGAAGTGTTGGAATAATTAAGTCAAAGAGTTGAGTTGATGAGGTCGAGATAAACTAAGACCTATACCGTAATTGTCACGATCATGCACACATCCTTTGACCAGAGATAGATGCACATCTATATGTCTGAGTGTGTACATTTGACAGACCAATAGGTTGGTGACCAAACCAATATAGTAGCATGATGGTGTGCATATGAAGATATATGAGATGTATGTTCTCTCCAAAGAATCATACAAGTTCATAGTTGATGAACCAGGACACAAAGTTCACTCATGAAATGATTTGGAGTCAAAATAAATTCCATGCATGGTTGTCTTATTTATGAAATGAGACACGAATTTGAGATATTAATATATACTTTTGGAAAGTATATGATTAATATTGAAGCCCAATTATCGAATGAGAAATCTATTGATATATTCTGAAGAAGATAATCAAACTAGAGTTCGAACTACAGATTTAACAAAGTCTTCCAGTGTGAAGGATGAATGAGTATTGAGAATACTCATGGTTAAATCTATCATAATAGATCATCTGCCATGGCACTTCCATTTTGAGGGAGTGATGAAATGGGATGAATTTTAAGGGCTCTGTTTAGCTAGATGATTTGTAATTTAATTGGATTAAACCACAATTCATTTGAATCCAGTTCCATTTCCAATTCAATTTTCAATATCCAAATGTTAGAAACAAAATGATCATAGAAATAGAAACACACAAGCTCCTTGAGCTCATTTCTTAGCTCCAAATGGTTTGAACTATGATTAGAAATGGACAAAGAAGCTGAATTCAGCTAACCGACAATTGCTCCAGCTCATAGAGATTGTGATGACTTAGAGTATAAAGTGTTACAGCTCAAGCTCAATATTGTAGGTGACGCATTTTTGTAAAAATGGCATAAACCCTGAAATTGGATTTATATCCGGATTTCAAGTCACTATACATGGATCGTATGATCTCCCCGACATTATCTCCAAGTATCTGCATTTTTATCTCATGAGTCCTAATTGGATTAGGACCCATACCTATTGATGTCAATATTGTAAGAATAGTTATTATTACATTTTAATCAGGACAATTTTGTGAATAAGATTCACAATATAATTCATTAATTAATGTGAATAGTGATTCACAATAATTAACATTTATATGGATATGATTCATATAAATATTTATGTAAATAAAATTTACATAATATTTCCAAGATATGAAATTGGGTGAATTTTCTTCACACTAATTTTGTAGGTGTAAATTATATTTACATTTAATTTTGTACTCATGAATATGATTCATAAGAATGAAGGATTATTTCTATAATTTATCCAATATTGATAATGTGATTATCAAGTTAATTAAATGATAAATAAAAAGGCAAGAAATTGACTATTTTTAATCAATATGGAGCGTGTATACATGATATGCATGAGGCACCATGTTGTTGAGTCTTAATTGATTTAGGACTCAAAAGTTGTTGCTTATTTTTTGTTAATTAATTAATATTAATTAGAGCTCGATTGAATTAGGACTTGCTCTAAGTCCTTGATCAACAATCCAAGGGACTATGATACACACAAGGAGCATGTATTTTGTGTATAAAAGGTGAGCGAGGCTCGCTATTTTGCAACACAATTTTTGGAAAATAATGTGATTCATCTTCATGCCCACAAGAGAGACTATACAGATTTGACTTGATTCGGGAGGTTTCTTTTACTAGGAACTCACACTTCAAGAGGTAACCATGATCTATCTCTTATATTCCTTATGAACAATAGAAATCAAGTTGGGAATTAATTCCTTAGAATAATTGATATCTAAATGCACAAATCATTATGCTAAAACTTCTAGTTCATACAATGAGCTTACATTGATCTAGTAAAAAGTTTGCTAAATATTCTGTGTTTCTGTGATGCGAAGTTAATATTTTTTATTTATCTCCTTCACTAAAATCCATTAGCATGGTTGAAGTGTCGAATCAAGAGAATACCATTCTTCAGAAGTTAGTCCGATCAAAGAGGAAGGACTAATTTCAGCTTTTAAATCAAGTTCTGTGGACATATACGACAGCTTTTAATACCACTATGGGCACTTCTTCATTTCATCTTGACTATATGAAATTCAATTCATCAAGAAAGATCATGTACGAGTTTGAGTGGGTAGTGTACAATCTTCAAATGTTAAGTAAAAGAGTTATTATAATCCAAATTTGCTTATATAGATCCTGATGAATCTCCATTTCATCACCTTTATTCTTTCATTTTGGCTTTAAATCCCTAGCTAAATGCATGTATATATCATTCATTTATCAAAATAAACAATCTATAAATTGTACAAAATACTATATAAAATACTGTATATTTATTGTATTTAATTCCAAACTAAAAGAATAAAGGAAGAATAGAAAAAGAAAGGAAAAACCATAGGTGTTGAGTGACCCTAAACCTCAAGATCGCGTCATCATGATGACTTGGTCGACAAGGAATAAAGTATGGATAGATAAGGCAGAAGAACTGTACAAAGATACAAAGAAAACCATACATAAAACCCTAGATTTAATTCAACCATAATTGATATTTGGGATCCATTTTATTCTTTAATATTTATATCTCAAATAAAGAAACTTTGTACATTAAAGTTGTAGAATATATATATATACAAAATTTATTTCATACAAAAAATACATATTGTGTATTCTATACTCAGTATAAAAATCCAAAATCAAAACTTTCCAGGCCCATATCTTCTCCATATAAACTCAAAATGCATCAAAATCACATTTAATTATATATAACTGTTTATTAGCTATTTATTGAAGGTAATTTTATTCAATTTGGTGATATTATGCAAAAGTTAGATTTTGGACCCCTATTGTACAATATACCTAAATAAAATATTCATTTTATTTATTCTTTATATTTTTCACAATTTCATATTTTTATATTTTTTGTAAATACTCTTTATAGTATATGTACATAATTATAATAAAAGAAAATCATTATAAATATATACTAAAATAAATTAGTGTATAAAATACATAAATGAAATATCAATATATACACCTATATAATAAAGACATCTATTTATTTAAGTATACAAATAAACTAAACAAAAATATAATAAAAATATATTTATGTATATTTAAATAAGTTATACATATAAAAAATAAGTATATAAAATAAAAAAATCTAAAATACGAAATAAAAATAAAATATTCAAAATATAGGTCAATATACCTATAATTATACATGTAAATTATAACCTACAATAAATAACCCCCAACAAATAAATAAAAATAAGAATAATATACTACAAAATTTATAAACATTTTTTATTTAGAAACCAAAAATTTATTATTTCGTTTTATATTTTTCATTGAATTTAAGATGATTTTTTTCTTTTTCCTAGTTGGTCCACATGGACCAACTAGGGAGCTCCGTCCATTTACCCGAGGTCAACTGTAATGGCATGCCCCGACTCCCTGTCAAAACTCTCGGGTAGGCCATCTTATCACATTTTTTACGCCTCCTCCTTACTCCCATTCCTCTTGAGAACTTCATCATCACGAAGCCCCTCATCCTTGATACTAGCCCAAGCGAGCATCTTCACCTACCACCTTCGATCCAAGCGCCCTCTCTCCATCCTTTCGGTTGGAAGTCACCCTATAAATAACCCCTACGGTCTCCTTTCCTTTTTTTGATCTCTCCCAATCCATCATAACCCCCATTTTCACATATCGTTAAGCTCCTAATGACAGCAAGTACAGCTCCGAGCACTTGTAGCATGGACAAGGTGGAGGAAGAGCAGGACCCATGTCTGCCTCCGACGACCTTCTCTACTTCGAGCTCCAGAGCTCGTTGAGCTTCTAGGTTAGAATTTCTAACTTGCATTTAGTTCCACTAGTGTAGTTGCAGGTTTAATTGTAGCATTTGATTAGCTTAATTTTAAAAAAAAACAAAAATTGTTGGAGCTCCAGCTCCGGTCACAAATCCATAATAGTCTGACTATTTTCCAACCCACTCACACTCCCTATATGTTCCTTATCACGTTATTCATAAAACCCCTTAATGATCATCCTCGACTCTGCAAGAATCGAGGCTCGACAGAGCTCCCTTTCCTCCTCTGCACCGGAGCTCCACCTATATTTCCATCCACAACCCGTCTTGCCTCACCCTTGAGCTGAGGATACTCCCCCTCGAGCCAAGGAGACTTTTGATGTAGGATAGTGATTCCCAAGAGGCATCTGAAGTCCTGATGCTCACCTGGAGCACTTCTAGGTGCTCGGACTTCTTCTGAGCATCTAGAACCCTCCTGCCATACTTGGAGGAGCGCTTTGCATGTGGAGACACCTTAGGAAGCTGCAGCACCCTTGGCTTGGAGAAACGTGCTCGAATGTGGCTAGATTCATCGATCGAAATCCATCTGGCCGGTCGTTATTAGGTGTTCATTGTGGTCACCTAGGTGCTGTCGGATCAAGAGTATTGGCCCAAGTCTAATCTTGGCCAATGGATTAAATCGAAGCGTATCCCGCCCAGAGCCATCCAATCAGACATGTGTTACGCAAGGAATGGTTGGATCCGAAGCTTTTAAGTGGGTAGTTTACAAATACCCCCTTTGCTTATTTTGTAATTAGTAATTAGTCTTGCAAATATTTTACAACATTCAAAAAGTAGTTGATAAATTGCACGTAAGCCCTTCAACTATTCCAAAATTGCACTTATTCCCCTGCCATGTCACCTCACGTGGTGACTCACGTATATGGGAATTTTGCAAGTAAACTCCTCTGGGTTTTGTAATTGCAGTTTAACATTTAAAGTTTTAATATTAGTTCAAAACTTTTAGGGTATCATACAACGTAGTCCCTATCTGTTATTTTAATTGTAAATATTCCCATGCTGGTTCATTTAATTTTTTGTGATAGTTTTCTTTTTTCTAAATATATCATCCATGCTCCTAAAATCGTGAAAAAATAAGAGAATGTGCCCAATTGTTTGATCTTTAACGTAATATTTTTATTTTTTGCATTTTTATGTAGTTTCCTATTTATTAAAAATAAAAAATGCATAGATATTTTCTATCTACTTTAAAAAATCCAAAAAAATATATAAAATTTTCTTTAAAATTCCTAAGTGTTTATTATTGTATTTTGTACTCACAGATCAAAAATCTCTAAAAATAGAAAAAGAAAATTATAAAAAATAAAAAGCTCCAAAAATCCTCATACAAATATAAAATTTATTTGGAGAAACTTTGACCCCTTTTGTTATTTTTAATCTCAAATCAATTTGGAATGTTTTAAAAGTCAATGTTTTTGACATTTTTCAGACTTAAATACCTAAAATAGTAAAAAAAATCTTGAAAAATTAAAAAAATATTTTAAAAATATGAAAAGCATAAGAATATTTTATTCTGTATTTTTTTACTATTTTTAGTCGTATTTCTAATTATATTACCCTATATTGTAATATATATCTATATATAATTTGTATTATTATAAATACTTTATAAATTATTTTAAAACTTAAAAAATAAATATAATAAAATTATAAATTATAGAATTAAAAATAAAATAACAAGATAAATAAAAAGGAATAAAAAATTAAAAAATCACAAAAACTAAAGTAGTGTGCATATATACATTTATACTTATATTATTTATTTATTATTTATTTATAAATAATATTTTGTGCTACCACGTATTATTCCCTGAGTTAGACCCCTACCTGCTTGTTTGCTATACACATCCATCATATGGTAAAATAAATGGTTATTCACACCTTGGTTTGCATTGCTTCATTATTTTGTATGGGTTAATTATTGTTTTAGTCACTGGTCTTGTGTTTGGTCACACAACGACCACTAATTGTGTGAGATTAGAAAATCGACCTCGATTCTGTGATCAAATAGATCCACAATTCAGCGCATGAGAATAGCTTGATCTATAAGGATAAGGTTAAGAAGTGGCGTGATTAGCACATCTGCCACAAGATCTTCAAGTCGGGATAGAAGGATCTATTGTTGAGTGCTAGATTGAGTATTTTTCAGGAAAGTTCAAAAGCAAGTAGGAAAGAGCGTATATAGTGAGAATAGTGTACAACAATGCCAGTATTAAGATATCAGAGTTGTCAACTTGTGGAGATGCATTCCTTCTCAATGGGCATATGTTGAATCCAATCATAGACTACAATGATCATCTGGCCCGAGTTGAGAGCATTCAGTTTGCACAAGACCTAGGAAACTTGGTGGAAAAGCCTGCAGAGCTGAGCAATTTTCAAGATCGCTTCCATTTTTCGATCTTTTCATATTTTTTATATCCCATTATTATATTCTTTTATATTTCTTATGTACTCATCGTTGGTTTCCTTATTCCGTGTGTGATGTTATTCTTAGAATGCTTTTATACTAAGTATGGGGGGATCTAATCTTTTAATTGATTTTGTGTGCATTCATCTTCCTGTATTTAGGATATTTGAATCCTAAGTATAACGAGGTTGAAGCCCCCACTTCTCATTCTCTAGTTCATTCTTCATGGGTAATCCCTCCTGTAGTAAGCTGACCAAAGACTAAGTATAAGGGAGGCAATCGCCCTCATTCATGATTCTTTTACTGTAACTATGCTCGGTATGAGTTATATCTTCTCTCTTTTTGACATTTGAAGACATGGCTTAGACTAAGGTTGGAGGAATACGTATATACTTCATATATACTTTACCAATAATTCATACTTTCGACATCTTTTAGAGTATAAAATTCATAACAAAAATGATACTCTTCCTTTCATGGTGAGCCAATAAAAGCTATTGGAAAATCGAAAAAAGACTACATATCTCTTCAAATTTTATAATAAGTTACACATTTAAAAAATTAAAAGCCTGAAAAGGATAAAACTCATAAAAAATGAAAAAAATTAGAATCTTGCATAAAAAATTCATACTCAAAAAACCATCTCACAAAAAGATTTTTACGTGCATTCCATCTTGCATCTTATGCCTCTCATGTACTTCCTTTGTGAAAAGTCATTGGATTCTGAACTAAGTCATGATTGCAAATAGATATGATCTCGATCTTGATCCAGTTAACATCAGAGAATCTTCATCCGAAACTGGATTTTAGATGCTTCATGTTTATGTTGTAATTCTCAAAGTTCCACAAGTTATTGTTCAAATTTCAACTCTTAGTATCTAAGTAGATTTTCTCACATTATAAGTTTCTATCTTGAATAGTGAACTACTCTACAATATTGCATGGTACATTTAGCTCAATCTAAATGGAATGTTGAAAGGCCAAGTCAATCTGAGTGGAGTGACAAATGACTACTTTGTCAAGGGTGGTAGACACCCAAGCCTTTGGAACTATGAGATACCGATGCTATACCATACTCTCTTTAGTGACATGGGTATCTAAAGAACAGAGTACTGGGTTGAAACAAAGCTTCGGCTGAGGGATAAGTTGTTAGCACTTAGCCATTCAATCAAAATGGGGGTCAATACAACCATTTCACATAACTATTTGTTCTTTTCTTGTCCACCAAATAGAGAGAAAATCCTCACTACCAAAAAGAAAAAAAACAGGAGAAAAGAATCAAACACAAAGAGATGCAGTACAAAAATCACACAAAGACAAAAGTTTTATCCACATGCAATAGTCTCGACTAGCCTCGACTACACCGATCGAGCTTCCAAAGAGAGACTTAACTATACTATCTAAACGTCAAACATTATTTTTATATGCTACCGGCATTTGACCCTAGAAGGGAATAGCTGACCCTTGGAGGATGAGGTGCTATGGAAGTTGATCTGCTTGTCCTTCATAACTTAAAGTGGGTAGAGCTAATACCCATCACTCACAGTATAGTTAGCTTCAAAGCTCAAAAAGTATGCATCATGAGCAAGTGGGTTGGAATTGACTTTGAACGTAACATGAATAGTGACTAGTGGAACTTAGAGGTTGTTGAGTCTAAAATCTTAATTCTCAAGAAGTTCTGAGACATCATAAATCCAAAGGTCGGATTAAGTCTGAGTTCTTCATATAAGTGTTTGCAAAGAGACTAGTAAAGTTTAAGTATAGGGGGTTAATGAAACGGTGTTATCAGATATGAAAATTGAGCTAAGTTTGTTAGCAAATACAATCATTCATGCAAAAACATCGGATTTTTATAATTCTATATTTACATATCATCTCTTTTTATCACTCAAAAACCCATAAAATGTGCAAAATAAAAAACAAATAAGATTCAGAACAGGATGCATGAGAGTACATACTCTATACCTAAGAAACCAGATGAAATGGTCATGCAAGGCTTGGATCCGACCCTCACCTAGGTCGTATGCCTTGGTTGACTCTTTAATGAGTAAGAAAATTAGGAGATCGATAAATAAACACATAAAATGACAAAACACAATTGTACAGAACAAGCACAAACTTCTAAGGCCTTTATTTTTTTCACAAGTCATATTAACTTAAATCGGTTTCCATTAATTCAATAAATATGCTTATAAAAATATAGAAATAAGTCAAAAATTACAGTGACCAATAAAAGCAGACTTTGATTCTTTATATATTGGCAATCCAGATTTTACATTCGAAGTATATGAAATTCAAATGGACCAAACTTACTTTCTGAATCATGAAATTAAATATTTACAATCTTAAAAGTACTTATAAGTTGATAATGGCTCATTTGTGCAAAACGATTTTTGAGACACATTGGACAAGTATTTGTATAGTATACGATTATTACAAAATAGATATGTAAATATTTTTACTTATTGTCATTTGTAATGCAATATTTGTATTTTCTATTTTCTACCAAAAAAGATTAAAAAAAGATAAAAAAAATACGGACTTCACATTACAGGTATATTTGACCTACTAAAAACAGTATGCATCTTTATATAACATCTAATTGCATATGAAAATTTCATAAAAAAAAATATGCATGCATATATTATATTCTCTACTACTTACATAAAACAAGATATCGTATCTTACTCAGAATAAAACAAATAAAGATAGAACATATGTCAAAAATATCTATAGTTACCTTACTAATTTTGTATCTCTCAAATTTGAGAGTTTTTAAAGAAACTTCCTTCTTGGAAGGTGTGGATCTTTTCATTCCAAGCACTAATCTGAGTTTCTTTTATTTGGATACATTTAATATTTATTTTCAATTTTTTTATCAATTTTTGTATTTCCTGATTTTTTTAATAGACCACATGGCCCACTATCCCCCCCCCCCCTCTCTCACTCGGTCTCGGTCGATTAACCCCAGCCTCTTTTCTTTGCCGTCTTCCCCATTTGTGGAACGTCACCAACTTACTACAGCTCGATAACCCTACAAACCGACCGACCACAATTAGATCATCAGACCCTCCATTGCTGACACGGACAAGGATCCTCTGTTGTAATGGGAATTATAGCAGAGGTGTTGTAATTCCTTTATTTTTTAGGATTTGATTTTCAAAATCCAACCTTCCGGTATATAGCTTCGGCTATGTTACCCATATCTTTCAAATTTTGCTCAAATGCGATATCATTTGCTATTTTATCTTAACGATCAAAACTCTGGTCAACATTTAAGCAATTTTTTTACCAAACTATTGATCATTAAGGAAAAAATAAGAAATGCCCTCGGATTTTAACGAAATTTGGGTGATATCTGGAAGATTAGTTTAAGATATAATCCATAAGGTTGTTGAATTTTGAAAATTAAAATCGCAAAAAAAAATGAAAGTACAGCACCTTTATTGTAAAGCAGAGGATCCTAATCATGCTGACGCTCCAGACGTCCTTGAACCCCGACCGCATAAAACTGCATGGATCCCCACTTCAAATCTTATATGCCCAACTTGAGACCCTCCTTTCCAGTTCTCTTGGATCCCGGTGACAACGAGGAAGAGGATCAAGCCATTACGTCGGGAGGGGATCATCGGCGCGATCACTCTCCAAGCTCATTCGCTCCAAGCCGAAGGCGCACGTCACTATCGTTCTTCATAACGCTTCTCATGTATACCCCCAAAACCCATCTTCTTCCATGTACTTCTTTGTCATTCTCGTTTTAAACCCATACTCCCAACGCGTCTGGATCGTCTGTTGTGGTGCTGTAGAGCATGATCGAGCGGTTGTGGTGCGCTACATCACTACAGCACCACAGCAGAGAACCGGCTCCCTACTCCGAACATGCACCTCTCCCATGTTCATGTTATCGCTCCCCTTCTTCCCACTTGTATCAAATCCAAACCATTCGCTTCTTCGCCTCCTATTCCACAACCCAACCCTCTGAAGACCATGTAGGGTGGTCGTCGATCGGTCCTCTTCTCTCGTCGCCATAGAGAAACAGACTAGCTCAAACTTCCCTTTGTCTAATCCCTAATCGAGCTCGATGAGCTCAAGTCGCGTTGTACCTTGCAGGTGTTCCCAAGCAGCGACCCACACTTGAGATCCATCACCTGGAGTCATGCCGGAGCCCCCTCGCGCCTCACGCTCACCAGAAGAAGAATGGGGGGTGGTTGAAATGTAACCACCGTCGATTGCGAGAACTGAAGCCATCAGCGCCGTCCATGAGAGGGTATTATATCCACCCATTGACGTGAGCCTGTGTCATTTATCACGTGGGCGCAGATGAGCCCCACGATCCAGAGACAACGCCCCATCGCCGTCGCTTAATCAAGATATAAGTACACTCGTTGGATCGGGCTTAGTCTCATCTCAACACTCTGTCCGCAGTCAACACACGTGACTTAACGTGGTAGAATTTTGCAATCATACCACGGCTTTTTGCTGACAAGAGAGGATCCTCTGCAGTAGAGAGGATTGCAGCATATGTGTTGTGTGTAATCTTCTTTAATTTTTTTATGATTTAGATTTCTTCAACCTTATAGATTGAATTTTAGATTAATGCTCTACGTACTCTCCAAATTTCGTTTAAATCCGTGATTATTTGCTATTTTATCTTAATAGTTGAAGATTCAGATATTTTTTAAATGGAGTTTAAGTTGCTTAGATCTTGATCGAATGTTTGACCATTAAGATAAAATAGTAAATAATCTCGGATTTAAGCAAAATTCGGAAGGTATGTAGATCATTAATCTATGATTCAATCTATAAGGTTGGATTTTGAAATCTAAATTATAAAAAAAAATTAAAGAGGATTCAAGCACCTTTACTGCAATCCTTTCTGTCCTCTTCCATTCGTTGATCACCCCCGAGTTCGACGCCTCCAGGAGCTCTCACCAGACGACACGTGACCACTTGGATATATTGCGCTTAGGCACCACAAGTTGGAAAGATTACAAGGGAAGCTTTTAAACCTCTTTTGAACTTGAATTTATTTTAGAAACTTCACGATATAACCATGTACTCAAAGCTTCTTATCTCGCTCATTTTTGCTTTAAAATTTATGAATATTGTAATCCTTACATTAAACTCTATATTACAATAGAGGTTCGTAATTTTTTAATATGTGATTAATTAATTATGAATTATTGAACTAATTGTGTCAATTTGCATTGTTTAATTATTAGATAACTGTGGGCTTGATATTTTTGCCTCATTTTTGGAGATGTTATAGCTTTGATATAGTCCTAATTGTACACCAAATCTCATTAAAAATATAGTACTTTATGACATGTAGAATATTCACAAGTTTTATCTTAGTTGACTTATTCTAGATGCTTGCAGTGTCTTAAAATTTTTAAAATAAGTGTTGGTACCCTTTATTTTTTTCTACATTAGGGATTTTTTCGGATTTCTAAATCATTTAATTAGCTAAAAATTCAAAAGCATTAATTCATCATTGTGTAATATTTGATTTTTATTTTATACATTTTGCATTTAGAATTATGAAAAAACTAGAGTTGATGCCTCTCATAGATCCACATCATATACAAAAATATCTTTGTAATATTTTTTCTAACTCATGAAATCTCAAAAACATTGAAAACCTTTAGAAAAACCACTTAAACTTCATATAAAATCAAATTGAAAGACTGAAATATGTCATGAATTCCTCATTGAACCTCTTTTGAGGGGGGAATAGCCACCCATTTTTTATCCCCATTTTTAACAAAAATTTATTTCAAGGTTGAGTCCATTTCCCTTTTTTTACATTTTCTCTTTGTATTTTATTTTATTTTTCCTTTTAACAGAGACATAAATATTTGCAAAATATAAAAACACAAAAATATTTTATTTACATTTTTAGCATATTTTTATTACTCTTACTTTATTTTAAAACCATTTTCTCCTTCCTCTTCTCTATGATTAGTTATGTTAAAAAAATATTTTATTTTAGTTATGTTCTAAATTAATAACTCAAAATATTCAAAGTAAAAAAATCAAATATTAGAATAATTAAAAAATCCTAAAACTCTAAAAAAACTTTAAAAACCACAAAAGCACACACATTTAGTAAGAATTTAGATTGAACTAAGTGACTCAATTCAGGTATGATTTGACTCCTTGTTTTCGACCTAGGTTCACCGCATTCATTTATTTCAACATCCAATTCTTATGTTACATTTCTATTTATTCTTCGGAGTTTAGTTTGTTGGTGTAGATCCTCCTTGAATCGAAGCCATGGTTTCAACACCAACTAGATGGTTCCAAAATAGATGCATCAACGACGACAAGCAAGATGAAGATCTTAAGGTTGAAGATAGTAAAGACGAGTTGGGGATGAGGAGGAGGTGGGAGGGAAGTGTAAAGGAAGAAGATGATGAGGAACAAGGAGAATAGATAATCACACCTCTTGTCTTTCGAATACGCTTGTGCCCATAAGTTAAAGTTCAGTCGGGATGGGAAAGAACGCCAATTAAGCTGAGATGCTTAACTCCTAAGGGTGTGTTTGGTACGCGGGTTAGGACGGGTTAAACTGGTAGAGGGTAACCCATTTTTGTGTTTTGGTGTTTAGAAAGATGGATAAACTTGGGGTGGATTAGAAGTGGGTTTGTTGTGATATGATTGTATTGAAGTTTGAAAAAGTGTGTAGTTATTGTAATGTGATTGTATTTAAGTTTGGAAAAGTGAGTAGAAATGGAGTAGTTTGTAATTTTTATATGATATGATGATATAATATATTATTTTTTTATGGAATTGATGATGGAGAATTGATTTATTTAATTTTTAAAAAAAGAGAAATGTGGGACCGTAAGGGTGCAAGGAGGTAGGGCCATAAATGTTATAACAAAGAAGGTATGGTTATTGCACAGACTCGGAAGAGCTTGAGCACTAAAATCCATATTATTAATGAATTGAACTTCAACATAGATGACTAAAATACATTGAACAAGAGCAAACATGAACATGATAATCTATTAAAGAATAGAAATCAAGCAATGATGTTCTATTATTAATGAATGAACTTACTTATTCCGAGACAAAATCTCTTTATTCCGATATAGAGGGGCATCATCCCTCATCTAACCAGACTCCTACGATCTCGGGGACCCTGTGTGCTAGACAACCCTTAATCCTCGGTAATGTTTTGAGATATATATCAAAATGAATTTATAACTCCCATTTTCTCTGAATAATACAAGTTGTAATATTTGACAGAACTACATATATGATCCCCCAAGTTGAGATCCGATCTCGTTTAAAGAACATGTTATTCCTTTGCCTAACAATACCAAGCTAAATCGTGTTAACTGCATATTGTTCTTAAATGTATAAAATAACTTTAGGAGTATGGAACACACTCCCAGACTTGATCAATAATGTGCAATCAGCCTCAGTCTATAACGTTTTCATCATCATGCATCTACATCTTTATTTACACCAATCCACAATTTATTGATAAGTTGAGAAATGGGGTTTAGAATAAACAGAAGAATTTCCTCATATACCAAGTTTGCATGTAATTTATATCATTAACATAATTTCAAATGAAGCACCCGAAGTGACACCTCGAATTCTGGATCCTAAAACGATATGTTCTATCAGGTTCCTTTTAATATAACTATGAAAAATTTTGAGACCTTATGCAAAATTTACTCAAATGTTTCCAAACAAAACCAACATCGAGGGCCCTTTTAAAGAAAGATCAAATGGATAGATAGAGTTATATACATCCAGTAAAGTACATAGAACAAAAGAAGATGAAAAAACAGTCCAAATATCAGCTATCATCCTCACTGTCATCACTGTACGAAACCAAACCTCCAAGAGATCCAGGCTGACGATCGTTGCAGATATGCTCTTCAGGGCCATTTGTGGATTTGGCAACAGTGCAATTTGGAGATGATTCTGTCTTGGCTTTCTTCGATTGCGGCTTGACAGAAACAATCAAACCACTGAGAGGGCGTGCTTTCTGGCTTTTTTTCACTATAGGTTTGTGTTCCTGCACAACAGGAGGCAACGGAAATATGATCACAGTGAATTCTTTAATATGAAAGTCAAAGAAACAGTTAAAATTGGTTTGATCAGGTTCATGCTCTTTTTTCTGCTGCAACTCCTTGGGACATTGGAAACTCACCTCGGGTCCAGTAATAGGAGCAGCTTCCTTTAATTCATGGACAATGGATGCACGGGCTGCCACTGCCTCCTGAAACAAGAAACGGAAAATTCACATTGAATGTGTAAGCTTTGCCTGAGCATCTTATACTAATATCATTGGATTATGATAAATACTTGTAAAGCAGCAGCTCTTTTTCAGTTCTATGCGCTTGAGGTTGTTTGAGCACTATCTAAAGGCATGTGTTTGAATGAGATTTTATCAACCCATTATCAACATACTACTTTGTTTATCTTTGTAAGAAATAGCAAGAAAAACCCAACAAAAAAGACACAGGAAGCATGTAGTCAAACCTGAAAACTTCGAAGTTGTTCGGCTTCTTCAAGAGCCTGTTTTTGCTCGTACTCTTTTCTTGACTGCGTAAAACAGTTACCACTAATGAGGCCAGCTTTCTACAGCATAATTTAATCATACAAGGCACACTACAAATAATATGATAAATGCAGCATCTTCCATTTAAAATATTGAAACTATAAAGGCAAAAGGTACTATAAACATCCAAAATAAAAAATCAAGTTAGAGATAGAACTAAGAAGACAATACGTCTTGGTCAGGGTCCTATATGTTCAAGTTCATAAAAGAGGCTGTGCTAAGTATTTGACATAGTGCGAAATTGCCAGATCTCTTTTAACATGAATTCTTGCATACATTTAGGTGTCCTTTCCTAGCAATGTACTGCATTCCTCAAATGGAGTGAAAGGTTGGCGAGGACTGCGACACTGTCACTAAAGTGTAATGCAAAACAAGTTTGCAATAGTTCTTGCATGACACATGCAAGTAAAGAAGCTTGCCCCGCTACATCGTAGTCCAAGTGTAGCTCCGATAAGCTAATGATCTCTACAACTTTTCCGGTATATATCGTCCATAAAGAATACAGGGGACATCCATAATGCATATACACGGCCTTTGCAATATGCAGACATTTTCCAGAATATCCCTCATGCATGGACACCAATTCTTTTCTGAGTCCAAAGCCCACAAAGCCACCTTTACGTAACTCATGTCTTGACATTTGCAATATACTCAGTCTCCTCCACCAACCTTTCTTGATCTGAAATGCCTCTAAAATCCATTGTCATTTGTCTTCCCCAAGCAAACCCAAACAACCTCCTCATTCTCACAATAAATTGAATATTTTTGTCCAAATCAACAACCCAACCTATATCTGAAAACCATGGTAACCAACCATCTTCAAATGTTTTTGGCAATCCAAATCAGTCACTATCCAAGATAAATTCTTAATCCGCAGCTGGTGAACATATTCTCAAAGCAACGTAAGCCTTTGCAGCAGAAAAAACTTCTTTCCATAGCCAAGTAAATGCAACCTAATCTGTCGGAGCACCCCATACAGCAACTTAATGAGAATAGTCAACTCTTGCATCCGCTGGTCTAAATGGGTATCATAAATAAAAGCAGCCACGCCCCACTCCAACAATGCTCAACCACCTTTTTGTCCATCACAAGCACGAAAGCTTGAAATTGTCGCTGTGAGCATCCGTTCCTTCGAATATAAGCATCGTGAAAATGTTGCTGTGAGCATCCCTTCCTTCGAGTATAAGCACTCTCTCAGCAAGCTGGCAGATTCAGTGAACAATATGTTTAGATGAAAGATAAGTACCTTAAGTTGTCGAAGACAAAATGACAATGAGAAAAAGGGATAAAGAGATCGAAAGGACCGGCTTTAAGTTTTGATATATAAAAGCTCCGCATAAGGCTGGCAAATCGGTGCATAAAAACTTGAAAGAAGAGCATGTAAAGAAACCCAAAAATTGGATTATCGCAATTAATTCGATGTTGGGAAAGATGTCTACATGCCATTTGTGCATAAATGGATCCGAAGCTGGCGTAGATGAAAAAAAACATGGTGGATAACTACAATCATAGAAAAGGAGACTAAGATTGTCTTCAATTTTAGGTAACATATCACCTTGTAGAAGAAACATTCCTCAATTACAGAGAGGAACACCATATCATTTTTTAAAGGCACATCAACAAAAACCCAGATTGATTATTTTGCCTGTAAAATTCCATGTAGCACTAAACATTGAAAGGTCATTCTAACTAACCAACACCAAAATCAAATGGTGTATAGGAAGGCAAGAACTAAATGGAAAAAGAAATATTCAGAAAGATGTAACATGGGATCATGTTGGGAATAAACATGCAACAACAATGACATCAACAAAGCCTTTTCCCACATTTAAGTAGGGTCAGCTACATGGATTCTTTGCCTCCATTCAGATCTATCTTGGGTCAATCTCGGGCTTATATCCAAAAAACTAAGATCTCTTCGTATAATCTCATTCCAACACTTCTTGAGGCGTCCTCGCCCTCTCTTAACCAGCTCAACATCCTAAAACTCCCATCTCCTAACCGGTGCATCGTCTGACCTCCTTTGCAAATTGTCAAACCGTCTTAAGTGGTTTTCTCACATCTTATCCTCGATCGGAGCTACACCAACTTTCCTTCTGATTATATCATTCCGAATCCGATCTTTACGTGTGTGTGTGTGTGTGTCCGCACAATCCACCTTAGTATTTTTATTTCTACTACTGTCATTCTCTGCACATGTCTATGGTTCACAGGCCAACATTCAGATCCATATAGCATAGCAGGTCTTACGGCTGCTTTGTAGAACTTCCCTTGATTTTTAAAGAAATTTTCTTATCACAGAGAACAGCAGAGGTTCCTCTCCACTTAAGCCAGCTTGCATTTATTCTATTAGTAACATCTCCATTAATTTCCATGTCATGTTGCAAAATAGATCCCAGTTATCTAAAAGAATTTCTTCTGAATGTTATCGTCACCAATCTTCACCTCAATTCCTTCATCATTGCTTCCATCAAAAGTGCACTCCATATATTCAGTCTTAGCCCTACTTATACGATATCTTTTAGTCTCCAATGCATGTCTCTAAACCTCAAGCTTCTCATTTACTCCATTTCTAGTCTCATCAATCAACACAATATCATCATCAAATAACATACACCAAGGTATCTCATCCTGAATATGATATGTCAATCCATCCATAGTCAAAGTAAAAAGAAATGGACTCAAAGTTGAACCTTGATGTAAACCAATGTTGATGTTAAAATAGTCAGTTTTCCCGAGTTGGGCCATTACACAAGATAAAGTCATATCATACATATCCTTTATGAGGTTAATGTATAGGACAGGTACTTATCTCGTTTCCAAAACTCTCCATAATATCTCATGTGGGACATAATCATAAGCCTTCTCCAAATCAATAAAAATCATATGGAGGTTCTTCTTTTTAGCTATATAAATCTTCATTGTTCTCCTCAGCAAATGGATGGCTTCAATAGTTGAGCGACCTAACATGAATTTGAATTGGTTTTCTTTTACTTTGGAAATTCGCCTCAACCTTCTTTCGATCATGTGTTCTCAAATTTTCATAGTGTGACTCATCACCTTGATACCTCTGTAATTTGAATAATTTTGAATGTTCCCTTTATTCTTATAAAGAGGCACCACGATACTTCTCCTTTAATCTTCAGGTATTTTCTTGCTTCTCCAAATAACATTGAATGATTTTGTAAGCTAAGTCAAACCACGCTCACCTAAATACTTCTATAGGAATGCCATCTGGTCCTACACCTTTCTCAGGTCTCATGACCTCCAAAGCCTCCTCTACTTCCTTTCTTTGTATTCATCTATAGCTTGCATGATTCAAGTAACATTCACTACTAGCTAGATCACCCAAAGTGATCTCTCTATTTCCTTCCTTAATGAAAAGCTTATGGAAATACTGCTTCCATCTAGTCTCTATATCCTTCTGAGTAACAAGCGTGTGACTTTCCTCATCCTTAATGCATCTCACTTGAGAAAGGTCTTCGGTCTTTCTTTCTCTTGCTTTGGCCAACCTGAATATATCCTTCTTACCCTCCTTATGGTCGAGTTTTTGTACAAAACTTCATAAGCTTTTGACTTAGCTTCACTTACAGCTTTCTTTGCTTCCTTCTTCGCTATTTTGTAGTTTATGACAATTTCTCTGTTCTATCCTTAGACATGGCTTTAAAGCAAGTTCTTTTCATTTTGAGCTTCTCTTGCATCCCTCCACTCCACCACCAAGCCTCCTTTTGGCCTGGAGCTCCTCCCTTTGACTCGTCTAGCATCTCTTTGGCTACCCTTCGGATACAAGATGCTACCGCCTCCCACATCTCGTTTGCACTTCCGCTACAATCCTAAGATAAGTCTTCTAAAACCTTCTCCCTAAAGTTTGATTGCTTCAGTTGATTTTTACAAAATGTGGGAACAAAAATGTAGGACTTTTTTTAGTCCAAAAAAGGAGTAAACATGTTACGGTACTCATCCTAGATATATGAACTCAAAAGAGAAGAACTACTTACACATAGCCAACACTCAAGTAGAATCATGGCATGGAAAATTACATTTTCTGCATAATTAGAGGGAAAGACCGCCCCATTTCTAACTAAAGAAATAGCTTAAATAATCACTACCGGGAAAAGGATCTCCTTGCTAGGACGATGCTTATCCACATAAAGAGAGTCCTAAAAAGTATGTAGGTTTGGAAGATTCGGCCAAACAAGTCCAAGTCCTTGCCACACCCAGGAGGTCTTTTCATAAGAGAAGAATAAATAATTGTCTCAACCTTGTTGTCACAAAACAGACAAGTCAGAGATGCGTCCACAAGGAACCTAAAGCAATGATCTCTTGTCAGAATGTGTCCCTTCCGCAATAACCATAAGAACACGCCTATACATCTTGGTACCTTGAGCTCCCAAATAAGCTTGCAGACGCCATATTCGATGGCGGGTCTGAAGGTCTGTCCATTGCTTTCTATGAGCGTTTTACTGAGAAGTCTCCATCCTTCCAATGGTCTCTTCCTTCCACTGGACTGAGCAACAAGATTAAAGAATCCAAGAGCTGAAAAAAATCCTCCACGTGCGGATCAAAGAAGTCCGCTAAAAATAAGGGCAACCAGTTGCCATTCTCACAACAATCGGCCATCCTAGCTTCCCGATCATCGGCGAAAGCAAAAAGACGCGTGAAGAGGGTCGCTAACAGGCCATCGTTAGTCCAATCATCGATCCAAAAAGCAAAGGACTAACCATCTCCGAGAACATGTTGAAAGAGCTTCGGGAATTGCAACATCAGGGATCTAATTATCTTCAAAAAGGCCGAAAAGTAAAAGGAAGGTTGATTCAACGTACCTTCCTAGGTACATACGTCATAGATCTGACAGATAAGTCTGCAACATAAGTCTTCTTTTCTGCCTCAGATTCTAAAAACCCACTTAAGCAACGTCTTGTTTATGGTCTCGAGGCATGAAACCCCAAGGCCCCCTTCAGCTTTGGGCATTGCAGTATCCCAGTCAGCCAAGTGAATACACGCACCATCTTAACCATATTTACTCCAGACAAATCTCTGTATAGTCATCTCAAGGCAACGACAAATAGCAATCGAAAGGAGACGTGAGTCGACCACATCTAGAAAGGATGGTTGCCTTCCATCCAGATAGATTTTTCTCTAACTTCTCAATGATAGGGAGCCATTCAGCACTTCTAAATCTGCCAAATGTCAAAGGGAGCCCATGGTAAGGGATTGGCAGAGAACCACCAGCCGTCCCAAAACCTCCACACGGGCTGACACTTCCGCTGCAGACATATCAAGAGCAAGGTTTAAAAAAGCGTGAGGCGATCCAAGGCATTTTTCCTGAAATTGAGGCGAGGCGTAAGCCTCGAGGCGGTCGAGGCGTAAGCCTCAACTTTTTGGAAAAAAAATAAAAAAGAAAAATACATTGAAAAAAATATGATAATATTAAGTTTTCTCAAAAACACATTCAAGAATAGTTTAACACTAATGAGAGATACAATACATAAACAATGAATGCATTGTAGTTCAAAAAAAAACCATTAATATATGGAATATCAAGTTCCAACCCCAACTTCAATAATTCTATATCAGTGTTGAATTAAAGTCTATACTTAATATTAAAGTATAATAGAAACCATAATTTTTAGTGTTTGAAGTAAAAAATACTAACACACCTTGAATCCCAACCATTTGTCTTGTTAGACATTGTTGGAGAATCGTCATATGCATCCCCTCATGCCATATCATACCCCAACAAGACAGGGGTCTCGATAATTATTTTAATTCACGTGTTTATTTGCAACCTTGCTTCTTCATATATGCGATAACTATTATATGATTCACAACTTATACAACCAAATAACACCATCAAGTTGCAAATTTGCAACTAATATAAAACATTTATTATAATTCAAACTCAAATCTGTGTGCAATAAAACTAGTATGTGTAGATGTATGATCAATTGAACATGATGTATACAAGATCATGGAGCTTCGCTTGTTTCAAGCGATCTCTTCTCTTTGCATGGAGCTATATATACAAATATGCAAGGTTTAACATGGAAACAAAAATAGAAACATAAAAAAATATATAATGCTTACGAAAAATAGGGTCGTGTGCAAAGCACATAACCAAAAAGGTAAAAAAAACCTCATGTTCGAGGCTTACGCCTCCGCCTCGCCTCGAACGCCTCGCACCAAGGCAAGGCGTACGCCCCACCCAAAGGACCTGAGGCGTGCGCCTTGGGGCGATTTTGGCGCGCCTCGCCTCGAGGCGTACGCCTTTGCGCCTCGAGGCGGCGCTTTTTAAAACCATGATCAAGAGGACTACAGTCGGCTTGTTTCGATTAATATTAAGGCCTGACACACGGATGTCTAATTGGAAAAATTGGTAAAGAGTAGCTATGCATGTCTAAGGGAGTTGCATCTGTATAGAAGGAAGTTAGCGGTTTGTGAAACATTAAAAAAGAGAATTCAAGTTAATAGAAACAGTTTTGCAGCTTTTTCTCTAAATAGAATAGATGAAAGCTTACCAGCAGCTTGCCAGGGTATAAGAAGGCAAAGAAAGATGCAAAAAAGGCAATCGACAAGGCAAAGAAAAAAGCTTGGGAGCATCTTCATCTTAAACTTGAATTGAATGAAGGTATAATAAGAGATATTTTGAGCGTCAAAAAAAAATAATAAGAGATATTTTGAGCTAATTATTGCTAGGGAGCGGAAGATCAAGAATCTTACTAAGTTAGGTCCATCAAGGATGAGAATGAAAGAATATTAGTAGTAAGTTAAGACGTAGAGTCAAGAAAAATCAATTATTCTCTCAAGATCCTACATAAACCATACATGTTATCCACAAATTCAAAGGTGTGGCGTGAATGAGGTGTTAGAAATGGTGAATTTGGTGAAGCAGTGGAACCCGAAGACACTTCCAAAGATATTGGAGGATGATAATAATTGGCTTACAAAGTTATTCAATATTATTTAACAAAGAAAGTAAATAATAAAAAAACTGGGTGAATATCATTTTTTAAATGTCTAATGACTGGAAAAAAATATTGTGATACCTTTATATAATAAAAAAGGAGAAATATGGAATTGCACAAACTATGTGGATATCAAATTGATTAGTCATGGAATGGAAATATATTGGGATGAAATTCCTATGAGATGATGACTAAAATTAGGTTGAGGCAAGTCTCTTTGAGAAGAACCCCTCTAATGGTCTGGTGGTAGAAGCAGTGGCTCCCACTTTAAAGGACCAGGGTTCGAATCCTACTATAAAAAAATAAGAAAAAAAAGTCTCTTTGAGAAGCCAAAGGATGATCATCCATCATGCGATGTCATCAAATTTCATCAAAACAAAAAAACAGCACACAACCCTCTTACAAATATAATGGCAAGGACACCCATGCCATGTATAGTGTGCAATCCATGCATTATGCACCATATCTCTACAAAATACCTCCATACCTTGAAATTACAGCATTGCCCTCGCTCTAAACAGCCTAAAGAACCACGGAGGACAAGCTCCTATGCTAATGCTGCTTATACGCATCCCCTCTTATGCATCCCCTCTCACACACAAAAGTAACGCATAAGATCTCCATCTCCCCGTACTGCATCTGCATTCAATAAGTGAAGAACATGTGCTCATGGTCTTTCTCCATGTTGCCACAATTAGACATGTAATGTACATGGCCACCCCCAAGTTCCTCCCAAGCAACATGGTAACTAATTTCAGGTGCTGACAGTTGCTTCCTAAGTACCTCATATGCCTTAGAAACAGGGAATTCCTCTTCCGATCACTCCCAAGAATCTTGTTCTATGCCCATTGGTGCAATAACCTCCAGCATCATGATTAGCAATGCACAATCTCAATTAATTAGCTGGTTTTAAAAAAATCTTTGCAAATAAAAAATAGAGTAATTTACATGGAGGCCCCACAATTTCTATCTGATTTCAATGCGGTCACGGACAAACAAATGTAATGATTGGAGTACCAAATTATTACGAAGATAACAATGTAATCCCCCATTGGTTGTCCACAGTTCAATTCATGTAATATAATTTGAACTAGCCAAGGACCATATTCTTACGTTAAAAATAGTTTGGGAGTCAAACTATTGCATTTATAAGTTTGGGGCCCACATTACTATCAGATAAAAAGTTTGGGTTCCTATATTATCCAAATATTACATTTTTTGATTCTAAGGGCATTGTATGGTGGGTCTGAAAAATGGTTAATCTTGGTTGGCGGCGATGTCCTTAGAAAACCTGCCATTGGCCCATTGGGCTCTCATTGCTTATATAGTATGGAGAAAGGATCTTTATATTGTATTTAGGCACCACTTATTTTAGTTACTCACTCCATAAATGACAAAGGCCTCACATTTTGCGTGGCGTTTCAAAAATGTATTGTGGCTTATTTAAAGAAACTTTTGTGAGAACAATGTGTTTTTCATTCCTATGCACGTGCATCATTGTCTAATTCCAGGGTTCAATTACCACGCCCTCTTATGTTTAGTGACATCGGTTATTCATGGGACTTGGAGATCTAGTTGAACTAGTAAATCATGGCCCCGAGTCTTGTTGCGTTAGAGAATCAAAGTTCTAAGAATTCACACAACAAAATTGGTCAGCTGATACAGCCATACTCACCATTTCCAAGTTATCCAAGAATTCTGTCTCATCCTCATCGAGTGCTTTAGGGGGCCCTAAATGGAAAATCATGATTTATCATGAATCTAGATGTAATATAAACGAAAATTGTAATAAAAAATTCACAAAAAAATTATGGAGACATCGAAATAGATCGTAGGTAAATACAAAATTTTGGTAGACTTAATACGACAATGGAGTATTCAATCCTTCCATGCTGACATTCTCAACATTCAACGGCCAAGAGCTTCACATACAGCTATGCAACTTTAGATATTCATTAATCTACGGTCCTTAGGATTCAATCAAAGATCTCCTCCCTCAAAAGAAGAAAAGAATTTAAAAAATAGAAAAATGTCTTAAAGAAAATCCGACTTGCCTAGTTTGTT
This sequence comes from Ottelia alismoides, assembly GCA_037367405.1. Lineage (NCBI taxonomy): Eukaryota > Viridiplantae > Streptophyta > Magnoliopsida > Alismatales > Hydrocharitaceae > Ottelia > Ottelia alismoides. Next base: position 689,518 of record JAZKJV010008423.1, on the reverse strand, counting down.
TGAGCACTAAACTTCTTTGCAATTAATTACAATTATTTGAGAACATAAAAAGAAAGAGAACGTGAAAAGAAAAAAATAACATATACGGAGAAAGAGGGAGAGAGACACGCAGAGTCTAGAAGGATAATCTAGATATCACGGTGTCCTAAATCTAGAGATGTCAATATGGTTCATAAAGTTTCTGTCTAGGAGGTGCACCAAATATCATTTGATGCTTCCATGTCTGTGTTGAAACACACAAAGATGTCTATTACTGAGAGCAAGTGTTCCAACGAATAATTCTTGCAAAATCATGCTCCCAAGCACGTTAAGTGCTGAGAAACATAAACTGTCTACCAAAAGACCCTCTCAGACAACAAAATCGACTTTGACAGACATAGACCCATACATTCAAGGGGAAGCATGAACATCCTCTGAACTATTGAATATTGCATTTGCTTCTGTTTTTCTAGTAAATCACCAGAAAACAGCTAATTATAAACTGTCTACAGATTCCCTCAAAAAAATATTCTATCTACCAAGAGGCCATTTAAATTCTTCCAATATTTACCAGCCATTTAAATTCTTCAGTATATTTACATTCTTCGAGATCTATCTTTCCTATAAGTTCAAATTTCAATTATCATAGAATTACATCATATGGGAGACTTGTGAATACCCCTCTAAACTACGCAGTTACCTAACTCACCAGTCACCACTGAGGCTGAGCCCTTGTCTATTGCTTCTAATAAAGAATGTTTAAACAACACCTCTCCTAAACAATCTTACCTATTCTCATCATATATTGCTAATGTGTTTGAAGTGCAACGAAGATAACATTTTTTTTGAATAAACGATTGGGAGCAAAGCCCTTCGGGGGCCCTCCCCGGGGCGTCGAACAGTCAACTCAGAACTGGTACGAACAAGGGGAATCCGACTGTTTAATTAAAACGAAGATAACATGAGAACTTCAGTCATATGCTTGACTCACTCATCAGGGTTTCCATGTTTTCAATCTTCAGTTATATGCCACTGCCTCAGATTCATAAATGTCTAATGTTTTTCAGTTTTTTTAACAGTTCAGTCTGGGATTAGTATATCCCATCCTATGACGGATTGAACAAGAGTACTTACTATGCTTGAATCTTTCATTAAACTCGGCGTCCTTTTTTTCCTTGTTTTCCCTCAAAATCTGCAAGAAATGGAGGCAGAAGTCAGGATGTATGCAAGGCAAAATGTAATGATTAGATGCACGTGGTAGAAACGAATGTTGTCCCTTGCAGGCATTTAGATTTGTGAAGACAGACAACTAAATCATGCGTCCAATAGAAGCCAATTACAAAAAGATACAGAAAAGAAAACATTACTAGCAATAAGGGGACCATAAAAATCCCAAACAGAGAAGTACACGCAATAAGAGAGAATAAAACATTATAAATTTATAAATGAAAAAAGGAATATCACCGCCATCGTATGGTGAGACATGCTTAGACCGAATACTTCGTGTTGAGAAATAAATAAAGATAATTTCAGCAACATAATATCAAGAAGACCAAATATAGCACGGTTCAAGATGACAGAGACCATTCTACTCCATGGGATAGATGTAAGAAAACTAGGCATTAAAGTGCAATGAATAGTCTGAATTGTCACTAAACAAATCGTCACACAAATTACAAGCATCACAAAACAAGAGATTTTACTACTGCTTCAAACTCAAGAGTTTCTCAAGTCCCTTTTTATAGAACTTTTTCATTAAACAAGCTCATTTTGACAAGCTTACAATCTTTACAACAACCCTTTGTGAAAGCCCAATTGAAAACCAACTCAGCTACAACCCCCTCGCCGCAGATTGTATGATCTATGCCTAATACTTCGTAGAACCCCTATGTCTTGCTACATTTAAGCTCTGACCCTTCTTAGACATGAAGACCAACTCGTAGTTCTTGCCATACCTCTTCAGATCTGCCGGGAACTTCTCAAAGACGTTTTTCATGGAGAATAGCCATACAGAATATTAGTCATACTGATTTCTAATCCCATCCTTGTGTGATCCACCTCTTGACTTGAGACAAGGCTCACATGGTCACTATCTAAGCCTACACAATCAAGAGATAAAAGTTGCCGGGGTCGAATGAGATAAGAGCTTTTTGTGCAAATGAGACAGAGCTCCAGGATCAAAATCGACAACCTGAATGATGATCAAGTCGAACAGGCCTTCGAAGCTCAACTCTTTATGTTAAATGCTTCTTGTGTAACTAATATGGTGAAATCCTTCACACTCGGAATTGAAAAGCTCTTACAAGTACATATCAAGAATAACGATATAGACAGGGTTGATCCTATGAGAGCTTGTGTTTATGACAGGATGAGAGCAGCTATATATAGGAACGGTGTAGATTGGACCCACAAGGTAGAGAACCTGAACCCTAGACCTTCCCTTTCAACCAATTTTCCCTTTTCTCTGTCCCTAACTTCAACCATTCCTGTTGCCCAACTCGAGCAGCACCTCCGGACTTGATGCGCTGCCAAACTTTCCCTCTTTCTTGGCAGCGCACCCTTGACTGGACATCGAAAACCCTCCAGGTGGTTCCAGCCTTATTCGCACGTCCTCAACGGCTCAACCCACCTCCTGCTTGATGCAGCATGATACCACCTTTTAGTCGACATTTTTTATTTTAGATTTTATTTATTTATATAAAAGGCTCATTATACAAGGCCTTATCATCTTTTCTTTTCTGCTTGCTTTCTTTTTCTATTTTCAGAAAGTTTGTTGCTATTTGGGGGGGATTTGGCCTCTATAAAGGCACCCCAATAGCTAGGGTTGGGATTAAGTTTGAAAGGAAAATTTTATTCCCCCTCACTTATTCTCTCTCCTCTCTCTCTCTCGACACCCGCTTCTTTTCCCCCGTGCCCTACCCTTTCCCCTCCGACGCCGCCTCTCTTCCCCTTTCTCCCCCGCACCTCTCTTCCCCTCTCGTTGCTGCCCTCCCCTCTCACCAGCCCTTCCCACGTGCGCCTGCCCCATCTCCCCTTCTTCCCTTCCCCACCAGTGCACCTCTACCGAATTCTGACCCGCCCGACTCCGCCTACCACCCCCTCCAACCGCCGCCACTTCGCCTCCCCACCCGCAAACCCTATCCCGCGCCGCCTATTGTCCAGCCCTCCATCAACCGCACCGCCTCCCTGTCCAGAGCCGCCGCCTTGTCCCTATTCCCCCGCCAGCCGTGAATGATTCGGCCCCAATAGCCCAGCATCGCCGCTTGCACTGTCCAGAGGTCGCCCGTGGCCCTAGATCGTCCAGACTCACTGCTTTGGCCGCCCCGCACCCGCCATTTCCGACCTGGTCTGAAGCTTGCGTGCTACCCTCACCGGTTATGGTATGAGCGTCCATTTCCACCATTTATTCTGCCGCATAATTATAGTTTCGTGGACTGTTGTGTTGCTAATTGGTTTGGTGACGTATTGAGATCTCTAGTTACTGCAACATTGCTAATTTTTTCCCAAGAACTATTAACTATTTGATTTGCCCTGAAATTGTGGTGAAACCGGTGCTAGAACTCGAGTATTAGTTGTCCATTGTTGCTGATTTTTGCGTATTGTACGTCACTTTATTTGTTTCCGTCATTTAGTCCGTTAATTCCACATTTTAGCATTGTCATTTAGTTCACGACCTCTATTAGATTGCATCAATTTGGTATCAGAGCCTAGCAATCCTGCATCTCGTCTGCATTCCATTTGTTCATTGCATAAAAAAAACAAAACAACAAAACAAAAACAAAAAAATCCCAAAACAAAAGAGAGCAGAAAACCTAGGATTCCCATGGCCGACAAACCTAATTCCTCTAAAACCACCTATACCCCACACACTGAGCTATCGTTAGAATCTTTATCTGCTCAAATACAAAACATGCAGCGGATGTACGAACAAATGAGCGGACAACTTGCCACCCTAAGTAGTCGCATGCTAGGGAAGGATCATAGTGATGAGACACCCAACAAAGGTCGACGTGCTAGTCGGAGACGACACTCCCGGAGTAACAAATCCCGCGACTCTAGCTCTTCTACTTCTGATGGACACGTTAGCGACTATCTTTCTCAGGAAAGCGGTGATGAAGGATTAAGAGATGACACCCCTTTCACTACGAAGAATCAAGATCCGTACACCCCTGGGTATACTCCACAGCCTGCTGGTGGATATCAACTCCCGCCACGACCTGGCCCTAGGCCCGATGACGGATGGGATCGAGGCATCCGTCTCGATGTTCCGGAATTTGACGGAGGACGAGACCCTGATGTCTTTTTGGATTGGCTCCAAACCGTCGAACACTTCTTTGTGTGGAAGTCTATGCCTAGCGAACGAAAAGTTCAATTCGTCACAATCAAATTTAAGGGACATGCTATGCTATGGTGGGACCGTTTGCAATATGAACGCAAACGAAAAGGAAAAGGTAAGATCCGCAGTTAGAGCAAGATGAAGGCTAAACTGAAAACCAAATTCGTGCCGGAAGATTACAAACGAGATCTATACGCACGACTGCAATCATGGAAACAAGGCACCATGAGCGTGAAAGAATACACCGAAGGGTTCCAATCCCTCGTTCATCGCAACCGATCGTAGGAGACTCCTGTCCAGGAAGTCATCCGCTATATGCAAAGACTCCGCCAAGTTATCCAAGATGAACTCTACCTCCACAACTGTCGAGACGTCGACGAAGCCTACAAGCAGGCTGAACGGGCTGAGACCAAGCTTGCTAAAGCCCAGACAAGGAAGATGTCTTTTTCTGTGAACTCGATCCCTCGCACCAGTACCCTGATGACGACCTCCAAACCAATAGGTTCCCCATCAATCGTTACTGGTAAATCCCAAGCCAAACCATCAACTCCTGCCGTCGCCCGACCACCTACTGGAAACCCCGGACCAGGCATCTTGGGAAGTCGACCTATTGTAGGACCTGATACTTGTTTCCGATGTTATCAAAAGGGACATCGAGCAGCAGAGTGCCCAAACCCTAAGGCTAGACCCGCCCATTTATGCACCATCGAAGAGCCTGAAGACCCTGACCCTGAACAGCAGGAATCACCTGAAGAGGAACCGACCGCTTTGACTGCTGACACCATGAGAGTTGATGACTATGAGCTTCTGGGAGTGGATGGAGATGAATCCGGACCTTTCTTGGTAATTGAACATGAGAACTTTATCACCCCTGACAGCGCACCCACAAACATCGTGCTCACTCCCGCTGTTAACGACGCTGATAGTTGGCTGCGACGCAACATATTCCAAACCACCTGCACCTCAGGAGGGCGCCGCTGTTCGCTGATCATTGATGGAGGAAGCGTGGAAAACTTCGTTTCTCAAGAAATGGTCGATAAGTTGGGTCTACCAACTCAACCGCTCGAGAAACCTTACAGTGTGGCATGATTTCGAGGTGGTACTCAACTTTCGATCTACCGTCAGAGCCTCGTTATCTTCTCGATTGGACCTTCATATAAAGACGAGGTATGGTGCCATGTAGCCCCTATGGATGTCTGTCATGTACTACTTGGGAGACCTTGGTAGTTCGATCGAGACACTGAGCACAGAGGAAAAATGAACACTTACTCCTTTCTCATAGACAAGGTGCGTGTGACCCTTAGACCACAACGCGAAGCCCTTAGCCCTCGCCAGGTGGCTACCCTTCGAGCCACGACCGCACAATCTGGTAAAAGTACTCCACCGTCAAAGTCTTCGACTACGGGTCCCGTATTGTTGATGGAAGCCCAGACATTCCAACGTGAAATTCAGGAGAGCTCCACCATTTATGCATTAATGGGATGTGAAGTGAACAATCAAGAGATAACTACACCCGAAGTCCCGCCTGTGATAAAGCCCATCATCCAAGAGTTTGCTGACATTATACCTGAAAAGTTGCCTGAAGGACTACCCCCGTTGCGAGACATTCAACATTACATTGACCTAGTCCCTGGAGCCAGCCTACCCCACTTACCACATTATCGGATGAGCCCAAGTGAACACGAAGAAATGAACAAGCAGGTCACTGATCTTCTACGTCGTGGATATGTTCGAGAGAGTATGAGTCCCGTGGCGGTCCCTGCTCTGCTTACCCCAAAAAAAGATGGCACATGGAGAATGTGCGTGGACAGTCGTGCTATCAACAAGATCACGATCAAGTATCATTTTCCGATTCCACGCCTTGATGACATGCTCGACATGCTATCGGGTGCCAAATTATTTTCCAAAATGGAACTTCGCAGTGAGTACCATCAGATTCGCCTCCGACATGGAGACGAGTGGAAGATTGCTTTTAAGACCAAAGAGGGCCTTTATGAATGGACAGTAATACCCTTCGTCCTGTCTAATGCACCCAGCACTTTCATGCGAACCATGAATCATGTCCTGTGGCCCTTCATCGGTAAGTTTGTGGTTGTGTACTTTGATGACATATTGATCTACAGCTTGACCAAAGATGACCAGTTATCCAACTTACGACAAGTCTTGGAAACTCTGAGAGCCCAACAATTGTATGTCCACCTCAAGAAGTGCTCCTTCATGTCTGACATGGTCCTCTTCTTGAGATACATTGTCACTGTCGATGGACTTAAAGTTGACCCCTCCAAGATTCATGCCATTCAGAGCTGGCCCGTACCCAAAACCCTCACTGAGATTTGCAGCTTTCTGGGGTTGGCTTCTTTCTACCGGCGCTTCATCCGGAACTTTAGCACTTGTGCGGCTCCGTTGGTAGATTGCACGCGAAAAGGCGCACCCGCTTGGTCTCTTGAAGCAGAAATCATTTTTCAAAAACTAAAACATCAATTGACCCATGCCCCTGTCTTGGCACTTCCTGACTTCACCAAGGTTTTTGTAGTCGATTGCGATGCCTCACATGTCGGGATTGGCGCCGTCCTGAGTCAAGAAGAACGACCTGTAGGCTGTAGCATTCTACAGTGAAAAGTTGATCGAAGCTCGATCACGGTACTCTACATATGATGTCGAATTCTATGTTGTGGTACAAGCTCTCAAGCATTGGAGACATTATCTAATCCAGCGTGAATTTGTCCTTAACTCGGATCATGAAGCCTTAAGATACCTGAGCTCACAGAAAACCCTTAGCAAGCATCATGCAAAATGGGTTAGTTTCCTCCAAGAATACACGTTCCATCTCAAGCACAAGGCGGGAACCCTGAATCGTGTGGCTGACGCGTTAAGCCGACGAGCACATGCCCTGACCACCATGACCGTCAGCACAACAGGATTTGACACACTCAAGGATCTCTACCCCAATGATCCTGACTTCGGACAAGTTTATGCAGAATGTGTTGATACTGGGCAGGATCCCGACAGCCACTTATGTCCTTCATGAGGGGTTCCTATTCAAAGCCCACCGACTCTGCATCCATGCCACCTCACTTCGCGAGAACTTAATTTCCGAACTGCATAACGGTGGTTTAGCTGGGCACTTTGGAAGGGATAAGACCTTGACTCTTCTCCAAGAACGATTTTATTGGCCGCAACTGCCACATCAAAATTTGTTCAAAAGCTTGATCTTTGAGGAAAAGGCTTGCGTGTTTCAAAAGGGATACGAGGGCCGCGAGATGCGTGGCTAGAAGGGCCGCTGAGGATATCATTACGGACCTGGACGCGATTGAAGATGTGAGGCCGCTCGTTCCGGCTGAGCTGGAGTCGCGGTTGAAGGCTCAGAAGGCAGTTACTCTGGAAGATAAGAAGCGTGTGGCTGAATGGAGGCAGCGGTCGAGAAGCACCTGGTTGAAGGAGGGGGACGCGAATACGGCGTATTTTCACCGTATTGCAAGTGGAAGACGCAGGGCAAATGTCTTGAGTTCAATTACTGTTGGCGGGGTCACAGTGGAGGGGAATAAAAGCATGGGCTTGGCTATTACGAATCATTTCAGGGATGTATCCGCTGATGCCATCTCTCGGCGGTGGAGAGGGTTAGGCCGTGATTGTAGGCTGGTGGAGGCGTCTGCTTGCGAGGCGCTGGTTTGTGACGTCACTCTGGAGGAGCTCAGGGACGCCGTGTGGGACCTTAACGGCGACGCTGCGCCTGGCCCCGATGGGTTCCTGATTTCTTTCTACAAGGATTTCTGGGATCCTATTGGTCATGAGGTGCTTGATGTGGTTCGGGAATTCTGCAATGGGAATAGGGGTTTTGACCGTATCAATAGAGCGCTTATTGTTTTGCTTCCTAAGCGTTCGCCGCCGACTTCCATTGATGACTATCGCCCTATCGCAGTCTCTAACGCCATATATCTGATCACGGCCAAGGTTTTAGCAAGGAGGTTGGTTGGCATCCTCAGTAGCTTGATTTCCCCAGCGCAATCCGCGTTCGTTCCGGGCCGTCAGATCTCTGATTGCACGACGATTGCTTCCGAGATCATTGCCGATTGGAGGAGGGGCACGAGTGGTATTTTATGGAAAGTAGACTTTGCAAAGGCTTATGATAGCCTTGATTGGAAATTCCTGTGGTCCGTGCTGAGGAGACTTTGCTTCCCGGAACGGTGGATTTCTTGGATGCGGCGGTATATCACCACGGCATCTTTCTCGGTGTTGATCAATGGCAGGCCGGAAGGGGGGTGGATTCAGCCCCGTAGGGGGGTGCGGCAAGGGTGCCCCCTCGCTCCTCTGCTTTTCATCATTGCGGCTGATGTGCAGGGGGACATGGCGAAGGGTGTGGTCGGCCATGGCCTATGTAGCGGCTTCTCGAGGAGAGAGGTTCAGGTGCCGATCTTGCAGTACGCGGACGATACTCTTTTCCTCGTGGAGGGAGGGGTCGAGGAGGCCAGGGTCTGGGGAGGGCGAGGCTAGGTGATTAGTTGAGGGTGCTGGAGAAGGTGGATTTGAGGCTGGCGGGTTGGAAGGCCTCGCTCCTTTCGAGGGGTGGTAGGTTGGTTATGGTCAAGGCGGTATTGTCGTCCATTCCTATTTATTTTCTTTCGTGCCGTAAGCTCCCAAAGGGGATCCTGGAGAGGCTTGAGAGGAAGATGCGCGCTTTCCTGTGGGGAAATGCCTCTACTGGGCGCGCGGGGGTCCATCTTGTTGGCTAAGAGGATGTCACTCGGAAGAAGATTTGGGGAGGTTTGGGGGTGAGTATCTCTTCAGCAGATGAATGAGGCACTGTTGATTAAGTGGGCGAGTAGGGTATGGGGTCCAGGTGATGACTTGGTTTGCTTGGTGCTTCGGAGCATATATGGGGTGACGGGCGCGCCCCGGTTGCAGGGGCCCAACATGGTGGCTATGACGTATTTCTGGAGGGGTGTCATGCAGACATTCGTCAGGAATCTCAACCTCTTCAGACCGGTGCTTGGTAGGGGGGACTCTTTTGCTTTCTGGGCCGACGATTGGTCGGGAGCAACCCCGCTTTGCTATCGCTTTCCGAGGTTATTCGCGCTGGCAGATAATAAGCTTTGTTCGGTGGAGGAATGCTGGGTTGATGGTTCTTGGTGGCCCGCGTTCTCCGCTATCTTCTCTGACCGACGCTTTGAGGAGTTCTTGGCTTTGCTGGACGCTGTGGGGAATGTGGGTTCCCCTGGTGGGGGTAGAGATCACTGGCTCTGGAAGGAGGGCTGCTTCTCTGTTAGGGGCGCGTACGGGGCCATATCTAGGCCGCCGGCGGCGGCGTCGGAGGTCATAAACAGGGACTGTTCTATTATTTGGGGCCTCAATCTTCCGGAGCGTGTGGGGATTTTCCTGTGGCTTCTGAGGCACAAGAGACTGATGACGCGTGATCGGTGCGTGAAACTCCTGGGCATCATTTCCGATAAGTGCTTAATTTGTGACAACGCTATCGAATCGGTGGGCCATCTATTTTTTACATGCCCTGTGGTATCGCAGATATGGCTGGATGCGGGGATTCTGTGGTGCCGGTCCGACGACTTCCTTGCTTTCTGGAATGCGATGTATGAAAATAGGACGAGGTCGAGAAGTGAACGGCTTCACCCGATGGCTATTCTGTTGGCGATTTGGCGTAGCAGAAATGATTTGGTGTTCTCGGGACAGAGGTTTTACAAAGAAAATATGTAGTGCTATACAAGGAGGCTGGTGGACGAGTGGTTGTTGCGTCAAGGCCTTAAATGTCGGTTTCGGTCACCATTTCGGTATCGACCAAAACAGAATTTCGATGGAATTTCGGTGGAATTTCGACTGAAATTTCGGTCATTTCGGTCATTTTTTGTATTAGGACCCCCATATTTCGGTCATTTCGGTCGAATTTCGATTTCGACTGGATATCGATATTCGACAGAAATTCGACTGAATTTCGCTGAAATTTGAGGCCATGTGTTGCGTTGAGTCGTTTGTTTTCTTTTTTGTTTTTTTGGGTGGTAATCGGTGCTTTGTAACCTATCTACTGGTTTTGTTATAAATATATTTTGATGGGGCGGGCACCTCCGAGTGCTTCCCCCTACCTTGCAGCTTTCAAAAAAAAAGGATGTCACAAACTTTGTACAAAAATGCCAAACATGTCAGCGATTCAAAGGCCATAGGCAGAACATTGGGTTGTATACACCCCTATCGATTCCTCTGCGACCCTGGGAAGACATCACTATGGATTTTGTGCTACGCTTACCCCTCACGGTACGTAAAGTTGACTCTATTTTTGTGGTTATGGGCAGATTTTCTAAAATGGAACACTTCATTGCATGTAAAAAAACCTCAGATGCATCTCATGTCGCTGATTTGTTTTTTCGTGATGTCGTTCGATTGCATGGTGTTCCTCGTTCTTTCACTTCGGATAGTGATACCGGGTTTTTGAGTCATTTTTGGCGCACGTTTTGGTCTCGTCTTAGTACTCGTTTGCAATACAGCACTGCTTATCATCCACAAACAGATGGGCAAACCGAAGTAGTTAACAGATCATTAGAAAATTTATTGCGATGTCTTGTAGGGGACTCTCCGTCCAAATGGGATCTAATTCTTCCCCAAGCCGAATTCACGTATAACAGTTCCACCAATAGGTCTACCGGAAAATCGCCATTTGAGAGTGTGTACGGCTTTCCACTTACCCAATTTCTAGACCTAACACCCACAACCATGCAAGGGAGGAGTAGTGCAGCTGCTGAGGACCTGGTCGAACACCTAACCCATATCCATACTGAAATCCAAGCCAAACTCCAAACCATGACCCAGAAATACCAAACCCAAGCCAATCTACACCGTAGAGAGAGCGAGTTCAGAGTTGGAGAATTAGTGATGGTCCACCTAAAAAAAGAGAGGTTTCCTTTGAGAGTCCACCAAAAATTGAGTGTCCGAAAGATTGGTCCATTCCGAATCCTCAAGAAGATTGGGCCCAAAGCTTACTTACTTGATCTGCCGCCAAACGTCCAGATATCGCCAGTATTTAATGTATCAGATCTCTTCTTATATCACGGAGATGAACAGACATATGCCACCACGCCAGTAGCTCCCGCTGATGATACGCGCCAACCACCCGCCGCGACTGATGCCGATCAGATTGAAGATATTGCCGACATCCGAGATATGACGACTAGACGTGGTCTCTTCCGTCGCTATCTAGTCAAATGGAAGGGACGACCTCTTACAGATTGCACCTGGATTGACGAGGATGAACTTCAACAACTCCGCCCTGATATACTTCAGAACTACCACGATGCCATCTCGACGGAGCGAGATTCTTCTCAGCAGGGGGGAGTTGATGCAGCATGATACCACCTTTTAGTCAACATTTTTTATTTTAAAGTTTATTTATTTATGTAAAAGGCTCATTATACAAGGCCTTATCATCTTTTCTTTTCTGCTTGCTTTCTTTTTCTATTTTCAGAAAGTTTGTTGCTATTTGGGGGGGATTTGGCCTATAAAGGCACCCCAATAGCTAGGGTTGGGATTAAGTTTGAAAGGAAAATTTTATTCCCCCTCATTTATTCTCTCTCTCCTTCTCTCTCTCTCGACACCCGCCTCTTTTCCCCCGTGCCCTACCCTTTCCCCTCCGACGCCGCCTCTCTTCCCCTTTCTCCCCCGTACCTCTCTTCCCCTCTCGTTGCTTCCCTCCCCTCTCGCCAGCCCTTCCCACGCATGCTTGCCCCATCTTCCCTTCTTCCCTTCCCCGCCAGTGCACCTCCACCGAATTCCGATCCGCCCGACTCCGCCTACCACCCCCTCCAACCACCGCCACTTCGCCGCCCCACCCGCAAACCCTATCCCGCGCCGCCTACTGTCCAGCCCTCCATCAACCGCGTCGCCTCCCTGTCCAAAGCCGTCGCCTTGTCCCTATTCCCCCGTCAGCCGTGAATGATTCGGCCCCAATAGCCCAGCATCGCCGCTTGCACCGTCCAGAGGTCGCCCGTGGCCCTAGATCGTCCAGACTCACTGCTTTGGCCGCCCCGCACCCGCCATTTCCGACCTGGTCTGAAGCTTGCATGCTACCCTCACCGGTTGTGCTATGAGCGTCCATTTCCACCATTTATTCTGCCGCATAATTATAGTTTCGTGGACTGTTGTGTTGCTAATTGGTTTGGTGACGTATTGAGATCTCTAGTTACTGCAGCATTGCTAAATTTTTCCCAAGAACTATTAACTATTTGATTTGCCCTGAAATTGTGGTGAAACCGGTGCTAGAACTCGAGTATTAGTTGTCCATTGTTGCTGATTTTTGCGTATTATACGTCACTTTATTTGTTTCCGTCATTTAGTCCGTTAATTCCACATTTTAGCATTGTCATTTAGTTCACGACCTCTATTAGATTGCATCACTGTTGCACATCCCTCTCGATCTCAGGCCTCGACAACTTGCTCAGATACAATTCCTTTATGAAACAATACCTATGATACATCTTCTCAATATGCAAATTTCTACTAATTTCTTCAGTCCATGCTAGCCCAAATAAAGATAGATTTGCTTGCTGCTACACCCTAAAAACTTAACCAACTGACTTTTCCGGCCAAAAAAACTCGGAATTCAACTTTCTTTACATCTCTTAACTAAAGCAACAGTCGAGTGTTCACCAACAACCAACTTTGAAGATTCAGAGTTGGATGGACCATACGTACTCATGCATTGTATCGAGTGACAATTCATAAAATTCATTATCGTAATGGTTGATATCAGATGATTGATGATTCATTTACTGAACATTCATTATACATTTGACTCGATCTAAAACCTCAAGAAATAGCATCCCAACTATTCAGAAACTAAGCAAGATCCAATTAGACATGTTACCCACAAAGCCAAAAATCTCAGCTATTCTAGCATTCAACTTAACAAGGTCAACTGATCCAAAACTGGATTTTTTTCCCTCCAGTAAGTTAAAAATAAACGCAAAAGGAATACCTCGAAGAGGGGCCGATCCCTCTGAGCAGTTCCGTCCTCGACGCGCTCCCCCCTGGTGCTCTTGGCCCGATCTAACTGCAGAGAAGGGAAAAGATGAATCTTTGATAGCGGATAAAGCGATGGTAATAGCGTGAACGACGACCTCTTCCTGAGAGACAAAGGACACCAGACGGAGAGGAGGAGCGGAGAAGGAATCACCGGACTCCATCTTCGGTGGTAGGAATCGATTGCTTCGAATGGCTACAGTGTGGGAATCAGAATGATACGGCTTTAGATTGGAAGATGGAAAGAGAAACCCTAACTTTGAGATTTGTCCCTAACAAACTTTGAGGTTGAAATTATTACATGGAAATGTAGAAACACGAGGGCGGATCGTCTGCTGTAACGCAGGGGATCCATCTGATGAGAGATGAACGGTCTCGACTCCCTATCATGACCGTTCATCTCTCATCCGACGGATCCTCTGCATGAGATTCCACAGCATCCTCTCACATATAAGTACAAGTCACTTACGTTTCACCTAAATACCATGAAAACTTGCAGTACTATATAAAATACCCCTGCATACTTTGTGATTTACATATACATGTATGAAAAAACTAGATTTTACAGTTTCCTCATCGTGATCGTCGAACCAGAGATGAATGGTTGAGAATAGAGAATGATTGAAAAGATATTTGTGAAAAATCGACCACCAAATCTGAAGTATGAAGAGGTTAATTTTAGGATTCACCAATTACAAAGTAAGTAAATATATCCATTAAATAAGCAATCACATAGGAACACAAGAATTCGGAAATGGACCTAAATGTCCAAGGCACCCTTCTCCATGAAAGGTGCAAGATGCGAAGTTTTACTTGACCAAATGCATGAGGATGTATATGGTGTATATAGTACCGCAAAATAGAACGGACATCATATTATGTGACCATTAATGATGATCATTTGCAGTGCGTTTTTGTCTCCGTTTTACTTCACAAGTGTTAGTTATTTAGATTTTGCTAATGAGTTTGTTACATAATTGTTTCCTAGTTCGATTGATTCCGAAGATCAATGATGAAAAGTATAGAGGAAGTTATAGAGCCGAGCGTAACGCATGATTCCAAAAGACACTTCCTAACCAAGATTTTAACCCCCACTTTCAAGTGAGCCCCAACTATCTACACTACTTGACTAGGAGTAATGTAATCCCTTTTACAAAATACTATTCTTGAACAATCTCAAATTGATTCCCTTGTTTATACAATCAAACTGAAAGACTATAACATTAAGGAGATCCTATATATCCAAAATAATTTCAATAATAAGCTTTTAAAGGAATTTTTGTGTAATAATAATATGAAACTTGTATGCTAACAGAAAAAAGATGCCAAAATACATGTGCCAATAACCACTCTAGTGGTCCTTCGATATTGAGATTATCTGCTTTATTAGCTTCTTCTACCGCAATATCTTTGAAATCAAAGGCATGATTTCTTACCACTACATATTTTACCAAATTTGGATGCAAATGGACGGATACATATATAGATATAGGTCTTATCATATCTTTATCTATTTTAAAATATGGATACATATGCAAATACAGATGTTGATATATATGAAAACTATACTACCATATCCTTAAATAATGGATACGAATGTAAAACGGATATTGATTGCATACAAACACCTAATTTTTTTGAAACGAAACCTTAAGGGATTATTTAGAATTATTACTAGAATGTGTGTTTCAAATTTCGTGTAAAACAGACATTCCTAACATGCCCATCTGGAAGGGCTAAATTTCAGTAATTCTGAGACCGTTAAAATTTTACAGTCTTGATTGATGGGTTAGAAGTCTCGAATTAAGTTGAATTTTGAATGACAACATGATGATATATGGTGGTCTAAATCCCACATAATTTCATTTCAAAAAAATAAAAAATACGAGTGTTTATGGCACTGGTGCATGTAAAGTTACATGTACCTTGGTGCAAGCTCCCCGACCTCTATTAGAAATACTCTATACATTTACTAGAATATACATGTATTGGATGGAATTAACATGATATAAATACATTAAACATGTTTATATCATAGTAATTATATCAAATATGGTAAAAAAAAGGTATAAAATTATGTTATATATGGTTAAAAATAACACTGCAGCTATATTTATACATGAAAACAAAAATATCAATACAGATTCAGATGTTTGCATATATCAAAACGATATAATATCCATTTTAAAACGGATATGAATACAGAAGTCAAAATCGATATAAAGGGATAAAGCAGTAGAACGGATACTGAAACATCCTTATCCATTTGCATATCTATTACCAAACCATACTCAATGCACTTAACACAATGGTTTCAGTTTTTAGATTCTCGTACTATAATTATACATCAGTAACAAGATCTTAATCTCATATTTGTCAATGATGCCAGATTTCTCTGTTTACTCTCCGCACCATCTCAATTTATACGTTGGCAACATCCAAAATTTTATTTGTTAGAAGTATTCAATTGCAAGGAGAACTTGGCATCACAATGCATCAAAATTATGTAGAAGAATTCACTTAAGCCGTGTTCATTTGGGAATAAGCAATGAAATAAGGAGACAAATCCCGATCCGATGCGGTTTCCAAAGGATGACTATTCTTATCCACATCTCATTATTTCATTGTATTCCACCTTATTCCTATCTTTATTCAACCTCACCTATACTTATTCCACATTATTCTCCTTAATCCTATCTTTCCAACCAAATAGAGAATAGACCCATATTCTCCTTATTCCCCATCCGTATTCCCGTTTATTCCCGAACCGAACGCCCCACTTAAGGCCCAGTAGGAATAACAACAGAAAACCCTAAGTTCTCCCATTATCCGGAGTTTTTCTTATTCTTTAAAGGGATTTTTACCTCACGGACCCTATAAACTTTATAAATTACATTCACAACCTTTGAAACAACGTAATTTCCCCCTCGACCCCGTAAACGTGCTAATCCTTACCCCACAGACCTTGTTGATTAATCAGGGAATATCGAGGTCTAAATGTCTCACACAAGGTGGAGACAAAGTCGTTGTGGCGACCTTCTCTAAATCCCGGCTAAGTCAACAATTAACCCACGACAATCAAATCAATCAATGAAAGTAAATGTAGAGTTAAAATTTATTATAACTCTACAATAAGTGTGTACATGTGCAAGTATGTGTAGAGTGTCGAACTCAGGGAGCAAGCAAGATAGATCAAGGCAATGATGCACAAAAATGTGAATGTGATAATTTGTCTACACTATGCTAATTTTTTGTGGGTTTTTACTTTTTGTATTTTTTTATTTTATATTTTTTTGTATTTTGATTTTCAATTTTCTGATTTTCTATTTTCTTTTTATATTTTATATTTTTTATAATTTTTTTCAATAAAAGATAAAATGAAGTATACAAACAATATAAGAAAAGAGGAAGATAAGATATTTATAAAAGTAGGTAAAAATAAGGAAAAAATAGGAAATATAATATTTGTAGGCTTTTTATAATTTTTTGATATTTTTGTGATTTTTCTAAATTTTTCCTAATTTTTTTTGTATTTTTAAAGTCAAAAATATTGAAAACAGTGTAGAAAATAAAAGGCTGAAGCAAAAAATGGAGAACTAAAATATCAAACAGTAACAAAAATCCTCCAAATTAATTTTAAATGAAAGCTAATAATTCAGAGAAAATTCAGAGGCCAAAATTATATTTTTACGTTTTTTCTGGAATTTTTAAGATTTTTATTAAGTTTTTAAGGGTTTTCTAATTTTTAGGGGTTTTCTTTTATATTTTTTAATGATTTTTGGATAACAGTTAAAAGACACTAAAATACATCAAAGGTAATTTTTTGGGATTTTTAAAGGGATTTTACTATTTTTTGGTATTTTCTGATGTAGACAGTAGCAAAAATGTCTATTTTTGAATTATACCAATATAAAAATGCAATAAAAATGCAAAACAAAAATATGGCGTGAAAGAGCAAGTAAACAGGAGCTTAACTTGATTTTTTGGTGATTTTTAGAAATTTATAGATGCATGAAATAAATAGAAACAACAAAGAGAAAATACACTGCTAGCAGGGGTATAAATGCAAATATCCAGAAGTTCAGGGGCCAACGTGCAATTTTCCACAAAAATTTATAACTAATAAATCAATTTTCAGGACCAAATTCAAATACAGAAACATGTAGGGGCACGCCTGCAAAAATCCCAACCCCCGCACATGCCTGGCACGCGCTTGGGAAGGACCTATGTGTAATTATCAAAAATGGAGCGGCATACTTGCAATTTCTCCAAAAATAATACACTTAATTAAAAAGTTCCTGGACTTAAACGAAATAACAAAAATCTCAGGGGGTCCTTTGTAAAATTTCCACCACCCCACGTGCACAGGTCACGTGAGGTGACGTGGATTGGACCTAAATGCAAATATGAAAAGTCTGGGGTTCTCGATGTAAATATTACAAAATATTTATAACTGCAAATGAAAGTTTATAAACTAATAAATAAATACAAAAAGCGATGGGGTAAAAGATGCAAAATACCCAGGCGGGGCGATCCAACGGCTAATAGCGTTTCACTTGCCACGTGGCGGCACGTGAACGGCGGATGGCAGTTCGATGATGGTCGGACCAGATCAGATCCCAGGAATAATCGGACGGTGGCAAAGCGTGAGAATCTGACGGCTGGCGTGCACCTGGAGCTCCAGCCTCAATCTGACGGCTCTGGGAGGCGGAGCAAGAACAGGGAAGCAACGCCAGCGAGGCGAGCTTCCCCGAGCTCAAGCTCCGTCCTCTGGTGTTCTTGAAGGCTCAAAACTGGGTTGCAAGCTCCTGGGGGCCTCCTCTAGCTCCTGGGGGCCTCCTCTAGCTCCTAGGGGCTCCAAAAATCCTCAGCGAAGGCCGAGGTCTTTGCGAGGGGGCGGCGTAGCTGGGTCGCTCCAAGATCCTCCGGCGAAGCTCAAAATGAGCCCCAGGCACTCTTCAACGCGCGAAGACCTGCAAAAAGGCGTGAGAGGGTCCAGGGCAAAATGCCTGGACCCCGCGATGGCTAAATGGAAGCGCGGAGCGGCGCGACGGGTACTCGGCCGGAGCTATCTCCGACGAGGGGGTCGGTTTGAGTGGTCGATTGGTCGAATCGCAAAGATGATGGGGGGGGGGGGATGCTCCTAATGCTACGGGGAATGCAAAGTGCGAAAAAAAAAGAAGAAAGAGAAGACCTTGAAGGGGTTATACCTGAGGTAGGGGGAACCTCGACGGCGAGCTTGTCGGAGGTGGTGGAGATGCCTCTGACCTTCTTCGCCTCGGCTAACGACACTGGAAGGGAGATGTCACCACCGGGTATCAGTGGAGCACGAAAAAGACGAAGGAAGGTGGACCAAAGGGACTCAAAAATGGCTCGAAAGTCAGAGGTCGTATTTGAGGAGTTGACACTGTGGTTCTGACGCTCCAAAGATCGATGGGGATCACTCGAATTGATGCGCCTCGGCCCAAGGAGAGATGGGGGCATGAAAGAGCATTGGCCGAGGCACAAAAGTCGTGAAGGCGTCGACATGAAAAAGGGAATGGATTGACCTCGAAAAAATCGAGAAAACAGGGTCGAAACGAGGTCTGACACAGGCAGAGGGGGGGAGGACAGCCAGTTGACCCGCCGGTCAACGTGGACTGTCACCTGGTTGGTCCACGTGGACCAACGAGGAAAAATCCCTTGAAAATGATTAGAAAAATCAATTAAAATTAGTAGATGAGTTTATTATTTTTAGGTTATAAAATAAAAAATATTGTTAATTTATGAAGTATTTTATCATGATTTTTAATTATTTTTATGAGGTAGAAAAATACAAGTTGCCTTTTTAGGTCTATATAGGTATATATATCTATGTATTTTATTATTTTATTTTTATTTTATGTATTTAATTTTATTTCTTTTGTTTATTATTTTATAAATCTATAGAATATTTTTATACACTTAAATATATTTTTATTTTATTTTTCTGATGTGTTTTGTACACTTAATAAAACAGAAGTATTAATTGTACAGGTATATGTATATGTATTATACCTATGTATGACATACAGGTATTTTATTTTTCTGCTTTCTTTGTGCTATTATTCTAGTTTTAATATACATATATATTATAAATAATATTTAAAAAATTATAAAAATATAAAATTGTAAAAATAATGAATAAATAATAAAATGAATATTTTAATCAGTACAAGTATACAATAGGGGTCCAAAACTCAACTTTCAAACCGTAGCTCTGCCAAATGCGAAACCACTTTCATTAAATAGATTATTTAAAATTATATATAATTAAAGGTGATTTTGATGCGTTTCAAGTTTTTATTAAGGAGATACAGGTCTGGGAGGTTGCGATTTTGGAATTTTATTCAGACCATAACTTTCTATCTGTACATTATTTTTGAGTGAAATCAATTTTGTATTTTTCTTCATTTAATTATCTACAACTTTCATGCACAAAGTTTCTTTTTTTGAGGTATAAAAAGTGGACCCAAAAATAGGTCCCAAAATGAATAAAGAATGAATCAAATAAAAGGTATCTTTACTGGTATTCTGACCCTTATCTCCCCCTACTTTATTCCTTGTCGACCTAGTTATCTAGATGCCTAGGTCTCAGGGTTTTGGATCATAAAATATTTACAATATTTTATTATTTTCTTTTCTTTTCTTATTCTATAATTTTGGCTTTAAAAACTGTATTTTATACACATTTTGTACAATAATGCATGCATGCCAAAATGCCTAAATTAAGCCTATTTACACGCATTTACTAGGATTTTTAAGGCCAAAATGATAGAATAAAGATGATGAAACGTAGATTCATCATCCTCTTATAATTGCCTTTGCTAGTCCCTAGCAAACACTTGTGCAATAAGTGCAGAAAAGAAAAACAAAGAAAAGAAAAAGAAGAAAGATGGATTAAATTTAATTATCAAACTCGTCTTCACAAAATCAAAGTTTGGAGCTTAAGTCGGACCTTTGGAATTTTAGTGCGGGCGGAACCTTAATGAGAATTGAATTTGAAATCCAACAGCCTTCGAGAATCCCAAAACTCTGCCCAAGTCTCCTCAATAGCCAGGTCAGAAGTATCTCAACTCATACGCAAACGCTTACGACTATGAATCTGACTCGTACAGTGTAAGTGATTGTGGCTCTCCCCAACTAGAATGGCAAAGAAACTGACTTCCAAGCATGACAATCCAATGATTCCCCAATCCAATAACTCCTTCCTCGAGGAGCGGGGTATTCCCTTCTAAGTTCAAGTGGCAACTAGCTCAAGAGGAGGGGGTGAAGAGAAGAATGGACGTTAGCCAGTGTAGCTACATATCCTAGGATGCAAGACGTAGTCAAGTCATGTCAGTTGCAGGCTCACATGATTTGACTTTGGAACTCAAGCTTGGTTATTTTCTATACGACATATTCACATACTTTGGCAGGCATTTTATTTTTGTACAGGCCTGGTTTTTTTGTTTTTTTGAAATACTATTTACAGCAGCATTTACATAGGGAGTTTTTCCTCTTGAGCTAGTAGACTATCCCTCTTTTGAAGCTTTATTACAACCCATACTCTCTTGTCTTTAGAATTCCTCATCACTGGATGGGTTGGGGTGCACTTCCCTCCCTAAAGGAGGACAAGTGTTTCCACTTGTGTGCGTCTCATACCGGCAAATCCAACCCCTCACCACTCCAACTGAGTTGAGCCATGTGAAAGGTGCATCTGTCCAAGTTAGGTCATTATCAACAAGAGTCGTACGTGTGTTCCGAAATACTCTACTTAGGCAGTCAAGAATCCATTGAACCAAGTCTCGTGGTCATCAAAGAATTAAGTCAACTAGATGAAGTATCTCAAACCTAGTTTCTATAAGATTCCTGTCATTTGGTAGATTTTAAGGTCCGATCAAGCTCCAATCTCTGGATTTTATTTAGACTTGTTCAACTCTCAAACTCAATCCGAAAAATGCTCATGCTATGCAAATGCAGAAAATACTTTTGTGATGCAATTTTCAAGATTTTGAACTTTTATGGATTTTTAAAAAGGATGATGCATATGCATTTTTTGTATTTTTCAAAAAGATTTTTCACATGTTTTTGGTATTTTAATTTTGCAAATGTTATTAGGATTTTTCAAAACAAAAAGATTTTGGATAAAAACTAGGTACAAATATTTACACGGGATGCTTCTTATATTTACAAGAAGTGGATTTTATGAATTTACAAGGGTAAGTGGTCAATTTTATAGGCATATATAGTGAATTTTAGATGTGATGTATATATTCCTTAAACTTATTTGATAAAAGTTTTTCAAACAATTTTGAAAACTATAGTCCAAATAATTTTTACAAACAGCTTTACAAACATGTACACACATTTGAAAATCATTTTGCAAAGGTTTTTCAAACAGTATAGATAGGTTTTTCAAAATATTTTTGCAACCATTTTTTAAACCATTTGCAAATTATTTTTCAAACATTTTCTTTCACACAAAGAAAATAAACTTTACAAACACATAATTTTTACAAAGGTTGAAAACATGTAACAAAACATTTTCCAAATAGTTTTCAAAAGATTTTTCACAAAAATTTTCAAACTATTTTTCAAACATTTTCCAAAAAATATTTTCACATGATTTATTAATCAGTACATACAAAAAGAATTTGAGGAATAATAACATCTTTGTATTAAGGTTTTTAATGAATTTTAAAGAATTATTAGCCATATTATTAAGAAAATATGAAAGTACGAGTTATGGCTAAAGTATATACGTAGTATATACGACCCCCCTATACTTAGCTTGAGTTATGTCCTCATAGATCGGAGAGAAAAGAGAAGACATAACTCGTATTGAGTATAGACAAGTCTAAAGAATAAATAAATAAAAGATGAATGAACAAATGAGAAGTCGACCGTCCCCCCTATACTTAGGATCAAATAATCCTGAGTGTAGCAGACTGTACACAACGCAGGGAGGGTCAAGGGTGGGAATGAACAGATCGTACTCAGATTGTCTCCCCCTATACTTAGGGTAAGATATCCCTAAGTATAGACAAGAAGAGGAGACAATGGAGAGGATCAAAGAATAAAAGAACTCGGGGTGCACACCCCCCTATACTTAGGACAAAGTACATCCTAAGTATAGAAGACTGTCTACAAGGGGCGACACCTTTTTGATACAAAAAGAAAATAGAAAAGGAAAAGAAGAAAAGAAGAAAAGAATAGATCACAGCTCAGTGTGTGTACCCCCCTATACTTAGGACAAGGTATGTCCTAAGTATAGAAAAATCAAATGATGAAGAGGGGGTAACAGACATAACGGAAGAATGAAAGAATGATATGGACATATGGATCTATACAGAGGAAGATGGAAGTGATGAGCATGTATGAGATGCAGATGATGTGAGTCAAAGAGCACATTTCATACCATAAGAATGGGGGCAACGTCAACGGTCGGCGGATCATAATCTAGATATTAGCTTCAGGCGCTGACCGTTAACATGAAAGGTAGAGGAAGATGACAGCTCGGATATATCAATACTACCATTGTCATATACCTTCCTGACCACATACGGACCTTTCTACTTACTCTGCAATTTCCCTGGAAATAATTTCAACCTAGAACCAAGCAACCATACTCGTTGATCGGGCTCAAACAGTTTATGGTTGATATGAGAATCGTGCCATGTCTTCACTTTTTCCTTATACTGTAGGCTGCTAGAAAAGGCTGTATCTCTCAGTTCCTCCAGGGCTGCCAACTCTGCTTTCCTCTATTCTCCTATACTCTCGGGATCCAACAATAACTCTGTAACTGCCCATAGTGACTTGTGCTTGATTTTCACTGGTAAATGGCACAGCTTGCCATAGACGAGATGAAAGGGAGATGTCCCTAATGGTGTCTTGAAGGAAGTCCGATAGGCCCACAAGACCGAGTCCAAAAGCTGTGACCAATCCTTTCGATCTGGACGGACAACCTTCTGTAAGATAGTTTTGATCTCCCTGTTCGATACTTCAGCAAGACCATTAGTCTGAGGGTGATAGGGAGTGGCAACACGATGGTCGATGCTGAACTCGTTTGCAAGGGCCTTTACCTTGTCATTAATAAAGTGAGACCCCCCGTCCGAAATCAGAACTCTAGGTACCCCGAACCGTGAGATGATATTTTTCCTCAAAAAACGACATACGGTCTTAGCATCTGTGGCTCGGACAGGGATGGCCTCAACCCAACGACTCACATAATCCACAACGAGCAGAATGTACTCAAACCCCCGACTCTCAGGAAATGGGCCCATGAAATCAATACCCCATGCGTCAAAAACCTCACAGAAGTGAATGGGCTGCATGGGCATCATGTCTCTCTATCCGTAAGTACCCATCTTCTGACAGTCAGTACATCTCTTCATTAACTCATCTGAATCCTTGAAGAGAGTAGGCCACCAAAGGCCGGATTGGAGCACCTTCTGTGCTGTCCGTCTCCCAGAATGATGTCCTCCTGCCTCAAGCTTGTGGCAGTAGGTGAGGACGCTATGCTGCTCTTCTTGAGGAATGCACCTCCTCCAGATACTATCCCCTCCTTCATGATAAATTACGGGGTCCTCCCAATGGTAAAACTTGGCCTTCGCCAGGAAGGTCTCAAGTTTCTGCCTGGGCCAACCTTGTGGAACCGTCTTGGCAACAAGATAGTTTACAATGTCGGCGTACCATGGGAGCAAGGTGATATCCAAGATCTCCTCATCTGGAAATGTCTCTGTAATAGGTGCGTTGGGCTCAGATTCCTCAAGGTTCTTTAAGTGGGAGAGGTGATCTGCCACCACATTCTTAACTCCAGTCTTATCCTTAATCTCAATATCAAACTCCTAGAGCAGAAGGATCCATCTGGTAAGGCGAGCTTTGGCATCCTTCTTGGTCATGAGGTACCGGATGGCGGTGTGATTTGTAAAGATAGTCACTCTAGATCGAGAATATATGATCGATACTTATACAAAGCAAAGACTGCAGCTAGCATCTCCTTCTATGTCACAGTATAATTCCGCTGAGCGGCATCCAAAGTCCGGCTAGCGTAGTGAATGGCATACGACAATCCATCCCTCCTTTGTCCAAGCACAGCCCCTACGGCAAAATCAGAAGCATCCATCATGATCTCGAATGGGAGAGACCAATCGGGTGGCTGAAGGACAGGAGCCGTGACAACCATATCCTTGAGAGTCTCAAAAGACGCAAGACACTTATCATCTATAATGAACTCGGTGTCTTTCACAGCAAATCAGTGAGAAGTCGGGCAATACGACTGAAGTCTTGAATGAACCGTTGGTAGAAACCGACATGCCCCAGAAAAGACTGCAATTGACGCAGATTGGACGGTGGATTGAGTTTTCTAATGATATCCACCTTGGCCGGATTGACCTCCATGCCTCTGTTGGAGATGATATGACCAAGGACTGTCCCCTGAGTCACCATAAAGTGAATCTTCTCCCAAGACAAGACAAGGTTGACATCTATGCATTGCTGAAGCACACGGTCTAGGCAGTCAAGACAAGCATCAAACCCATCCCCATAGACCGAGAAGTCATCCATGAAGACCTCTAAACAGTCACCCACCATGTCCGAGAAAATGGACAACATGCACCTTTGGAATGTCGTCGGGGCGTTACATAGACCAAAGGGCATCCGTCTGAAAGCATAAGTCCCAAACGGACAGGTGAATGTCGTTTTCTCCTAGTCTTCGAGCGCAATGGCCACTTGATTATAACCGGAGTACCCGTCAAGAAAACAATAGTGACTCTTCCCAACTAGCCTCTCGATAATCTGATCAATGAATGGCAGTGGGAAATGATCCTTCTTGGTGGCCTGATTCAATCGTTTGTAGTCCACACAGACCCTCCAAGACATGGGTACCCGGGTAGCTATCTCCTCTCCAGACTCACTCACAACTGTAGTGATACCCGTCTTCTTGGGTACCGCATGTAATGGACTAACCCACTTGGAGTCGGAGATGCGGTAGATAAAATCGGCGCTCCACCACTTTGATATTTCCTTCATGACCACATCTCGAAAATTCGGGATCAGCCGTAGCTGGAACTCACGCGAGGGCTTAGTGTCCTCTTCAAGATAGATGTGGTGGGAGCACAGAGCCGAACTAATCCTCTGGAGATCAGCTATACTCCATCTTATCGCCTTGCGGTTTTATTCAAGAACCTCCATCAGACGAGATTCTTGCTCTCCTGTCAAACCTGCTGAGATAATGACTGGGTGCATATCTGGCTCACCCGCAAGGAATCTATACTTCAGCGACTGCAGTAAGGGTTTCAATTCTGGACAACTGGGAGGTGGCAGATCTGGCTTCTGATATGTCTGTGTAAAGGCTACCAGGTCTGCATGTGAGAACTCTCGCTATGCATGAAAAACTAACGAAGGGAACCCTGCTGAATCATCTATGAACTGTACTGACTCGCACTCTGTCCTAGCTGTCAGCTCAGAAGGAATCAGACACGGCAAATAGTCATCAAAATCATCCCAATCGATGTTTGAATCTGAGGGATCTAAACTAGAAGAACAAGAATGAAATTCTGCATCACCTCTCATCACAGAACTATCAGTCTCAAAGGTTTCCTCGTTCAGGGGTGTGCTCTCCAGGCTCTCAACTGCCATAAGCTGTAAGTAGGGTGAATCTGCGGGCAAGGCGAGGGCATGTGCTACTGGATCTGTCCAAATGAATTCATCATCTATCATCACAAAATCACACTCCTAGTGGACGTCTCGCTTATCCTCTGTCATCTGCTCGGTATCACTGGACTGCTCTGAACATGATGATTCTCTCGCTCTGATTCGTCGATCGTCTCTATTTGTATACTTTCGCCCTCTACGCGAAAGCATACCTTCCCACTATCATGGTCGGTCACCGCCTTGGCAGTGGTCAAGGATGGGGGGGTATCTGTTACCGAATCAGGGATCTCCATGTCCAGTACAATAAAGTCCACGGGGAATTTCAGGCCCTGAATGGTAACGACCACATCTCTCAATAACCCATTCGGCCTCTTAATCGACCTATCAGCAAACTGAAGGACTGTCCTGCTCCGAAGAAGAGGACCAAAATCGAATCGGTAGAGTAAGGCTGCCGGAAGGAGGTTGATAGAAGAGTCGTTGTCTAATAGAGTACGATCGAATCGCTGCTCATGAATCTCGCATCTGACATAGGGAGCTCCTGCATCAGGTCTCTTGGCTGGCAATCAGTTCTGAATGGCAAAGCATGTGGAACGTGTGAGCACATGGGTCTCATCTCTGTGGTTCCTCCTCTTCCTGCGGACTGTAGTCTTCTCTCTCAAGCTCTTTTGGAAGAGGAGGATGTGCTCAAGTGCCTCCTCTAGAGTCAACTGAATTTGGAATCTATCAATCATCTGGTTGCTAAACTCTACCTGGTGAGTCTTTTTTGGATTTTCTCTTTTATTCCCCTTTGCCAAGTGGAGTGCTTGAGGAAAGAGGATGGTAGGGGCCTCCTCAGATGGAGGACTAGGAATAGGTTCATGTGCCTGTAAAGGAATAGAATGCATACAATGACCATCATGCAACACATATGGACCTGAAGTGGATACAGAAACCTTTCCTTTATTCATATTTTTGGTCTTTTTCTTATTACCACAGTCCTGAGATACAAAAGGTGGCAACACAACATGTGGGAGCTCAACAAAAGTAGAAGTGATGGCCTCAGTACCACCAACGACATCTGACTTCGTGGCATCAGCACCGTGCTCTAGCTCTGCATCAAGTAAAATGGTGGCCTCAGCACCACCGTCTGTATCGGGTGTCATGACGGCCTCAGCACCGTCATCTGGATCTCCATCATTGGTGGCATCAGCACCACCGTCATCAACATCATCATCAGTGGCATCAGCACCGCTTCTCTCCTCATCTGGCGCTCTGGATTCCGCATGTGGCTGTCGCTCAGATGAGGCGCCGCCGGCTGGCATCCTACCGCTCCTAGTAGTCACGAAATCAGCATCATACAAAGAAGACATGTCACTCAAATAATCACTAGGGGAGGTATCCTCTGTAAATTGTACCCGATTAGACTTCATCTTCAGATTGTTCGGATTAGGCTCAATCTGTGCAGGTATGGCGGCCTTACCCTTAATGATATCCCTCATGTCCTGCCGGAACTCATCCATTTCCCGCCGGAAGGATGCCTGCTGTTCAGAGAGCAAGCGGGAGAGGTCATCTAGAGCTGGGTTCTCAAAGGCAGGTGTCTGAGAACCGGAAGTGTTCTCCTGCTGGAAATGAGGCTGCTGCTGGTAGTCTGGAGGGGGCTGGGAGTATGTCTGGTGAGGTTGCTGACGTTGCCTCCACTACTGTCCCTGATAGACGGGACGAGGACCGTGCTAATACTGGTGGTGGGCATACTGGGGCTGCTGCTACTGGTTGTTCTGATGGCCCTGAGCTGGAGACTGCTGCTGGGATGAGGTGCCACCAGTAGTCCAACGGAATCCGGGGTGATCGCGACGGATCCTGAGCTGTTGTGGGTACCGGTCGTACCATATCTCATTGACTTCCATCAATGGTTCCTGCTCAATGGGGGGGGTGGAAGAACTACCAGCGGCTAATCCAGATGATAGACCACCATCTGAGTATCCTGAGATGGCGGCGGCAAAGAGTAGTGATGTAGCTGATGGACCGGCTCTGCCTGGATCTGGTGAAACTGGTGGTACGTAGCAGATGGTTGGGTGGAGCTGCTACTGCTGGGATCAGCACGTGACCTGGGAGGCTGATGAGTGGACGTATGTGCCTCCTGAATGCAAAGAATCTGTGTGTCTTCAGGTCACTCATGGTCTTCGTCAAAAGGTCCATCTGAGCAAGACCTTGAGTCTGCTTCTTCTCAAGAATCTCGATGTGGTCCAACTTCTCTGAAATGATCCCCATGTCGGCAGCGGTGGATTCAGCCGGAGTTGTGGTCGCTGACGGAGTATGTGTACTGGCATCGATGCGTGCAATCCTCTGATACCCAACTACTTGTGGTGGGAGCTTCGGTTGTGTGTAGACGCGGGCTTGGGCCATGACTATAGAATTCTCTGCCATTCCCTCATAAATCTCCCAAACTGTGTCTTCTCCCTTGGAGAAGTAAGATCCACCACAAGAGGCATTAAAAAGCCCCTGCAGCTCTGGTATCAGCCCACAGAGAAACTCTGAACCAGATTGGGCTTGGATATATCATGATGTGGACACCGGTCAATGAGCTCTCTAAAGCGATCCCAAGCCTCATGGAACTGCTCATTCGGGGTCATGGTGAAATTGTTAATCATAGCTCGTGTTACGTTGGTCCGGCCGAGTGGATAGTACTTATTCAAGTACTCGCGCCGTAAATGTGCCCATGATGTGACGTACCTCCCAAGATGTTTAAACCAGTAGGCTGCTCTATCAGCTAAGGAGAATGGGAAGGCAATCATCTTGACTGTGTCCTCGTCCACCAGTCTATCTTGGACAGTGTTGCAAATCATCTCAAACTCCTGCAGATGGAGATGAGGCTTCTCGGTGGCTAGCCAGTGAAACTTGGGCAACAACTGGATGGTCTGCGGGCGAAGCTCAAAGTTCCCAACAAAGGGAGGAAGCTGAATCCATCGGTGAGTGAGGGTCGCGGCTGGCTTATGCAACTGCCTCATGATCATCGACGGCGGCCTCTCTTGGTTAGGTTCTCCTCCTTCGCCTGCGGCTTCTGATATATCTCCTCCATCGCCCTCAGGTCTGTCGTCTCTTCCCTCTCGCATCTGCGCCAGCACTCTCATGATATCACCCATGAATACTCCCTGGTCTCTGATCTGTCTCTGCATGGTCTCTAGGGAAGCTAACAGTGAATTATTGATGGCAGCTTGATCATATAGGAATGGTGGTGGTCTCTGCTCATTTGGGTGTTCCTCTCTACCGTCCATATTTTGGGCCTCTGCAAAGGCAAAAGAACATATCTCAGGTGCCGTCAAATGTTCTGAGCTCTGTGTTGCACTAAACTCTGACACCACTGGACTGATAGAAGAAGAAGGGTGGTCGAGGGGGAACAGGGTGGACGTAAACTCAGGCTCGGAGAGTGGGTCAGGACTCCCCAAAGCCGACCTAGATGAATAGAAAGGAGTGCTCGACAGCGGTGCCACCAGACGTGGCCTAAGGGATCTCCTTCCCATCATTTTGATCTGGAAAAGGGCGGATGAGATCTGAAATGCAAACATGATGTGAATACAAACTCCCAATTCACATACACAACTCTGGAGCTGATGACCATGAAGGTTCGGTCGTTTATCTTGTCAATTTTAGTTAGGTGATCAATCAATCTATCAGAGCGATTAAGCGAGCTGTTGGGAACCCAACTCTCCTAGTCGACTGTCCCAGTCCCAAATGAGATCTTTCCCAGCTAGTAGGAGTTGTGGACCGTTTACCGGCTACCCGATCAACTCCCTCTACTAAGGACTTCGCGGTCCGCTTTACCGATTACCGGAGAGATCCTCACTGGAGAACGACTCACCAAGACCAGTAGTCAACTAAGATTTCGGGCATGGCTCTATCCTAGTGTTCGAGTCGCTCTCTCGCTGCAGATAAATCAAACAATGAGGGGGTTATTCCCCCCAAAACAAAATTTTTGAAAGTGAGGTGAGTTTTAAGGTCAAGTTTGCATTAGCAGTCCCAATTTTATGATTTTCTCTATTTTAGTATTTTTTTGAAATAAAGACAACGGCTAACGAATTTTCCGATCTCCTGGTTATTTAAGGTCCAACAAAACGGGGGAGGAAGTCGGAAAAGCCGATGCATGATCAAACACAATGATGCATGCAGAGATAGAAATGTGTACCTTGCTCCAGCACTCTACATGCAGGGTGATCCATGCATAAAATAAAGACAGAAATTAAACTACCTATATGATACATGAAGAAATTGGCCTTAGACGAAAAACTCTACACGAGAAGAACAGTAGCTAAGTGGTCAACAAGAGGAGTTGGAGTCCGGTCTCTGATGTCGGTCGGTGTCCACCACAACGGATCCTGCCAGCGCTATATACGACCTCTAGCGGCACAGGACCCCTCAGGTGACCAAAATAGCTTTTTTCTTTTGTGAGTTATTAATTAGGTCCACTTAACGATCTATAGGCACATGGAAAGGTATTAGGTGTTGGATCCTAATCAATTACATCACAATCACAATAAAATCCCAAGTCTAGGGGCCAAAACCTTCGTGAATCAAAATAAAAGAAAATCGAAGAAAATAAAACTGACGAGAAAATCGAGCAAGCAGACGAGGCCCCTAAGGGAAAAATCCCTCGGGCACTAGACCTCGTGAAATGTCGAAGTGTCTGAATGTCCTGTTTAGTTACAAGTTATGTCTCTCTCTCACAGATAATTACACAAGAATATATGCAGAAAATAAATGAGCTAATCTACAAAATCTCTCAGTCTTTTTTGAGCAGGTCGTAGCCGGCTTCACGTGGGTGCCCAGGCGCCTAGGAAAAGACGCCTCCCTCGTTCTGCGGTACCTCAAACAAATCAACAAAGAGAGTGGTCAGATAGCTCAAAAATGTAATTCGAATATAAAGTAAAGAAATGAAGCAATAGTGGTGAACAAATAATCACAATCAGTCACAAAATGATCTATACTATATTGCTCCCCGGCAACGGCACCATTTGATTAACCATGGAATATCGGGGTCTAAATGTCTCACACAAGGCGGAGACAAAGTCGATGTGGCGACCCTCTTTAAATCCCGGCTAAGTCAACAATTAACCCACGATAATCAAATCAAGCAATGAAAGTAAATGTGGAGTTAAAATTTATTATAACTCTACAATAAGTGTGTATAGGTGCAAGTATGTGTAGAGTATCGAACTCAGGGAGAAAGCAAGATAGATCAAGGCTATGATGCACAAAAATGTAAATGTGATAATTTGTCTACACTATGCTATTTTTTGGGGGTTTTTAATTTTTGTATTTTTTACTTTATATTTTTTTGTATTTTGATTTTTAATTTTCTGATTTTCTATTTTCTTTTTATATTTTATATTTTTTTATAATTTCTTTTTCAATAAAAGATAAAATGAAGTATATAAATAATATAAGAAAAGAGGAAGATAAGATATTTATAAAAGTAGGTAAAAATAAGGAAAATCAGGAAATAAAAATATGTGCTTTTATAATTTTGTGATGTTTTTGTGATTTTTCTAAATTTTTCCTAATTGTTTTGGTATTTTTAAAGTCAAAAATATTGAAAATAGTGTAGAAAATAAAAGGCTGAAGCAAAAATAGAGAATTAAAATATCAAACAGTAACAAAAATCCTCCAAATTAATTTTAAATGAAAGCTAATAATTCAGAGAAAATTCAAAGGCCAAAATATATTTTTAGGATTTTTCTGGAATATTTAAGATTTTTATGAAGTTTTTAAGGGTTTTCTAATTTTTATGGGTTTTCTTTTATATATTTTAATGATTTTTGGACAACAGTTAAAAGACACTAAAATACACCAAAGGTATTTTTTTGGGATTTTTAAAAGGATTTTACTATTTTTTGGTATTTTCTAATGTAGAAAGTAGCAAAAATGCATATTTTAGAATTTTTATAAATATGAAAACGCAATAAAAATGCAAAAAATATGGCGTGAAAGAGCAACTAAATAGGAGCTTAACTTGATTTTTTGGTGATTTTTTAGAAATTTATAGTTGCATGAAGTAAATAGAAACAACAAAGAGAAAATACACTGCTGGCAGGGGTATAAATGCAAATATCCAGAAGTTCAGGGGCCAACGTGCAATTTTTCATAAAATTTATAACTATTAAATCAATTTCCAGGACCAAATGCAAATACATAAACCCGCAGGGGCACACCTGCAAAAATCCCAACCCCGCACGTGCCTGGTACGCGCCTGGGAAGGACCTATGTGTAATTATCAAAAACTAAGGGGCATACTTGTAATTTCTCCAAAAATATTACACTTAATTAAAAAAGTTCCTGGACTTAAACGAAATAACAAAAATCTCAGGGAGTCCTTTGCAAAATTTCCACCACCCCGCGTGCACAGGTCACGTGAGGTGACGTGGATTGGACCTAAATGCAAATATGAAAAGTCTGGGGGTTCCGATGCAAATATTACAAAATATTTATAACTGCAAATGAAAGTTTATAAACTAATAAATAAATACAAAAAGCGTCGGGGTAAAAGATGCAAAATACCCAGGCGGGGCGATCCAACGGATGATAGCGTTTCACTTGCCATGTGGCGGCACGTGAACGACGGATGGCGGTTCAGCGATGGTCAGCCCAGATCGGATCCCAGGAATGATCGGACAGTGGCGAAGCGTGAGAATCTGACGGCTGGTGTGCAACTGGAGCTTCGGCCTCGATCCGACGGCTCTGGGTGGCGGAGCAAGAACAGGGAAGCAACATCGGCAAGGCGAGCTTCCCCGAGCTCAAGCTTCGTCCTCCGACGTTCTTGAAGACTCAAAACTGGGCTGCGAGCTCCTGGGGGCCTCCTCTAGCTCCTGGGGGCTCCAAAAATCCTCGACGAAGGCCGAGGTCTTCGCGAGGGGGCGGCGGAGCTGGGTCGCTCCAAGGTCCTCCGGCGAAGCTCAAAATAAGCCCCATGCATTCTTCAACGCGCGAAGACCTACAAAAAGGCGTGAGAGGGTCCAAGGCAAAATGCTTGGACCTCGCGATGGCTAAATGGAAGCGTGGAGCGGCGCGATGGGTACTCGGCCGAAGCTACCTCCGACGAGGGGGTCGGTTTGAGTGCTCGATTGGTCGAATCGCGAAGATGATCGGGGGGGAATGATCCTAATGCTACGGGGAATGCAAAGTGCGAAAAAAAGAAGAAAAGAGAAGACCTCGAAGGGGATATACCTGAGGTAGGGGGAACCTCGACGGCGAGCTTGCCGGAGGTGGTGAAGATGCCTCTGACCTTCTTCGCCTCGGCTGACGACACAGGAACGGAGCTGTCACCTCCAGGTATCCGTAGAGCACGAAAAAGACCAAGGAAGGTGGACCAAAGGGACTCAAAAAATGGCTCAAAAGTCGGAGGTCGTATTTGAGGAGTTGACACTGTGGTTCTGACGCTCCAAAGATCGATGGGGATCACTCGAATTGACGTGCCTCGACCCAAGGAGAGATGGGGGCGTGAAAGAGCATTGGTCAAGGCACAAAAGTCGTGAAGGCGTCGACATGAAAAAGGGAATGGATAGACCTCAAGAAAATCGAGAAAACGGGGTCGAAACGAGGTCTGACACAGGCAGAGGGGGGAGGACAGCCAGTTGACCCACGGGTCAACGTGGACTGTCACCTGGTTGGTCCACGTGGATCAACTAGGAAAAATCCCTGGAAAATGATTAGAAAAATCAATTAAAATTAGTAAATGAATTTATTATTTTTAGGTTATAAAAATAAAAAATATTTGTTATTTTATGAAGTATTTTATCATGATTTTTAATTATTTTTATGAGGTATAAAAATACAAGTTGCCTTTTTAGGTCTATATAGGTATATATATCTATGTATTTTATTATTTTATTTTTATTTTATGTATTTATTTTTATTTCTTTTGTTTATTATTTTATAAATTTATAGAATATTTTTATACACTTAAATATATTTTTATTTTATTTTTCTGATGTGTTTTGTATACTTAATAAAATATAAGTATTAATTGTACAGGTATTTATATAGGTATTATACCTATGTATGACATACAAGTATTTTATTTTTCTGCTTTCTTTGTGTTTTTATTCTGATTTTAATATACATATATATTATAAATAATATTTAAAAAATTATAAAAATATAAAATTGTAAAAATAATGAGTAAATAATAAAATGGATATTTTAATATGTACAAGTATACATTAGGGGTCTAAAACTCAACTTTCAAACCATAGCTCCGCCAAATGCGAAACCACCTTCATTAAATAGATTATTTAAAATTATATACAATTAAAAATGATTTTGATGCGTTTTAAGTTTTTATTAGGGAGATACAGGTCTGGGAAGTTGGGATTATGGAATTTTATTCAAACCATAACTTTCTATCTGTACATTATTTTTGAGTGAAATTAATTTTTTATTTTTCTTCATTTAATTATCTACAACTTTCATGTACAAAGTTTTTTTATTTGAAGTATAAAAAGTGGACCCAAAAATAGGTCCCAAAATGAATAAAGAATGAATCAAATAAAAGGTATTTTTACTGGTATTATGGCCCTTATCTCCTTCTACTTTATTCCTTGTCGATCTAGTCATCTAGATGCCTAGGTCTCGGGATTTTGGATCATAAAATATTTACAATATTTTATTCTTTTTCTTTTCTTTTCTTTATTCTATAATTTTAGCTTTAAAAACTGTCTTTTATACACATTTTGTACAATAATGCATGCATGCTAAAATGCCTAAATTAAGCCTATTTACACGCATTTTACTAGGATTTTTAAGGCCAAAATGATAGAATAAAGATGATGAAACGTAGATTCATCACTTGTTATTCATTTCTCCCTATTTTATAATTGCGTCTGAAATATTTATTTCATTTCGTTTAAGTAAAGATAACATTTTATCTCTCTTTCATACTACTTATTCCACATTCTCAAAAAAAAGGAACGTGAATAAAATTGTCATAATTCAACATTTATCTCATCAACACAAAAGAAGGGAAATAACCAAATAGGGGAATAAACCTCCTTATTCCACCTAAACCATGAACTTCTTACAAGGAAAAAATCAACAAGAAGTTTTCGTGTAGGATCGCATTGGCTTTCTCAATGTTTTCTTCTCTAAATGAATGTTTGCACCCATAACCCTCTATACTTTCATAATAATGTGTTGAACCCTTCATAAATACAAATTACAAGTAGAAACATGGATAATAACTTCAGTTTGCACTAGGCCACTCCATTTGTTCAATCGGTTATCCCAACCACATCATACAGTTAATATAACCAGATTAAATATAATAGTTGATATGTATTTTATTTTCACGACCCTAAATCCTTCCTTTGTTATCATCCTCCCCCGACCATCGCCGTCATCTATCCGACAATCGAAAGCAGTGCCACCTCTTGAAAGGAAGATCTCCTCTATTCGTGCTTCTGTCATGCCTCTGGTGTTCATGGACAACACTGGCCCATAGAAGAAACTGAAGAGCAATCCCGACGATGCCATTACAATGGACGAGGCAAATGCCTTGAGATTCATTGAGGACCTATTTACTTTCGATCCATATATAAAGTTGCCCCCAAACACCTTGTCTAGAGAGCAGTCTAGACTAGTCTATCGAAAGCCTTAACAACTGCGACGTGGCTTCGAGTATCTCCCCATGGCCCCAATTATTAGGGTGTTCTCATCATCTGAACTTTGCTGATGTGTAGAAATTCTACATAATATTGTTTGAGGCAACGATACCGACATTTTCACGTAATTGTCACCAAGATGGTTCTTATGTGAGGATATTTAATTTTCATCTATGTTGCAATCCGGTATCACTCAATACCAGCAGGAGTTGCAGTACAGCTCCATCTTCTAAGCTGCTTGCTGGCCGATCGTCAACAGTAACATCAGCTCTTGCCTTGGCTGACGTGGTGGACTACTCGGAGATTGGCCCAGTATGAAGCTACTTGATGGCGGTGGTGACAACAGAGAGATTCAATGAGGGAGACAGAATAGTGGGATGGGGGTAGTGACAAGAAGTGGCACCTATTCAAAAATTTCATTAGCTCGAAGAGTTAAAAATATTAGTTGACATGAAAGTTAACATATAATTGTGACATTTAATGATTAACAACTATTCAAGGTTCTACATGAAATTCAGAATTATGGAAGGTTCAATGCATAATAACAAAAGTACAGTGGGTTATGTGTGTAAAAATCCCTTCCCTAAATGCATTTCAACCTGACGATGTCATCAGATTTAGATCCATCTGGTGGTACTACAAACTGCTGAAAAGGGATAACCGAGCGGAACAAAATAAGCTTAACTGTGTGATCTGGCCTGATACAGATGCAATTTTCCAAATAGCCTAAGCCTTTGAAGGTACTGCCAAAATAAACTTGTGTGCTTCATATGCACACCCCTTAAAATACCATTCTGTGATCACAAGTATGATATATTCCATATCAATAGAAGATAACATGCAGATAAAAAGACAAGATACATTATGAAATATACAAGCTAAGAAATGAGCAGCAACTGGTAAAACAGTAGCATTAAAAAGGCGAAAACCAACAGAACTTGACCATAAACAAAGTATTGAGCCATGAAGTACTTGAAACCTATGAGCAAGGAGCCGTGAAGATTACACCAACAGCACGGAAGCTACGAAGGTATGGAAGATGATGGTCATAAACAAAGTAAAGATGTTAGGAAAATACCAAAGAACTTGGCGCTCATGTAATAGAAGCCCTGCAGAAACCATGAGGAACATGCATAACACAGACAAAGGATCAGGTTACACGTGATGAAATGCGTGCATGAGGAAATGCAGTAAAGAAAACACGCAAAATGATCAATTTCGCTTGTGAGGAAAAAGGTCATGGAGCTGTTGGCCACACAGAAGACACCCATAGCAACCAAATGCGAGATGCATATCGACCCCACAACTCAAAGAACGCATCAGTTACATCACCACACTTGCAAAACAGATGATGTGAAGAACTTGCAGTACCTGAAGCTGAATAAGTTTAGGATCCAAAGACATCCTCTGAAAAAGATTAAATAGAATGACATCAGCAATTTTCCACATCCAAAGCAAAGGTCAAAAATGGTGACTGCACTGTCCAATTTCGTTACAAAGAAGTTCTGCAGTTTCCTTTTACAACTCATAGAGAATAATAAATCAATACCTTCAAATAACAAGTAAATATTGAAGGTCTAAAGCAATAATATTCCAAGTAGAGACTGCAGTGTTTAAATAGCTTCGTTATATGACATGGCAATATCTGCACTTATCGGCGTTAATTCTTAAAAAATCAGCGACTCAACATTTAGGATAGGCCTTGATCCAGATATGCCACGACGACACAGAACTGTGAGATTTCTTCCCAGCGGATAAGCAAATATCTGAACTAGGCAACTGTGAGATTTCATGATGGATCTTGCCAAATTTCAAGGCATTGTCCACAAAAAATACCTGCCCAGAATACCATTACCAAAAAAGGCATCTTCAAAATGTAACCCGAACACCAAAGTGATTTCTAGGTGTCCTTTATGAGGATTCATTCCTGGAATACCAATATGGATAACCTAATCCTCAGACAATGTCATTATCGGTATACCCTTGCTACAGAAACTAGTACATTTCACATCAAGTTCTGTTCCAATGGTGAAGTTCCTCTTGATATTTTCCTGCATGCAACAATGAAAACCAGCTTGTGCGTGTCAAATAAGCAACTGGGATCATTTTATAACTGCAACTTATGTCGGAAGCTGAAAAATAATTTAACAAACAGGACAATGGATTGCTTGACGTGAAAAACAGAAAAATCAAAAGCACCTCAATCAAGGTCCATTAAATCGAAAGGATAAAAGCTAAGGGGTTGCCGAAGGTATACCTGAAATTTATACATCCCAAGAAGTCAGACCAAGTACCATCCCATGCTGATGGATCCTGTGAACTTTGGCCGTGTATCTATCTCCTAGCTTCACACAGGAAGAAGGTGCAGTTATGGCGATTCCTATCGAACCATCTTGTTTTGTGCCGCCCAACAAACTGTGCTTGCTTCACAGGCATCTAGGGCCGTTTCTGTTGTTCTTGATTTTCCATTGGCAGCAGAAAATCTCTTACCCGAGAACAAATTAGAAAACATATGTGCCACTTTACCACTATGACCGATAGGAGATGCCCCAGATGACCCACAAGATGGTTCCACATCCTCACCAGCACTATTTGGGCACCTTTTTCAAAAGTTATGTCAGGATCATCGCAATCATCAGCACTTCTTATGAGCACCTCTGGTGTATCATCCGAAACATCGACTTCACTTCTACAACTTTCTGATTCATAAGCGGTGATATCTGCATTGGCACTGTCAAGAGAAGCACAAACTTCGAGTGGTTCCTTGCTTGAAATTAGGGTGATCTTAGGATCTGCTTCAGGTTCAGGTCGAGGCAACAATGCTTTCAAGGACAACTTGATGTTACCCCTAACATCCATGCCTGAGCACATCACTGAAACTTGCTCACCTACCGATACAACATCAGATACCTTGGATACCTGATTAAAGGACAAGTTACTAAAAAGATGTTGGAGATAAATCCGTAGATGGTTCCATTTACATATGAGGGTCACAATAAGCATTTATTGTTAAGAATATCCTGCCTAACAAATTCAGACATTCAACTCACCGGACCATGTGATAACTCTGAGATGTGTAAAAGACCGTGCCTGCCACCACTGAATTCCACAAAGCACCATACTCCTTGATAGAAGTTATTATGCCTTTGTATACACCACCAACTTCTATTTCCCGTCCAATAACAAAATCAACCTACATATAAAAACAAATTTAGACCAGTGTACTTTACAAATTTAAAATAAGCATCATTAGTCTAAACAACATGACATTTCCCCATGCTAAGGTCAGTGAGGAACATGATTAGTTTGGCTCCAAACAGATTCACTTTGAAGCAAAACCAGTTCAGTTCTAGACACCATCACTACTGTTAAGATAGGATGAATAGAGAATTTTCCCTTTACAAGAATGTAAATTATTTCAATCCAATAGTGTCAGCATGCTAGCTGAGAATTTTAAGGCAAAGTGTTTAGTCATGTTTGCTTGCATTGCAATAGGAGGTTTTATCTGCTTTTCAAAAGTTAATTAATTCTCGGGTTAAGGTAAGTTGAAACCCATGGATTAAGGGGTTACATCATATTTAATCCAACTTCACAAGCCCTTTTATCTCATCACTGTCAGGCATTGCCCATGGAAATCTGAGATAAGAGAATAAGGTTGATTTATGTTGTTTGAGACAGTATCAAAGGACTGTCCACCCGAGAACTTTCTCAAAGATTACAAGAGGTGTAAAACTCATTATATAGCCCCATGAACGCATCCAAGTCACACTACTAGAAGATGCCAAACTAAACAGTGATTAACATAACTCATTGGATCCCGACAAGATCCTATTACACAAATCTTCATTTCTATCAAGATGCCCCCGTCAAGCGGGCATGGAATGCTTGGCTTGCAACACAGGAAATCTCCTCACTCATACATGCAAAAATCATCTCGACTTTGCACATCTCCCTCGGAGCTCAAGATGACAAAAATGCATCATGGGTCAAGAAGGTAAGCATGTTAAACTACAGGGATGGAATTTGGAGGGGCATATTTCAGGTAGAAGGCAAAGCTTGCCCGTTATACATCAACGATAATCAGAACCATCGACACTACAATAAGTGTTCCTCCTAATACTTTGGCTGATAATGTACATCCTTGATGAAAGATGACCATCTCGCTTAAGGGTCCGTCATCTTCCTCAGGTATCCTTTGATCTTTGCCCACTTTTGTTTTTTTCTCTGATTTCATTCGCCTTGTACGCACATGTTCCGGCTCACATGATCACATCTACACCTTCATCAAGGCACCACCATCTTCTCAAGACCCATCGATGCCAACTTCTTCTCCAGAACCCCATCCACTTCCGGTCAACCTCCTCCTTGCACAAGAGGACCCAAAGGGTTCCCAATCTCTCCACCTCCCTGGACCCTCCAGTTCGCCCCTTCTTGCCACTCCTTATTTCGCTAACCCTCGCAGGTACCTCGAGCCTCCATTAATCGAAGTTCACAGCACCCCTCCGATCTCCAGCTCTGCTTCTGACGACCATCCATTGACCCACTTCGTCGAGCTACGCAACAGCTCCAGCTCGTCATTAGTATCTTCGCCCTCGCCTCACCGAGGATTTTATTCCCTCAACAGTCGCATAGGACCACGGAGGATCTTGGTGAGGTCCGTGGGAGCCCCATCCTTACGCTACCGTGCACGAAGGGGGACGGCGTTAGAGGTACCTTTGGATCGAGGCCTTCACCTGATCTAATGGCTCCCTGGAGCGCCATCTGCAGCCGCCCGATCAGTTTGCAAAGGATCGTCACCGATCACTTCGACTTCTCGTAGGGCCCTTGGATCCCCTTGATCCAACGCCCACGGTCACTGCCCAAGCCTCCACATCGTGCCTCTATGCTCAGGCTAACGACCCTCCACTCCGTGCCTCCACTAGACGCCATCTGGACTGAGCCACAAATCCAACCCGAGCAGCCCACCGAGTCTCTACGAACTACGTGTGCCTCATGTAGTTGCCTGGGTTATTTGCGCTCAGGTCCCTCCGCAAATCAAGAATCGCACATGTACACTTGCACGCCTGGAGAAACTACAAAGGAGCCCTTACGAATTATTTTTATTCCATATAAGGTCCTGTGTATGTTTTTTATTAGTTTTTATTTGTTTTTAATTATGTTTTTATTGCAAAAGACCCCCAAACTCTTTTGTGAATAACTTGCGCATAACTCAAAATTACATGAAATTGGTCTTGTTTTAGAGATCTACTAATTATCTTTCTAATGACATGTTGAACTCTCTGATATGATGTTTAGATAAACAATGGCGAGTAAGAGAAATTTACTGATTGTTGAACATTGTTTTAATTGTATCTAATTGCACATTGAGCCAAGAATTGCATATTAATATGCCCCGGAATCACTGATTCATGTAGAACTCAATTATGGAATTAGGTCGTTGATTTGTGGTATTTAATGCTCTGATTTGAAGTTTTAATTACGTAAGGACCAAGAATTTCATGTGCATTAGATTTTAACTTGTAATTGGAGGTTACAAGTGCTTTTAACTGAAGATTAATTTCAGTCATGTGTGAGCTTTATATTCAGTATTGATTTCAAAAGTTAATTGCACTTGTTTGCATTTCCTCATATTTGCATATCATTAATTGTGTCACATCTACATATGCATTGAAAATTGCACTAAAAAATATCCATACATTGCACCAAGTGATTAAATTGAGCCCTAAAACTATTTAACTGACACTACGTTAAGTCACTTAATACACCGTCTCCTTGTGTCGACCCTGGGGTTTGCCCAAACTAAAGAAACAAACACCACATCTCTTCACAGAGATATATTTTCGTGCAAATCTATTCGAGTCGCTTAAATGTTGATGTACAACATAATTGGCATTGAATAACTTGGGCATTCTAGGGTTCTTCAATCGGCTTTGCATTTAGCTTTCTCAAATATTACGAGAGGTCTGAGGTTTGTTATAAAGCCTCATCAACATGTCCAAGTTCCACCACTCGAATGTGGGACTCAACATGGGTCCATATTGGGTCCATACAGGATCCAATTAGCCCAACTCTCTAAATCTATCAACATTTACTATCCCTTGAGTGTCACAATAGAACTTTTTATAACACTTCAAAGATTACACAATTACTAAATATTATTACTTTCCTAGTCAAATACAATACCATTGAACATGTATCCTCCAACGCCTCGTTTTATCATGTTCTAAACATATAGTAAACCTCAGGTATCACAACATCATTTATTTTAGATGCTCGCGCATTTTTAAATTACTGTGAAAGGGAAAAAAGAAACTAAATCAATTATGAGCTCTAGGGTTCTCTTTATATAAAGAAGAACCCCTAGAGATAAATAGAGGTTGCCATGTTGGCTACGTGGCAAAGGAAATGATTGTTTCGCATATTATATACACTATAAATGCTTTATTACTAACACTCCCACTCAAGCTGGAGCGTAGGTGTCCATCGAGCTCAGCTAGGATGAACACTTTTGTGCTTTATTGAATACATTAGTTGATTGTTTTGTTGAACTGACATGGTAAGTAGAAATGAAACTCTTATGTATCATGTCCTTGGTGTAATAATAATCTCCCACAATATACAGGTTTGCTCATAGAACGCGTGATTGTTTGGAATGAATACTAATGTATGATTATCACACAACATATGTATAAGAAGAGGCGCATCAACCGTTAGGACAGTTTCGTTTGCCATGCCCCACATTATCCGAGTGTTAACCTAAGTCATGGCCATGTATGGCCATGTACTCATAGTTAACGCTCAACCTGACCACCACTGTCAGTTTCTTGCTTTTTCATGAAATGAGAGAGATACTAATGGCCATAGAAAAACCAGTGATTGACTTTACGTCTTTAGGACGGCCAACATAGTCTGCATTTGTGCAACTAGTTATGCCAAAGGATGCCCTCTTGCTGAAGAGCAACCCTATACCTAGTGAGGATTCCAAGTACCTAATAATCATTGATTACATCCACGTGGTTCTATCGTGGTTGCTCCATGAATATGTTGACTTTGCTCACATCAAAGGAGATATTTAGTCCGGTAAGGATGCCATAAAGAAGCCTCCCAACAAGCTCCATGCACCTCTTGTGAACCTCTTATGTGCAATCAACATAGAGCTCCAAACTGGGAACCATAGTAACGGTGTCAGGTCTGCACTATACCACCCTAACCTTAGAAGAAGATATGTCACGTGCTTTCATTGACACATTATAAACCATCTGTGATTTCTGGCAAACTCTCACCCAAGAAAGTACCGCATCTCCCCAATGTCTTTGGTGATAAATTGTTGTTCAAGGAACGCTTTTATCTCATTAATGCTCAGCATGCCATCTCTTATAACAATGATGTCATCTACGTACACCAAAATGATGAGGTACTCTCGATTTCCTTTGTACAAATAGTAAGTGATCTGTCGTTGATTTGGTGAAGCCTTATTGTTCTATCAGGTCTGAGAGCCTCTAAAACTGTGCACTAGGTCTTTGTTTAAAGGCATAACTAGCCTTATAGAGTATGCATATCATCTGGCA
This sequence comes from Ottelia alismoides, assembly GCA_037367405.1. Classification (NCBI taxonomy): domain Eukaryota; kingdom Viridiplantae; phylum Streptophyta; class Magnoliopsida; order Alismatales; family Hydrocharitaceae; genus Ottelia; species Ottelia alismoides. The sequence goes on along the minus strand of JAZKJV010008423.1, from coordinate 646,340 downwards.
CCCTCCTCAGCAACAAACCCAAGTTGTTGGTGCATATATACTTCCTACAATACTCCATATTGAAAGGCTTATTGACGTCCAATTGAAAGTAACAACCAATCTATGGCAATGCAATGGAGAGGAGGATGTAAAGAATAGAATGATATGCCCCGGGAAAAATGTCATGATAGTCACCCCATACGTTTAAGTGAAGCCTTTTTGCCACCAGTTAATTTTGTGGCGATCAACGGTACCATCTTCCTGATGCTTCACTATAAAGACTCACTTGAACAAACCACAGATGCACCGACGTCCAGGCGCCTTTGGACTGCAATGCCAATATCTCCTCTTCCATGGTCAAACGTCACTGGATATCTTGTAAAGCCTCCTGATGCATGTATAGGACAATAACAGCCGGCAATCCCATCGCAAGAGTATAATTGTCCTCTGAAAGATGATCAAGAGAGAGATGACCAGAAGGGTATGTGGCAGGCGTTCACCTATGCTTTTGAATGGTAATGGGCTAAGTTAGATCCCCACGGGATCGTAGGGCCTCCTGTTCCATGGTCTGTAATGCCACTATCTTTTCTTCAATGGTCAAACACCATTGGATATCTTGTAGAGCTTCTGATACGTGTGTAGAACAATAACAGCTGACAATCCCATCACGAGCTTATTATAGTCCTCTTAAAGATGATCAAGTGAGAGACGATCAGAACGGTATGTCGCACACGTTCACCTATGCTTTTGAATGGTAATGATCCGAGTTAGAACCTCACAAGATCGTAGGGCACATCATGTTGAGTCGTAATCCCTGAATGCCGATGTATAGTATCATCGTGTTGAACATAAACAACAATTGTATCGTTGGTAGAAACCAGGTATTCCGTGTTTACCTAGGGTGTGTTGGATGACAAGGAAGACACATGGGCAAGGGACTCTGTTACTCCACGTCTTCATTAAGTACAATAAAGTGTAAGGTCTCAAACTAAAGTAGGCAGATATAGAATAGGCGATGGAGGTGGTAGGAAAACCTCAAAATTAGGCTCAGATGAAGTCATAATATCACCTACAGGAAAGAAGTACACAACATACTCAAAGAAGGTGAAGTCAGCACTCACATATTACTTTTGTCAGACATGGTTAAAGTATCAATATGCCTTTTTAGTCCGAGAATTAAAAAATGGGAAAGTGTTCTCCCACCATAAGTAGGGCCAGCTACATGGATTCTTGCTCAAATCCATGTTGAAATATCCAACTATTTTTTAAGACGGTTGTTGACTACCTAATGCAACCCTCACAAGGAGGGATTGAACCTTAGTATTTTGGGTGGGAGGCATACTACACTACTACCAAACCATTTAAGTGGGTACAAGAATATCCCCATAAAAATGCAATTAATTGACTGAGGAGACAGCTTGTCTCAGTTGGAAGTCAAGTGACAAAAAAATGGGACAACCAAAGATATGAGGCATTAGAGAGAACAAATCCATATCAAAAAATACAATCGAAAAAGGAACATGTTTTTCAAACACCGAAGATGGATATGTGATTAAATAGGTAGCATGCAATGAGAACTTCACATAGTATGAGTGAGGTGCGTCTCTTTGTGTCAAGGAAGTCGTGGTGACATTCAAAAGACGCATGCGCTTCCTCTCAATAACACCATTCTGTGTTATCATTGATGATAGGAGATTGTCTCATATCAATGATAACACAGCAACCAGAAGGAATCGAGCTGTAAGAAGTAAACATTTCTCTGTTGCCATGGAGATGATCAGAAGTTCTAGAATATACTAGCCATTCTGTAAAGTCAGTGATTTGAGAAGTGGTAAGAACATATCCTATATCTACAGTGTTGGCTGAGGCAGCAAGGTCGGATGATGGTGGGGGGGAACGAGCAATCATATGAGGTGTAGGTCACATGATCTCCCTCAAATGGAGACAATATCCCCATACTTCTAGTTAGAATGTGTTGTGGTTGTCTCTAAGTGCTCAACAACATAAGTGAAATCCCCTGTGTTTCTGATAGCACGTATCCTCGAAATGCCCTAGGCAATTGCAATAAGTGCACCTACGAACAAGGGAGATCATTTCCTCCGACCACGAACATCACGTCCCTCTGAATTGAGCAGACCCCTCCTCTGCCTCGTGAAGCAATCATGGCAGAAGAGGTTTATGGTGCAAGTCCAAATGGTACGAAGATTTCCGCTAAGACGATTGCACGTCTCCTTTATCGAAGGGATGAGACGCTAGATAAAGGATGACTACATGTTGCATCATAGGTCCAATCAAGACCAGCGATCGACACTAATTATCATGGTGTTCATGTATGCCAATTGTTGCTCAATAATTGGATTGGATCATGTAACGATGAAGCTTCTTGAACGAGCCCCTCGAACTAGAGTAGAATATCAGAGGGGACGACCATTCTATTTGGCCATGTATATATCATGTTGAAGCTAAAAAAGATGTGTTTCATTCTTCGTCTGAAAATGTGTTGTTGCAAGGATGTCTCGTATTGCCTTCGCAGTGGATGATGCAGGATCTCATTGGCAATCTCATTAGAATGCATGATGCTTTCATGTAGCATTGGCACCAATCTTGTTAGGCGACTTTGGCTTTATCAGAATGTAATTGTTGTTGAGGCTCTCTGTGATGCTAATGAATTGAATCACCCACAACTCGTAGTTCGTTTCATCCATCTTGACGATAGGACAAGGACCCTTGATGGCTCTACGATTTGGAGTAGCATCTACCTTGCTTTTTGCCATAATGGACAAGCGAAGCACGTAGAGGACAAGGCTAGAAGATGAATCAATTCTTGTCTACACTAGCATAGAAAAGAGGTTGTGTATGAACCTCGACAAACAACTCTCATATTAACCTTGTAAGCGCTCTAGGCACCTATTGGTCATATTTACATGGGCAAATCTAGATCGTGTTATCCCAAGAAACTCGTGAAGCAGTTTTCCATTGTTGGACAAACCCCCACGAGTAGACTGGTATACACATGATCCCCTTGATGATTGCCACAGCAGCCCAAAGCACCAACGCGGAGGGGTGTTGATTGTGTGGGGAGTGACTATTGCGATCAGGAAAGGGACGACACATAGGGTTGAGGATTCAAGGAGATTGTGCGCGAGGGCTAGGAGAGAGAGCGATGGGCGTATGAAGGCTAGTCGCATAAAGACTTTTCTCTAGAAATGGTGCACAAGATCGAGATAAAGGAGAAAGTAGGGTGGCTAATAGGTGGAGTAGCACTGCTTCAAGTGGTTCTCAGATCTTTATCCAAGACCACAACTCTGATACCATGCAAAAAGGAAAGAAGAAAGTTATTCTATTATGAGGCCCAAAGTCCCTCTATATATTACAACGATATGTTCCTCTGCAAAGGACTTGAGTCGAGACCCTCTAGTATTGCCCTCTTCCAAAGGATCGGTCATAATACGCATTATCTAGATAAATACAGAAAGCAGCAATCTTGGGAAGCCAGAGTCAGGTAGTGAGTTCTCTTTATATAGAGAGGAAACGGTAGATTCACGTGGTTCGCAGACTAGAGTCGATTATGAGACGTTTCCTTTGGGGAGAACGGCTAGGGCATCTTAGGCTTGCATTTGGTTGATCGGGACACAGTTACACGAGCCAAATATGATGGTGAATTGGGGACGCCAAGTTTGGAAGTGATGAACTAGGTTTTACTTCTCAAGTGGGTAGCCGGAATACGGAGTCATGGTAAAATTTTGTGTTGCAAACTGATTCATACTGAATTTATGCGCAAAGTGAGATGAACATCCGTCCTCAGCGTCATGTATCTACCTTTCGGAGGGGGATTTGTTGCAATCTCTTCTGACCGACGCTAGGTGATGGAGGCAGTTTTGCTTTTTGGGCTGACAACTAGATAGATGGTAAAACCTTAGCAATCATGTTTTCCACATATTTTTGCAATGGTTGCAGATAAGAAATCCCCAAATGGGCCTGAAAGGCCTCCTTGGCTTCTCCATCTTCTTTCTCTCTCTCTCTCTCTCTCTCTCTCTCTCTCTCTCTCTTTTAAAGCATGGCAGCCCTGTTTGGCTCAAAAATAAAAGGGCCTATTTTCTCCTAACTACGGTTCCATGAAGGGAACCCATAGATCACCTGCCGCCAGGAGAATCTCGGCTCATCGCCATGAGAGAGGAACAGCCAAGAGGCGCGTCCGGAGGAGATCACCATCTGATGGAGTTCCGCTACCTCTGCCTCCTGGATGACATTTCTGACATCTGGGGTGAGGGGCCGGTCACCTACTTTTCTTAGAGAATTCTTGTAGCAATAATTTCAGGATTACCTGGGGTTAATGGAAGTGGTTGGTCACCTTGAGGGCCCAGTGGCAGGAAGAGATCATTGGGCGTCGAGGGGAAGCGATTTCGCGATGAAGAAGGCCTATAAGGCTTTGATTAGCTGGCCAGATCCATCTAGTGAGGAGATGCGTAGAGACTTCAACAATATCTGGGATATGAAAATCCCCACTAATAGTAAGGTTTCCCTATGTAGTCTGAGACGTAGAAAAATTCTCAAAAGAACAGATGGGCGAGGCTTTTCCAAAGTGACGACAACTATTGTGTTTTATGTGGTGAAGTGGTGGAGTCTGCTGAACACCTTTTCTTTGGCTGTGAGAAGACTAGAGACGTATGGACGATGATGAACTTAGAGTCTGGATTTCATCGGTCTGTCCTCTTTTTGGGAGTTGCTCTTCAACTCCCGATTTTCGACTAAATAGCGAGAGATTCATACTCGTAGCATTGTTGTGGAAACTTTGGTTGGTCCGGAATGTTGTTTTCCGTCCTGAGCGGTTCTATGGCAAAAATGTAACCCTTCATGCGAGGACTCTTCTTGAGTTTTGGCTCAAGTAATAATATTGGGGCGATCACCTACATGTGTTTTCCCCTTTTTGGCCCTAAAAAAACAGAGTTGCCTTATTCTGCTACATGGAAAAGAAAATAAACAGTTGGCAGATTACATATTACTGTAAATATTTTCTCACTAAAAAATTACCATACAGTCTAACCCACCGAGTAGGTGGCATGCTTAAAGTTATACTTAACTCTAACCCTCAAACAAATTAAGCTTAAGTGATTTAAAAAGACAACACTGTAATCTAGGGCTGAAATTGATGATAGTTCAACGTCATTAATTGTCTTTTTTTTAGCGAGGAAAGAAGCAAGCCCTGATGTTGAACAATGGCCATTGTAGATGAAAGAAGAGTACTAAATATAATCTTATCTAACTGTTGGAGTAAATGCAATTTCCATGGACATTGGTTATGCAGATAATGACACAGTCCAAACCATGCTACATAAAATTTGAAACAAGACTCGCTCTAAAGCAAATGCAAATACTTTACGACAGCATTGAAGCTACTGTCAAACCTTCATCATTTTGTTTCCATGTAGTTTCTAAAATTTTAAACAAGTGTGCAATTCTCAATTTCATGGAAGCGGGCTCAGGCCTGACCCTATATAAGGGTTTACATCGAAGCAAAATACACAATCCCAGGTGACAACTGCAAATATCATTTCCAATGTGCAAATGGAAGAACAATAACCAACCTTTTCCAGCACCTTGTTCATTATATCTTGATCTTTGGCAATTATTGAAAGTCTCTCATCACCGACAAAGATCCGTGCACCTGAATGAAAAAAGAAACTGATTAAGTTATCTTTAATCAGCTCACTGTGCAACATCATCATGACCAGACAGACCAAATTTTAAAATCACCTGTCTCTTGTTCAATCCTCTTCTTTAAACCCAGAGGTCCAAGTAATCTCCGAATTGATTCATTGCTATACTTCAAGGTAGCTGTACTCCGTAAAATGCAAGGTCAAAAAGCCCTTAGAAAAGAAAAGAGATTCACGACAAAGACTGACATGATAAGTTACTACAAGAAGAGATAAGGAATGGATAAGTTCCATTACAAACCCAATCTGGGACCAGTCAGATTATTTTGATTACGAGGTGCACTGATTACTTGATCCATGTAGTCAAGTATTTGAATGCGACCCCTCCTTGCATGATCCAAACTTTCGCAGATTATATCAAGAGGAATTGCTGCTGGCTTTACATCCAACTGAATGGCACTGATTCCTTTCCTCGTACCAGCAACCTTAAAGTCCATGTCCCCAAGGTGATCTTCTAGACCCTGAATTTAAATGGAAAAAAAGAGAGGTAAGAAAAGCCTGCAAGAACTAAGTGCAAACAGAAAAGGTAACATTTTCTAAAGCCACTATTTGAAACATGCTAATTAAAAAATAACTATAGTAGCATTTCTTGGCTCGAACATTCTACTACATGGCAGTTGCAATTGCAATATATTTTTAAAATATGTCCAATAAGATACAATTAACAATGAGTACTGGAGCAAGCTAAAAAAGAAAAACACACTAGGTATGCCTGAACTATAATTAGCACCATGGGTTCAAACCAAAAAACTCTGATACTGACCAGTAAATCTGTCAGTATACGATAATCCCTTATCGACCCAGTTGAAGGATCTGTGTCACTGATAAGACCCACAGAAATTCCAGCTACATGTTCTCTCACAGGAATACCAGCATCCATTAATGCCATGCTTCCTAGTCAGAAGTAAACATAACAAAATGATAAATACTAACTATCATACTGAACTTGGATAAAATAATAAGATGTCATGCTTCCTAGTCAGAAGTAAACATAATAAGATGATCAATACTGAACATGAATAAGATCCTGATGCCAAAATTATAATTTATTAATGTAGATTAAACCATTATCAAAAGAAGGGGATAAATTGAAATAACTACCACATTATTTCAGAAATAAAAAAGGACAATCTTGATTTGGAAACACTATAATTAAAAAAGAAAAATGGATGCCCCGATAAACATATATCCATCAATATCCCTTCAAAATATATACGTATTCGCCCCCGAAGTAGCTCCATTTACATACAGGCCACTTCATCATCTTTAGTTAATTACCTTTAAAAAAGATACATGGGATGAATAATCTGTTTATTATGTGCCCTAGGACTCTCTTTATATAGCAAGGAAACCCTAGAACTAAAAGAGGTTTCTCTGTTGGGCTACACGTAGAAAACAGAAACACGAACAATTAGCATATTACACATTACTATAAAAGTCTAATTACTATAACAATCACCGTCAGGCTAGATCATAAATGTCTATCATGCTCAGTTTGGATGAACACTTCTAGATTGGTCGCCTGGCGAGTGCTTTACTGCATACATCTACTGTCTGTTCTTATGAACTGGCATGGGATGTAACAATGAAACCCTTCCATCATGGCCTCAAATTTCAGCGAAATTTGGTTGAATTTCTGTCGAATATCGATATCCAATCGAAATCGAAATTCGACCGAAATGACCGAAATGACCGAAAATATGGGGGTCCTAGTACAAAAAATGACCGAAATGACCGAAATTTCGGTCGAAATTCCACCGAAATTCCATCGAAATTCTGTTTTGGCCGATACCGAAATGGTAACCGAAACCGACATTTAGGGCCTTGCCTTCCATATCATCTCTGGTGTAATGACAATCCACCTCAATGTGATTTGTTTTCTCATGGAATGCAGGATTATTTTAATGAATAACGATGCTTGATTGTCACACGAAAAATGCATAGGAAGTACCTCAATTGTTAGGTAATTTAGAATTGATTTAACCCACATTATCACTGCGCTAACCTGACCCAAGGCCATATACTCACATTCAACACTCGATCTGGCAACCACGGTATGCCTCTTGCTTTTCCACGAGACAAGAGAGCTACCAATAAACACAGCAAACCCCATGGTTAAATTTCTGTCTTTAGGACATCCTGCATAGTATGTATCTGCACAACCCATTATACCAAAGGAACTCTCCTTGTTGAAAGTAACCACGTACCTAGTGAGGACTTCAACTACCTGAGTATCATTGTGACAACATCTGTTTGGGCATGCCATGGTTGCTCCAAGAACGGATGACTTTATTCACAGTAAAAGAGATATCTGACCTAGTGATGGTTACATAAAAAAGCTTCCCAACAAGACCCAGGTAAATCCTCTTGTCCACCTCTCTTATATTATCATAATAGAGCTTCATACTAGGATCCATATGAATAGTGATAAGTTTGCAGTCTACGATCTCAAACTCTAAGAGAAAATCAGTCACGTACTTTCTTTAGTTCATTACAAGTTCTCTAAGAGAAGTATCGCAGCTCCTCAAGGTGCTTGGTGATATTGATGTCCAAGGAATGTTTTTGTTTTCCAATGAAACAAGATAGATACAAATAAACACAGGAAACCCCGTGGTTAACTTTTTGTCCTTAAGACATTATACATAGTCTGTACCTACGCAGTCTGTTATACCAAGGGATCTCTCCTTGTTAAAAAGTAACCATGTACCTAGTGAGAACTTCAACTACCTGAGAATCACTATGACAGCATCTACGTGGCATGTCAAGGTTGCTACAAGAACTAGTTGACTTTTCTCACAGCAAAAACGATATATGATCTGGCAATGGTCACATAAAGAAGCTTCCCAACAATCTCCATATACTTCCTCTTATCAACGTATTCTATGTCATCATCATAGAGCTTCAAACTGGATACATAGGAATAATGGTAGGTCTACAGTCTACCATCCCAGTCTTTACGAAACGATCAGTCACGTATTTTCTTTGACTCATTACTCTGTGATTTCTGGCAAATTCTAGGCAAAGGAAGCTTCGCAGCTCCAGCAGCTTGGTGATAAATTGATGTCCAACGAATGCTTTTGTCCATTAATAACTTGCACGTCATCTACATACACCAAAATGAAGACAATACCGCTTGGTGTCCTATGTACAAATAGTGAGTGGCCTACAATCAATGTGGAGCGGCCATGTTGCTCTATCAAGTTTGGGAGCTTCCAAAACCATGCTCTTGGACTTTGTTTAAGGCCATAAATACCCTTACGGAGTCTGCATATCTTCTGACAGTCTCCCTCAGCCGCAAACCCAGGTGGTTGTTGCATATATATACTTCTTCATGTAGGTATCCATAGAGAAAAGTATTCTTGACATCATGTTGAAGGAGTAGTCAATCTCTGACAATCATAATGAAAAGTAGAATTCGAAGAGTAAAGTGGTGTGCCACAGGAAAGAAAGTGTCCTGCTAGTCCACCACATATGTCAAAGTGAAACCTTTTGCCACCAATCGAGTTTTATAGCGATCTACACTGTCATTTGCCTTATACTTCACCATGAAGATCCATTTGCATCCAATAATAGAAATTCGGGTGGGGGCAATGACCAAGGTCCGGGTGCTTCTAGATTGCAATGATGCCATTTCTTCTTCCATATCTAGATGCCATCGGTTGTCTTATAGTGCCTCGTAATATATGCATGGGATAGTAATAGCTGACAATTCCACCATATTTTTTTGTAGTTCTCTGAGATGATTAAGGGAGAGATGGCCAAAGAGAGGGTGTATGGCATATGTGTGATAATGCTATTGAAGTGCAATAAACGGAATAATATCATCAGAGGGATCGAGGGCACATCTTATTGAAATGTAATCTCAGAATCGATTGCAACATCATGTTGCATGTTCCCATAAAAATAGAAACATCAATTGTGCCATAGGTAGAATCTAAGTGTTCATTATTTACATGGGATGTGCTAGATGACGAGGATGGCATAGAAACAAGGGGTCCAGTAACTCTAGGTCTCTGTACATACATACGGGGTGATGTCTCCACCAAAGTGGGCGGAGATGGAGCATGAGGCAAAGGTGGCAAGTAAACCTCTGTGTCAAACTCAGTGGAAGTCATCATGTCGCATGTAAAAAATAAGTACATAATAGACTCAAAGAATATGATGTCACCACTCACATAGTACTTTCATTGAACATGATTAAAGCATAGGTACCCCTTTTAAGTCTGAGAATAGCCCATAAAAAGCACTAGATCGACAAAGGAGATAGCTTATCTTACCTACGAGTCAAGAGACGAATAAATACGGCAGAACCAAAGATGTGATTGTTAAAGAGAACAAAATCTTATCGGAAATACAATCGAAAAGGAACATCTTCATTAAATACGGAGATAGCATGCGATTAAATAGATAGCATGCGGTGAAGACAACGTCTCCTCAGAAGGAGTGAGGTGCATGACTCTGTATAAAAAGAATCTTGTTGACATCTAAAATCTAAAAGGTGCTTATGTTTCCTTTCAACAACACAATTTTACTGAAAGGCAGGTCTGATGTAGAAATCGCATAAGATTTAAAAATGAAGGATAGGTAGCGAGTGCAAAATTTGAGTGTATTATCAGAAAGTGCATACTAGACAGTAGCAGAAAAAAATCTTTGTTTCCATAATAAAATTTTGCATGATAGAACCAGCCCCAGATTTATGTTTTACGAGAAAAATCTAAGATAATCTAGAAAAAAACATCTATAACCACAAGGTAAAAATGATGTCCCTAATTGTCATAAGTAGGACTAGGACCCTGAATAAGAAAATGGACAAACTCAAATAATATATTACTACTGCGACCATGATGGGCTATTACAATGATGCTTGCCAAGTTGGCAGACCCTACACTAGAAGCCGGATTAACAAGAAATCTGAGGAATGATTCTATGCATCTTCTGAAGGGGTAAATGAGCAAACTATAGATGACACAAGATCTGCCTGCATAAGGAGACTAGATCAATATGTAAAGACCCCCTTTCTCAACATTCCCGTAAATATATTCTGAAACACGAGCGAAGATGGATCAAAAATCGCATGACAATTGATTTCCTCGGTAATTTGACTTATATACAATGAATTCATAGTATAATCTAGAGTATGTAAGGCGTTATACAGCTGTAAAATGGGATCTTCCCTTGTCCTGTAATAAAGAATATCTCACATAGCAACGATGATAGAGCGACCATGTTCTAAGAAATGAGCAGTTCCATGTTACCACAGAGATGATGAGTGAAGCCAATAGTGTGAAAGGTTGTAAAAGCATGACTAATACCTGAGGTGATAGCAGAGGCAGCATCACCAGATGATAATGGAGGAGGACCGGTTCTAGTAACTATAGGTTCCATGATCTCTCTCCCAAACGAAAAACAAGATTTTGGTACATCGCGTCGAAAGGTGTAGTGGTAGTCCCTAAGTACTCTCCAGCATGAGAAGAGCGAGGACCATGTTTCTGATAGAAAGTGTCCTCGGAGTGCCCTAAGCGATTGCATTATGGATGAGGGTAACCACCTCCTCTATTAAAGACAGTACGAGCAGGCCCTTCTCGACCTCATGAAGCAGCCACGTCAGAGAAAATGCCTAAGATGCAAGGCTAAATGGCATAGAGATTCTGTTAAGATGGCAGCATGCCTCCTTCCTCCATAAAAGGAATTGAGGCAATATATAGTAGTCAAGGTTCAGAAATGCAATATGCGATATTCGTTTGGTCAGGCGATTTAAAATGAGCACGCAGATATGCAGAAGAGTATATAGGTGAAGTACGAGCAGACCATTCTCTCTCCTTCAGGTGTCGTCGCCGCCGCTGGGATGGCTTCTTCTCTCCACCACCAACTCCCCGTTGATGCCAAGTCGAGCCGTCATCGTTGCCTTCCTGAATACTCTCTATGCTGCCAAGCCCTTTTGCTGTCGAATCGCACCCATCGCCCAGGCCGATCTCTATCTCTCATCGTCGGCCTCCTACTGCCTTCGGCCCACCGTCCTCTCTGCTTATATAGAGGTTAGTTTGGGTTGATGGATTTGAGTGCATAAGTCTACATATGCATTCAAATCCACACATATAATTGTAGTCATTCATCCTTTGGTCTACAAGACCCTAGTGATATTCATCCGGCGATATGTCAGAAAACAAAGTCGACGTACCTGCCACAGGCACCTTCAAAGGTCCAACGACGGGACGAACTATGAGCATGAGGCTATGCAGTTCATGAGCCTTATGAAGTCTAGTGGTAAGAAGCGTATTCTTACCGAGGAAAAGCTGGTGGAGAAAATTGGGGCTAACGCATCGTGGGAGGCGGATGATGCATACGCCAAAGTTTGGCTTTCATGTACATCGACGATAGACAACGTCAATGCTGTGTTACATCAGCCCATTGCTAAGGCGATGTGGGATATCCTCACAGCAACTTATTCTCAGGCGAGGAATGAGACCAAGATCCTCCAACTCCAGCATGATATATCTACTGTCAAGCAGAACAAACGGCCTCTTCATTCATTGTATACGTCCTTGCATGGGATGTTTGAATCTCGACAACTTCATGTCGCTCACAGCTACTCCAGAGCAACAGAAGACATATTGGAATGCTACCATGATTGATGTATTCCTAACAGCCCTCAATCATGAATATGATGGTGCTCGCTATCAGATTCTCGTGAATGCTACTATCAATCCCATGGAGGAAGCTTTCCGCATGCTTAGCAGGATTACTGTCCCGTCCACTACTACTAGCCAGACTTCTTCAGCAATGGCGGCCTCCCGGGGCAGATGAGGCTTCCCTCTTTTTCGTGGGGGTGGACCTCGTGGTAGAGGAGGTCGCATTCGTCAGTCCTGCACTTACTGTCATCGTCCAGGTCATACAGAGGATACATGCTACTCCAAGCATGGTTTTCCGGCATCAGCCTGAGTAGCGGAGCAGGTTGAGTCTCTGGCTGCTCCTACTTCAGATCAGAGGTTTGATGACCTCGTAGCCAGACTGAGGAATATCATACCTCCTGCTTCATCATCTCCAGGAGGCCATTCAGATGTAGCAACTTCCGTCTCTGCCAGTACTTCTGCTACGGCTAGCACCTCAGGTAGTACTTATACTTTTACATCTTGTCATGAATCTGAGATTACATAGTGGATTATGGACTCCGGGGCGACGCATCATTTATGTGGAGATAGAGATCAGCTTGCAGCATATAGACAGATTCCTCCAGGGAGAACCGTTGAGATAGTCGATGGAACTCATTCCCTGATCACAAGACATGGGGAGATCAGTTTAAAGTCTTCAACGCGTCTGCAGAATGTGTTACATGCTCCTGATTTTTCTATGAATTTGTAATCTATTAGTTAGACTATGAAGGATTTACATTGTCGGGATATTTTTGACCGATCGTCTCTTGTTTTTCAAGACAATCTTACGAGCATGGTGATTGGTTGTGGCCGTGAGCAGGGTGGTCTCTATCGCCTAGTCTGAACTGCCTATGTAGGCTAATCCTCTCATTCAATAGGACTAGTCTCTCCCTTCGCTTGGCACCTACGTTTTGGCCACCTCCCTCTCCAGAAGATGTGTCATATTTTACCGCAGAATTCATCAGGTTCATCCTTCCAGTGCGAGGCGTACCAGCTGGGAAATTATCATCGTTCTGCTTTTCCTAGTCGTCAGAGTCGGAGAAGTAGCTCTCTTTTTAAGTTATTTCATGTTGATATTTGGGGTCCGAGTCATGTTCCTAATCACCGGGGACACAGGTTTTACCTTTTTGTTGTTGATGATTTTTCTTGTTTATCATGGGTCTTTTTATTAAAGAATATATCTGAAGCAGGGGATGTGATCAAAACTTTTATCAATGAAGTGCAAATTGTTTTCTCTTCCTCAGTGAAATTTGTGAGAACTGGTAATGCTTTGGAATTATGTACACATGCTCTATCACATTTCTTTTCATCACATGGTATTATTCATCAAACAACACGTGCTTACACTTCTCAGCAGAATGGCGTTGCAGAGAAAAAGCGTCGCCATTTACTTGATGTCACTCGGACTCTTCTCATTCAGAGTTGTGCCCCACATTCGTTTTGGGGTGATGCAGTTCTTACGGCATGTTTCTAGGTCAATCGCATGCCCTCATCTGTTTTGGGTGAGAAAATTCCTTTCTCCATGGCTTTCCCTGAGGAGTTGTTCTCACTTAATCGCGTTGTTGGCACTGTTGCATTCGTCCACCAGTTGTCCCCGGGTCTTGACAAGCTCTCTCCTAGAGTAGTCAAATGCGTATTTGTTGTGTACTCCATGAGTTAGAAGGGATATCGAGGCTATGATCCATTGCAAAGGAAATATTATATCAGTGTTGATGTCACATTTTTTGAGTCTGTAATGTATTTCTCCCCAACAGGTGACAAGTTGGCTTCAACAGACTCTGATGATGAGATTTACATGCCACCTTCTACGAGTTTGTCACCACTTCCACGTGTGCATGTTGTTCCACCACCACCACCATCACCACCTCCATCACCTCTTACGCAGTCGCATATGCCCATTGTTCCACCATTACCAAAGTTCTATACCTGTCGACCTGCATCTGCTCATGGTCATCGCTCATCATCCAGTACGCCTCAGGTTTGTTCTGATAACAATGCTTCTAAGGATGGGTCAGGAGATGTAAGACTGGCCCCCAGATGTAGGAGGTTCCCGGTGACCTGGATATACCCATTACAGTTCGGAAGCAAAAGTGTTCCTGCACTTCATATCCTCTTGCTTCACAGGACTCCTTTCATCGTCTGACATGGGAATTCTAGAGATTTGCATTTGCTCTATCTGTCGTGGAAATTCCATGGAATTATCACGCGGCCTTGAAGGATAGTTGTTGACATCTAGCTATTGAGGAAGAGATGGCTGCTCTGTAATCACGTGGTACCTGGAGCTTGATATCTGCTCCTACCGGGGCATCTGTTGTCAGTTGCAAATGGGTATTTACTGTCAAACATCATGCCGATTGGAGTCTTGATCGCTTGAAGGCAAGATTGGTGACACGTGGATTTACTCAGACTTGTGGAGTTGATTATCTGGACGCGTTCTCACAAGTTACTCGTCACTCAACTCTATGTGTCTTTTCAGTTGTTGTGGTACGTGATTGGCCTTCGTATCAGCTAGATGTTAAAAATGTGTTTTTGTATGGAGATCTCCAGGAGGAAGTCTACATGCTACAGTCTCCGGGGTTTGCTGTTGAGGGAGGTGTCAGCAGGTTTATAGACTTCATAAAGCAAAATATGGTCTTAAGTAGAGCTCGAGGGTATTTTTTTAGAAGCTCTCGGATTTGATTGAAAAGCAGAGGTTTAAGAGGTCAAATGCAGATCATTCATTATTTGTGCAGAGAACACCCAGAGTTATGGTTGCTATCATGGTATATGTTGATGATATACTTGTTACAGGCGATGATGTGTAAGGGATAAAGAAGGCAAAAGAATTTTTAGGTCGTCAGTTTGTTACTAAGGATCTTGGCACCCTAGGGTATTTCTTAGGGTTAGAGTTTGCTAGGAAAGCGTAGGGTAATGTGATGACCCAAAGGAAGTATGTTATAGACTTGTTTGTTGAGGCAAGCATGATTGGATGTCGACCCTTTACTACTACTATGGATCCTAGCATGAAAAGTTATATGATGATGATACAGATGAGGTTGACAGGAGGAGATATAGAGAGCCGGTGGGAAAGCTTCTCTATGTTACTATCACTAGACCCGATATCTCTTTTGTAGTGAGTCGAGTGAATCAGTTCATAAAGCAACCCCAACAGGTACACATGGATGCTATATATATAGTATTGAGGTATCTAAATCTTCTCCACGTGCAGGACTACTATTCATGGAAGGAGCAACTCTTTTGGTTTCTGCATGTGTCGATGCTGACTATGAGGGTGTCCTAAGGACAGGAAGTCTACTTCAAGCTTCACGGTGTCCGTTGGCAGTTCTCTTGTTTCTTGGAAAAGCAAGAAAGAAACGGTTGTTTCTAGGTCATGTGCTGAATCTGAGTATAGGGCTATAGCACAAGCAAGCCCAGAGATGATGTGGGTTCGAGCAGTGCTAGCAGATTTGCATATAGATGTACCTCTACCCATGCAGTTACATTGTGATAATCAAGAACAATCATGCATATCATGAAAGAACAAAGCATAATGAGGTAGTAGACTGTCATTATACTAGAGACATTATTCAGAAGGGCTTGATTTCTACCTCTCATATCAGTTCAGAAGATCAAACAACATATATTTTTACCAAGGCTTTACTCAGAGGACCGTTTCAGAAGTGTTCTTCCAATCTGAGCATGGTCGACATCTATGCTCCATCTTGAGGAGTGTAGAGATATATCTATGTTCTCTGTGCATTTTATTTTATTTTATTTCCTTTTGTTTGTCTTATGTAATTTACCCCTAGATCTCTCCTCTATATAAGAGAGCATAGGGTTCCCGGGAATAAACTCTTTTATTTTTCCCAACTGCTTTCACATTAATTTGACTCCTCCTATGCTCAACAAATTCTTTCACTCCACTTGCTTCAGCCACCAAGTTCCATGTGAGTCATGATCCTTGGATGACTTCTTCATCGTCTTCTTTATTCGCACAAATGAAATCCATAACATGAACCATATCTTTTGAAATAAATGGATTTATCCGCTTTAAAGATTGGTATTCCCACAGACTAGAATTAAATTTCACGAAAACCAATTCTTCAATATCTCGATTTCAAGTTTGTTCCATTTTTTGTAGTGAATCTCCAGTAAAAATGTTTTTTTTAAATGTAAATGTGGTGTGTTACCTTTAGATAGTGACCACTCATCAGCACTCTGTTTACTGATTAGAAGTTAGTTACAAATATGCATTATGTAGATAACATATATGATGAGTGTGCACAATAATATTCTTCGCATAGTGTATCAATCCATTAAACGTTGTCGCAATCATGGATAGCAATAGGGCCCATCATACCGCTAATACTCCGGCGTGTTCTACCTTCGAACGATAAGTTGAGGCACCAGAAGAATTTCAGGAAAAAAAACCCACAACGCATGAGACATCCAGCCATGAGATGTCTTCCCTCTACCACACCTCCTCACCCCCATCACATTTGAAGAAGAGATGAATATATCTATTTGTACAACCTAATGGTGATAATTAATATGCTGCAAATGAGCTCCAAATCCCCTCATATCTGGAAGAGATGATGTCAACTTCAAAAAATTTAATGCCATTGCTTTCAAATATGGTGCCTCAGAACCATATAGCAACCATCAAATAGACATGAGAAAAGTTGGGTAAGTTCTTATACAATAGTATATCTAGCTAAATAATTTTAAAATACATCACCAAGATTGAAATCGACATTATTGGGGATCTCTGTCCCATAGCTAACGGCTTTTCGAATGCTCTTTCTCGCTTCGGTAAATCATCTTTTCTCCATGATTGCATCTTGAATCTCTGAATCGGGATAAAAAATCTCCAAGCAAACCAAAAATCCATCTATTCCAAAGTTATACTGAGAAATTGCATTGATATCCCTATAAAAATAATAATGATTAGGAAAAAAAGCTACAAGAATTATCCAATCGAACTTTTATCTTCAAGGTAACGGCACCCATAAAGTCTTCTATGAATGTTCTGTGTCTCTACAAATACAATTTATCCCCATTTTGCATTCTCCATTCCACCATGAACAAAGCCCATTGGTAGCATCTGATCTGCATTCAACAACACGTAGGAGGTAGACTAGGGGAGAGAAGACCTTCAAGTTCAAGGAAACTCAATTCCAAAATATTGCCCTAAGGACAACTGATGCAGCCGCCTAACCCTTTTTTATTTTAGATTGCTTGCACTCCCTCCACCCATCAGAAGAGAACATCAACCGTAATTTCTCTCTTATCCAACACTTTACAATGTGAGGAAAGTGGTGGCAAATCTTTTTTGTCCTGACCTAACAATCTATCCCTTATGGGTAAACAACCTAATCAAGCTCAATTTCTTTGCATGGGCCATAGTCGATCACAAGCCGGGGTAAATTGAGGAGGGTTGCATTAGGTAACCGACAGCTAGTGTTATAGGTAAACAATCGGAGACAAAATACTAATTTAAAAAAAAAAATTATTCAGGAATTTGCCTCAAGACAATTAGATCTTTCAACATGGATTTAAGCAAACATTTAGACTATGTTTGGGTGTTTCCTGCTAGCGACACGTTGCCTCGCCCGAATGTAATGAAACCTCTTGCCAATTGATTCTAAGTAGCTTTATCAAGATCAGAAGAGAATTTTGAACTCATACTTCTAACTCTATGAGTTGAGCAAATTCCCATTTCATTTGCTAAATTGGCAAGGGGGGAATCTGGGATGGAGGACACGTAGTATCTCTATATATCTGGCAAAGCGAAAAACCACCAGCATGTTAGATGAATTGGGACCTAAACGATGGGCGCATTGTGGCCTCCAGAGCACGAGTGGGTACGAGTTGGACAAGGATTCTGCATCGAGCAAAGAAAGGGCCTCGGCGGAGAGAATAGTAAGGAGGAAGAGTGTGGAGCCTGCCAAACAGGTGGCAAGAGCAACAGGAAAGTGCTTAGTTGGCCATCGGGCGAGGACATTAGGGTACATCGTTGCTCGGATGTAGTTCAAATTTTGCAAGGGTTCTCGCATGAAGAACGCATGCGAGTAAATAAGCTAGTTTTATTGCATCGTTGTCCTGATGCAGTCCAAAATTTACAAGGGTTCTCGTATGATGCACGCATGTGAGTAAAGAAGTCAGTCCAAAAGAGGTTACAAAAGAAGTTGAGGATAGGCAGTTGGAATATGGGCACTTTGAAGGGCGAATCAATAGAGATAGTAAAAACGATGGAAAGAAAGAAGATTCGTATATTATGTCTCCAAGAGACAAAAATGGGTTGGAGAAAAATAAAGGGAGAACAGAAGACATGATTTAAATTACGATATTCGGATAAAGAGAGTGGTAGAAATGGTGTTGGAGTGGTTGTTCAAAAGGATTTGAAGGATAATGTGGTTTAAGTGCAAAGAATGGTGATCGGATTATTTTGCCAAAATCGGTGTTGGAAGAAGAATTTACGAATATAATCTCAGTTTATATGCCACAAGTTGATCTATAGTAAAGGATTAAACAAGTTTTTGGGGAGGATTTGGATAATCTTATGCAATGAATCCCAAAAAGAGAGATGAATTGTCAAGGCTGATATCTTAATGGGTATGTGGGAAAGGATGCTCTATGGTATGCTAGTGTTCATGGCCATCATTTCGGGAATGAAATGAAGGAAAACTCATCCTGGATTTTGTAATGGCTTATGACCTTTTCATAGCAAACACTCTCTTCAAGAAAAGAGAGGAGTATTTAATTACTTATAAGAGTGGCCCAACTAAAACACAAATAGATTACTTTGTGATGAGAAGAAGAGATCGGTTGTATTACCGAGATTGCAAAGTAATCCCAAGAGAGAGCTTAACATCTCAACATCGCTTGCTAGTCTTGGATGTGCAAATAAAAGGGTTGGCAAAGAAGATGGTGGTTCTCAAGATCATTAGAATTAAATGGTGGAATCTTCAATTGAAGCAGCCAAGCTTCAAGGAAAAGATTTTAGAAGACTTATATTGGGATTCTAACAGATGTGCAAATGAGATGTGGAAGGCGGTAGCATCTAGTATCCGAAGGGTAGCCAAAGAGAAACTACGCGACTCTAAGGAAGGAGTTCCAAGCCAAAAGGAGGCTTGGTGATAGAGTGAAGGGGTGGACGAGAAGCTTAAAACTAAAAGAGCTTGCTTTAAAGCTATGTATAAGGATAGAATAGAGGAAACTGTCACAAACTGAAATATAATGAAAAAGGAAGCCAAGAAGACTGTAAGTGAAGCCAAGTCGAAAGTTTATGAAGTTTTGTACAAAATACTTGATTCGAAGGAGGGCCAAAAGGATATGTTCAGATAGTCCAAAGCAAGAGAAAGAAAGACCAAAGATATTTCTCAAGTGAGATGCATCAAGGATGAGAAAGGACATATATGCTTGTTACTCAGAAAGATACAAAGACTAGATGGAAGCAGTATTTCCATAAGCTTTTCATTGGGGAAGGGAAAAGAGATTACTTTGGGAGATGTTGCTGGTAATGAATGTTAGGTGATCGTGCAAGCTATAGACAAATACAAAGGAAGGAAGTAGAGGAGGCTTTTAAAGGTTATAAAACAAGGGAAAGGGGTTGGATCTGATGACATTCTTATAGAAGTTAGGAGAGTTCTTGGTGAACAAGGTTTGACTTGGCACACAAATTTATTCAATGTTATTTGGCAAAGCAAGAAAATGCCTGAAGAATGGAGGAGAAGCATTGCGGTGCCTCTTTATAAGAACAAAGGAGACTATCAAAATTGTTCGAATTATAGAGGTATCAAACTGATGAGGCATACTATGAAAATTTGGAAACATGTGATCGAAAGAAGGTTAAGGCAAGTTTTCAAAGTAACTAAAAATCAATTCAGATTTAGACCAGGTTGCTCAACTATCGAAGCTATCCACTTGTTGAGAACAATGGAGATTTATAGAGTTAAAAAGAAGAACCATCATATGATTTTTATTGTTTGGGAGAAGGCTTATGATCCAGTCCCAAGGTAGATTTTGTGGAGAGTTATGGAAAAGAGAAAAGTAATGTCTTATACATTAACCTTATAAAAGATGTGTATGATGGGGCTTCATCTTGTGTAAGGATTCAGTTTGGGAAGACAGACTATTTTAACATCAACATCGATCTGCATCAAGGCTCGGGATTGAGTCCATTCCTTTTTTACTTTGATTATGGACGAGTTGACTAGTCACGTTCAAGATGAGATACCTTGGTGTATGCTGTTCGCCAATGATATTGTGTTGATTGATGAGACGAGAGATGAAGTAAATGAAGAGCTAGAGGTTTGGAGACATGCCTTAGAGAATAAAGGATTTCGTATAAGTAGGGCTAAGATTGAATATATGTAGTGCACATTTGATGGAAACGATGGTGAAAGACTCGAGGTGAAGATTGGAGATGATAACATTCAGAAGAAAGATTCTTTTATATACTTGAGATCAAATTTGCAACAGGATTAGGAAATTGATAGAGATGTTACTCATAAGATAAATGCAGGTTGGCTAAAGTGGGAGGAGTCTCTATTGCTCTTTGTGATAAGAAATCTCTTTGAAGTCAAAGAAAAATATCACAAAGCAACTGTGAGACATGTTACACTCTATGGATCATAATGTTGGCCTGTGAACCATGGACATGTGCAGAAAATGACAATAGCAGAAATGAAAATGCTGAGGCGGATGTGTCGTCATACATGAAAAGATCGGATACATAATGATGCGATCAGAAGGAAAGTTGATGTAGCTCTGGTAGAGGATAAGGTGAAAGAAAATCGCTTAAGATGAGTTGGCAATTTGCAGAGGTCGACTAATGCACCAGATACAAGATGTGAGATTTGAGATGTTGAGTTGGTTAAGATAGGGTGAGGAAGGCCTAAGAAGTGTTGGAATGAAATTATCCGAAGAATCTTAATTATTCGAATTTAAGCTCGAGAATGACCCAAAATAGATCTGAATGGAGTCAAAAAATCAATGTAGCCGACCCTACTTAATTGTGGGAAACGGCTTTGTTGTTGTGGTGGTGGTGGGGATTGTAAATAAAAACAGTAAGAGTCCTAACCTTTATGACGTAATCTTTTACCGTTGGTTCCTTGTTGATCTCTTCAAGAATAAGATCTACGCAATTAGCAGCATATGAAGACCAAAATATCCTAGGATACTTGGTCTTAAGTAGCCTCACTTCTGCCATATTTGTAAAAGCATTCTCGGTAACAACTTATAAAATGTTATCTCCTTCAACATCCTTGATACACTCATCAATAAGAGAAAAAATGTATTCAGCAGTTTACATCAACAAATATGAAAAAACTTGTGACCAACTTAGAGTTCATACACATGTGAATAATACTTTGCCCCTTCATATCAGTCCATGCATCAGTCATTATCGAACAACTCTATTTTTCCATGACTCTTGGTGACCCTTTACAAACTCCTTTCTCTTGTCAACTTTCTCCTTCAATAGTTTCTGCAATTTCATAGTAAGGAGGAGGCTTGTATCCCTTCTGTATTGTCCAATTGATCCACACATGTGGATAAAGAATTCTTAATTACAATGTCGAAAGGAATGTCGGAATCATAAAAGAAATTTGCCAAAATATTCGATGACTCATACACACCCCTTTTTGGCTAACGCATTTTTAATTACAATCGGGTGTATTGGTGTACCAAAGAAACATCATCACCTTCAGATTTTTTTTTTTGAAAAGTGCATGGGTGGCCTCCCAAGATGGGATCCACCTCAAGTAATATTATATATGTTGAGAAGAACGGATGAGATGAGTTGTTTATTCCATAGAGTTAGGGTCTCTTATATAGAGAGAAAACCCTAGAGAGTACAAGGGTTATGGAAACTGAAGGGTCACTGGGAGTTACGGAACATGAAGGGTCACAAAGGGTTACGGAACCCAAAGGGTCATGGGGGGTTACAAAATCCGGAGGGTTACAAACATAAATGTAAATATAATAACTCTAACACTCCCCCTCAAGCTGGAGCTGAGAAAGCTGCAGCTTGTAAAAAAAAGAAAAAGTATACACCACTTCACATGATGCATCATAAGAACATATGTTCGCTGCTGGTAGAAGACCTCGCTCGAGGACGGGTCTCTATTTCTTTCAGGTCACTGGAACGTATCTCTGCAATGCCTGTAGAGTCGCTGCGATATCAGGTCACCATAACGTATCTCTGTCGTGCACGCAGGTCGCCGGAACATATCTCGGTCGTGCCTGGAGAAGAATCGTTGTAGAAGAAGTCCAACACGGAGTAGTAGTCGGATCGTAAAAGAAGAAGTATAAGCCCTGACGAAGAAGTCGATGCTCAGTGAAGACGAATGATCTGAGTAGTAGTCTAGAGTGTATATCTGTTAGTCTTGGTAGGACAGCAGACGTCCTGAAGAATCATCTCTGACTCTCCCTTTCTCCCATACTTGATAGAATAAAGAGTATGGAACATCAAATTGGAGAACCAAAAAGTTGGGAGAAACAAGTCACGGTGAAGCAAGGGCTGTTGGAAGGGGAGGGGGGGCTCCAAGCGGTGCCGACGACGTAGGAGGTGCAGCTGGAGCTACTGGAGCCTTGGGCGGTGCTTTAGGTGCCGCTGGAGATGACAACTGGTGTTGTTGGGGACTCGGACTGCTTTGCGCGAGACCATCGAATCCACGAGCGACGTAAGAGGTCCAGCCCTCTCTCCTTGTCGAAGGAGAGAGGGCTGGTGGTGGCGGCAGATTTAGGGTATTAGGCCCCGATCTAGGATCGTCGCTCTGATACCATGTTGAGAAGAGGAATGGATGACATGTTTATTCCATAGAGCTAGGGTCTCTTATATAGAGAGAAAATCCTAGAGAGTACAAGGGCTATGGAAAGGTCATTGGGAGTTACGGAACGTGAAGGGTCACAAAGGGTTACGGAACCCAAAGGGTCACGGGGGGTTACAGAACCCGGAGGGTTACGAACATAAATGTAAATATAATAACTCTAACAATATATATTAAAAGGTAAGGATACAGGTTGTTACATGGTCCAGGTTCTACATAGTACCCTGCAATGCTCAATTACATTCTCAGAATGAAAACCACCCCCTCTAAACAAAACCGCATACCACGCACACCAAATTGCCCAAATCATCACAATGCAAGCGCACAATCCCCGTGGTCGTAGCCGCAAATCGATCTGATATCCCTCCAGAAACTCACACGGTCCTGAGAACTGAGCCAAGAGATGCCGACTCTGCCCTACACGTCAAACGAGAATGAACACGAGAAGAACAAGTGATATGCATCCTCCTCCCTGACCCCGCATCTGCTGCAGAGAGTATCCTCCACCCCCAGCATCTGCCCCAAGCGTGCCCTCATGAGAGTCCTCCCAAACAAGAATATCCACAGGAAAACCTTAATGCGAGTAGGCACTCTACTCCTTCAAATCAAATTTAAATCCACACCAACCTCCACCGCGACATCCTCCTCCCCTTCCTTCACGAAAAACCTATAAGCCTTCTTAACTGAGTATCTCCCGTCGTCCTAAACGTAGTGATCCCTGCCCTCCGAGGGGGCCTCCCCTCACGCCAGCGACTCCTGCATCACCTTTAGAAATTTGAGGCCTTTTCGCATCACTTCCTCCTTGATATATAGTAATGGAAATCCAGTATATGCTTTGATTGTCACTTCCACTCGTAGGACTTTTTCATTCTTCTTCTTCATAATATCTTCCACATAATCTCTTATTTCCTTCTGCACATTTTCATCAACCTTTGATCATGCTCTTGTATTTCCCAGATGTATGCAAGATGATGCTTCATCCTATCGATGCCTCCTTTCACAATTTTCCCACACAAACGACAAGCAACAGTGTTCTGATCCAACATCTCAAAGAAATATGTATATTTCCTCATCTCAAAGAAATATGCATATTCCATAGAATGTGGGTTCCGTATTAGACATGGACAATAAAAAACATTGAATTAATCAATCTACAAAATATTCTTAAAAACTCAAGCATGTTAACATGTATTTATATTCCTAAAAACATCATGTTATTGTGACCATATATGAAGCCTCCAACATGTAACCCACTATAAAATGAGTGGATTGTTTGTCCATGATTAGAAAACCCCTAATTAAACCATTAAAAACCATTACATGTGGACATTATACATTGAAAAACTTGAACTCAAGCTAATGTTTCAAACCTCCAACATTAAACTTCCAAGAAAACCAGGAATCTGCAAAATATAAAAAACTTAACTGAATCTTACCTTTGAACATAGCATTGTATTATTTTAAAAAATGCAAGGATAAATCAAAAATGAGAACAAAAAAGATTAAGGAAGTTGTACAGCACCTTCAGGAGGTGACAGTGGCGAGGAGCACTGGTGAGAGAAGGCGGTGAGAGGAGATTGCAGAGGTGACGCGGGGAGCGGTTGGAGCTTCCAACTTAGAGAATGATGTGAGGTCTTCTATTGAAGACAACATTTCGTTTTCAAGTGTGGAAATGATACGTAAGAGGAAGAAGTAACTTATGCACTTGGTGACTAAGAACCATTGGGAAAGAAAGAAAAGGGCATGATTTCTAGGTTAGGGAAGATTGAAAGGTAAGAAAAAGAGACTGGTGGTAGGGATCATTGGTGATAAAGAGTAGGTGGGTAAATTTGGGCGATGGGATTCCATGAAATTGATTGATTTCAAGAGAAGGCTAGGATAGAGACGAGATCCTTTAGTTAAAGCACTCGATATGAGGTTTTACTTTTCATTGCATGGAAGAGGTGACATGAAGACTAGAGCTACCACCTCTCAACAAAAGGAGTACTTCATTTTCATGTGATGATTACCTGTTTCTTCAAGCTCACAGGGGTCTTACCATAATTATATTTTTCGTTCTTCAAGCCATTTGGGCCAAACAATAGTTATAGTTTTCATTTCATCAAGGTCATGTTGGCCACGGCATAATATAATGTTTCATAACATAAAAATTTTAGCCACTTTCACATTTTCACTTTCATGTAAACATATTGTTGAAATTACGGAAAGGGTTGCATGAGCCCCATGAGCTCGGACTTACATATTTTAAAATAAAATAAAATACCATCGAAAGATGTTATCTTTAAGGTCATATATCTTTATATAAATATGTTTTTTTCTTAATTAATTACTCTTTGAGGAAAACACGGTTTATGAATCGATCATTTTGAGGCTTGTGTCTTTCCTTACGTAAAGTAAATCACCTTTAAAACCTTGATTCTAACAAGAAGAATATGACAATGTTTTCTCCCTACAATGCCATTCGGATAAGATGAACAAGCAGGAGATGATGCGCGTATATAGTCAAATAAGTAGATAAAAAGATGGTATGATGCTCAAGAGCATTATCAAATCTCAATTTCTCTTCGTTTGGAAAATAAATTTTGTTCATAAAATAAAGACTTACAAATAAGTAGATAAAAAGATGGTACGATGCTCAAGAGCATTATCAAATCTCAATTTCTCTTCGTTTGGAAAATGAACTTTGTTCATAAAATAAAGACTATTACATCATCACCATCTTCGGATTTATTTTTCAAAAGAAAAACCAAATTAACTCCAATATAATCATCATTGCCATGTGTCCCTAAAAATCAAGAACATGACAAGGACCTCATAATTGAAAACTTCCACCTCAAAGGCATAAGAAAAACTCCTAGAAGATCTGCTTGGAAAGGACAATCAATGAAGCTTTCTAGTTCACGAGACGTACGGTGGAATCTGGACTAATACAATAGTTGAGGAGGAACTCTGTACAACCTTTAAAGTAATCGGAGAAATGCAAATGCTAGAGAAAGCAAAAAATGCTTAGAAAGGAATTGTGTACCCAAGGGGTATTAAGGGTATATATCTATTTGTGTACGTGTGCATCTCTCTCCACCCTCCCTCCTTTTGTGTAAAAATATACCCATAAATTTATGTGTACTTATATATGTATATATGTTGTATATGTAAATAAATGTGTGTTTGTGCTTCTCTGTATATATGTAAATATCTAGGTATGTATGTTTATATGTGTGTGTTATGTACGTTTATTGTAAATATGATGTAGATAATCTTAACATAATTAATGTCAATTAAATCAAGATTCTCATGAATGGAAAAGGACTAAGCTTTCACCTTCCATTAAAAGGGAAAGGAGAAAGCATCCTTCCTTTTTAATCAAGGTGGACGGTCACCATTAGATTGGAGAGAGAAAACTCTCTCCAATCCCAATGTAATCTTATTACATTACATGGAATCTTTTTACGACAAAATATCACCAAATAATTATTCCAAATTATTTGTGACAATTGCAAACAAAATCAATGACAATTATGAATCAAATTCAACTACCCAATAAAAAGTAAATTACATTTACAATTAATTGTACAATATGAATCCAATTCACATCAACATTTAATTTGTAAATCCTATTTACAATTAACTCTTCCCATTATATTGTAAATCACATTTATAATATTAATGATTATTATGTATTGTGATATCCACATTAATCACATCTTTGATAATTAAATCATATTTAATGATCTTAGATGTCAATTCCCATGTATCTAAATAATATGAATCATATTCACATTATTTACGATAATTAAATCGTATTTAATTATCTAAGACAACTATCCTCATATGTCCAAATATGAATCATATTCATATTATTCATGATAATTAAATCAATTTAATTATCTATTTCCCATTGCTCGGATAATTTATCAACAATTGAATTATTCTTGAACTCTTTCAAGAATAATGTACTTTCTCAGCGGATATTTGGAGATAAGGACAGGGTGATTGTACATTCCACGCATAGTGGCTTGGACATTGAGATCATATCTCAAATCCAGATCTTGAGAATCGCTCAAAGATGTTTGATTAAATCAAAGTCGTAAAGCTAATCTTCTCATTGCATCCGGATCGTATTCAGATGAATGTCCAACAATTGGATTGAGATCGTATTACTTCTCTACTGAGAGGAGTCACTAAAATCCAAACATTTTTCATCACTCCGTCAGAATAAAAGTGTCACGGTTATACAATCGTTTATGATCACATCACCCTCAAGTATTCCTATTACCCGTACATCCTGCATAATGGAAGATCGAGATTAAACCCGAAGTTTTAGATCATATTTGAATTGTCTTCTTCAAGGTTTTATCATTAAGTTTCTCATCATATCATTAGGAGTTGGTATTGATCATATACTTTCCAAAAGCATATATTATACCTATAAATTCTGTCAAGCTTCCAAAGCAAGACGACCATGCATTGACTTTAATCCCAATATCTTATGAGTGAGCTCATGTCTTCCGGTTCAGCAATGAACATGTATGATCCCTTTGAGAGATTGTATTACTCATATGCCCTCATACAGTGTATAGACCTCGATTAGATCATCAACCTATCGGTCTGCCAAATGTACATACTCAGACATATAGTAACACATCTGTCTCCGGTCAGAGGATGCGTGCCTATATCGTCATAGTATACGACATATCTCAATCTTGCTAAGTCAACTCTTTGACCTTACTTATCTAATACCTCCGAATCTCTATCTCTATGCAGAGGACATGCATCAAAAGGTCGGATGGATATCAGCCTTTAAAGAAGAATTGTCATCTTCTTCTCAAGCTGGAGATCCTTTCTTAACAATCATTTGACAGTAGTTGATGAGCCCTCAATCTAACTCGTTAGATATCATCAAGCACCAGCCTCCATGATTCAACATTTGAATCAACAGTTGTATGATCAGTAATATGACCATGATACACAACTTTAATTGTACTAAGGGACCTATTAAGCAAATTAGTTATTCTTTATTTAAGATTAAGGAGTGAATTGCAATAATATTAATTGCATAATGGTTCATTGTGGGTTCACATGTCCAATAGGTCTCGCTCTCTAAAATGCATGCTCTGTCATCACCATTAACAAATATATCATCAACATAGGCAGCTAGTATAAAAGTACTACTAGACCATCGTCCGATAAACACCAAATAATCAGATATTGTGTTGTGGAAGCCAAGAGAGTTGATCTCAGCAATAAGCATGACAAAAGGCCTCGTGGACTCTGCTTTAGGTCATAAATAGTTCTATGAAGTCCACACACATGATCCCCCTCGACGGAGTAACCTGGCAGTTGCATCATGTAGACCTCCTCCTCGAGGTCGGGAAAGCATTACTTTACATCTAGCTGATAAATTGAGCTAGTTCTTATTAGCAACAACAAATAGAATAGATTGAATAGACCATATCCTGATAACTGGAGAGAAAATGTCTCAAAGTAG
Source organism: Ottelia alismoides (assembly GCA_037367405.1). Lineage (NCBI taxonomy): Eukaryota > Viridiplantae > Streptophyta > Magnoliopsida > Alismatales > Hydrocharitaceae > Ottelia > Ottelia alismoides. The sequence goes on along the minus strand of JAZKJV010008423.1, from coordinate 617,698 downwards.
TCGACGCCATAGCTCTGACTAAAGCCCTTGGCGACAACCATGGCCTTCAGTCTGTCAATAGACCCATCAGGTGAATGCTTGGTCATGAAGATCTATCGACATGCAACAGGCGTAACACCAGGAGACACGGCACAAGAAGCTACGTGCCCCTGAGGAAAGTGCACCCATCTCTTCATCCAAAGTCTTTTTCCAACCATGGTCTTGTAATGAACTATGATGATCCTAAGGAATAGACATTTTTTTGAAGAAATATATGGTGCCATCCCAAAGTGGGATCCACCGCAGCATGTAACTATAAATATATTAAGAAAAAGGAGAAAAAGTTGCATCATTTTACAATTGCCATGATATGCAGATCGTCATGCAATGTCCCAGTACATTATCCGTATGAAACCCCTTCCCCCCAAAAATGACCATGTTCCTAACACACCAGATCGACCACACCACCGCAAACGGGTATATACAAAACCGCAGACCAGTTGAATATCTCCCCAGAAGGCAAGGCATTCGCTCCGTACTAACCACGTGATGCATGCCTGGCTCCAAATCTCAGCAGAGAAAGGGCAAGAGAAAAATACGTGATCCGCATCATCCCGCACTCCTCTGCACCTATTGCATGTAACATCCTCTACTCCCAGCATCTGCCCCCGGTGATCCTTGGTAAGGATCCTCCCAAGTCTAAAAGCCATAAGAAAACCTTGACTTTATTAGGCACTTTGCATCGCTATATGAGACTCATGTCGACCCTATCCTCCTCTTGTACCTCCTCCCCGTCCTCTACCAAAAAACAGTAAGCCTTTCGCACCGTAAATCCCCCATCTCCCCAGACAAGATAATCTCTTCCCGAGGATGGACGCCCGCTCTATAGCAGCTCGGTTTGAAGGGAAAGGAACTCCTCAACCCTCTGCTCTGACAAAGCAGACAAAAACTTCAGAGATCATGCCTCATGATCCCAAACCTCCTGCACTCACACCTCCCTATCAGCTGCCAACCTCAATAGGCGCGGGTATCGCTCCCCCGATACCCCATCCCATGACCAATCATCCTTCCAGAAATGAAATCTTGTGTCATCCCCCAAAACTGGTCTTAATCTCGATGCAATCTCCAGAATAATTGAACTAATCCGCTTCCATAAGGATGATGGAAGCCGCCCCGGGGCCACCTCCAACGACATGGTAACACCGTAGATCTTCATGAGCAATCAGCACACCACGTCTTGTGACTTCCCTCACACTTGCACCACCCACTTTGCCATAAATGCCTTATTCATGCCCCACATATGCAGCACCTCGAGTCCACCCTTCTTCTTTGCATGTGTCACCCTACCCCACTCCAGCAGGTGGATGCCCTTCTTGTCTTGCCGTCCATCCGACCAGAAGAATCTCCTCATCAGAGCCTCAATCTTGGCGTAGAATCTTTTTTTTCACTAGTATGATTCGAACCCTGGTCTTTTAAAGTGGGAGCCACTGCTTCTGCCACCAGACCATAAGAGGGGTTCCTCTTGGCGCAGACTCTTGCAGGTAAAGATTTTGTGGAACAGAAGAAGATCGGGATGGCCGAGAGAACATGTTTCAGGAGTACCAACTTCCCACCCTTCGAGAGCAACGTCGCCTTCCATCCCGCCAGACTCTCCTCCAGCCTTTCCAGCAGCATCTTCCAATGCTCGAACTTGGGCTTCCCAGCCCCAACGAGAGCCCCAAATAAATTATCGGCAGGGTCGCCGTGGGGTAGCCCAGCACCTTGGACGAACGTAGCAACTCGTCCTCCGCGAGACCGAAAGGCACCACCACCGATTTTTTTCCTATTGATGTGAAGCCCCAAAATGTCCCTGAAGATATCCATAATACTCAACGCTCTTCGAATCTTCTCCTCTTCCTCCACCCCCATGAAAAGCACAGTGTCACCAGCATACTGCAGAATTGGAATGGATATGTCCTCCCTACAATATCCAGAACACCAGTCCCCTTGTACTGACAGCCTCATCATTACCGCTAAAGCAACTGACACAATCACAAAAAAGAGTAGAGCCAACGGACATCCCTGACTGATTCCTCTCTGCAACCGGAAGAAACTACCCTCATGTGATGCAAATAAGGATTTGCAACAAATAAAAAATTTATTTTGATGGTGGGAATTTCAGTGGAGAAGAAAATGGAGGGGTTGAGAGGAGAAAACTCATCGGAAAATGAGAGATTTTGGAAAAGAATCGCGGAGATCGCGTGGGGGAGGAGAGAGACGAGAGAGGAATGAGATAGCTCTCAAAATAAATTCAACTTTAACTGTTTAAAAATAATAGACTACCACCCCTTTATATAGGAGGGATGAGATTACAGAATTAGAAAGAAATTTCAAAGTCAAAATTCAAATTTGACTCTAGCTTATCCTAATTGACTCCAACCGACTAACTACCTTAAATAACCAATTAACAGTTTAATTTGAAATCACATGCGATCTCTTTTATTTAAAAAAAATTGTGACAACTCGATTATTTGTAAATAAAATGAGACTCTGATTAATGAACGAAAATAAATAAATAAGACCATATTTATTAGTAGCACGCTGCATCGAGCACCGTATGAGAAGCAGTTGTAATATACCCCCTTAATCCAAGCAACCCATATCTCCAAGAATCCCCTTCTCTCTAGTGAAGCCCATAGGAATCTCCAGTCCATTGAGTCATATGCTTTGGAGAAATCCACCTTCCAAAGCACTCCTTTGGTCTTGTTTCTCTTCCAGTCCAACACGACATCCAAAGCCATCAACCAAATCGTCTGTCGTAGCTCTCCTGGGAACGAACGTCGTATGTTCAGGCGAGATGATCCGATTCAAAACCTCCCTCAACCGGTTGGCCAGGACTTTTGACACCAAGAGATAGATAGCATTAGACAACGCAATAAGCATGTAGTACTCCACCCTAAACGATGTTTCCTTCTTTGGAAGTAGAAAAATAAGCGCATTGTTCAGCCTCTCGAAAACCATGTTACCGTCTCGAAACTCCTCCAGCACCTCCATCACATCCCCCTTTACCGTCTCATAGAACTCCTTATACAAGTATACCGGGAACCCGTCGGGTCCCGATGCCCCATCCGCATTAAGATGAAAAAGCGCTTGCATGGCTTCTCCCTCCGTGAATCCCCTCACCAGCTTTCCAACCTCCAAGTCAGAGATCTGTGAAACTCCTTTACCCTGCCAACCCCATCCAGAACGAATCTGCCTTCTGCTGAAGCCTGAAAGTGAGATCTCAGAGCGATCCCCACCTCCTTGTCGCCTTCCACCACCCCACCGAATGAAATCGAATGTATGGAGTTCCAGCATCTCCTCCCATTGGCCAGTGCATGAAAAAACCTTGTGTTCGCATCGCCTTCACACAACCAACGTTGCCTTGATCTCTGCTTCCATGTGATCACGTCCTTTTTGTCGTCAAGCATAATCTCATGCAGGTGTGTGTCCCGGTTTGTAAGCTCCTCCGTCAACGGCCTCTCATCCCCTGAGGAATAGACATAGCCATCAGACCATCTATAAATTGCATGTCACAGCTGGAAAGTCTATCAATGGAAGTAAAGTGTGGGTGTATAGTACATAGCCTTTTCATACACTGCAAAGCTATAGGAGATCTGGTGGAGCATTCGGGGAGGTAGTGGTGGGAAGATTCGAAGACGACACAACATCTTCCAAGTAAGGCACAGGCATGGCTTCAAAAAAAAAGTAAGGCACAGGCAAAGGTACGGGAACAGAAGAAATGGTGTGTTTCCGCCTGTAGATAATGGGTGGAGGCGGTAACTCCAAGGGAATATCACTAATAGATTGTGTAAAGTACCTAATCTTTCAAAGAAAGTGACATTCGCAGAGATAAAGCACTTATACCCCTTCCTAAGTGCAGGAATACCCAAGGAAAACACACTTGATGGCACAAGTCGACAGTTTATCTGCAGTTTGGAAGGTATGAACAAATACAGTACAACCAAAAATTCTCAGCGGTAATGGAAACGACGTCTCGTCAGGATATAAAAGAGAGAAAGGAGTTGCATTCTTAAGAACTGAAAATGGTACCATATTTATGAGATGAGTGGCAGTGAGAACGCTATCCCCCAGTAGGTCTTGGGAACATTCATGTGGGTGAGAAAAAATCGAGCAATATCAAGGAGATGTCAAAGTTTCTATTCCGCTACCCTCATTTCGCTGTGAGGTATACGGACAAGATGTTTGATAAAGTGTCCCCTGAGAGCCAAAGAAAGAAACCAAGTCTGATTGGACAAACTCAAGGGTTGTTAGTCCGTGTAGTTTGAACACAAGTAGAGAAAGAATTTCCAATTACTGAAAATAGGACTTGATAAACTTAAATAATATATCAACGTTCTTTCAAAAGATACACCTAAGAGGATTGGCTATAATCATTAACAAAAACCACAAAATATTTATGATCACTTAAACTGCGGACCGGATAGAGTCCCCAAACATCACAATGAACTAAGGCAATAGGTGAATTCTAATGTATCTCAGCCCTAGGAGGAAAGAAGGTCCTATAATGTTTGTCGAAGTGGCATGCCTCGCACTCAGAAGAGAGTTTGGGGAACATCAAGGACAAGGCTTTGGTAGAGGGATGCCCAAGTTGCAAATGCCAGAGGAATGGACCAGCAACGATGGAGGTAGCACCAGCAAAAGCATATTATGACGGAATAACAAGATAGTAGAGGTCATTCTTCTCATATCCCCCACCAAAAATCTGCATCATCCGGATATCCTGAAATTAAAAGTAGAGCTCATCAAAAATTACAAGGCAATTAAACTCGACACAAAGCTTGTGAACAGATAGTAAGCTCAAAGGAAAGTCAAGAGCACAGTGAACTCCCGAGAGTTTGAGCTTGGAGAAAAACTCCATGGTTCCAACATCAGTAACAAGGGAGTAGGCCCCATTGGCAACCCGATCTGACTTCACAATAAAAGAAGGCTGGGAAGAGGTCAACAGACTACCTTCTCCCATCAAACGAGTGGAGGCACTGGAGTCAATGTTCCAGGCAGGAGCAACAGCAGAGGCTGAGTTGACTATGGTACACCGGTAGCTAGATGTGCAGTAGGAGTAGTCTCACTGGTATTGTCTTTAAAAACACGGCTCAAGTCACTGAGGCGTATGCCTCGAAGCATTTTTCAAGGAAAAATGCCTCGAGGCTATACCCTCAAGCAGCCTCATTGAGGTGTGCGTCTCGAGGCGTTGCCTCAAACCTCATTTGATTTTTTTATTTGTTTTTTGTTATATATTCTTCTTTTTTCTTTGATTATGAGCCTTTCGTCTTTTGTAGGCAAGTAGCTTCAAGTCCGTGAGCTTGCAATTCACTAGAAGGCATTTAATTAACACTCCAAAACTGGCAAGCTGGTGCATTTAATGCTTTTATTTTGCAGTCTATCAACATATTAAGCTCATTTTTACTCGATTATTTTTTAATCAACGTGAACAAAAAATTCACTACATCCATTTTGTAGTTCATTAACATAGTAAGCTTATTTTTACTTTATTATACATGTTCATAACAAATCAGCATGAACAAAAATTTAGTCTTGATTCTTTGAATCTAATGCCTTTATTCTTTAGTATGAATCAAGCATAAATGCATTATTTATTGAAAAATTTGGATGCAACCCCCTACTTGGACCTAAATTTAGAAGAGTATGTCTTGTAAACATGTTTCATATTTGCTTCTACTCAGTCAGGACCAAAATCGACACATCAAAGCATGCATGAACAAGGATGATCATAACATGCAAGATTCAAGTATTTTATTGCTCAATCCATATGGTTAAGTAAAAAGTGATCATTGCTTACTCTTTTGTCTTTCTCAATTGATTGGCACACATACCTCAATCAATTTTTAAAAAAGTGTGGACCTCCATGCTCTTTAATTAAATTTTATTCAGAACTTTACTATTACTGAGACTAACCCATTGTTGTGCTTGCAAATTCATATTTACCTGGATCCTTACAGTTTGAGAGTCCAAAAAAGGAGAGTTATTTAACAACTTACAATAGTTTATGTTTAAATTTAATATTTCTTGCTTGTTTAGAGATGTGACATCGATGTTTAGAGATGCAATGATAACATGTTTATGTTTGAATTTGCTTTTTTAGCCTTTCATGTATTTTGATGGTCAAATTAATTATGTCTAGAACTTTTATTGTTATTGGGGATTTAAGATAGTTTAGCTCCCACGTAGTGCAAAGTTGAAAGTTTGAAACATGAAATTAACCATGAAATATCATGGACTTATATTTTTATCAAAGGTATTTAATTTCTAGCACTTGCAAAATGTAATTACAATTAATTATCGTGTTTTATGATATTTTTCTTTCTGGAGTGAGGCTTACACCTCGATACACGTCAAGGCTTGCACTTGGAGGGCAAGCCTCAAGGCGATACTGGAAAAATGCCTCAATACGCCACATGTTTTTAAAGCCTTGCTCACTGGAAGTGGCATTGTAGTTAAGAAGCAGATGCATGAGGCAAGAATAATCAGTAGAGGTGAGTTAGATTGTCTATCCACTGGAGACCTGATCAAAAGAAGCATCTACTCCAGTTGTATCATAATCTGGCTCAGAAATATTTTGGCTCGAAGATAACGAGGGGATAGCCTAACGTGCTCCAACAGCGCTCTGAGGGATGATTCCATTCTTTGCAGTGATTGTACTGTGGATAACAAGATCCACGGTCGGATTCAAGGCTACAGCCTGAATCAAAGCCACGACCATGACCAGAGTCGCATTCCCGACCACTACGAAAGCTATGTCGACCACCCCTTCCAGATGAGGCAAGGGCAGATGTCTCTGCAGGTTGTAAGGATGAGGTACGATAGCTTGAGGTCTCAAGATCCTGAACTCGACCGTAAATAACCTCGATATATGGCAAGGTATTGTACATAAGAAATTATTCTTTCACCACCTTGTAGCACTAGTGTACTTCGGCCAGAAATCTGTAAACTTGTCATTCAGACCGCTCTTGCACTTGTTTGGTACAACAAGCAGGCTGAAAAATGGCTAGCTTCTCATACAGGCTAGCCAGAAGTCAATAATCTTCCACCAAGGTGGACTCTCCCTGAGATGCGGACCAGATCCGCATATATATGTCTGTAAGATGGGCTTTGGTCGTTTGTTGTAAATAAGTCTGAGTAAGTTCATCCCACATGCCATTGGCAGTATCCTTGTACACAAGATTGGTCGCAATATGGGATTCCACAATGTTGGTCATCGACATCATGACCTGATAATTGTTTCCAAGCCATGACTTGTAGTCCTTGTCATATTTCTTCAAGGGGTTCCTTCATGAGGGTAGATATCTTCTCTAACCACCAATGAACACCTTAAAAGCATGAGACTAGAGGACATAGTTTTCAATCCCCTTTGAGTTTGATAACAATTCCATGTACCATCACGGAGGATGTAGTGTACACAGATTTGGTCTCATTAGGAGTGGATGACATGATGGTTGGCGATAGAGATCAAGCAGATATGTTGTTTGTTCACGCACTGATGAGAATCAGAAAATCGAGGAGGTTTATGCCCAAGATGATGCTGGAAATCCTAGAACGAGGCTTGATCTTCCTCATCTAGCTATCGATGACGACCAAAGAGGCCCAGCAGGAGGTTCGTGCCCTAACGGAGGCCTACAACTTGTTGGTTGGTGTTGAAGGCCTTGTAAGAATGCAATGCGGTGGGATGGAGGGGCTACTAGTGGACCTACACCTCCAGGCAGCAATTTATGTAGGTCGGAGGGCCTGGTTGCGCCCCCTGGAGGATCTAGCGGTGTCTTTTTCCTTCTCGTCTGATCTTTCTAAGAACAACGAAACAGGTTACCAGCAAAGAAAAATCGATGATCTACCTAACAATCTCTTCTCCATCTAGCACTCAGTTACAATTGAAAGAATGCTAAGCCCCTGACTACGATTTATAGTCCGGAGGAGTCCTTCTTAGGGTCCACTTACTCACATACCCGAACGATCTCGAATGAGAATTCATACCCGAACTAGGAGATCCAGCTTGATGTAGATTAACCTTGTGGCATAGATAGCGAGTCTTGGAGTTGGACAGAGGGCCTTTTCAGTTTCACTCTGAACAATGCCTTTTATGTATTGTCTTCTAATAACTCCTATTCGTTCATCACTTAACAGAGGAAAGCTCTTAGCACACAAAGCAAGTTGTGAAGGATTTATACAATCGTTAGAAAAAAGAGATCAATTTGGAAGGTCAAGTTGGCTCCATGCAAAGTTGTGCGAAAAAGGCCTTATCTATTCCGGAACTTGGTTAAAATAGGGTTCTGCCAGGAAACCATAGATTTTTGAGTTTGCGTCATTGGTTACTGGTCAAACTACTTGATTGGAACGAGACCAAAATATCTGAGGATCTTTCCTCGACTCATGGGCGGACCTACACATTAGAGAGGTGGGACATGTGCCCCCCCTACTTGGAAATTTTAGTTTTATATCCATTACATTTATGCATGTACTTGACATTTTTTAGGAGCTCATGTGCCTCCCTTGGAGATCTTGTTAATCCCCTGCTTTTTGTATCTGGTCTAGTCAGCTCCTTCCCAATTCATTCGTATATGCATTGTTTGCTCATTATGATGTTCCAACTTTTTCATTGCTCCCTCTTCGTGGACGTACATCATATTCTCCTTGTAGTATGTCCCCATCGGTGGACAATGTCCGCATATACCATGCATGTGTTGCCACGGTCCCAAATGCCATGCACTTGTTGCCACATACAACGTCGGTTCCTCAATTATGAGAAACTACGACATCACAAGTACTTCACGATTATTCCATCAATCCAGAGGATTAATTATTATTATTACCTCCAATCACACGGTCTCACAACCATAATATATCGATCAAACTTGTTATGGATATGATGAAATTCCAAGTTTTTGTATTTAGTGGTAGCACTCTTGGTATTTGATTAACTATAACATATATTAGAGGAAAATTCCTAAGTAGTACTGCGGGATTACAAAAATCCCTAGGTACTACAACATCTTTTTTTACATGGATACTATAGAGGTGTTGCATTCTCAAAATGCGACACTGCCTAATGTTTTTTTATCTGGATACTACCGAGGTAGCGCATCTTGAGGGTGCGACACCAGTATCGCACACCAGGAACGTGATATCCAGTAAAACCCCCCTTAAACCTGAACATATCGTTCCACATTTCTTCCCCCTCCCCCACTTCTCTACACGCGCGACGACCTGGGATACCCGACCTCCTGCTCTGCCGCCCCCGTTCGACCTCCTGCTCCGTCGCCTCCTCCGTCCTCCTCTGACCACTCCACGATAGTCCTCCTCCTCCACCACCGCCTCCTCCATGATTGTCCTCCTCCTCCATGGACATTACGACTCCATGCTATATGGATTACTACAGAATGATTACGAGGAGATTTGTGGGTCGGTTAGTTTGCTAAGCAATGTAAGAATAACCATTAAATATTTTGTTAGTTTCATAGGGACATTTCCATAAGAATAACCACTATGTGTATTATTCTTTTTTTATGCAGATGTCCAGGTTGGACCGCATATACGATACCAGACACCAGGAGTGGCGGGAGATTGCACTCCAGGCAAAGGCAGAAATAGAGCAATGGTTGGCATTCCAATTTGCAGATGTGCTGACGATATATGAGGAGCATGTTAACCAGGCTCAGGCAAAGGCTAGACGAGGAAGGGCTAGAGGGAGAGGAAGAGGCAGAGGCAGCACTGGTGATCCACCAACCATACCAGTGGCAAAGGTGGAAGATGCGGAGGCAGATGTAGATGATCCATCCCCGAATTTGGAGACCCGGTTCGTCACACCATCTGTAGAACGACCGAGCGAAGACATGCCAACACCGCAGGCACCGATGAGGCTAGGCGTAGACGTAAGGGATACCCAACCTATTTACTATACGCTTACATCACCACCACTGCCAACCTTTGAAGATGATGGTGCGGGACCCTCTCAAATAACGATGACTGATGAGAGCAGTCGTTTATTACCTTTTGATCCACATGATACAACGAGGACATATCAACGGAGAAGAAGGCGATAGAATTAGAAATTGAATTTTTTTTACTATGGTGTTGTGAAGTAACATATGATGTCCATGTAAAAACCTTTTTGTAGAATTCTACGTTAATGAAATTATAATGTTTTTGAATGTTTGGGAGTCAATCATGTGTGCATTTTGTTGCCTCCAACATCATTGTGGGTGAGAGTTCAACAAAACCTTTGTATGCCAGATCTTCCTGGAAATGATGTGCATGATTGTGTGCATTTTGTTTATTCCACTTTCAATGTAGATGGATGTATGTATTATGAATGTGTGCATTTAGGTTATTCCAATTTCAATGTGGATGAGAGTTCAACAAAACAACGGTGTTTCTTCCTAGGAAATGAAGATATATTATAAATGAATGGCTCTATGCCAAAACTTCCTGAAAATGATGCGATTCCAGGGTGTTTCCTCTATATCGCATTCTTGGCATGCGATATAGGAGAAACTCCCTTGAATTGCATCATCTAGTAATTTCTAGCTATAGTGCATATCAAGCATGCGACATAGGAGAAACTCCTTGTAATTGCATCATCCAGGAATTTTAAGCTATATCGCATATCAAGCATGTGATATACTAGAAACACCGTAAAATTAAGTCATTTCCTGAAGCTCCCTAATATATCGCATTCTTGATGTGTAATACTGATGCCGCACCCTTAAGATGCACTACCTCTGTAGTATCCATATAAAAAAACATTAGACAGTGTCGTATTTTGAGAATGTGACACCTCTGTAGTATCCGGGTAAAAAAACATGTAGTACCTAGGGATTTTTGTAATCCCGAGATACTACTTAGGAATTTTCCTCCATATATTACACATATAATTTAATTTAATTTTGTGTCTCCATATCCTCATAACTTCAGAGATTTAGTCTTATGTTTATCTAACTATTTTAACTTTCAAATAGTTGTATTTGCATGTTTGCATCAAAAGATTTCATTGAAACGAGTTCATCAATTAATTTACAGAAAAACATGTAAAGTGTGTGTGGGTGATAATACTTTAGTTCAATGATAAATGAACTTATCAAAAGTTTATCTGTTTGGATGGAATCAAATCTTCGTCAAGGTTGAATCTAGTTTTATATAAAAAAGATGAAATTTTTCATCTTGTAAGCAACCCTAACTACTTGACATGATTTTTCACCTGTCCGAAGATAAGCACTTAAAAACATCCCTCGAATAAAAACATAAAAAAGTATGCTTAAGGCATTTATGATGTTTTATATATTTTCTATTGTAATTATATTATATGACTTAGTGCCCTCCCTAAACTAAAATTTCATGTTTGGCGCTACCTCGACTTTCATATAATAAGCTCGGGAAAGGCTCTTTTTTTCTCTTCATTAAAAGCGGTGGCTTCAAAGAGATATGGATCTTAGATAGGCTTATAGGCAGCCTACAAACCACAACCAAAGAAGATTGATTTCTCTTTTCTAACTTGCTAACTAGAAACTTTGGATAAAACAGCAAAAGGAATTACTAAATAACTTAGTAGGCTTGATATGAACGCTATTGTTGATCCCACATTGAATAATAAAGTATCTCCTCTATAAAGGAGGATATCCTATTTAAAAAGTAGTTTTGTTCCATCTGCTAAAGCTTGAAGAGCTCTGGGATGGCATATTCAGGCCCAATATGTTGTATCCCCACAAAATTTCTCTTTCTATTAGAATTATATAAAATATTGTGAAATGTTGCACTTAAGAATTATACAAAATAAAAAATCAAAATATCGAGCGACTCGACCTTTTTAGATGATCAAGGAGTTTAGGCAATGGGGAGTTGGAGAAGGATCATCAGTTCCTCGGGCAACTGCTTTATCTATATGACATTAATGTCCAATCCCAATTTCTTTAGCTTTCTCTTTTTAGGTCTGGGTATCTAGGGGGGCACGTCTGACTTTCTTGTGAGTGAAGGGAGTTGAGGGTCGTGCCTCACAGGATGTCGATATAGATAAACAATGCGTACCCCTACCCCATAAACATAGAAGAGGTTTTCTCCTCATAATGCTCAAGAAAAAATGATTTTAATTTCTTTTTATATGTATTTTGTGTATATAATATATCAAAACATAATTAATATATAAATTATTTTATTATTAAATTTTTATTATTAATTATTAAATATAAAATTTTCCATAATGGAATAGAATATAATTTCGAAAATTGAGTTAACAATAATAATTTAATTAATAATGGTAAATAAATCCATAAATTCATAAGTTAAACTATTATTTTATTTTTTTTATTTTCTTCCAAAAAAAAAGAAATATCATTCATACTCATAACTCCAATTGTATAACTCTGAAAGGAAATCCTCAGAGATTTATCGAGTCGTCTCTAACCTCTTTTGTTTGTCTCATCTAGAATTGATTTTGATTCTTTATTCTGATTTAATTATCGAATTGCTGATACAATAGGAAATGGTCCTTCCTTATTCTGAAAAACCTTAGGGTGTTACCCATAGGATCGACAACCATAGTTGCACGAAGTACTGTAGAATTCCTCGGTACGGTCATTCGGGAAGTCCCTTCGAGGATATTCAGATATTTCCTCTTAGAACGTATTCATATGACCCCCATAAGCAAAACCGACGACAAATAGCATGTTGCTGCCAGAAGCAGACCCCATATTTCTTCTAGAGAATCTCTTTCCTGACACTAGGCAGAAGGCCGAGGGCCCTTCAAGGGCTGACGAAAGGTCCTCGAAGGCTGGAGGTGGCTCCTCTGAGAGGATCTGATGGTGCCTCTTTGTGCCTTCTGGAGCCAAGCGGAAGGCCGAGGGCCCTTCAATGGGCGAGATATGTTGTCTAGCGATGATTGGCCACCGTGCGTGGCCGTACGAAGCTTTAGAGAGGGTTGTTGCACGGCAAGAGGAGCTTAAGGTGGCGGTGGATAGATGAATATGAGCCTCGGTTTTGGATCGTCGCTCTGATACCATGTGGAGAAGAAACATAGATTAATATTGCTTTCTTATTCAATGGGTTTAGAGTTTCTTACATAACGTGAAATCCTATAGAGGAGACAGAGGGAAAATACATAGATATCCATGAAAAGGTTATAAGACTCAATAAACATAAAGAGATATGAACCACCAACTCCAACAATACATATATAGATACACATACATATATATGAAACATACATATGTATATGGATACATACATATTAGTGATACATATAGATGCATGTGGATATACATATATGCATCTACATATAGATAAATCTACGAATGAATAATTACACATATAGATACCTACATATATACACATACATATATCGATACCTACATGCGTACATACATACATAATGTAAGAAAGAAATGGTTTGGGAAAAATTTGTCTATTAGGCAATTTCCCCCCTGGTCGTTCCCCTTATGTTTATAAGGTGTAACTCAATCCCCTCTTCTCCATTTTGAAAGAACGCCAGATGGCTACAGTTAAACCATCACAATTACACCAAATCCCAAGGCCAAATTTGTGGGTCACTGCAACTTTCAATAAAATTGTGGATACATAAATGAATATGATATCTCAACTTGATATAAATCTACAACAAAATTTAGATTTCAGCATCCAATCAGAATCAATATACTTTGATGACAGACATAATTACACAGCTTGACAACCCTGAATGCAGTCCAAAAAGGATTGTGTTAGTACCCCGACTGATTGGATGGTACAAGAAAAGACCTGACAAAAACATAACATATAAATAGAGGCCTAAGTGATGCAGCTTTATGAGCTCACCCCCACATACAGATGCCATCGAAGTCGATCCATCTGAAGCCATGACTTCTGAGTTTACACGTACAGTATATGGAAAATCATCCTCTGGTGGCAGTACAGCAAGCAAAGCCTTCTCAGCTAATGTTCCTATTCAATCATTGTAACAAACACGAGTTAAACCAATTGAAAATGCTTAATCGAAGTACTCTCCAAGAGTGCAACAAGACATATCAAAACATGCATGCATAAGAGAAACCTGTTGCATATCATACACTTTAAGTTCAACTTCGTGATACAATGTTTAGCCATAAGAATTTAGTTCAGTAAATCAAATTGTTTATCTTTCGTTTTATCACCACTAGGTTGTGCAATTTCTATAGTATTCTCATTTTAACAATTTGAGGCAACACTCCATTTTTTTCATGTGACCATCTAAATGATATTATTATACATAAATAAACCAAGATTGACAAATAAAATTCCTGCTGTAGGACCTGAATGATGATCACTGTAATAAAAGGCAAGACTAATGAAATGGGGATAAATACTCATCCTAATGTGTATCAACTGTTCCTGGACAGAGAAGCTCTCCCGGACACCTATCTTAGCATACATCTAGAATCTTGCCGAGCATACCAGTCTCTCCTCCCAACAACTTGATCCACTTGGATAACAAGACTTCATTATAGTGATGCATATTCCCTATACCATCTCCCCCCTCCTTGGGTAGACACATCTCCCACTATATCCAACAGGTCCCCCTCTGTCAATTATGTTGTTTAATGATTTTTAAAAGACTAATTATCCTACAACACTCCCGTTCATTTTCCTTGATTTTTGAAACGTTCTCATGTTCATTTATTAGCATAGACAAAGAATTTTAAAAAAATAACCTCTATTATGTTTACATTTGATGCCACGAAAACTCATATAGCAAATCAAGGTAAATAAATTGGAGCTTCATTTTTTACTAGAAAATGTAAAAGATAGAAAGTATACCATGACCAACTTCGCGCCTATTAGGACCAACTCTTTTACCAACCTCGTTGATAGAGAAGGGGGGGAAGCTGTAATGAAGCATGAAGCGTTTTGTTGGAGGGCCGACAAGAGAATCTAATCTCTGGGCATCTCCAGGGGTACCAAGTGTCACCGTGCAAAGAACCTGCATGTATACGACTGTCATTTCTTTATCAGAAGGATAGATCAAAATATATTGAATAGCAGGAAAAAATATGATAGAAATATTTACCTGTGTTTCACCACGTCGAAAAAGTGATGACCCATGAAGTGCAGAATATACACCATGCATCCCCTGTAAGCCTCTGACTTCATCCAACTGTCTCCCATCAACTCTAAGCCCTTTCTCAATAATTCTCTTACGAACAACCTGCATTAATTCAAACATTAATAGGAGGGCATATGATTAGAAACCAGACATTTGAAAATGGAAATTGCAAATAATAGAGTAAGCAAGATTTTGATTGGAAAAAAATTATTAATGACAGAATGATAATAAATCTGAATACGCTTGTCAAGAACATAAAGGCAAAGAAAACAGAAGCTAGCTAAAACTAGACATTGGAATTATTTTTTACCGAACATCAAGAGGGATGAAGATACAACAACAACAAAGCTTTTTCCCACATTAAGTAGAGTCGGCCTTTTATTAGTCATGCCTAATAAAAGATAATTGAAATTCACACTTCCTTTTTTTTAGGCTCAAAAAAGGGGGAGACACTCAACAGTGTTCCCCCAATATATTAAAAAAATAAAGAATGTTACAGAAAGGGAGGAATAAGAAATAAAAAATAAAGTAATACACCCAAAAACGAGAACCGAAAAAGCACCAGCATAAGATCACCCCAAAAAAGCCACCTGCGGGCTACAAAGCACACCAGTCATCCAGAAGACGCGAGCAAAGGAAAAGAACATTCTCCCGGTAGAAGCGTTGGCCGGCAAAGAAGGCCTCATTCCTCCCCAGCCAGATGCACCACAGCCTTGCAATCGGTGCCAAAATGTCCCTCCTCTCCCTGCTCCTGTTGCTGAACAAAGTCTCGCAGAAGGCAATCAGATAATCCGATCTCACCGATTCCAAATCATCACAGAGCCCCCGGACCACGTTGCAGCCGAAGAATAAATGATCAATAGTTTCCACCTCCGCATCACAAAGGCCACAAATAGACCCAACGTTAATAAAAAATCTGGCGCACCGATCACGCGTTAAAAGCCTCCCCCTGCGAAGAAGCCAAAGGAAAACTCCAATGCGCTCGGGAAGCTTCAACCCCCAAAGGAACCAGCAATCACGCAAGAGTAGATCAGTCCCAACCTGCAGATGGGAAGCCAACGCCCGATAGGCCTTACGCGTGGAAAAAGTACCGTCCTTCCAAGTCCAGTGATCTCGCCCATCGTTAGGCCGTTGACAATCAGCAAGCACGTTCAACAGAGAAACAAAATCATCAAGCCGCTGATCCGAGAAATTCGCGAGAAAGCGCGGACACCAGCAGTCATCCACCCAACAAGAAGCAACCGTAGCCTCTTTGTCCTCCACCAAAACAAACAAGCGTGGAAAGCGCTCCTTCAGAGTACCCCTTCCCGACCAATTATCAAGCCAAAATCTGAAATAGTCGCCCTTCCCCAGCACCGGCGTAAAGAGGGAAAGATTCCGAGCAAAAACTTCCAGCACATCACGCCAAAACGGAGAGTGGTGCCCGATGTCACCCCCCCCCCCCGCACCAAGCCCAACCTCGCCTCGCCCAGGAACTCCCTTAGAACATTAATAAAGAAGTTATCCCCCTGACCCCAAATTCTACTCGCCCATTTGAGTAAAAGAGCATCGTTAACAACCTCCAGCCTCCGCACCCCCAGGCCACCATGCCGCTTGGCCCTAGTAACCTCATCCCAGGCCACAAGATGAACCCCCCTACCCCCCTCCCCCTTCTTACCCTACAAGAAGCGGCGCATACAACCTTCAAGTCGCAGACGAATCCCCTTAGGCATGCGACGAGCCGAGAGGAAGAAAATCGGAATAGAGGAAAGCACCGCCTTGAGAAGAACAAGACGACCCCCTCTAGAACGCAACGCCGCTCGCCAGCCAGCAAGGCGAGTCTCCATCTTCTCAACAATCAAACGCCAATCCCGAAGCCTGGCCCGGCCCACCACCAGCGGCAAGTCAAGGTAATCAATAGGAAGCCCAGTCGGAGGAGACCCCAACAGCCGCCCACACTCCAGCGCCTCCGCCAGAGAAACCATTGGAGAGCCCCGCCTCGATCACGCAATCCACCATACGTGCCAGCACATCTGACGCCAACACAAATAGGAGGGGAGCGAGGGGACACCCCTGCCGCACCCCCCTTCTCGGCTGGAAGAAGCCCCCAACCGCCCGATCATTAACCAAGACGGAGAGGGAAACAGTGGTCAGACACCGGCGCATCCAAGAAATCCAGACCTCAGGGAATCCCCTCCTCCTCAAAACAGACCACAAGAACCGCCAGTCCAGGCAATCATACGCCTTCGCGAAGTCGATCTTCCAAAGAACCCCCTTCTTGTCAGAGCTCTTCCAATCCGCGACCAACTCAGAGGCCACCGCGATGCAATCCGAAATCTGCCTTCCCTGAATGAAGGCAGCCTGAGTCGGGGAAACAAGTGAGTCGAGAACACGAGCAAGCCACCTTGCTAAGACCTTAGCAATGATAAGGTAAATCCCATTCGAGATCGAGATAGGACGGTAGTCCTCAATACGATTTGTCGCCGAGGATTTAGGGATCAAAACAATGATGGCCCTATTAATCCTATCAAAACCAGCGTTCCCATCACAAAATTTGCTAACAACCTCCATAACATCATTGGCCACCACCTCCCAAAAATCACGGTAAAAAGCCACCGAAAACCCGTCAAGTCCCGGGGATCCATCAGCATTCAAGTCCCAAACGGCCTCCTTAAGCTCATCGAAAGAAAACGGCCGAGTCAAGGCCACAGAGTCCAAGGGCGATAAAGAAGGGGCCCCACGGCCCAGCTAGCGCCATCTGCGTTGCAAACGGCTCGCAGAGAAACGCTTGAAATGATCCACAATGGCAAGCCCCATCTCCCTCTCCCCACAAACAAGAGTATCATTAATAATAAGAGAACGAATTGAGTTATAGCGCTTTCTACCGCTAGCCACACGGTGAAAATAGGCCGTATTGGCATCACCTTCTTTGAGCCATTTCGTACGCGATCGCTGATGCCACTCAAAGTTCCTTATCTTGTCCCCCGCCGCGACCTTATTTTGCGCAACAAGGCGCTCAGGAAGTTCCTCAGGCAACAGGTCCCTATCATTCTCCGTCCGATCAAGGAGATCAATGACATCCTCCGCCGCCGCCCTTGCGGCAACTCGCGCCAACCGCGACTCCTTCTTGAACACCGCAAGTAATTTCCGCAAAGAAGCGAGCTTCTGATCAAGTCTATGAGCCGCAGACCCCGCAAAAGAGGCCTGATTCCAGTGGTTCTTGACCAGGAGCCAACAGTTTTCGTAACGGAAAAGGCCCCTCGCCCGAAGGTCCTCGCCAGAGACCCACATAATAGGATTGTGATCAGAGAAGGAACGGGGGCGAGAAGACACCGAGCAAAGAGGGAAAGCCTCCAAAAGTTTCCCAGAAGCCAAGAACCGATCAATCCTAGATCGAGTCGAATTATTCCTCCAAGTGTAGGAAATATCATCAGGCACCAACCCCTCCAGAGCTAACTCATCCAAAAGCTCAATAAAATCCCGTGAATCCGGGTCCTGGCCCCCTCGGCCCTGGGGGCGATCCGAAGAGTGAACTGTCACATTGAAATCCCCCCAACAGCCACCGAAGCCCCTCAAAAGCAGAAGCCGCGTCACGAAGATCCTCCCAAAGCTCCCTCCGTAAAATGTGGCAAGTAGGGGCATAGATACAGGAGAAGGCAATAGGCACAAGGGAGTCAGCCCGAACCAGCACCACCGACAACATATGCCTTCCCGCCCGCATCGAGGAGAAGGAGAACGCCGCAGAGCGCCACGCCAGCAATAAGCCCCCCGCCGCCCCAGCCGCATCCACCGCCCTAAACTCGTCCAGAGTGCCCGCACCAAAAGAGCGCCGGAGAGAATCGTCCACCCCCCTCAATTTCGTTTCTTGAATAGAAGCAATATCACAGCCCCACTCGGAGAATCGCGAGCCCAAAGAGCGCCGCTTGTCAACCTCCCCAAGTCCCGTAACGTTACATGAGAGAACCTTCATCAAAGACCAACAGAGCCACCTCCAAGATCACTGAGGCCAGCCGCCTCCGCTACGGACTCCCGCAACGTCGCACAGAAATGCTTCACCAAAGAACCGAGCCGAGAACGGTTACGCCTCTGATAACGCTTCCCTGAGCGCTAGTCTAAGAGGCCCCCCACCGCAGAAGCATCAGCCCCGTCAGAAAAGAGCCCCAAGGAGCCACCAGAAGGAGCCAACACCGAAGAAGCCCCCGGTCCATCGGAGAGGGGGGGCTAGAAATCCACATTAAGCGGAAGGGATGAAGATAATTGGAATAAATACACAATCACTCAATAAGCCATCCTAGAATGAAGCCCCAAACAGTTGAAGGCTTGACACTAGAGAAAGAGTGTTTCTAGGATGGAAGAGATGTGGAGCAACTTCTATAACTGAAATATGAGAATGAAAACCTCATACCTACAAAAAAAAGATTGCCTAACTGCAAAAAAATGTCACTCAAATGATTAGGATGTGGCATATAATTATGTAGGGAGAACATGATGAAATGCCTTAATAAGAGACATTTAGATGTAAGAAAAATGAGATCTGCAGAAATAGAATGAAAATGAAGAGATGCGAAGCGACATGTACAATTAAAATACAAACCGAAAACCTCAACCATATCTACATGCAAAAAATTCGCTTGATTACAAAAGAAATATCAGTTGAGTGAATACCGAGTATGATATAATTATGTATGTACAATCACATATTAGACGGTCTTAGTGAGCGACATTTAAAAAAATAATTAAAATAGGTGGACTACGGAGATAGCTCAAAATTGAATGGATTGTGACAAACTTTTTTGTTTAAAATTTTCATATTGTCCTATTTATGGATGTATGTCACTACATCACTGTCACAATTCACTTGTCGCAATAGCAACTTTGGTAAATTCTAAATATTAGACAATGTACATGTGGTCACAGATGGCACAACAATTAACTTCCTTTAACATCTGAAATTAAAAATTGAAAGCATGAACATGTTGCAGAGGAAAAGTGTAGGATAAGAGAACCTCCCTTTGCCATGTCACCACAAAGTGCACGCCATCAAAAGAACCACTAATCTACATTACGAACTGGGCTGAGGACCTCAAGCTATCTTCTATCTCCATATAAATGACAACGCTTCATAGTGAGCAATTCATTCTCTACATCCATTAGAATCACAAGCAATGAAAGCATTTTTTATACCTAATGAGTCGGCGACATTAGCAGTGTCAATTCTAGAAGCCAATATGGAATATCCAATGCTAATGATCTTCCTTAATTATGTCAAAAAATCATCCATGTGCAAATCATATGCAGATGATAATGTATCGAGTGACTGATTAGCCCAATTTGTGATATTGTGGGCTAAAGTTGGGTGAACATGCTCCATGTGACTTGTGTCCTCACTCAACGTGGCCATATAACTAACAGAAGGTCCATTACGGTCTAGTTACCCTATGATTGTCACTACATTCATGACCTCCACGACTTCTCAAGGCAAAGGTGCCCCATCAACCTTGTGTAGAAGCCATTACAGAGGCAACATAAGTGCACAGAACAACAGGCAATGTGATCCTACTGAGACAATGGTAAGCATCCTCAAAAGGAGGTGTGCACGAGTACGAAATTGATTCCTCGCAGGATCATCGATCAGATCAAGTCCAAATAGAAATACTCTAACCACGACCAAGTTTCTATATACCTTCTAAGGCTATAGTAGTTGCATGGTAATTAGTACTAGTATATCTAAAGCTTCTTAAACATCCCCTTCAGCCCAGGGGTAGTAGACATAAAGAGATCGCCTATACGCCTGGCAAGATGAATATCACAGTGCACTGTGCACATACCAAATGTGTTGTCTCACCCTGCCAGAGAATAAAAAACAGCAAGAAAATCCCATGTATACTTAGATGGTGACTTGTGCATAACCATACATGCTATTATATAACTACGTTAGGCGTGAGAGTCCCTTCATGTAAGCTACACATTCGCCAAGGGCTTTGTCATTTTTCTAGGATGCATTCTTTCATACTTTTTAGGGCTCTGGCTAC
Organism: Ottelia alismoides; assembly: GCA_037367405.1. Classification (NCBI taxonomy): domain Eukaryota; kingdom Viridiplantae; phylum Streptophyta; class Magnoliopsida; order Alismatales; family Hydrocharitaceae; genus Ottelia; species Ottelia alismoides. The sequence continues at coordinate 596,596 of JAZKJV010008423.1, read as the reverse complement.
TTTAATACATATTGATATACTACTCCACAATGCTAATGAGCTGCATGGACCGCAACTCAAAGTAGATCTCGATCATCCTGACAATTGGATCTGGATTCTTCACCTCATCATCGAGAACTATGATGTCCTTGCTTGGTGCCCGATATAATTGAAGGAAAGCAAAATACGAGATATAGATCTGAAATCAATGCCTATTAGGCATTTTGCGAAATTGTAGGTGTGGATTAGAATCCACACTACCCTCGCATATCACTGGAAGGATCTGCGGGCCAGCAAGATCTTCACTTGTGTCTTCAAATAAAAGATCAAGGGAAAGGAATGGCGCTCCATCCAACTAGACGGTGGTTGTTACCACGCCTGCTGGATGGCGGCAGACATTGGAAATTGCTTGGTACACTAGGTGATCACCTAAGGTGGTTGTTGTGAGGTGGCTTTAATGACGGTGGTGATGTTTTTGTGGTGGTAGGGTTAGTGTTTCAAGAGGAGTACCAAAAAAATGATCTAGGACCAAAATCATGACACGTTATTGAAAAAGGATTATATTTTCATAATAATTATAGAGGTCATGTAAACTCTTATATAGTGGAGACCAATAGAACAAACACATAGAAAACCAAGAGAAAAAAGGTCTACAAATAGTTTCCAAAACTAATAAACTATCAACAGACATAATGAAAACGAATACAAAAAGGAACATGCCTTGGATTATATAATTTGATATGCCTATATGTTTGCCTTTGTGATGAAGGAAAGAGAGAGTACGCATACCTCCATATATAGTAATTAAAAATCAGAACAATTACTTGTGATGACAAGTACATATATCATGATAAGAATATTCACGGATGAGTGAATTGCAATATCACCTTTTTTCTGACCGTATCAACAACCTTGGGTAAGAATTTTAAGCTCTCTTCATCGCATTCCTCCTCTAGAATTGCTTTTGCATTTTGTGTTATTTTATCCAATGCCTCTCCTCTGTCAAACTACAAAATTAACGCATTGAATTAACTGATAAAGAAGGAATGAGTAATATGCACATAAGATGACCGAATTTTCAGGAAGAAAAACTTTAATGAAAATTAAAAGCTGGTGCAAAATGAACCTTGCCATATTTTGGATCAGTGAAAACATCTTCAATAGGACCTCCTGTCATGCCTTCAACTTTCTCCAATGTTCTCTCTGTAAACATAGACAACGTGTAGTCTTTTTTACGCTTGCCAGCCCTCTCAGCCAACCTGATTTGAGGCTCAATATATCTCGCAGCCTGAAGAAAGCAGTCATAATTTACAAGTTTTTTTTCCCAGAAATGGTCTTTATATGATCAAAATAAGATCGAAACGACAATTAGCAGAATTCTATTCAAACCTCTAAATGTGCCACGTGAAGACCTGCAGTCAAATCATTTTCAGTGATCTCTCGGGCTTGTCCATCAATCATTAATGTTCTATCCCGTGTGCATGCATATACCAGATTCAGATCGCTCCGGCTAAGCTGCAGCAAATAGCAGTTGAGCAAGTGCCTGACAAATTAAGAAAAACCAAAAAGCAGATAGTAATACAAAAAAATCTGGGCAATGATTGGATGATTTTGTTGCAGAAACAAACTTATCGAAATCTACAGTAAACTTGGGAAACTTGTTTAAGCAACCCAAATCAGATAGCCATCTTATCACGTTAGGGCTATGTATTAGTTTTTTGGAAGGTTGTGTATTGGTTCTTTTCATGGTGTTTTATTTCATTTGAGCACTCATGAATCATGTCTATTCTAAAGCTACATTTGTACTCTTTTATAAAACTTTATTTGTTGCCCAATTGGGTTTACAAAGAAAAGCTGTAAAAAAACTAATGTTATAACACCCCCCACCCCTTAAGCTGAAGCAAAGATGTGTATTACGCTCAACTTGGATGTACACTTCTAGAATGGTCCTCTAGAGAACGCTTCAGTGAAGATATCAGTCGTATGCTCTGTTGAAATATGAGAGCAGTAGATATGAAGCTTTTCTAGATCATGTCTCTCGTGTAATAACAGTCGACCTAAATGTGTTGCATTCGTTCATGAAATGGTGGATTGTTGGCAATGAACAAAATGGCCTCATGTCACGTAAGTTGCATCGGGAAAGGCACCTCCATAGTTAGGTTAGTCAAGACAAATTTGACCCACGTCATCTCTGACTTCGCACTCGATCTAGCAACTACCATCTGTTTCTTGATTTTCTATGTGACTAGAGAACCACATATGTAAACATCAAAACATGTGGTGGATATATGTCCTTTGTACAGCCAACATAGGCAGCGTCGGCACAACCTGTTATGGCAAGGGATGCCCCTATGTTGAAGAGCAGTCCAGTATATGATGAGGACTTCATGTACCAAAGAATCATTGTGACCGCATTCATGTGGGCATGTCGTGGTTGCTCCATGAACTCTCTAACTCTGCACACGACAAACAGTTATCAGGTCTAATAATCGTCACGTAAAGGATCTTCTCAACCAGCTTTCTATACCTTTTTGTCAACTTCAGCAATAAGTTTCATACAAGGGTTCATATGAAGAGTTGTCGGTCTCCAAACTACCATCCTGATCTTTGATAGAAGATCAATTGCATACTTCCTTTAACTCATTACGAGCCCTCTGTGATTTCTGACAAATTCTAGGCTAAGGAAATAGTGGAGCTCCCCAAGATCCTTGATGATGAACTACTTCCCAAGGAATTATTTTGTATCAGCTATGTCCTTTATGTCATGTCTTGTAATAATGGATCATCCACATACCGTAGAACAATGTTGTGGAACTCGGTATTCAATATTCAACCGGAAGGATCACGGAATAAAGAATAAACTACATTCGGGTGACTAATCGAAGATTCGAAAATATCATGTTACGTACTTTTAATTATCTTACATATTAAATTATGTCAAATGCAAATTTACATGAGTGCTTATTAATTAACGAGATAAATTACCTTTTGAATTACAGTCAAGTTATACTCATCTAACTTTTACTCTAAAGAATATAATGAAACTAAAATAATAACAATGAGGGTTTTCATCAGTTGTGCCCCTCTAAGATATGGCAATATCAATTATACCCCTCCCTTTTTTGAATATCAGGTGTGCCTCTTGTTGGAAAATGTAATAGAGTGGTGATAGGATCTCTCCATGATTCAATTACCACCCACTCATGTTTAGTCCCACATCTACTATCTGTGGGACTCTGATCTGTCTGTAGAGCTATATAAGGAGCCCCACACCCCAAGTATTCAATGAGAAAGTTCAATAGAAACATATGGCCCTTTGAGGCATTCTCCCATGGTTCCATTCCACTCCTTGGGGAGTAGGGTTCCATGTAAAATCAATGTGTTCAATGTTTTACTCTTTCTTTATTTCAACATGGTATCAGAGCAGTCGATTCTAGGGTTTCTTTATATTCCTGATGATGGATTTCATATTATAGTTATTGTTATTTATATGTCCAAGTTTGAAAAAAATCCAGAGTTTAAACCGTAGATGAGTGCCGAACTTTTGTTGCGATCTGAAGCAATAAAACAGCAACCCAAATTATATGTGTCATGTTTACTGAAGCTGAAAACTTGTGTTTTGAGTTGAAGTGACACTGAAAATCCAAAATCCTAATTCACACAAGCTCCATGTGATCTCCTCGCATGACAATGCAGGCCCATCTTCCTCCAGGATTTTGACCGCACGTAGTCCGATCTCTATTTACGCGAAAACATCTGAAGCAAGTACATATAGGTCCATTGCACAAAATACTAATTCCACTGCAACAATAGGGTTCGGACTCCTATTTGAAGAAGAGAAAAGGAGGCTTTCAACCCCATGAGCATGCGATACTATTGCTTCACCTACTGCTTCCTCCTCGCACAAGTCTTCGCGCAGCCAGTACAGTCGCCAAGTCCTCTAGGGATCCCTCCTCCGTTATTGGAGGCCATCTCCGCCCCAGCACCACCGCCATCGCCCCTGAGGGCTCCTCCTGACCTCCATCCCTGAGGGCTCCGCCTGACCTCCATCATTTCTCCATCGCCTTGACGACAGCAGCAGCACCCATAGGCCTTCTCTAGATCTCTCAAGCACAAGAGATGCTCTCGATTCTTACACGACGGCATCGATCCAGACCAACTTGCCTCTCCTTTCTCTTCTTCCACGGCAGCATCACATATCTCTAGCAAAGAAGCCCTATCGGAGGCGGCACTATCTTGAGAGAGGTTCCCAATCTGGGAACCCTAAATAGGCGTGGGTCTAAGTGGGCCGAAAGTTTTGAAAAAAAAAGATGAATAAAAAAAGGAATGCCAAAGGGAGAGGAAGGACAAAAGAGAGAGAAAAGGTGGTCTATTTTTAAGAAAAAAAGGTGCATACAAAAAAACCGTACATAAAAAAAGAGGAAAAAAGATGATTTGTGCAAAAATGGGGGGAGAAGCACAAAAAATGCATGTTTTGTTTCTCCCAACTTGATCATCCATGCTCCTTATTCAATCAAGTATTGGAGAATGGAGGGGTTAGAAATGAACATATTCTTCAGAACTTCTGGATGTTCATGATCGTCTTCATCGAGACTACTATCGTCAGCACTCCAGATTGTTATTGCTATCATCCGTCGGACCATCTTCACCGAGCATCGACTTCTTTGGCGGGGTGTCTCTATCCCCGACTATTACTCTGCACTGGACACTCTTCTTCTACCGTAATTCTTCTCTAGGCACGACAGAAATATGTTCCGGTGACCTGATATCGCAGTGACTCTACGGGCATGGCAAAGAATACGTTCTGGTGACCTGAAAGTTGTAGACCCATCCTCAAGCGAGGTCTTCTACCAACAACGGATATATATTCTTCTTGTCATGTATCGTGTGAAGATGTGTTGCACACTTTTTCTTTTTGTAGCAAACTGAAACTTTCTTAACTCCAACTTGAGTGAGAGAGTTGGAGAATGTAATAGAGTGGTAATTGGGTCTCTCCATGATCCAATTATCACACACTCATGTTTAGACCATAGAAGGCCATATCGGTGATATATCGCCAATATATCGATTTCGACAGAGAAGGGGTATCGAAATCACCCAGTATATCCTTTTACAGGGATATCGACGATATATCGACGATATATCTCCCTATCGGCTCACATCGGTCAAAAATGACTGGATTTAGTACAAAAAATCCTGGATATCGATCAATATCACCGATATTTTGCCGATATCTCTATATATCAATGTTATTATTCATGCAAGATTAATTCCACTACTTATCTAGCTACACCCAGTATTAAAACACATATCTAGCTACATCTAGTATTAAAACACACAATGGTTTATATATATTTTGTTTCGGGTCGAGTATGATGTGACAGGAGGGTGCATACAATGGTTCTTCAACTTTGAATATATTTGCAAGTTATTTCATGTTTTAAGACTTGAATGAAATCCATTCCCAATATCTATAAGTCAATCCTTCAAAGAAATATCTATAAGTAAAAAATCAACATTAATATCGATATGTTTGAAATGATCGATATATGAGATATAAGCTTCATAAATGACAGATATGTGTGGTCTAAGAGTATCTTTGTAAGTTATTTACGGATCTAAGAACTTGGATGAACTCCATTTTCAATATATATAGGTCAACAACAACTAACGGTACTAACGATATGTTCGATATGACCGATATGTGTAACATAAGGATCATAGTCTTCATAAATGTTATTTGTAAGTTATTTAATGTTATAAGAACTTGAACAGAATTCATTTCCAACATCTATAGGTCAAGAATAAATATTAACAGCGATATATTTGATATGTGTGATATATGGGCTATAAATGACCAATATGTGTGACATAAGTGTGTATTTGTAAGTTATTTGTTGTTTTAATATCTTAGATGATCTTAATTTCTGAAAAACGACAAAAAATGGCTTTTTTGAGCCATTTCCGACATTTCCACCGATATCATCGATATATCGGTGATATATCCCTATATATCCATTTCCGGGTAGACCGAAACGATATCGATATAGATACGGCCTTCCTTGGTTTAGACCTACATCTACTGTCAGTGGGACTCCGGTCTGTCTGGGCTATATAAGGAGCCCCACACACCCGTACTCAATGCGAAAGTTCAATAGAAACATACGACCCTGTGAGGCTTTCTCCCATGGTTTCATCCCGCTCCTTAGAGAGTAGGGTTCCACGTAAAATATGTGTTCAATGTTGTATTCTTTCTTTATTTCTCTGCTATGTTGATCAATTTGCTTCCACATTCTAGCTTGAGGGGGAGTGTTGGAAAATGTAATCGAGTGGTAATTGGATCTCTTTAGGATCCAATTACCACCCACTCATCCCACATCTACTATTTGTAGGACTCTGGTCTGTCTGTGGGACTATATAAGGAGGCCCACACCTCTTGTACTCAATGAGAAATTTAATAAATAAAATTTGGCCCTTTGAGGTCTTCTTATGTGGTTTCATCTCGCTCCTTAGGGAGTATGGTTCCATGTAAATCCAAGCATTCCATGTTTATCCTTCTTTATTTTCCTGCTCTGTTTATCGATCCGCTTCCGCATTCTAAATATCAGATTATGTACTTTAATTATCTTCCATATAATTATCAAATTATTTTCCTGCTCTATTTAGGGACTCTAGCGATCTCTCACCCCCACGAGGCTTCTTTCGGTAAGAGAAGGCTTGGCTGCTAGAGGATTCTTTCAGAGACCTGGCGAAGTCGCATTGGTCTTCGATACCTGTTACTGGATCGGCGGCATCGAGATTTGTGCAGAAGCTGGGGTCCTTGCGGGTGCGGATGTGTGTTTTTACGGGGGAGTCGAGGGAGGTCCGTCGTGCGGTCAGAGGGCGGAGGAGAACGAGGTAAGCATGTTGGACACCCTGGAGGATGACAGACCACTGACAGAGGACGAATTGAGGCAAAGAACAGAGGCTCAGAGGAAGATACTCGATGAGGACAAGAAGAGAGTCATCGAGTGGAAGCAGAGATCCAGGCACAGGTGATACACGAAGGGGGGATGCGAACACAACCTTCTTTCACAGAGTTGCTGGTGGGAGGCATCGGGGAAACACGATCAGGTCAGTGGTCATTGGAAGGGTAAGAGTGGATGGCAACAGGGAGATGGGGAAAGCGATTGCAAACCATTTTCAGGAGGTCACCACGAGAGGTGCAGGCAGGCTTTGGAGGTGGACTGGTTTGGGCGTCGCACAGTTGTCGGACGCTCATACGTCTAGCTTAACTCAAACAGTGAACATGGAAGAGCTGAAGGCGGCGGTGTGGGATCTCAACGGGGATGAAGTGCCGGGCCCGGATGGCTTCCCTGTTTCTTTTTACAGAGAGTTCTGGGATTTAGTCGGCAGAGAGGTGCTCGAAGTGGTGGTAGAATGTTGCCGCTGCAATGCAGGTTTTGAGCGAATAAATAAGGCTCTGGTGGTAGTCCTTCTTAAGAGGGAGGGTGCTGAAAGGATTGAAGAGTTTCGACCTATGGCAATCTCCAACGCATTGTACTTGATTGTAGCTAAGGTCTTCGCAACTAGATTGAGTAGGGAGCTTGAACACATTATTTCCCCTTTTCAGTTGGCCTTCGTACCAAGGAGGCAAATCGCGAAATGCTTGGTTATGGCATCTGAGATTATTGCTGATTGGAAGAGGAGCGAGAAGAAGGCGTTACTTTGGAAAGTAGATTTTGCAAAGGCTTATGACACAGTGGACTGGCATTTCCTCTGGGCAGTAATGAATGGGAGGGGCTTTACGGTGATCTGGATATCATGGATGAAGCGATGCGTGACCATCGCGTCTATGACTGTGAACCCTCGAGGATCCGGGTACCCGTTTACACACATTTCGCATTATTATATTCACATGAGATCGCACAAGCTACAGAAAAACAGGAGAAATTTTTCGCGTTAAAGCTATATAAGACATTCACATTCACATTCATAACCACAAAGCTAATAGAGACAAATGCCACCAAATTTTCATTTCATTAACTTCCATTTATTTTACAACATGTACAGTGACTGACAGTACATACAGTATTCCTAAAATTTTGACTGAAGAGAAAAGAAGCGTATTACATTATCAACCGAACAAAAACTGAGACAAAAGAAACCATACCGTCTAGTATATACCCTTTCTCCTGGAAACATTAATAGCTACTGAACAGCAGGATGTTTGCCTGTCAAAACATGTTTAGGAAAGAAAAGTAGTCACAATTGTGAATACAATCCGTAGTTTAAAATAAATAACAAGTAATTTAATATGTGCAAAAGAGAGCAAGTAGAAAGGTATAACAAGGTACAATTTACATCTACTTGCGTAAGTAAAAAGGTTTTCAAGTTGTTTGTAAGCATCTCTCATGATTGCTCATAAACCCAACATTCCCCATATATGACATTTATATGTAGTTGAATATTCATGATTGTATGAGTGTAAGGTTATATCATAATTTTCTTCAGAGATCATGTTTGTGAGTGATGATGGAAAAATTTGAGATTGGAAAGGTTTCTTATTTATTTATATTCTTGAGTCTAGTGGATAGTCTGTGGTCTTGGTTAGTGTGCAACCTCACACTATGACTCTAAGACTTGGTGAATGTCTTAGGGTTGGGGTGTCTCCGTAGGCATGCGGTGTAGTATAAAGCATCCTAACTAAGTTCCCAACACATCCACTAGCTTAATGGGATTTCGAATCAGATTATAGTCACTACCATTTACTCAACTTTAATTGTAATCCCTCCAATCCTCAAGTGCAACTCTCTCAGATGTAACACTAGATGATGTAGATATAGATATGGATGATCTAGATGTAGAATTGCCAAGTCTGTTGACGAAAGTAAACTCAAGCGATGAGGTAGCCTACAAATGGCTCTTCCGTCTCGTCCTCTAATTGAAAGTGCGGTCCAATAGAGGGATAGGTCTACTCCAAAACTACGCCACCGAGACGGGTGAGAGAGACTTACCGGAAAAGTCACTCTAGAAAAACGGCCCGACCGGTAACGGGCAACCGAGCTCGTACAAAAAACTAAAACCGAGGATCCCCCGCCTGGGTATCCTAAAACAGAGGGTCGGCGGAACTGGTCCAAAGTCGGGATCCCAACGAGGTGTAAAAACACTGCGAGCTCACGTAAAAACAGTAGAAGAGACTGCGATCCTAGACCCGCGCACTTGGCGGCCGCTGCCCTAACTAGGCTTCCTTTCCTCCGCCCAGTTGAAGGTCACTGCGCCCTCGCACGATCAGGTGTAAAGGCCACCATGACCGGCACTATTAATTACCAATCATCACTGAATCTCAATATTTTCACTTATTTCATAACCTCTTTTGTGGTCAACTTAACCGATCTAGTTATGTCGTCAACATCTTATCAATAATGATCTATACTAGAGGAATGATTTATGGGATTAATATAATGATCCCATGAATCCGAAGATTGATTCAATTAAAACGAAGGTAATTCTTTAAGAATTTATAATCTTCTTGTACATAACAGCACCCCCAATCTTTCATAAATGCAAATCTTGAATAATGGCCTCATATGATCGATTATTTATCTCTCCCCTTCTACATTACAATACCCTCTTCCAACTAATTATTTTCATCCCACAGTAAGTCATGTTACCTTGGTTCCTTACACCCCATGCACATCCACTCATAAACAATCAACCAACTAGTGCCAGAGATTGATGTTTTGTGGTTATATCAATCGATTGGTGACCTAGAACTTAACCAATTTGTTGTTATTATTATAATTATTATTTTGGTAACATTACTGGGTATATACAGTACTAAAATTATTTCCAGGTAATATTCTTGTAGAAATATCTTATATGTATCATTTGCTCTGGACACAAAAACTACTTTCTAGGAAGAATTATCCAACATTTCGTATGCAATCTATATATATATATATATATATATATTGTTATAATTGGTAACTCTTTATCGTACAATTCCAGACTAAAACTTGTTAAATTTTACAACAATAATCAATTATGTTTATCTGAAGTTAAGTACATGATTATCTGATGTTATAACCATTAAATGACAATATGATAACTGTAGTCTGTTTATCATGGCAAAAGTCCAGTTTCTTAGATGTAGTGATAGTAGTATTTCATCATCTTATTCCTTAATTAATCCATGGATTTGCCTTATGTGCATGTATACCCTAATACCAACTTACCATACATTGTTTACTTCCATAGAGATATGTTTCTCTGCCTGTTGACTTATAGATAAGATGATAATTCAATTTAAATTGATTGTATAGCCTGTTACTAAACTTTCAGGAAGAATTACCGAGATATCACATTTTTCATTAATTCCCTTGTGGTGTAAACCAAACTTTTCCCTTCTTTTTATATATTTTACTCATAAAAAAATATTTGATAACTTAATAGATAAATTGTGTCAACAAAAAAAATATCTTATAGGTGATTCAATATTACAAGGTTCAGATAAAAGATACTACACTATAGTTTGATTGAAACAAATTTATTTGACATGATATTTTACAAAATTCCTTTCCAGATAGTGCAAGAACATGGAAATTTTTTTAGAGACAAGTCTGATTTATATTTTCAATTGTTGCCTAACTACTTCAACCTTTTAAAGCCAAAACCATAACAACCGCTCAGAACCCAACTCCAAGAGCAGAAAAGAATCCATCTTTCCAACACTAAAAGGTACAATTAGCACAACTGTGTAAAAATGCATACATGCATGGCAGCAAGGAGGTGTGGAATGGGATTGTACCTTTGACCTTCAATATCTTGAAGATCCAATTGCATGCAAGATTAGCACTGGGATTTGGATGCTAGCAGCAGCTATTGGCTGCTACAGGGCTTCAGCGGGAGCTCAACATTGAAATGAAAGAACAGCAGATGTTGCTTATAGGAAGGGCTGCAACAGGAGCTTTCAGCAACTCCTGGAGAATAGCTATCTTGGGTAGAAGATGAGGTTGACCTGCAGTTTCTGAAATTGGGGAGGAAGAAGAAAGGCTCTCGATGGCATTTTGGAGAAGAAAATAGGGGTTTTTGAAATTAGGAAAGAAGAAGAATTCTTCTTCATTGAAATTATAGGAGGAAAGGGGAGTGAAGATGGTGGAATAAAAAGAGGAATAGGAGGAAAGAATGAGGAGAGGAGGTTCCACGTTGGCTTCTTCAAGCCCCTTGTCTTTGTTTTCTTTTTTTATAACAATCATTTACTTTTATTATTAGTGACATCATTATATTTATTTATTTGTTTGTTTTTTAAACCGTACAGTAATACAGTATTTTAAATTTAAATAATTTTTTATACCCATTTTATCTCTTTATTTGACATACATGAGTTACCTTGGTGTATGTTATTTGCTGATGATATTGTGTTGATTGACGAGACTAGAGATGGAGTAAATAAGAAGCTCGAGGTCTGGAGACATGAGTTGGAGAGTAAAGGATTTCGTATAAGTAGGGCTAAGACAGAATATATGGAGTGCACATTTGCTGGAAGCAATGGTGAAGGAATTGATGTGAAGATCGGTGATGATAATATTCAGAAGAGAGATTCTTTTAGATATCTGGGATCTATTTTGCAACATGATGGAGAAATTGATGGAGATGTTACCAATAGAATAAATGCAGGCTGGCTAAAGTGGAGAGGAGCCTCTGTTGTTCTCTCTGATAAGAAAATTCCTTTAAAAATTAAAGGAAAGTTTTATAAAGCAGCCGTGAGACCTGCTATGCTCTATGTATCTGAATGTTGGCCTGTGAACCATAGACATGTGCAGAGAATGGCTATAGCAGAAATGAAAATGCTAAGGTGGATGTGTGGACACACATGTAAAGATCGGATTCGGAATGATGCAATCAGAAAGCAAGTTGGTGTTGCTCCGATCGAGGATAAGAAGCGAGAAAACCGCTTAAGATGGTTTGGTTATTTGCAAAGAAGATCAGCTGATGCACCCGTTAGGAGATGCGAGTGTTGGGATGTTAAGCCGGCTAAGAGAGGGCGGGGACGGCCTAAGAAGTGTTGGAAAGAGAGCATACGAAGGGATTTTTGTTTTGTGGATATAAGCTCGGGATTGACCCAAGATAGATCTGAATGGAGGCAAAGAATCCATGTAGCCGACCCTAATTAATTGTGGGAAAAGGCTTTGTTGTTGTTGTATTCGCCATGCATAAAAATCGACTGTATACGCATCTCGGACTTCAGATTTTGACGCATAATATCTTGAATTGATCGTCTCAAAATGACGATCAATATGAGTATAATATTGATATACTTCCGATCGGGTTTTTATTACCCGAAATTTTCGGATACGGTTTTTATTTAAGATTAAATTTTGTGATTTAAAAATATCAAACGACCTCCGATTGACGAACGATCGATTCCGTTGGTCTTCTTCCGTCGAATCGGATCTAATGGCGGTCTCGATTTGTTTTACGGTTTTCGAATTTGTGTCGCGGCTTTTTCACAACACGCCTTACAATGCGGCCGAATTTTGGGGACAGGGAGACCAAAATGTGAGGGGGACACTTCAAGGATGAGTGAGCGGCGATAGCACTCCCCATCTCCCTGTCCCCGCTCACTTCAAGGATTTCTCTGCGAGGCTCATCCCGAGGGTTTTTCGCTCCATCACGATTGATGACAATCGGATTGAGGGGGACAGGGAGATGGGGAGTGCTATCGCCGCTCACTTCAAGTATTTCTCTGCGAGGCTCATCCCGAGGGTTTGGCGGTGGTCGAGGGGTGGGGCGGCGCCCCCCCCCCCCCCGCCCGATCTATGTGAGGGGCTGACGCGGGCGGTTTCGCTGGAGGAGGTTAAGACGTTGTTTGGGATTTGAACGCTGATGGATCTCCGGGTCCTGATGGCTTCCCGGTAGCTTTCTATCGGGATTTTTGGGAGTTGGTTGGTGAAGAAGTGCTGGAGGTTATCGCCGAATTCTGTGATGGCAATGCGGGTTTTGATCGGAATAATAGGGCTATCATTGTGCTGCTTCCCAAGTCCTCCTCGGCCGAGAGAATTGAGGAGTTCCGTCCCATCTCTATTTCCAACGGCCTTTACCTTATCGTGGCTAAGCTGTTAGCTTTACGGCTTGCTCGGGTCCTCGACTCGATCATATCCCCAGTGCAAAAGGCCTTTATTCATGGCAGGCAGATCGCGGATTGCATTACTCTCGCCTCGGAATTGGTTGCAGACTGGACGAAGGAGGGAAAGCATGGGGTACTTAGGAAAGTTGACTTCGCAAAAGCTTATGATTGCCTTGACTGGAAATTCTTGTAGTCGGTGTTGCGGAGGAGAGGATTCCCGGAGCTATGGATCTCGAGGATGCGACGTTGTGTGATCACGGCCTCCTTCTCAATCATAATTAATGGCCACCCGGAGGGCGGCCTCTTTCAGCCGAGAAGGGGGGTCCGTCAGGGATGCTCCCTTACTCCATTTTTTTTGTTATTGCTGCAGATGTATTGGCTCGCATGACTGATAGTGTTATTGAATCCGGGCTCTCGGCGGGCTAACTCCAATGGAGGGTTGAGCATACCTTTGCTTCAGTTTGCTGATGACACCATCTTTTTTATTGAGGGGGGCCTTGCGGAGGTCTCGAGGATGTCGGCGATACTTGACTTATTTAGCGACTTGTCGGGCTTATGCAAGAATGTCAACAAGTCCAAGGTGGTCCCTTTTGGGCTTTCGGAGGAGGAGGCGGATGAATGCGGTCGTGTATTGGGGTTTCTTCCTGGGGCCTTGCCTATTGAATACCTAGGGATGCCTTTGGTTGCGGGAAGGGCCAGGCTCAGGGATTGGCCGGTGGTCGTCGAGAAGGTGGAAAAGACGTTGGCCGGGTGGAGGTCGGCCTTGCTCTCAAAGGGGGGATGCCTCGTCCTCCTCAAGGCGGTGCTCTCCTCTATCCCGGTTTATTTCTTGTCGATCCGCCGGATGCCGGTGGGGATTCGCAACCGTTTCGAAAAGCTTACGCGAAGATTTTTGTGGGGCAAAAATGGGGAGGTGGCGGGAGGGATGCATTTGGTGGGATGGGATGAAGTTACTCAAAGCAAGCGTGATGGCGGTCTGGCCGTGCGGAGATTGGAGCTCGTGAATGACGCTTTCCTTCTGAAATGGGCGAACATGCTCTGGGGCCCTGGTGAAGACTTCTACTCCAAGATCTTGCGTGAAATTCACGGGGTTAGCGGGGCAGTTATTTCCCCGGCTATTATGAAGGTTTTTTCGAGAAATCTGTCGTTGTTTGTGCTGGTTATGGGAAATGGAGGCTCCTTCAGATTTTGGAAGGATGATTGGACGGGGGAGATTTTGAGCACGTGGTTCCCTCGCTTGTTCGCGTTTTTTTTTACGCTCAAAAAAAGGGGGATACACTCAACGGTGTTCACCCCAATATATTAAAAACAAAACGTAAAGAGATTTTACAAAAGAGTTAAAAAGGACAAACAAAAAAGAAGACCCAAAGCGGTACCCGAATTCAAACACCCCCCGCCAAAAACCATTCCAAGCCTACCCAGGACACCAATCAGCCACAAGACGCGTAGCAAGGATAGTAATGTTTTCCCTGTAGAATCGATGGCCCGCAAAGAGGGCCTCATTCCTCCCCAGTCAAATGCTCCACAACCTCGCAATCGGATCCAGCAAATCCTTCATATCCCTGCCCCTGGAGTTCACCAAGCTCTCGCAGAAAGCAGAAATGGACACGGTATTGATCCAGTCAAGATCAGCCCAAAGTTCACGAACTAGCCCGCAATCGAAGAATAGGAGATTGATGGTTTCCCGCTCCGCGCCACAAAGCCCGCAGTTCGGCCCAACATTGGGGAATAGAGTTGCATATCGGTCACGAGTTAAGAGTCTCCCCCTGCGAAGAAGCCAAAGGAAAATGCCAATGCGCTCTGGAAGCTTCAGACCCCAGATGAATCTGCAATCACGCACAAGAATAACGTCGTCCACTTGATTGCTAGGAACGAGAGCAAAGTACGCCTTCCTCGTGGAAAAAGAACCATCCTTCCACGCCCAGTGGTCCCGGCCATCATTGGGTTGGATAACGTCCGCAAGCAGGCCCATCAACGAAAGTAGATCTTCCAGACGCTGATCCGAGAGGTTCGCAATAATCCGAGGACACCAGCAGCCGTCCTCCCAGCACAAGGCCACCGAAGCCTCCTTATCTTCCACCAAAGCAAACAAACGCGGGAATGTATCCTTGAGAGCACCCCTTCCGGACCAGTCATCGGTCCAGAAATGAAATGAGTTCCCCTTGCCCAACACTGGTTTAAAAAGGAAGCGATTACGAGTAAAAACATTCAACACCCCACGCCAAAAAGGAGTTAGGTGGCCGAACGAGTTCCCCCGAGTAACGCCCATCAACTCCTCTCCCAGCAACTCCCGCAGAATATTAAGCACGAAGTTCTCCTCATTGCCCCAAACCCGTGAAGCCCACTTAAGCAAGAGGGCGTCATTAACCACGTCCATCCGCCTTACTCCCAAGCCCCCTACCCGCTTGGGCCGCGTTACATCACCCCACCCCACCAAATGAACCCCCCTTCTCCCTTCGCCCTTCCTACCCCACAAGAAACCCCGCATACACCTCTCCAAGCGCAACCGAATCCCGTTAGGCATACCTCGAACCGAGAAGAAATATATTGGAATAGAGGATAGCACCGCTTTGAGAAGAACCAGCCGCCCCCCTGGATAATAGAGCCGCTCGCCACCCGGCCACGCGAGCCTCCAACTTCTCCACCACCACCTTCCAATCACGGAGCCGAACACGACCCACAGCCAGAGGCAGGCCAAGATAGTCGACGGGGAGTCCACCAGGGGAAGAGCCCAACAGCCGGCAACACTCCAAGACCTCCGCCTGCGACATACCGAAGGGTACCACCTTAGACTTAGTCTCATTAATCAAGAGGCCCGATACCTCACTGAAGAGCTGTAGAGTAGTAGCCATACCGGATACCTCAGTGGGACCACCCTCGATAAAGCAAATAGTGTCGTCTGCGAACTGAATAAGTGGGACATGGAAGTCCCCAATAGTGCATCCCCGGGTCAGACCCGCCGCAACCACGCCGTCAATCATACGAGGCAAAACGTCAGCCGCCAACACAAAGAGAAGGGGAGCGAGAGGACACCCCTGTCGCACCCTCCTCCTTGGCTGAAAGAATCCTCCGATCGGGCAACCATTAAGCAAAACGGAGAGGGAGGTCGTGGACACACAGCACCGCACCCACGTGATCCATGCCTCCGGGAAGCCCCTCCGCCTCAAAACCGACCACAGGAAACGCCAATCAAGGCAGTCATAGGCCTTAGCGAAATCGATCTTCCAAAGAATCCCCTTCGTATTAGCCTTCCTCCAAGCCGCAACCATCTCGGAGGCCACCGCGAAACAATCCGATATTTGCCGCTCACGAATAAAGGCGGCCTGCGAAGGCGAGATCAGCGAAGCAAGAAGGGGAGCTAGCCTCCTGGCCAAGACCTTAGCAATGATTAGATAGATCACATTCGAGATAGAGATAGGTCGAAAATCCTCGATGCGATTGGCCGCAGGATTCTTAGGGATCAGAACAATAAGGGCCCTATTAATTTTATCAAACCCACGGTTACCTTCACAAAATTCGCGAGCAACCTCCATTACGTCATCAGCAACCACATCCCAGAAATCACGGTAGAAGGCCACTGGGAACCCGTCAGGGCCCGGCGAACCGTCCGCGTTAAGGTCCCAAACAGCCTCCTTGAGCTCAGCCACAGAGAACGGCCTAACCAGGGCCACCGCATCCGAAGCTAAGATTGAAGGAGCCCCCCGGCCCGACCATCGCCACCTGCGCCCGACCTCGCTTGTTCGCGTTGGCTGCTGATAAGGATGCCTGCTTCGCCTCGTGCTGGTCGGATGGTTGTTGGTTCCCGTCATTCCTTGCCAATTTCTCTGATCAGAGGCTAGAGGATTTTCTTGGCCTTTTGGACGCCATCAGGGATGCCGACAGTCCTAATGACGGGAGGGACCATTGGGCCTGGCAGGGGGGGCCCTTTCTCGATGAGAAAAGCTTATGGGGCTATCTCTAGGCCACCGCCAGCTCGGTCGGACATCTTGGTGTGTGATTGTGGGTTCTTGTGGGGCCTGAGGCTCCCCGAACGTCTGGGCTTTTTCCTATGGCTCTTTCGTAGTCAGAGATTGATGACGAGGGATCGTTGCGCGAGGTTGCTTGGCATTGTATCAGATAGATGCGTCTTATGCGAAAATGCAGTGGAGACCATTGAACATCTCTTCTTCGCATGCACGAAGGTCCTCCGGGTTTGGCAGGAGACGGCCGTAGGATGGGCTTGCACTACTGACTTGGCGGCCTTCTATGATTCGTTGATGACCAACAGAAGCAGAGAAAGGAAGGAGCTCTTATGGCCCATTGCGAGTGTGTGGGCGATATGGTTGGGCACGAACGCTGCTCTCTTCTCGGGACAACGTTTCTACAAGGAGAACATCCTTGTCCACTGTGCGAGATTGGTAGATGATTGGGTGTTGGCTTAGATCCCTGTTTAGCTTCTTTTTGTCTACTTTTGTAAACCGACTGTTTACTTTATTTTTTTCTATAATATATTGGGGCGAACACCGCTGAATGTCTCCCCCTTTTTTGGGGCCTCAAAAAAATGACTTTTGATTCACGATCAGTTGATCGTTTTAGGTTGTTTGGTATTGACCAACAACTTTATTGGGTTCATCGGACCCAAATCGGGTCGGGTTCGGGTTTGGTTGACATTCGGATGTTGCAATGACCGTCCTCGTGAGTGGGCGCCCGGAGGGAGGATTCTTCCAGCCGCAGAGAGGAGTGAGGCAGGGATGCCCTCTTGCACCCTTACTCTTTATCATCGCCGCGGACGTTCTTGCTGCTATGGTAGACCAGGTACAGCACAGTGGGATCACTAGTGGCTACTCGAGGGATGGGTTGAGAATCCCTCTGCTTCAGTACGCTGATGACACTAATTTCTTCATTGAGGGGGGCCATGGAGAGACTCGTGGCATGGCAACTACACTTGAGCTTTTTAGAGAGATTTCGGGATTGGTCCAAAATGCCAGTAAGTCCAAGGTTGATCCGTTCTCTTTAACAGACGAGGAGACGTGTCTTTGTGGGCAAGTGCAGGGAATGGTGTGTGTCGGTCTTCCCATTCACTACGTGGGAATTCCTCTGTCCACTGGCAGATCAAAGTTGGCGAATTGCATGTCGCTCGTCGAAAAGCTGGAGAGCAGGCTCGCGGGGTGGAAGGCCGCGATCCTCTCTAAGGGAGGATGCCTGATGCTCCTGAAGGCGGTGCTCTCAGCTATACCAGTGTACTGCTCCTCCACGAGGATCATACCGGCTGGTATTAGAAGGAGGTTAGAAGGGCTAATGCGGCGTTTTCTTTAGGGCAAAAGCGGTCAGGGGTCCGCTGGCATTCACCTTGTCAATTAGGAGGTTATCACGCTCAAGAAGTGCGAGGGCGGTCTTGAGATCAGACGACTGGACGCGTTGAACGAAGCCCTCTTGCTGAAGTGGGTGGGCAAGATCTGGGGGAGCGGTGAGGATCTTTGCATCATTCTTATTCGTCGGATTTATGCGGTATCTGGTGTTGTGTTGGTAGTCAGTAGCCAGGGGCTAAAGCCCTCACCTTTTTGAAAGGGCATTTTGGCAATCATCCCCAACATTCGGTCTTTGTTCAGGCCGGTACTGGGAAACGGGGAGAACTTTGCTTTCTGGAAGGATGACTGAACGGATGGAGGAGCTTTGTGCGAACACTTCCTGCGTTTGTTTGCTTTGGCGGTGGACCCGGAGGTACGTGTTGCCTCCTGCTGGACAGAGGGGAACTGGGTGCCATTATTTCGTTCCGATTTTTCGGATCGAAGCATGGAGGAGTTTATGCTATTGCTTGACTCGCTTAGGGTGGTGAGAGGCCCTTCCGAGGAGCGGAATCATTGGGTGTGGCATGGGAGTACTTTCTCGGTGAGAAAGGCATATATGACGATTTGCAGGCCCCCACCCTCTCTTTCGGTCGAACTGGTGAGAGACTGCGGGTTCTTCTGGGGACCGGGCCTTCCCGAGAGGATTGGCTTTTTCTTGTGGTTGTTCAGGAGGAAGAGGTTGATGACGTGTGACAATTGTGCAAGGCTACTAGAGATGGTCTCTGACAGATGCCTTCTATGTGGGGTGGGAATTGAGACGGTGGAACATCTCTCCTTTTCTTGTCAGGGGCCGGCGCCTATTTGGGATGACTCTGAGCTGGGTTGGGTCAGCACGGAGAGCCTTCTATCTTTCTGTGAAAGCTTGGTAGCGGCCAGGCATCGTCCGAGGAGGGAGCTGCTTCGCTCTGTTGCTGTGGTCTGGGCCATTTGGCTGGCTAGGAATGCTCTTTTGTTCTCTGGACAAAGATTTTATAGGAGAATGTTTGTACCCAGGTGTCGGGATTGTTAAACTTGTGGCTTTGCTAGAATGTATCTATGTAACTGATAATTTTTAGCTTTTCTTATTATTAATACATCTATGGGGTGGACACCTATGAGTGTTTCCCTCTTGTTTGGCTTCAAAAAAAAATATCTTCCATACAAAATTTATGTCAAATACATATAATCATATATATTTATACATGTTTAGTTATTAATTAATGATATAAAATTACCTTTTGAATTACAATCAAGTTATACTCATCTAACATTTACTCTAAAGAAAACAATGAAAAACTAAAATAATAACAATAAGGATTTTTATCAGTTGTGTCCCTCTGAGATGTAGCAATATCAGTTATACCGCTCCTCTTTTTTTGGAATATCAGTTGTGCCACCGACTTCTTCCACAATGATCACTTGTGCCCTCAGGTTAGTTGACGTCCATCCCCAACGCAAACGGACGTTAACTTTGGAGACACAATGGGAATTAGATTTTAAAAAAAAGGTTGAAAGCCATCTCATCCTCCCCTTCACCCCCCCCCCCTCTCCCTCCTCATCCGCCCCAGCCTCCTCCATCGCCCCCTCCTCCGTTCCAGCCTCCTCCTCCTTCGCACCCCCCTCCTTCGTCGCCACCATCTTCTCCACCTTCCTCTCCACCACCCTCCTCCTCTCATCCTTCAGCCACTTTTTCCCCACCACCCATGGCACCTTCACAAAGGCGAACATCACCAGGCCCACCACACCAGAGGGGCAATAGCACAACACAATGCAGTCGGCGATGGTCACCCCGAAGCAGGACATGTGCGCCCTCCTCGAGCACCCCGTTGCAGCGGTGTCTCCATTCCTTCCTTGCCTTCTTAGCCCGCAAGACCAAAGTTCTCGAGTCGGGTGACGGATCCCCGACCTGTGTGAGAGAGAGAAGAGGTTGGTAGAGGGTTACTATAAGTTTATACAAGTATCGATGGGTTTCTACATATATAATATGTGTGTGTGTCCCATGGGGAAGGGAGTAGAATGGGAGGTGGCAATGGAGTGATGGTGGTTGGGTTGGGACAAATGGAACTCCTCCGAATCTTGCAACTCTCCCAAGAAGAGGTAAGATGTTGCCATATATGTTATGGAGAAGCGGAGGAGATAATAGATGGATGATGATCGAAACAGCAGTGGTTTTGCATCAAATCGAGTGAAAATGGAGATGATCGAGAGGAAAGAGAGAAGATGAACAGACGAAAGAGGAGACCGAAGGGCGTAGGTGGAGGGGACGGAGGAGGAGGATGGGTGGGGTGTTTGGACAGCTATGCCCCTCTTAACCACACCATGGTTGAAAAAATCATGATTAAGTTCAACTTGTTTATAGCTTAAGTAACAGAATAGCACAAACGATAGAACGGCAAGAAGTCGAAAGCACAACTGATATTCCAAAAAAGGAAGGAGCATAATGTATATTGCAATATCTCAGAGGGACACAACTGATAAAAGCCCTAACAATAATAATAATATTTTTCATTAATTGGACAACTAGACGGTTTAAGTTATTCTATTCAATTAAAAGACTTATTCAATGTTATTTGGCGAAGCAAGAAAATGCCTAAAGATTGGAGGAGGAGTATTGTGGTGCCTCTTCATAAGAACAAAGGAGACATTCAAAATTGTTCAAATTACAGAGGTATCAAGCTGATGAGTCACTATGAAAATTTGGGAACGTGTGATCGAAAGAAGGTTGAGGCAAGTTTCCCAAGTAAAAGAAAACCAATTCGGATTCATGCCAGGTCGCTCAACTATTAAAGCCATTCATTTGCTGAGAAGAACAATGGAGATTTATAGAGCTAAAAGGAAGAATCTCCATATGATCTTTATTGATTTGGAGAAGGCTTATGATTCCGTCCCACGAGAGATACTGTGGAGAGTTTTGGAGAAGAGACAAGTACTCGTCCTATACATTAATCTCATAAAGGATATGTATGATAGGGCTTTATCTTGTGTAAGGACCCCGACGGGGAAGACTGATTATTTTGATATCAACATTGGTTTACATCAAGGTTCAGCTTTGAGTCCATTTCTTTTTACTTTGATTATGGACGAGTTGACAAATCACATTCAGGATGAGTAACCTTGGTGTATGTTATTTGCTGATGATATTGTGTTGATTGACGAGACTAGAGATGGAGTAAATGAGAAGCTTGAGGTTTGGAGACATGTATTGGAGATTAAAAGTTTTCGTATAAAAGTAGGGCTAAGACGGAATATATGGAATGCACCTTTGATGGAAGCAATGGTGAAGGAATCGAGGTGAAGATTGGTGACGATAACATTCAGAAGAGAGATTCTTTTAGATATCTGGGATATATTTTGCAACATGATGGGGAAATTGATGCAGATGTTACTAATAGAATAAATGCAGGCTGGCTAAAGTGGAGAGGAGCCTCCGCTGTTCTCTGTGAAAAGAAAATTCATTTAAAAATTAAAGGAAAGTTTTACAAAGCAGCCGTGAGACCTGCTATGCTTTATGGATCTGAATGTTGGCATGTGAACCATAGACATGTGCAGAGAATGGTTGTAGCAGAAATGAAAATGCTAAGATGGATGTGTGGACATACACGTAAAGATCGGATTCGAAATGATGCAATCCGAAAGAAAGTTGGTGTAGCTCCGGTCGAGGATAAGATGCGAGAAAACCGCTTAAGATGGTTAGGTCATTTGCAAAGAAGATCAGCTGATGCACCGGTTAGGTGATGCGAGTGTTGGGATGTTGAGCCAACTAAGAGAGGGCAAGGACGGCCCAAGAAGTGTTGGAAAGAGACTATACGAAGGGATCTTAATTTTTTGGATATAAGCCCGAGATTGACCCAAGATAGATCTGAATGGAGGCGAAGAATCCATGTAGCCGACCCTACTTAATTGTGGGAAAAGGCTTTGTTGTCGTTATTGTATTCAATTAAACCACTAAATAGTCGGAATCAACTAATCGGTCTAGTCAAGGAACTATTACAATGGTGCACTGGAACGACAATAGTAGCTCTCTATATCATGTCCACGAACAATGAATGATCAGCAGAATCTGGTAAATCAATGTTGCTCTATCAGGTCCAGAGCTTCCGGAACCATGCTCTAGGGTTCTGCTTATGACCATAAATAGCCTTACGAAGCATGCATATCTTCTGACACTTTTACTCAATAGTAAATTTAGCTGTTTGTTGGGCGTACAAATGACCATGCAGATCTCCATAGCGGAAGACGTTCTTAACATTAAGATGAAACAAAGGCCAGACTTTGCAACCGCAACAGAGAGAAGGATCTGGAGGGTAGCATGACATGCAATAAGAAAGGTGTCCTGGTAGTTCACACTATATGTCTAAGGAACCCTTTTGCCACTAGTCAAGTTTTGTAGTGATCCATACCACCATCATCTCAGTGAATTCGTTGTGAATATATCGGCTCGTAACCAACAACGGATGCATTAATGGGGTAGTAACTAAGGTCAAGATGCTTATAAACTGTAATGCTACCATATCCTATTCCATAACAGTCGCCACTAGCTATCCTCTACTACCTTATGATGTGTGTATTAGATGGTAACAGCAAACAGTCCCACCAAAAATTATAGTCATCTAAGAGATGCTCGAGAGAGAGGTGACTAGAAAGAGGCTATCTGGTACACATGCATTGACCCTTCTAAAGAGAAATAGGCAGTGTGAGATCCTCGAAGGAATCATAGGTCCCTTCTTGTTAAATTGTATCATATGGCTGAGCTACATCATGTTGTTGAACGATATCACCCTAGTAAACAGAAACATCAATTATGCCATAAGTAGAAAATAAATGTTCATTGTCAACCTGATGTATAATGGATGATCGGGAAGGCACTGGAGCTACGGATACCGAACCAATAACTTTCAATCTCCGAGAATACACATGGTAAAAGGTCCCAGTCTAGATTTTGGGAGACCAAACAGTATTAGACAGAAGGGACCGAATCTCTGGCTCAGATGATGTAAGTAATCCTATCTCGAGTGGGAGTAAAATACATATTCGACTGAAAAAAAGTAATGTCCGTGCTAATATAGTGCATCCGTCCAACATGGTCAAAACAATGGCACCTTTTTGGTTGATAAAGTATCCAACAAAATGCACATAATAGCTCCAAACTTGGTTCATTCGTTGCTTAATGAAGGGTCGAAGTCTTCAATTCATCCAAGTCAACTCTTCTGAATTTAGGAGTCGACTCCGAGATTGACCTGGGCAAGTATTCATCTCCTCCTCGTTTCACCCCTCGACGGCAGAGGACGGATCCCGCTCTAACCTGATCCTTCCCTCTCCTTCTCCCCTGACCTGACCCTCCTCCTCACATTCTTTCCAAAGAGCTGGCCGGCCCTTCAAGAAAATCTCTTTCTGAATGAACTACGCATGTCGTTAACGATGGAAGGCTCCGGCCTCTGCCGTCAGACCGCCCTTTTGTACTTCCTCGTCTTCTTATTCACTGAAGGAAGAATCTTTCGACCTCTGTCAAAGAAAGCCCAGAAACCATATATCTCAATTGAGCCCTAAGCCTATGTCAACTACCGACGGATGTCTGTGAGCACCTAGGTACGAGCAGAAGTGAGGGTCTTTGAAAATAAAAAGAACTGGGCGCAAGATAATGTACTAGGATCTTTCTCTAATAGTCCTAGTAGGACAGGCTAGTTAAAAGATCATCAATTCCTAAGGAAATAGATGTAGCAGTGGCTTGTTGGAAATCTAGAGTTTGAACTTGATCCAGGATGTGTGATGTTCCGCACCACGCATCCCACTCTCCCTAATCAAGTAGGATACAGGGCAGGTAAATCGGTTGAATTCCACTTAGCGCTCTCCTTGTCCACTACTTCTGATGAACGACAACGATCGGACTAAGGCAAGATATCCTAGTATATAAGGAGAAGACCGAGGCCTATGAATATAGTCTAATATTGAGGTCAGATCTCACCCGAACTTGACCACGTACTCAAGCTTTGGGCAGAGGAGATAGCTTGTCCCGATCAGGAGTCAAGTGGTGAACAAAAGCCACGCAATCAAACATACATGGAGTTTGAGAGAGAGAAATCCCTATCGAGAAACACAATCGAAAAAAAAGAACTCATTCCTCTAAAACAAAAGATTGCATGTGATAATCAAATAGCATGCAATAAGAACAGCACATCCTTAGTAAGAGTGAGGAGTGTAATTATCAAGATAGTCTTAGTAACATCCAAAACATGCTTGTGCTTTCTCTCAACAACATCATTCTATAAAGAGGTATAAGCACAAGAGAATTGGTATAAAATCCCATGCAAGGGTAAGAAACAAAGATAGTTATTGCCGACAATTCCTATATAAATAGTTCGTAGTTGCAACTAAGATAAATAGAGGACATTGTTTTAGAGATCATTTGCAGTGTGTAACTGTGACTCTATAGGAGGTCTCTTCCTAAGAGTCGTCAAAAGAGTAGGATCCTCTGCACTATCTGTCTCCTCGAAGGTGCTAGTATCACTAACATAACATCAACCTAAAAAATTCCCAAGCTTGGGATTACCTCAAGCGGAGACGATGGCAAAGGCTGAGAGCCTGAGAAGAGGATTTAAGGCATTTGTACTGAACTTTGGATATGTTGGCATCCTATATAGGAAATGTGTAATTTCACATAGTAGAAGTACGCAAAACAAAAATTGAGCAAGCCTTAAGAAGTCCTCCAAAGAATCAATCGATCAGAAGACCTCCAGAGTAATATATAAAATTATGGGGTGGTACTTTTGTACTTTATTCTATTTTACTTATTATATAAAATTATGGGCGAACACCTCTGGAGTGTTCTCCCTTTCTTGACTCAAAAGAAAAAGAATCAATCAATGCACGCCTCCATGAAGTAGCGAAGAAATGGATGAACTCAATGAGAGACATCCATACCGACGTAGTCACGACAAGAGCTAGATTCTAATTCCAAGCATATCCAATAAAGACAAACTTAACCATCTTTGACAACATCCTGGGTGCCAACTTGCACCTTCTGGGGTCGAAATGATGTATAAAGGCAACATGGGCACAACCAATTACATAAGGAGAAACAGGAAAAACAATGTGATCAAGATACAAAACCTCAAGAAGAAGCTTCTCGTAAAGGGTCAAATATGAAAAACAATTTGTGAGATAAACAAGTGTAAAAATGACATCTCCTCAATATGATGACGAAAAACTTGCGGAGTAATTGAGGTCCTAGAAATCTCAATAATTTGATAATAGTAGGATGGGGTGCAAGAGAGAGTATGAGGCGAGAAAGAGAGGGAGAGAGAGCATGGGAAGGGATGATTTCAGGGGAATTTTGTGGGTGTCGCCTCTTCCACATGCCTCGTGTCCATCCTCCTCCACGTATGCGATGACCTAGCTGACATGGGGGCATGGGGGCCTATGCCCACTCCTATTGGGGTCGTTGGGCCACCTGGTTGTATCCTTCGCATGTTGATGTTGCGAGGGGGGCTCCTTTGATGCTACAAGAGGGGTTCCTCCGACCATACCCTTAATTGTTCTTGTTTCTAGGGATCCTCCACCGACAGATGCTTCCATGCTTGGGTCCCCTAAGGATGGAGGTGGAGATTGGACAAAGGTACATTGTCAAATGAAGGGAAAGAGGTGTGTGGATCCTCCACAAAGGGAATTTAGGTGCTTCAAATGCGGTATTTTCGGTCACCGTCGTCAATAGTGCAAATGGATAAGGTGTTGTGTCATCGGAAGTTTCTGATTCCAAGGATAGAGGATGCTATAGTTCAACAGTCGGATAATTCCTTTTCAAAATAACAATCAGATAATTCCACCATTGTGCTAGCCTGTTAGGGCATACATGCAAGCCACAGCATGCAAAGACATGTTTACATCAGTAGGGTACTCCCGCTAATATGATATTGGATATAAGTCCTAAGGATCGTATCGATTGCTCGACATCGGATGACGAGACTATGGAGGATGCGGAAAGGTGCATCCACCACTTATTCCCCTTGACTTTAGGTGGAGATGTGATTTCTTTGGATCATGAGTCTGTCTGTGTGCACGGGTAGATGTTGGAGCAGGTGACTTTGTTCTAATCATGGTAGTGATGACACTCTAAATTTTATGCAGGCACCGTCGATTTCGAAATATTGTTGAGTTGTCTGGATCTTGTCATATATTTGAGTCTCTGGCATGCCCATCACCTTAGGTCGCATGAACTCTTTCCAGGTTGCTCTTGAGGAGGGAGTGGAAAAGGTGATTGAGGTCATCTCTGACGGGCTTTCGTCGGGTGCGAACATTGATGCCATGCAGGCAGTGGAAAGTTGCACTTCTTGTTTGAGTTGTGAGGCAGTATATGTGGTTGGGAGGATTGCTTCCGACTTCGGTTATCAGAGTGCCAGACTCCGCCATATGTTCTGCCACCACCACCAGTGGGGGTGGGTGCAATGGACGAGCCTCTCGAGGGTGCTCTCGACGCCTCATTTCAAGATCTTATGGGTGTAGTTTCAATGTTTCCAAGACTTATCTCTTGACCCCACATGGCCACCTTCCTCACAGTTACTTGCAGTTGCCGCCCTATGGTAGCAGATTGTGCCGGTCGAATTGATAGCCATTGGTTGAGAGATTGGAGCAGAAATTGGCTACGTGGAAGGCCTCCTACGTTTCGACATGGTGTAGACTTGTACTCCTGAAGGCAGTGGTGGCACCAGTTCATGTTTTTCATGTCCACTCGCATACTTTCGGTGGGGACCGTAGGGGTGACAATTAGACCTGGCCAACGGGTCGAGGGCCCGCCCACCCAGCCCGCTCATGGGTCGGGCTTGGGCTAGGAGATTTGAGCATGGGCTGGCCCGGCCCAGCCCGTAAAAAATAAAATATATATAAATATAAGTTGATAAATACATGTGTTAATATGATACACTCCAAGTTTTTCATATGTGACACTAGTTTTGAATAAAATTTAATAGTTTACATGTCAAGTAACATGTAAACTACTTATATTAGTTATATAAAGTATAAATGATATTAATAAAATCATTTATACATATTAAATATCATTATAAAATCAATGGAAAAAGAACGAAATGGGCCATGGGCCGGCCCATGGCGAGCTTTGGACAGAGGTTTTTGAACCTCAGCCCGTTCGGCCCGGCCTTCATTTTGGCCAACTCTAGTGACAATCATCAAGTGCTAGTTGCAACAAGCGATGGGATCCGCAAGGGACGTGGCCATACAAGGACTAGCGGTTGGATAGTGGGGCATGTGATAGCAAGCAGGGATAAATGATGGGATGGGAATTGGGGTATAAATCAGAATTGTTGTCTCAATACCATGTAGAATATAAAATACAATATATTGAATAGTGTGCCTTAATCTGCATTATAAAAAACAGCATATGGTTAAGGTTAATACAAACAAGACAAAGTAAATAATTAATCTAACGAAAAAAGCACTTGATTCATAAACCTAATAGTCATACCCTAACATAAACCTCGGTCATAAATTCATCATCTGTAATGCAATGAAAACCATCTAATTTCGCATCATCTTAGACAATTCAAAGGACTTACAATGTATCTAATGGGCAGAAAGATCTTTTTTTTTCCAAAAAAGCGGTAAACACTCCAGAGGTGTTTGCCCCATACTTACATTAATAAGGTAAAGAAAGACTTGCAAACGCCGTCTCGAGAAGAGATCTAGCTAGATGGGCTACATTGTCTACATAGAATATGCTCGATCAAAAGATGACTCCATTGCATGACAACCAGATCGCCCAGATCATGGCAATAGGATGGAGAAGCTCCTCCAAGAACATGAACCAGTTGGCCACCAGCACGGTCCAAAAGTTGGTGTTTGAAGAGAGATCCACCCAATGAATAGTTGTAGCTGTTGAAACCTCACGAACGCAAGTGCAGGAGTAGAAAAGGTGGGTCAGATCCTCGTATCGCTACCACACATGAACATGAAGCATGAGGTGTCGCCCCCTGCACAAGGTTGGATCTTCTTACCACTGTAAACACTCGCTCGAGCCTGTGTAGACGGAGAAAAAAATTATCTTCAGTGGGACCTTGATTATCCAGATACGACTGCAATCTCGCTCCAAGATACCCTGATCAAAGATCGAGCTAGAAGTAAGTGCCTTGTAGCCCTTATTCACAGAGAAATACCCATTATACCAAACCATCCGGTCCGCCCCCCCAGATGGGCCATAGCAATCGACAACTGCCTCGGACATCCGCAGCCCGCAAGAAATCATCAAAATGTTGCTCAGATAGAGAGGAGAAGAAGCATGGCATTGACTGTCCATCCACCCATGCCACCTTAACAAGTAAATCACGATCCTCCACCAGCGAGAAGAGGTACTGGACCGATCCAAAATCGGCTCGCCATCCGATTAGTTATCCTTCCAGAATAGAAAATATTCCCCACTGCCCAAAACCAGGCGCATCAGCAGGGGTATCTCGTGAACAACCATGCAGATCCCCTTCCAGAAAGCCAAAGTGGGATGTCAGGTAGATTCTGCAACCATCGGTAGTGGCCGGATACTATAGACGACCCTCGAAAGTCAATAAGGGAGGTCATCCTCCTTCCCCGACATATGAGCCACCTACTTAAGCAAATGGGGCTTATTCATCTCATCCGATCTAAGGACCCCCAGACCTCCATGATCCCGCGGCAACATGATGATGAATCCGTGATTCATCATACTAAAAGACGAAAATAGAGCTTCATTCGCGAGTAATTAACTGCATTTCATCATCTATTCTACATTTTTACCATTCATGCACTTAGAATTAATATCTGCATTTTAGCATTCATAATTGCATTCATAATAATCTTCACATTTTCACCTAACTTCATGCATTTTAATCAATTCATGCTAACTCTAATTGACATGAAACCAACTTCATTGTGTACATATTACTAAGAATATTAAAGAAAAAATACAAAAAGTTGCTAAATCAAATAATTGGCCCGTGAGACAAAACCCTAATTTCAGAATAGACAGACTAAAATGCGCATATCTTCCTCATAAAATGTCTGATTTGATCTACTCACTTTTAAAGTAATATATATATAGTCAAAGACCTTAAAAACAAGATCAATTTCATAAAAATCGAAGCTCATATGTGAAAGTTGGATTTTGGGCCTCTTTTGTGCATTGTACATTTTCACCGATTTTGACCTATCATTTCATGTGCATATTTCATCCATTCTAACTATTTTCTCTTTCATTTCTCTAGTTCATTCATTGTTTTAATAAATCATATAAAAAATCAAAATATAAAAAATAGAAAAACAAAGAAAATGACCAATTCTAACTTGACCTTATTCACTTAATCATTGTACATAATTAACCTCCCTAATTTATTTTGACATTAACTCAGCACATAAAAATCCAAAAATATTGTTATTTGAGTCCCTTGCATTATGTAAGAACATGTTTGATTTTTATATATATTTATCTATTATCAGATAATCAAATAAAAATTTCAAAACATAAAATTGGTATTTTATGCACATAAAATATCACCAAAAAATTCATATCTTGCATTCTGCATTCCATTGGCTTTTGGTCCATTCATTAAAGTTGTAGACCTCATCAAGGCGAACAACTTTCGTGAAGAAAATTTTTTGACCCAATGTCTCCTTCTATTTTTTTATTTTTGATTGTATTTAATTTTAGAATTTTTTTTAGGGCGACGCGAGCCGTCTCCTGGGGCAGCCACGTGCCACCCCCCACTCACTCCCTCTCTCTACTCTTCCCCCTGACGCGCATGCCTAACACGTGCATCCCTAGCCTTCCTCCCCGCAACCTATGGCGGAACCAACCTCCGCAATTGCCGCTCGTTGCTTCCCCCATCTTCAACGGCCGTCATGCGCAATCCTCGTGATCCCCGTTCTACCAGCCACCACCCGCAACCATCTCCTCTCTATCCTTATCTCCTCCTGTCCAGCTCCATAAACACCCTCAGCCTTATCGCCATATCTCTTCCTCCCTATATAAACCCATCATCGCCTACGTCCAGGGCATCCGCCATCGACGGAGGTTAAGCCACCAGCTTTCGAGGCACTCCAGGTGACAGCTCGAGTCCTTAAGCGAGAGGCGACGACGGCCGAATCCACTCCAGGCGAGATCCAAGGAGGAGCCATCCGCCTTGTTGTTGTTCTTCTCTGAGGAGTAGCTCAGTCTCGCACGCTTCACGCAGTTGAGTTCGAGGCAAAGACCTTCGATGCTCAATCGAGCATCCATCCCAAGGTGGTCCAACCCACTACAGGTAATTTCTTCCCCTTCTGCTTTTCAATTTTTCTTTTTCGTCTCCTCTTTTCCTCCGCTCCTTCTCCTTCTTGCTTCCATTTCCGATCTTCATCATCCTCATCTCCAACTCCATCTCCGCCCTTCGCCACTACGGCTACACTACCACCTTCACCATGTGTGCCGCCTCACCGTCCGTTCACCTCCGTCGTCACGATGCATGTGTCTCAACCCCATCTACGATCCACCGCACCCCCGCCTTCGAATCGCTCAACCGTCGGTCCATCAACCGCGCTCGCTACTTCACGTTCAGCTGTGACCACCACCTCCAACCGTGCCATCGAGCTCCGGGCGTTTGTCGCCTGGAGCACCCCCGCCTTCGACCTACAATTGTCGTAGGATCACGGCTCCCGCCTTGATCCAGCCCCCACTCACTCCCTCTCTCTACTCTTCCCCCTGACGCGCATGCCTAACACGTGCATCCCTAGCCTTCCTCCCCGCAACCTATGGCGGAACCAACCTCCGCAATTGCCGCTCGTTGCTTCCCCCATCTTCAACGGTCGCCATGCGCAATCCTCGTGATCCCCGTTCTACCAGCCACAACCCGCAACCATCTCCTCTCTATCCTTATCTCCTCCTGTCCAGCTCCATAAACACCCTCAGCCTTATCGCCATATCTCTTCCTCCCTATATAAACCCATCATCGCCTACGTCCAGGGCATCCGCCATCGACGGAGGTTAAGCCACCAGCTTTCGAGGCACTCCAGTTGACAGCTCGAGTCCTTAAGCGAGAGGCGACGACGGCCGAATCCACTCCAGGCGAGATCCAAGGAGGAGCCATCCGCCTTGTTGTTGTTCTTCTCTGAGGAGTAGCTTAGTCTCGCACGCTTCACGCAGTTGAGTTCGAGGCAAAGACCTTCGATGCTCAATCGAGCATCCATCCCAAGGTGGTCCAACCCACTACAAGTAATTTCTTCCCCTTCTGCTTTTCAATTTTTCTTTTTCGTCTCTTCTCTTTTCCTCCGCTCCTTCTCCTTCTTGCTTCCATTTCCGATCTTCATCATCCTCATCTCCAACTCCATCTCCGCCCTTCGCCACTACGGCTACACTACCACCTTCACCATGTGTGCCGCCTCACCGTCCGTTCACCTCCGTCGTCGCGATGCATGTGTCTCAACCCCATCTACGATCCACCGCACCCCCGTCTTCGAATCGCTCAACCGTCGGTCCATCAACCGCGCTCGCTACTTCACGTTCAGTTGTGACCACCACCTCCAACCGTGCCATCGAGCTCCGGGTTTTTGTCGCCTGGAGCACCCCCGCCTTCGACCTACAATTGTCGTAGGATCAAGGCTCCCGCCTTGATCCAGCGGCTCTCATCCAGCTACAAGGAGACCTCCAAGCCTAGTTCAAGCCTACAGGTTCGACGTCCCGAAGCAACAATAACTCGCCACGTGGAGGGAAGGTGTCAGAGCTCCACCCGGACCTGCGACGCATGCGCGCCTCACACGCTTTTTGGCGATTTTGTGCCCACGCCCTCGGATATACAACAAAATACAGAGACGTCCCAGCCAGCCGAAAACACGAGTCCAACACGTGACACACAGGGGATTTTGCGGCCAGACCCCAGCCTCTTCAGAATTGCACATAGGTACACATCATGTGTTAATGCACGCGCTCTGGGGGTAAATTATAGTGGCACCCCGCCAAGTTCCAGAAATCGCACCACTACCCCCGCCAGGGGTAAATTGCATGAAGAGCCAGTAGTTTTTGATAAATTGCAAATTAGTCCTCAATAAGGGTATAACTGCAGACCTTTTCTTTATTACATTTACATTTTAGTCCATGGACTTCAATTATTCATAACTCGAGCATGTATTATCAGATTCCTTCGTTTTTGGTGTCATTTTGATCCCCGACTTATTATCTTTCATATTGAACATAAAGAAACTATTTCTAAGACATTATCTGATATTAATTAATTGGAGTTCTATTTGTCCATATTGAGAATCTGTATTTATTTTCATTAATTTTCTTGCCCGGTAACATGTACAGTGAATTGGGTAATTCATTAGGAATGCATGTTGTTACATTAATTGATTAAATGTTTTTGAAAACAAATAAGGGGAAGTTTGGAATAATTGAATTGTTCTTGGCTTGCTGGCTTGGGTTCGCTCATCATTTCTCACCATTTTGCATCATATTATTGCATCATTTTAAAAAATATGAAAATATTGCTTCTATTTATTTCTTGTATTGCATAGCATAGCATTATTATCCTACGTTAAAATTATTTTGCAAAACTTATGCATCATGTTTTTTCTCGCAATTAATTACATCTTCTCAATTAAAAAACCAAAAAAAGTGAAAAAAAAAAGAGAAAGATAACAAAAATATTCTTCTGAAAACCTAAATTTGGAATCTTCCAAAAATTGACCTAAGGAGTCAATGGCATCCCTGAGTTTGACCTTGGGATTGCCCAAGTAAAAAAATGACCGCTAGCTTTAATTTGACAAATAATTAAATTGGAGAGTTTTGATTATCTGAATTTGCCCAACTGCAATGAACAAATTTAAAAGTTAATTCAAACAAATTAACTAGGGCGATTCACGGTTCTTCACATGACCAGCTCCCAATTCACCAGATGTAAATCTCTCGATTGTCCATTAGTCGGACTCCAGAAAAAACATCGCAAAAAGGTCTCCATGTGGTGACGTATACCCACTGGTAGAATTCTTGTGGAAATAAAAAGATTGGGATGGTTCCTAGGATCGCCTTCAATGCCAAAAGTCTCCCTCCACGAGAATGACACGAGGTCTTCCATCACGCTAACTTTCGCTCTAATATCTCAATTACTGGAATCCAATCAGATTGCGTCGGCCTTCCGCAAGTAAGGGGTAGCCCAAGGCACGCAAGGGGCAAGGATCCATGTGGTGTGTCAATAGATCTGGCCAATGGGTTGGAGGGCCGCCCGCCCAGCCCGCTCATGGGTTGGGCTTAGGCCAAGAGATTTTGAGAATGGGTCGGCCCGGCCTGGCCCGCTCTTTGTCCCACCGTCAATTGGGCAGGTCATGGGCATGTGTCATAAAACCCGGCTCAGACCGCATATATAAAAATATAAGTTAAAAATTATATTTTACATACATTTAATATAATATACTTCAAGTTTTAGTTTTACATTATCAATATTACATCTTATTTTAGAGTTTACATGCAAAGTAACACATATTACGGTTACTTGGACTTAGAAAGATTAGATGATGCTAAAAAAACTTAATTATCTCCATAAATTTGATTAAAAATTAATAAAGAAATACTTTACATTCGGCCCATGGCCGGCCTGGCCCAGCCCAGACCTAGGCCAGGCTTGGGCCTTGAAGTATGGCCCGTAAGACCGGGCCGGGTTGGGCCTTGGACAGGGGGTTTTAGAACCCCGGCCCGCACTTTGGCCAGATCTATGTCTCAATGACCGCATCGTACTGTGCAAACTCAACATCGAAATATCCACAAGGCATAAAGGTAGACTTAGCTCACTGACAAGCCACAACGCACATCAAAAACATCTAGCATGGTGCTCATAGCCCTGTCACACATCCCCCTAAATGAAGAAAATGGTATCATCCGTGTACTGCAAAAGCGTTACAAAATATCTCCCCTCGTAAAACCCGAAGATCTTCCCCTCTGGATCACATAGCCAGTCATAATGGCAAGCACATCGGAGCAAGAGTAAAAAGTAGTAGTGCCATGGGGCATCCATGGCTGACCCCTCTCTATGATTGTAAAGATCAACCTTCCGCAACACGCACTTCACCCCCTTCCTTTTCCATACACCTACCATCTCAGACGCCAACACAATACTATCCACTATAGACCGCTCAGGGATGAACAATGACTACACTGGATCAATCAGGTCCTCCAAGACAAGGCTCAAGTGGCTCGACAAATTTTAGCCACAATCATCTACGTCGCACTGTAATGAGGCAAAAGACCTCAATCATCTTCGCTCCCTCCTTCATAGGGAGGAGGAAGAGCAACGCCTTGTTGATCATGTCAAAACCATGGTTGATTATCGCAAATTCACCCAATACCAACAATAAATCTTCCCAAATAACATCCCAGAATTCCTTAAAGAGTGCTACTAGGAAACCGTCAGGGCACGATACCCACTCAGCATTCAGATCCCGAACTGTCGAGCGGACCTCATCCACACCAAAGTCTCTAACCAGCATGCTCTATTGGTTGGGTGAAAGGCAAGACGCCCCCTACCAAGCTATCTCCTACCCATGATTGGTATCCTGCAGGTCATGTGAAGGAATTACAGAACAACCCTCTGCCAACCTTGCGATCAACCTCTTTTGGAAGAAGAGAGTTCATTGTTTATCCCAGAGAACCCTAGGCTCTCTTATATAGAGAAGGCATATGGGTAAATTACATAAGATGGATAAAAGAAAATAAACGTAACAGAAAAAGGCACATAGAATATAAAAATATCTCTACACTCCCTCTCAAGATGGAGCATAGATGTCAATCATGCTCAGCTTGGAAGAACACTTCTGGAATGGCCCTCTGAGCAATGGCTTGGTAAAGATGTTTGCAGTCTACTCTCTTGAACTGACATGGGAAGTAGAAATCAATCCCTTTTGAATCATATCTCTAGTATAATGGCAGTCTACCTCAAAATGCTTTGTTCTTTCATAAAATGAAGGATTATTAGCAATGAATAGCGTTGCTTGATTATCACATTGTAATTGCATGGGTAGAGGTACATCTATATGCAAATCTTCTAACATAGCTC
This sequence comes from Ottelia alismoides, assembly GCA_037367405.1. Classification (NCBI taxonomy): domain Eukaryota; kingdom Viridiplantae; phylum Streptophyta; class Magnoliopsida; order Alismatales; family Hydrocharitaceae; genus Ottelia; species Ottelia alismoides. The sequence goes on along the minus strand of JAZKJV010008423.1, from coordinate 561,158 downwards.
GAATACACATCATCTCTGTACTTGCTTGTACCATGGCACTATACTCAGATTCAGCACTAGATCTAGCCACCATTGTTTGTTTCTTGCTTTTCCAAGAAAACAAAGAACTGCCAACAAACACTGCAAAATCTGAAGTAGACTTCCGATCCTTAGGGCATCCTGCATAGTCCGCATCAGCACACGCAGAAATAGAAATATTTGTTTCTTACCTAAGCAGTGGTCCTGCACCTGGAGACGACTTTAGATATCTCAATATCATGTATATGACATCCATATGTACTTGTCTGGGTTGTTCCATGAACTGACTCAACCGACTCACTGCAAAAGAGATATCAGGTAGTGATAGTAATATAGAGAAGCTTTTCCACCATCTCTCTATATCTTCTCCTGTCAACCTCATATGTATCATCATCATATAACTTCATGCTAGGATCCACAGGAGTAGTCGAGGGTCGACACCTGATCATGCCCGTCTCAACAAGCATGTCTGTAATATACTTCCTTTGGGACATCACAAGACATGTGCATTCCTAGCAAATTCCAACCTTAGAAAATATCGTGGGGTGACAAGATCCTTAGTAACAAAATGATGGCCCAGAAATGCTTTTGCCATCTTTATCCCCTGCATATCATCTCTCGTAACAAGTATATCATCAACATACACCACGATAACGACAATACCTCTAGGAGTCTTCTAGACAAACAAAGAATGATCTGCATTTGATCTTTTGAACCCTTGCTTTTGAATTAGGTCAGAAAGCTTCTGAAACTACGCCCGCGGGCTTTGTTTAAGGCCATATATTGCCTTGTGAAGTCTGCACACCATCTGACTCTCCCCCTCAGCAGCAAACCCTGGAGGTTGTTACATGTAGAATCTTCCTGCAGATCCTCATACAAAAAAGCATTCTTAACATCAAGCTGAAACAAGGGCCAATCACGTACCACAGCAACTGAAAGGACACGTAGAGTCGAGTGACGCGCAACTGGAGAGACTGTGTCCATATAATCCACTTCGTATGTTTGACTGAACCCACGCACCACTAGCCTTGACTTATAACGGTCAAGGCTGCCATCTGCATGATTTTTGATAGTAAATACCCATTTACAACTGACAACAAAAGCTCCTGGGGGAGCAGAAACCAAGCTCCATGTATCCCGCGACTAAAGAGCAGCCATTTCCTCCTCCATGGTTGAACGTCAGCAGCTCTCCTTCAAGGTGTCCTGATAATTCTGTGGTATTTCCCGTTAGATAGGGCCACAGCAAACCTTTGAAAATCCCCTGTGAGATGATGGAATAAAACTAGTGAAGTAAGCGGATATGATGCACAGGTATGCTTCTGCTTCTTTAAGGCAATAGGTACATTCAGATCATCAGAAATAGTACTCGTCGGTATGCTATTCTCCTGCAAAGATCCATGCACTTGCATATTTTCAGCCCATCGTTAGTAATTTTATCTGGACAAACCCGAGGCGTGGTGGATGATTGACGAGTACCATGAGCAGGGACAGACTGGCGGGTATAAAATCTCGGTAAAGGTGAAACAAGTGGTTGTAGAGGTGGTGGTGATGGTGGTGGTGGAACAGCGGGAACTGGTATGGGAACAGATGGCGCAAAGGAGGAGGTGGCACATTAATCTCATCATCAAATGTGGAGGAAGCCAACTTGTCACCTGCAGGAGAGAAATACGTCACAAACTCAAAGAATGTGACATCGGCACTAACATAATATTTCATGCTCAAAGGGTCATAGCATCGGTAAGCCTTCTGGGTCCGAGAGTACCCAACAAACACACACTTGATAACCCTAGGTGAGAGCTTGTCAAGTTCCGGAGACAGCTGGTGAATGAAGGCAACAGAGCCAAAGACACGAAGAGTAAGTGAGAATAATTCCTTGTCAGGAAAAACAACGGAAAGAGGAACTTTCTCACCTAAGACAGAGAATGGCATACGATTTACAAAATAACATGCCATAAGGATTGCATCACCCCAAAAGGAAATGGGAGCACAACTCTGGATAAGTAGAGTCCGAGTGATATCAAGAAGATGACGATGCTTTCTCTCTGCAACGCCATTTTGTTGAGACGTGTAAGCACAAGTTGTTTGATGGATAATGCCTCGAGACGAGAAGAAATGTGAAAGAGCACGAGTACAAAATTCCAAAGCGTTATCCGTACGTACAAATTTCACAATAGAAGAAAAAACATTATGCACTTTATTTATAAGACTTTTGATCACATACCCTGCTTCAGATTTATTCTTCAACAAAAACACCCGTGACAACAGAGAAAAGTCATCAACAACAACTAGGTAAAATCTGTGTCCCTGCTGATCAGGGACACGACTCGGACCCCAAATGTCAACATGAAATAATTCAAAAGGGGAGCTACTGCTCCGAGACTGACGACTAGGGAAAGCATATCTGTGATGCTTTCCCAACTAACACGCTTCACAATGAAAAAAACTCGGTGAAATCTGCAACAAGATATGACGCAGCTTCTGAAGAGGGAGGTGGTCAAAGCATAGATGCCATGTAAATGGAGAGGCTGATCCACTTGACTGAGAGGAGACGCCAGCATAGAGAGTTCAGACCAAACGATAGAGACCGTCCTGCTCACAGCCACAGCCAATCACCGTGCCCATAAGAATGTCTTGAAAAACAAGAGATGATGGGTCAAAAATAGCGTGACAGTGCAAATCCTTCGTAACCTGACTAATAGATAATAAGTTCATCGAAAAATCTAGAGCATGCAAGACATTTTGTAGACGCATAGAGGGTATCAAACTGATCTCCACCTGTCCAATGATGGGGGAATTGGTCCCATCTGCTATCGCAACGGATTGCCCCTGTGGAACCTCCCCGTAGGATGTAAGTTTATCTTTGCCTCGGCAAAAGGTAATGTATCGCGTCGGAGTCCATAATCCATTTTGAAACGTCGGATCCATGACAGGAAGTAAAGGCATAAGCACTACCTGAGGTGCTAACAGTGGCTGACGTACTGGCAGAGGCTAAAGCAGCTATGTCCGAGTTGCCTCCTGGAGATTATGTAGAGGCAGGAGGCATGATATCTCGCAGTCTGGCAACAAGTTCCCCAAACCTCTGGTCTGAAGCAGATGTCGGTGGAGATGCAACGTGCTCGGCTACACGCGTCGATGCCGGAAAATCATGCTTTGAATATCATGTATCCTACGTATGACCTGGACGATGACAGAATGTGCAGGACTGACGGATGTGACCACCTCTACCACGATGTCTACAGCCACAGAACGAATAAGAGGCTCCTCTGCATCTGGAGGCTGCCATCGCCGAAGGAGGCTGACTAGTAGCAGTAGACGGGATTGTAATTCTGTTAAGCCTGTGGTACACTTCCTCCATTGGAGGAATAGTAGTATTTGCAAGAATCTGTGAGCGAGCAGCATCATATTCAAGGTCAAGTGCCGCTGGTAAGACTCCCACCATGGTAGCATTCTGAAACGTCTTCTATTGCTCGAGAGTCGCCGTAAGGGGAATGATGTTGTAGAACTTCTCAAACATCCCTCACAAGGATGTATACAACGAATGCAGAGGCCAGCCATTCTGTTTGACCGTAAATATGTCATGCTGGAGTTGAAGGATCTTGGTCTCATTTCGCACCTGCGAGTATGTCGTTGCAAGGATGTCCCACATCGCCTTAGCAGTGGGCCGATAGAGTACATCATTAGCAATATCCATCGTCAGGGTACCTGAAAGCCAGACTTTGGCGTACGAATCATCGACCTCCCATGAAGCATAAATCCCAGTTTTCTCTGCCGGCTCATCTTCGGTAAGAATGTGCTTCTTACCATTTGACTTCATGAGACTCATGAACTGCATAGCCCAAAGCTCGTAGTTCGTCCAATCCATCTTGACAATGGGCGTTGGACCTTTGAAAACGCCTATGGAGGGCATGTCAACCTTGTTTTCTGACATTTTTTGCTGGAGATATAGAACTAGGATTTGTACTTGTAGACCAAGGAACAAATGTCTACACAAACATCCGAGGATTTGAGTGCATATGTAGACTTATGCACTCAAATCCATAGGCGATGACGAGAGAGAGGAGAGGAGGGGGCGAGGGGCAAGAGAGAGGTGGGGGAACGGCGGCGAAGAGAGAAAGGTGAGGGTAGGGGACGGCAGCGGCAGCGAGAAGAGAGAGGTAAGGGGGCGGCGGCAGTGGCAAGAATAGGTGGGGGCGATAGCGGGAGAAGAGAGAGAGGGTGGAGGGTGGTGGGCGTCTAGGGTTTAGGTTGGCTCTGATACCATGTTGAAAGAAGAAAGTTCATTGTTTATTCCAGAAAACCCTAGGCTCTCTGATGCAGCGTGGACTCAAAATATAGGGCCGCATATCTATTTAATTTTATCCGTTAAATTTTATTTACGTTTATTTTGAGTCGTCGTAGTTAAATAACGAGATCGCGTGTGATCTCCGAATTAGTAGTCAATTTGAATTTCAAATTAGTCAGTTAGTTGGTTAGAGTCAATTTAGGATAATTAGTTATTTTTCTATTTATGTAATCTCATCCCTCCTATATAAAGGGATGATGGTCCATTGTTTTAGTCAGTTCAGTGATTTATAAAAAAATGAGTATTATTCTGTATCTCGTCTCTCTCTTCTCCCATACGCGATCTTCGAGCTTCTTCTCCCTCAACCCCTCGTTCCCGACGAGTTTTCTTTTCTCAACCCCTCTATTTTCTTCCACCAAAAATCCACCATTAAAAATCAATTTTATCGCCGCGCCAAATCTTTTTCTGCATCAATTGGTATCAGAGCATGGCCTACAGATCGTCCTCACGATCTGACGACAGACATTCGCGTCGACATGCGACGAAGCGTCATCGTTCGTCCGAACGAACATGACGATCCAACGATGCTTACAACAAGAAGATGGACGCATTGCGTGATTTCCAGTCCGCATGGCTTGATTTCCAGACAAAGTTTCGAGATTGGATGGCTGACTTCAAGACCCTATGCGACGCCGAATTAAAATCTTCCACTACTAGAGCCGATTTTGATGAAGAAAAACACGAAAAAAGAGCGCCGACGACAAACGCCCGCTGTCCAGTACCTCCCAGATCTGATTCCGACGTCAGAATCGATTCCATCGCCCCCTCCGGTCGTCCCGGCACTACCCAAACTATCCCAGGTACCTCCCCTGCCTTCCTCGACGACCACAACCCCAGCCCCATCCACGTCACCACCGCCACCCGCAAAACCCGTCGTAGACCCTCCGCACCCTAACCCTCACAGCCCCGCCTCCCCAACCCCGACGCCTACCCAAGCCTTCTCGACCCTCGTCGCACTGCCGCAGTTAACCCCACCCCCGTCCCCGACCCCGGCGGCCCCTCACGCGAGCCCACACCCCCAGTCCCCAGCCCTGAAGCCCCCTCTCCCGCTGCTCTCAACACCCCCGCCAAAATTCCCTCCCGTTCCCAGCCCCCTACCTCCCGTTACCCCGACCCCAACTCCCGCAACCTGCCCCCACCCCGTTGTCATCCTTCCTCGTCCCGCGCCACCTCTTCCCCTCACCATCGCCCCTCCGCAAACCCTTCCCCGCAACCCATCACAGACCCGCGCCCTCCCGCGCGCCAAACGGCGTCTCCCCCGCATACGCCCCTTCTCGCCGCCCCGCCTTCCTCTACCCGAGCCGCCCACACCTGCCTTGCAGCCCCGCATCTACCCCCTGCAACGGCCACAGACGAACTCAGCGCCGCCCCTGGGATCCCAGTCTCTGCCGCCGGCGCCGCTTGATGAAGAGGGAAGCCCTAACAGCGCGGCCCCCTCCAAAAGGAATCGGATCCCTTAAAGTTAGGGATTGGAGGTTATTTTAGGAGATTTGCAGGAAAACCCTCCTCCCCATAGTTTTTTATCAAAAGGTTTATTTGGAGGAATTATGCTATGAATTCAACTTAACTGAAGGGGTACGAAAATTGCACCCAACCCCCCTGCTGCAGAAATACTTAAAGAGAAGTGCTGAAAAGAATAAATATAGGAGACCTCCTTATCTTATTAGGAGTATGACCTTGGGGTGCACCTACTTAAAGGCCTCATGGCTTCATTCATTAGACACATCTCCTATTCTACTCCCAATGTGTTATTGCTTTGCTATGGAGTCTCTAAAGACCATGTTATTCATGCCTCATCAATTCTTCAATCATCACCATGAGGAGACAAAGTTCATGAAGACGCCGCCATTTGTGCCTCACATGTTCTTTCAACATGGAGTTGACGATTCCGGCCACCGCACCAAAGCCATCTGGGTTCCACCGTTTGCTCCACATCTATTCTTCCACAAGGCGAACAAGAAAGTTGACATCAATTCGGCAAGCTTCACAGATCCAGCAATTCGTCGGGAGACGCATTTTTAAAAGCAAAGGAGAGTTGATGCAGCGTGGACTCAAAATATAGGGCCGCATATCTATTTAATTTTATCCATTAAATTTTATTTACGTTTATTTTGAGTCGTCGTAGTTAAATAACGAGATCACGTGTGATCTCCGAATTAGTAGTCAATTTGAATTTCAAATTAGTCAGTTAGTTCGTTAGAGTCAATTTAGGATAATTAGTTATTTTTTCTATTTATGTAATCTCATCCCTCCTATATAAAGGGATGACGGTCCATTGTTTTAGTCAGTTCAGTGATTTATAAAAAAAAATGAGAATTACTCTCTATCTCGTCTCTCTCTTCTCCCCCTACGCGATCTTCGCGCTTCTTCTCCCTCAACCCCTCGTTCCCGATGAGTTTTCTTTTCTCAACCCCTCTATTTTCTTCCACCAAAAATCCACCGTTAAAAATCAATTTTATCGCCGCGCCAAATCTTTTTATGCATCACTCTCTTATATAGAGAAGTCCTGTGGGTAAATTACATAAGATGGATAAAAGAAAATAAACGTAACAGAAAAAGATACATAGAATATAGAAATATCTCTACAACCTCAAAAAGGTCCTCCGATATAGCGATGTTGTGAATGAAATTACGATTGTGTTTCATTTGCCACTGCATGAAAAAAACTCGTATTTATATCTCCATCATCGATCAGGTCTACCTGGATCTATGACACCATTCCACCTCATGCTTCTTATCTCGTTTAAAATGACCCATTGGTCGGCCTTTCTCTTCAAGAGATCTAGGGGAAATAACTCGTGGGTGTCCTCCAACCTATCCATGTCACTAATCACACTCTGTGACTCATCGCGACAAGCAAGATGGCACTAATCTCCTTATAATCGCACCGCACCACATCTTCTGCAGCACCTTTAGCTTGGAAAAAGCGACACCGGCCGACACCTCCCCTTCAAAAGAGGAACGAAAGTTCCTCACGCCAGAAACCACCCTCAACTAGCCAGGACTTCTCAAATCAAGAAAAAGACCGTGGGAGAGACTCCTACCCTGGCGACCATAGGATCAGCGTATGGTTCGATCTGGACGATGGTAGTATGGAACCCTTGCCAACGAGAAGGCTGATAAGAACTCAGAGCCAAGGAAGCGATCCAATCTGGATATGGAACGAGAGTTGCATTACGTAAAACCACAATCCAAAGCGTTCAAGACCTCGAGATGGAGATCACATACAACATCAACAAACTTACCCAACCCCGAATCCTACCCATCATGCGACTGGGCGCGATCGGAGGTCGGAAGAGTGACATTGAATGATTGAAGTTACCCTCAATCAGCCACCTCTCTGACGGAAAGAACTGTCGGCAACCCTCAAGTCAACCTAAAGCTGCTGACAAGGCTGCAAAAAGTGGTATGCAATATTCAGTCGGTAGGGTCACTGAATATTGATTAAACGGTATGCGGGAGTTTAAAGGGAAATTAAACGGGTTATGTGCTTTTGTATTTTTAATTAATGAAAATTATTATATATATATATAATAAATAAAAAATTAAAATAAACAAGAAAAATATAATCACATATTCACAATATAGATCAAATATTGTCAAATTCATGGAATGTTTCATTCAAATGTCAAAATAGATAATATAAACAGCTAGAATTCATAGCCAAATGTCAAAATAGACAACATAAACAATTACAATTCATAGCATGAATCCAAAAAGTCAAGGATAATATGATTCTTTGAAGAAAGTGGATACATGTTCTAAAAAGGTTATTTAAGGCCGTTTAAAAGACCGCTTAAGGCCATTTAAGGTCGTTTAAATGATTGTTTAAGACCGCTTATGCGACCCATTCGTTTATGGACCCGCTTTTGATTAAACGATGCGATCGAGCACCGCATGCGTTTAAGATCATTTTTTGCATCACTGGCTACTAACGTAACATATGGTCAATCGGACCATATGTACGGGTAAAAACAGTGGTTGAATCCAATCTCATGTTCTTCAAAAAGGCCGAGATCATATGGCTGCCCAAAAGCTTAGACTGACATGCAAAGAGGTCTCTATTCCAAGCCACAAGTAACCCTTTGCATTACCAATTGCCGACACCGCCATGTATTTCGAGAGATAAACCCCCCCTGCTGAGGACCACAATTGCCCTATCTACGATTGAATCTTAGGGTTCGTTTGGTTGCTGGGTTGGGTTGGGTTGGGGTACCCTTGTGAATAGTAAACTGTGTGGAGGGTTGGAAGGAGGGGTACACCGGTGTAACCCAACCCAGCAACCAAACGAAAGGCTCTGTTTGGTTGCTGGGTTGGGGTAACCATGTGAATAGTAAACTGTGAGGAGGATTGGGGAGGTTGAAGGAGGGGTACACCGGTGTACCCCAACCCAACCCTGCAACCAAACGAAGCCTTAGTCTCCTGAAGCATAACAGCATCCCTACGCCAATCCGACAGAAGCCTCTTCACAGCTCCTCTCTTCTCTGGGTCACCCAGAGCCCTAACATTCCACGAGATGGCTTCATTGGTTAACAGGTATTTTCCCGTTGTTGTAGACCACTTCCATGTCCCTGGCAACTCCCTCACAGAAGAGAACACTAAGATGTGTTGATCGATAGATCCAGGGAAGGAAAATCCGTAGAGGAAAAAAGTATAGGAGTTGTTTTGAAACACTTACAGACGTAATAACTCAGCACAACTCTTCCCTCAAATAGCAACGAAGGCCTTGGTGCACGGGTCAGTCTCCCCCTTTCTTCGTCTTCTTGGGTTCAATGCAACTTGCAGCATATGGGTCCGTCAAAGCCCGCTCCGTAGCGATCAACTACATCAAAGAGAGATGGCTACATTCCTGCCACCACATCATCGTTAGCGCGAGAAAGTCAAGCTCGAAAGGGACAGTTGGCAGCATATCCTAAGATGAAGTAAAGGATTGCGACTAGCGGCAAGAGAAGGTTGCAACACCAACGTCCCCATACCGGTTGGAACTTCCTCCAACACATGGAAAGCGACGCGAAACACAAGGATGGGGAGCTTCAACTCAAAGTTAAGTACTTTGGGAACATTTCTAGTTGCGATCTGATTTAATAGTTGCTTACAGTAGTCGAGGAGAAGAGAGAGGTCATCTCAACCTCCGATTCGGGTTGCACCAAAACATCCGCATCCAATTGCTTTTGACCAAGAGGTTCTTCTATCAGTACCGACTCAAAAAAATCCACCATGTTGATCGAAGATGACCCCAGGCACGACGGAGGAGACGATGGGACCACTACTTCAATATCCAGTCGGAAGTGGCATTGCCCACAATTATGATGTGTGAACTCCATCAATGGAGGTAGAGGTCCAACAAGCTTCAAAACCACAATGTCAATATCTGCCCATGGAGTACAACCATCAGAGAAGATATGGCCTACATCCCCAATGATAATAAATGCCCGCTTCAGTGAACTATGTTCCGAGATAGCAGGGATACTTCCACATATGTGTGAAGAAGCGGTTGGCAGCAGCTATCTCAACATCTGAAGATGGAAGTGCTCTCCAGCAAAGAAGTCAGAGTACTCTGATCCCCTCTAAGTAAGAAGCGTGTCACAGTCAGGTGAGGATAGATCCCTGATGCACATCTCCTTATCTTGGAGGACCGCGAGATCCCCAACAAAATTGTCCCCCAACAGTTGCAGGGTCGACACTAACGCAGCTTTGAGGTCCGGATGGGCAGAGCAGAACCCGCCCAACAAGCCCCGATGCCTTTATTGGATTGAAGGGAGATCTACGCACCACCTCAACAAAAGTGTGCCCCCTCCCTCTCCCGGACGCTTGTCAAAAGTGCCACAGGCTGAGCAAGTTCCTCTGGTTGCGCCACCTTCCTTTTTCCTGCGGCAACTTCCCTTTGACGCAGACACTTAACAAAGATCATGCGGCGGGTATCACCCTCGCAACAGAAAGGATGGATGTCCACGTGGACCGCCACTCGGTGGTGGAGAGCCCCAATCTAAAGCATCTCTCGAACTTCCTCTCCCGAGAGAACTGGCATGCGAACGTCTGCCAACCTTTCTCCTCCGACTCCCTCACTCTTTCGGCAGCCCTCAACTCCATGTGTGCTCTTGCTCCGAAGTCCGAACACCTCATGTACAAGAGGTTGGGTTCGCCGACTGAGAGAGGACCCACCCTCCCCCCCCCATCCCATGCTCGACAGCCCAGGCACAGGCGGACTCCACGGGTTGGAACGTCTACTGCACCAAGGTTTTATATCTCGATTTCGATTTCGTTTCGAGATGTTGAAAAAACGAAACAATTTCGAAATTTCACCAATTTCGGTCAAAATCGGTCTAGATTTGTGAAGAAGGGTATATATCGAGATTTCGATTTCGGTTTCGGTAGTGTGTCGAAACCGAAATTTCGCCAAAATTTCGTCGAAATTTCGCGAAATTTGAAACCATGTCTGCACCACCTTCAGGCTTCTTCACTCCCCATCCCTAAACCCATTTACTAGAGACCTGTCACTTCAACTGTAACTAAATCAAAAGGTCATTTTTTATGGATTCCTTGGCTTGCTTGGGTATGAGATTGAACATGACCCATGACAAGTATGTTGAGAGGCAAAGAATACATGTAACCAACCTCGTGAAGTGTAAGAAAATGTTAGTTTGGTGAGGTCATGACATAATGAAAATATTCCTATCTTTTTTGCACTTTGACCTATGTCACATCTTCATTAAGCCTTTGTCCCCAAACCCTACTTCCCTGGAACTTGAAGACTAAGAGCTTATAAATGCAAATAAGAAACAGGTATTGTGAGAAAATATTTTTCTATGGAAAACAGAATCTGAGAAATACAAAGATAACTCACACACATCTGCAATAGCAACATGTTCCAGGGATAAAAGGAGCATAGAATAATGCAAAACTGAGCTTAAGATCTAAAAAATCGTAGAATGTCATAGTTGTGAAAAACATCAAGTCTCGTGTTGGAGTTGTCGAAAATACTTCATCCATGCTGGGGTTGATGACAAATCTTCCTTCCACCCTCCCAAGACGTACTACTCCAATTGGACCATCCCACGGAATATCGGATAACATGAGAGCAGCAGAGGTGGCATTGACAGCCATTACATCGGGATCTTGCATCCGATCTGAAGCAAGAACATTTACCGTAACCTATCACATAGAGGGAAAGATGTAACGAATGAGAGAAATAACGGGCGATATTCGACAACCACGAACCACAAGAAAAAGTAAAGTTCCAACCTGCACATCATGATAAAAACCTTTAGGAAATAAAGGACGAATAGGGCGATCAATAAGACGCCCACATAAAAGTTCGCGTTCCCTTGGTGCACCCTCTCTTCGCAAGAAAGTCGTGGGAATGACACCTTGAGCATACTGTTTTTCTTGATATTCAACCTAACCAAAAAAAATCATAACAACCCTATGTTAGATGTATCATAATTGTAAACAGCCAAAGATAAATGCAGGGACCAGAACCTGGATGATTGATCATAAAAGCCAATATTTTTAGCGGTCATGTTTTATGTCAATTATAGGATAATAATGGAAAAGGGAGCATCATCAAGCCACTCAGAAGAGAGACGAAATGAAAATCTAACAGTACAGCCGAAAGATATCTATCATCTCATATTTCAAAAAAAGGTTTCTATCGTCTCAATAACATAATGGTGTTACACAGAAAAGGCAACATGTGTAGCAATCAGAGCAGCTAGTAGAATGCAAAAGATTGCTTAAAGAAGAGGCCCTACTGGGGAAGGTATTTCCCAGTAGAGAATCTGAGGCATAAAAGTAAAGAATGCAACATCATTGTAGTGGCAGAGAAAACTTTCTTGGAAACTAATGTCAATATGTGTGCCAAATTCATTAGTGGTGGTTCTGGTGTTCAATAGCCCATTAATGGAAAATGATTCTAGATTAAAAAAACGTATGTTTGGGTGTTAAAGGTTGTAAAAAATTCATAGGATGATTTCGAGAAATCGTCAATCCCATTGGTCAATTAAGATGTAAGTTGAAATTTCAACATATGTATTCGTGGTCTCGTTGCTTTAAAAAGTCAAACAGAGTATCTACTTTCAGGAATGATGATATGCCTTAAATCCTAACATGTATGTTAAACCTGATACATTGCAAAGTCCATTGTTTGACTTCTCGATGTCACCCATCCACCATCCCAAAACGGAGTACTTTTTGGGTTCTATTTGTACTGAGATGTCTAGATCCATACATTTATGGGGAATTACTCTATACATGAGTGCTATACAAACCCTCCTTAGAATTAGATATTTTATCCATCCTCTATTCTACCATCGTGCTGGAGAAAGACCCACTGTTGCCAGCTGAGTAGCCCGATTAAGAGTGAACCTCGAAAACCATGTATTGTGGTAGTTCCGTGCTTGCTTGTTTGATGTGTATTCTACTTCCATTGCATGTAACAGCGGGTGTAAATATTCAACTTTTTCCTCCGTCATTGTAAGTTCATCCAAACAATTTCTCCAAACAAAACGAGCTTCTAAGAAGCCGCCAGACTCAGGATCCGTAAGCCAGCTCGCATAGCTAGGATCTGTGTACTCTCTCTCTCCCTCTCCCTCTCTATCTCTCTCTATCTCTCTAACTCCTTATTTTAATTAGAAATATGAGAGACCCCGATGTTTTAAGTAGCATAAAAGTACCGACCCTTCTCATATAGTACAGCAAGAACCACTTCTTCACACAAGCAAGGAGGCAAAGGAGCCCGTCTAAAAACAGATACCCTTCCAAAATCTAAAAAATAAACCCAATTTGAGAGACTGGTAGGAAGGAAGGAACCACCATAAACATATATCCCGGTTAACTATAAACCGCATTGTGATTTCATTTAGCATATTTCACGTATTTTGATTGTAATTATTGTTTTTTACTCGTATTTTCACGTTTCGTTTGCAAGTAGTAATTATGCCTCGAGCAACTCTAACCACATGTAAGATACGAGAACTAATGTCAATCGATTTCTCGTGATCTAACTGTAATACTCTCCAGAGCCTAACACTAATATACGATCATCATCAACTCACAGTGAGGGGCAAGAAGTCCTTCTGTGTAGCATCGGCCAGCCGGCAGGCCACTGCAGACAGCACGTGCGTGTCACCGACGTTGAAGACGGCCGCACCGTTGGCGAACCTCGCCAGAAGGCCCGTCTCGATCCTGGTCTTCTGCGATCCGACCTCAAATTCTTCGGAAAAGATCTCGAGGAGCTTCTCCCCGGGGACGGAGATTGGCCGGCTCGGATCAGCCGCCTTGAAGGAAGCGAGGCGGCAGCTGCGTGTGGCCGCTCGATGCAGGAGAGGCGCCGTCGTGGGGTTGATCCTCCTGGAGAGGAGGACTGACGCCATGGATGGGGAACGAGTGAAGGTAAGAGCGGAGCGGGAGGGTTTTGTATGGGTTTAGGCTGCCTTTGTGAGGAAGGGTAGAAGGGACGGAATGAGATTTTTCTCCGCTTAATAAGATTAGTCTTTGTGAAGGGTTGATAAAAATACTTGGGATTTTTACCCGACAGCCCTATAATCTTTGCCAATGACCTCTACGATCTTTGAAACATCGATATTCCTCCCTCGATCCCGTAAACTTGCTAATTCTTACCCTACAGACCTTATCATTAACCCCATCCATTTACTCGTTAAAACTAACCGGATTCTGTTATGTTCTTTTACATTATACCTATTTTATTTGTCAAATTTACATTCAATGTCATTCTCCCTCTCCCTCCTCCTCATCTTTGTTTCCCACCCCCCTCGCCCTCCCCGTCGTTCGCCTCCCGCCCTCCGTCCTTGGTTCTCCCTGCCCTCCGCCCCTCGCCCTCCGGCCCTCACCCCGTGCGCCCCTCGCCCCCTCTGCCCCTCGTCCTCGTGCCCTCCTGCCCTCCGCCCCTCGCCCTCCGCCCCTAGCCCTACCTTCCCTCCGCCCCTCGCCCCTCGCGTCCGCATCTGATCGAGCACGTCGAAAATCTGCATTCTTCGAACTCCATCATAAATTGAGGGATGGATATCCGAGAACTATATCTTGAGTCATTGCCCGGAGTGCATGATTTTTATATGGGGATGAACTGAACCCCTAGGGGTTGTAGATCACTCGAGAGAAACGTCGCAGTTAGACCATTGTCGACCCTGAGATCTGAAGCACGGAGCTGCACTCGCGTATTACCTGGAGCACGCAACACGATCCGAGATTGAATCTGCATCCGCCGCTTGAAAATAGAAGCACGAATCACATGAAGGCGACTTATCGATTTGATTAAGTTCCTCTTCATCGAGAACATCACTAAGAATGAGCAGCATCAAGCTTAACCATGCCATATCGTGCAACGGGAGTCTGGATCGAGTCCACAACAACGAGCCTGGAAACCTGATTTGGGGAAGAATGATTTGAGATCATGACTTTATAATTGCCGTCAGATTCAAGTGAGCATTGTTATGTGCCCTACCGTTGGACTTGTCAGGGTTAGATTAACTCAACTTAAACCCAAGTTAGTTAACCCAAAAAGTCTCAAAATAACGACAGGGTCCGTAGGGAAAGATGGAGCAAGTTTACGGGGTTGAGGGAGGAATATCGATGTTTCAAAGGTCGTAGAGGTCATTGGCAAAGATTATAGGGTCTGCCGGGTAAAAATCCCAAAAAAATTGCTTATATAATAAAGCCGTCTTTTTAAAATACGGTTTTCACAGTGTCAAAAGCGTGAGGGCGTGATTTTACACATCAAAATCATATTTTCTCTTTAAGATATGGCTTTCTACTAAGAGGATCATAACTTTTGCTTAAAATCAAATATGTGTTTTGAAAATGCGTTTTTATTTTAATGAATAACACAAAAAAGATTCGCAACTATGGATAATGAATGAAGTTGTATATCTATATTGTGCACACAAAATTTTAGCGGGTTGAAATGGAGGGAATATGTTGTTCTCGATGAAAAAATAGATTATAATGTGCACTAATAGATGGGTTGTATTCACCATGGTAGTATTCCTTTGTCTAGTGGAATTTTATTTCAAAAATATTATTTATGAATAAAGTGGTCATTTAGAATCATATAATAATAATGATTCATGATATCTATGTCCATGGTATATATGAGATATAATGATGATGTCATTCTATTAAAAATATATATTATAATACTCATTTGTGATCTCTGTGTGATGTGAGAGAATATAGTACATTGCATACTATAGTAGTGAACGTAATATAACATGTACACTATAGAAAATATATACTATAAAAATTACATATTATGATGGCTATCTTTACATTTGCATGCTACGATGTATCAAAATATGGTATGTAATAAGTAAGGGTGCACATTAATCATATTGAACCGAATATTAACTTAATCTGTGTCCAATCTCAACCTTAACGAATTTTAATATTTCCTAACCTACTAGATATCTAATCCATCCCAATCCTATCCACCATATTACAAGTCAGGTCGGACTTGATCGAACTTTACTAACATATTATCACTTCATACATGCGCTCAAGTTTGTAGCTCACTAGATATCGACATTTAAATCATAATTTTGAGATTCAAACTATGATTAGATGTAAATAAGAATAATAATTACTTTTAATAGAGAAAAAAAAGATATACTTGCAATGGATTTAGTATGATCAATGATTCTATAACTAAATAGCATACAAATGATCACGGAAAGTATCACATTGACTTTGAATAACATATATGCTATCAACATTTAAATGAAAACTCTTGATGGTATATAAACAAGATCTAATATTTTTCCCTAGTCATTGTCCAAAAACATAACACAAGCATATACTATAATAGAAGTTGCTTTCAAATGTGTTATAATTGACATGCTACATGATCCATCCATACAAAGGGTTTGCATGAATCTTATTCGTACATGTACGAATATGTCGAATTATACAATGGTATCGACGACAAAATTTTACATATTAGATATAAATCCAATAGAAAGAATGGCCTTCCATTTGGAACATGGTAATAATTATCTACCTCTACGTGCCTCTTTCTTAGAGATGTATGTGAAAGATTTTAATACTCAGTAACAGTACGCCTTAATAAGTGGCTTCCAAAATATTGAAGTACATTTGGGTCTACAAACATTAGTTTGTAATATGAGTGCGTATGTAATTGTTTCAATAAACCCTAGATTACCTTTTGTATAAGGGAGCCCTATTCGTTGAGAAAAAACAAGATACTCTCTACCATTTTTTACCAATTCTAAGATAGTATCAAAGCCTTGAGAGATAGCTCCTCTCTCTTGGATTCTCATGTCCTAACACCAATCCACCATGAATCCTTCCTCGTGCGCACCAACTCCACGACATGCGCACAACCCTCATGGCCTACTCCATGCCATCGCCAACTAGCGCCTCCACCATGGCATCGCCTGCTCCACAACATCGCTGCCAATACTTGGTCCGGCCTTCACCGCCAGCTTTCACCGTCGTCACTCAGGTTCATTGTCACCGTCACTCAGTTTCGTCATCACCATCCTTACCGGACCACATTGCTAGTGTGATGCCCTATGGGGATCTGGGTTATCCGCTTAAACAACACTCACAATATTATATTCGTTATTGATCGGATTATGTTACCGAAAATGAGAGAAAAATTTTCGCGTTACGAATGACATTCACACTAATGATAAACAACCACAGAAATAACAAGTGTCACCAAGAGATATCTGCATCAGTTTCCGTATAAAGTCACGTGTGTCAAAGAAAATGACAGTTGTACATGTATCCCAAAATGCAAGAGAAGAGACATAAATAAGCACATAAGATATTTTATGTTATCCTGGACAAAAGATATAATGTATCATCAAAAAGTAAACTACAACAACTTGGATCCTGCAGTTGAACTACTGGATGCAGGTGCTTTTACCTGCCATCCATGTTGGGAAGAAAAGAATGTCAACAAAAGTTGGGTACAATCTAATTTATTGAAAACAATAGGCATCTTAGTAGTTTCAAAAGAAAGCAAGTAGATAAGATTTTACATTTAAATTTAACAATGGTTTTCAAGATGTTCTATATGTGAATCACTTTGTTCGCTCATCACACCTTAACTACACATACTTAATACTTTCATTTATTTATAATGTTCACATTTAAGCTATCATCATTTTATTGTTTATAAATCATGTTGATGGATCTTAATAGACATAAAAGATGAGTTTCATGATCATAAATTTTCTTGTGAAATTTCTCGACTCAGTTGATAATATGTAATCTTGGTCTGGGTGTGACCTCACAACATTACTCTAAGGCGTGCAGAAAACCTTGGGGTTGGGGTGTCTCCGTAGGCATTCGATAAAGTATAATGCATCCTAACTAAGTTTCCAACATGTCCATTGTCATCTCCTAACACCCTAGTAGTATCTCTTATTCTAATATAGATTATTTATATTTCATGATCTTTTCCTTGCCAAGACCTCCTGACGGAAGAGTAAAAAGTATCAAGAATAGTACCAAACTCAATAGTAACCAAGATCAAGCGGTGAGGAAGCCTTCGAAGAGATCCTTTTGTCTCATCCTCTTGGTGGAAGTGGGGTCTAGGAGAGGGATAGACACACTTCAAAACTACGCCCCTGAGACGAGTGAGAGAGAGTCTCTGGTCAGAGTCGCGCTAGACGGGCCCGATCGATATGGGAAAACGAGCTCATAAAGAAAAACTAAGGGTCCTCAAAGCCTAGGAATCCAACATGACATGGGTCAGCGGTTCTGGTAAAAAAGAAACCATGTGGATCCCAACGAGGCAGAAAAGTGTGAAAAAATAGAGAAAAAATCGGGATCTTAGTCCCACGTACTAGGTGAACGCTCCCCTAACCGGGCTTCCTATTTCCCGCACAACTGAGAGTCACCACACCCTTGCATAATTAGGTGTAAGGATCACCATGATCGACACCATTAACTACCATCATTGATTCCTCATCACTTACCTTATTTATCATCCTTTCTCGATATTTGTTGTGGTTAACTTTATAGATCTAGGCATCTTATCAGCAATCTTATTTAATAGTGATCCATGATTAGTGATTATTACTTAAAGGATTGATCACTGAGATTTTCAATCATCGATTGCATATTATTTTAGATGATGTAATCATACATGAGATGCTTCTTTAAGATTTTGTAAACTTCATAGTTTCTGATACCTTGCCTTTCTATTACTATTGTTCTTCGATAATGACTCCCTATATGTCAACTATTTGTTGACTTCTAAGAGAAGGCATCGGTATCTATACACATGTTTAGAATATCTCATTGAACTCATAATTTAGTGGCATGATTATTGATCTGAATTTTATAAGACACTTGAATGAAAATACCCCAATGTTCATTTTTCAAATCATGATATTAGAAGTTGTTCATTAGATTTAGACTTAAGTTTAGATTAATGCTAAATTCTCAACTTTTCTTATTTAAATCATGGGATTAGGATTTACTCAACAGACCTTGGGTTTAAGTTCAATTCAAGACAAATTTCTAGCTATTTTTCTTCTTCAATACATGAGATTTAAAGCTACTTGTTATATCTAAATTTAGTCACAATTTTCATGCTAATTCACCCCAAATCTCTCATTTTAATTCATGAAAATAGTGAATAATTAATGATATAAAATTTAACTTAATTGCATACAATTCGTCCCTAATTTAACATCAATCAACATGAAATCATAGTACAAAAATAGTCTGAATCTGGCATCAAATGTATGCAAATCACCCAAACTTTCTATCTATTAGTAATGGAACCTGGAGATGAATTAATTATCTGATTTTTTAGTCTAATTCATGCCAATTTACCCCCATTTCTTTGATTTTTAAGCGCCATGAATAATGCATGAAATAATGATCTGATTTTGGGTCCTAATACATGCAAATCACCCCTAAAATCTTCACAATTTTATTCATTAGATAGCGTATAACATTAATCCGAATCGGGTCCTAATACATGCAAATCAACCCTCAAATATTGATATTTTAATCCATGACATTAGTTTATAACAATGATCTAAATTTGGATCATAATATATACCATTCACCCCCCCCCCCCCCCCCCAAATCTTCACATTTTAATTCATGACATTAGTGTAAAACAATGGTCTGAGTTTAGGTCCTAGTATATGCAATTAACCCCCCCCCCCCCCCAATCTTCACATTTCAATTCTTGACGTTAGTGTATAACAACAGTCTGAATTTGAGTCATAATATATGTGTTTCACTCCAATATTTTTAAAGTTTAAAGTAAGAAATAATAACAAATAATGGTCTGAATTTATATCATAATAATACCATTTTATCCCCAATTATCTAAATTTTATATATTAAGTGATTTGAAATTTGATCTAAAATGCACGGGCATCGTCAAACTTTCATTTAAAAGGTATGAATTCAATAGATTATCAGTGGCTTAAATTTAGACTTAAACTACATGCACATTATTCCCAAACTTCCATTTTAAAAACATGAAATCAATAGTTATATATAGGGTTTTTAAATTTAATTTTTAGGAATATGGATGATAGCAAAAAGTGGGGAAAGATTGTACCTTGGATTTCCCTCAATTTGTATATTAATTTGCATGCAATGGCTGGTCCAATGGGTGCAGCAGAGGACTGCATCACCTTGGAATGGGAGCTCCAAACAACAACTCCAGGGGGAGAGGATAGCAACTCCCATATGGAAGGAATTTAGCAGTTGTAGCTGCTAAAAGGAAGCATCAACATGAGCTTCTAACTGCTGGATCAACAGCATGAGCTTCCAACTGCTTGGAATTTGCTCGAAGGATGCAACAGTTGTTGCAGCCAAAGGGATTTGCTATGGAATCCCACCTGTTGCTTGGAGCAGCTCCAGCCGACTGCCTGGAGAAGCAATAAGAGATATGAAGGGCCTTCGTTGGGGAGAAACTAAAGGGAAAAGAGAGTTGGAAATTCTAGGGGAAATGAGGAGGGATTTGGGAGGTACAAATAAGGAAAGGATTGGGCTCTTACGTTGACAAAGGGAGAGGATATTAGGCCAGGTGTTAACTACCGCTAGGATTTGAATTAAAGTTATTTTTTAAATCACTATCTATCTCGGATGTGGAATACCAAAGTCATCCATATTTCCACCCTAGATATGTGATTCAGATGTATAATATCTCATTTCGACCTTCTCCGAATGACGATCAAATGATATAAATTTTATACTTTTATGATCCCAGATGGAATCAGAAATTGGCGGAATATGGTCTCAATTTGTGATTAAATTTATGTGATTTAAATGGTCAAACGACCTCTGATCGACAAACAATTGACTTTGTTGGTCTTATTTTATCGAGTCTGGTTTTATGGTAGCCTTCATTTGTTTTGTAGTTCGAATTTTGCGTCGTAGCTTTTTTCGATGACATGAACTCTGATGCGATCAATTTTGGTCAATTGCTTCCAAACAAAATTTGATATGCGATATTTGGATCGATCTGAGTTTATTCAATATTAATTGGATATTAGTTGATCATGCAGACTTTTAATCAGGTCAGGTTCAGGTTATTAATATTCGGATGTCACAAATATAAAAACCTCGAGGTCTCGTCCTCGAGACTCGAATTAACGTCACTAAGTGTTTTATTTGGGTTTCATCTTGCCATAAAAAACCTCAGAGGGTTTTGAACCTGTAAAAAAACACAAATGGAAAACAAGCCATATTCCTTTAACAATATATATAACTAAACTTACTTGTTTTGACAATTACCTGAAACGAGTCACGGGTATCGTTCCCGCATATTTGCTTCGATATCCAATGTTGCCTCTCTGACACCATGTTGGAGCCATAGCACCTCGACTAAGGGAATATGTTTGTTGTGAAGCTTCTTCACAACACTGTCAAGTATCTGCACTAACCTCTCCTAGTATGTCAAGTCGGGCTCCACGTCAAGGTTCTCGTGGCTGATGATGTGTCGAAGGTCGTGCACGTACTTATTCAGGTTGGATATATGAAATACATAGTGTATAGCTGATAGATGTGGAGGATGGGTTGCTCGGTAGGCTACCTTTCTCACACGAATAATAATCTTAAACGGTCTAACATACCATGCCACTAACTTAGCATGAACACCGAATCTCTGTACTCCCTTCACAGGAGATACTTGCATAAACACCCTATCTCACAC
This sequence comes from Ottelia alismoides, assembly GCA_037367405.1. Lineage (NCBI taxonomy): Eukaryota > Viridiplantae > Streptophyta > Magnoliopsida > Alismatales > Hydrocharitaceae > Ottelia > Ottelia alismoides. The sequence goes on along the minus strand of JAZKJV010008423.1, from coordinate 539,628 downwards.
TCGTATCTTCAGGAAATTCATTAGTGCGAGAGAATTAAGTTAAATATTAGTAGTTCATATCTGAAATGGATTAAGAGAAGAGGATTGGATTACATGGAACTCCAAGGCTCTTCTCTGATGGTCTACGTGGCTCTTTTGGCAGCTCTACGCCATCAGAAGCCTTTGCCTCACAAGATCAACAACCCCCGCAGTCTCCTCCAAGAGATCCATGGAGTAAAGAGTGTGGTCACCTACCTCAGGCCAACTGAGAGGCGTGAGGCATTTCCGCCCATATAAGGCTTCGAATGGTGTTACATCGATACTGAAATGATGGTTCTTGTCGTATGTAAATTCTACCAGCGGTAGGTGGTTCTTCCAGGATCCTTTCCATTCAAGAGTGTGTGCATGCAGTAAAATCCTCGAGTGTCTGAATGGTGTGCTCACTCTGTCCATCGGTTTGTTGATGATCTGCAGAACTCATCGACAGCTCTGTATGTAGTGCTAATATGAAATGGTGTCAGTAGCAAGATGTAAACCTCGAGTCTCTGTCAGATACGACCTCACATGATGTACCATGAAGCCTAATAATGTTATGCACATATAACCTGACCATTCTAGATGGAGTGTAGGTCATGTTGACATGTATTAAATGGATCGACTTGGTCAACCTGTCGACAACAACCCAAATAGAATCATGGCCACCTGGTGTCCTCGTCAATCCAGCAACGAAATCCATAGAAATACTTTCCCACTTCCACCCAGGAATGGGAGAGACTGTAATAACCCCAGTGGTCTCTTGTGCTCAGTATTGACCATCTGACAGGTCAAGCATCTGCTGAAATGACACCACAAGAATTTATAGCTTTCGGGACGACAACTAGCGACGGTTCCAGTATGACCGTCCCTAATGAAACTTTTTAGGGACGGTCAACAGAAAACCGTCCCCGATACCCACATACTGGGAGACGGTATGTGGGTTATCGTCCCCTTTTATCATAACTTAATAGGGACGGTCGCTAATGACCGTCCCCTCTGCCATGACCAAGCTACTGGTCCATTTCCACCCGACTGGAGGGCCTTTGGGGACGGTTATGACCGTCCCCATTGCGCTTATGTTGGCGTCGCCTCCGGCCAATGGACCTAAGTGGTCGTCCAGAGGGGGCGGTCACTAATGACCTCCCCTCTGCCATGACCAAGCCACTGGTCCATTTCCACCCGACTGGAGGGCCTTTGGAGACGGTTCTGACCGTCCCTATTGCGCTTCTGTTGGCGTCGCCTTCGGCCCATGGACCTAAGTGGTCGACCAGAGGAGACTGTCACCAATGACCGTCCCCTCTGCCATGACCAAGCCACTGGTCCATTTCCACCCGACTGGAGGGCCTTTGGGGACGGTTCTGACCGTCTCCATTGCACTTCTGTTGGTGTCGTCTCTGGCCCATGAACCTAAGTGGTCGACCAGAGGGGACGGTCACTAATGACCGTCTCCTCTGCCATGACCAAGCCACTGGTCCATATCCACCCGACTGGAGGGCCTTTGGGGACGGTTCCGACCATCCCCATTGCGCTTCTGTTGGCGTCGCCTCCGGCCAATGGACCTAAGTGGTCGACCAGAGGAGACGGTCATTACTGACCGTCCCCTCTGCCATGACCAAGCCACTGGTCCATTTTCACTCGAGTGGAGAGATTTTGGGGATGGTTTTGACCGACCCCATTGCGCTTCTGTTGGCGTCGCCTCCGGCCAATGGACCTAAGTGGTCGACCAGAGGGGACGGTCACCAGGGACCGTCCCCTCTGCCATGACCAAGCCACTGGTCCATTTTAACCTGACTGGAGGGCCTTTGGGGACGGTTCTGACCGTCCCCATTGCGCTTCTGTTGGCGTTGCCTCCGGCCCATGGACCTAAGTGGTCGACCAGAGGGGACGGTCACGAATGACCGTCTCCTATAGCATCCAAAGGGGACGGTTTTAGTGGACCGTCGTCGATCCTCACCAAAGGGGACGGTTTAAACGATCGTCCCCGATGGTCAGATCAAAAAACCCCCTTCGACCTGCGTTCTTTCCCAATTCACATTCCTCCTCAAGCCCGCTGCCCGCTGCCGCCCGTCGCCATCTCCGAGCCCCTCGTGCTTGCCGACCTCCTCCATCTCAATTTCTGGTATTTATCAACACTCCTTTGTGTTTATTGTTCTTCATTTTGCTTGATAAGCTTTGTAGGGATGTTTTTCCCCATTTCTACAAGTTTAGATGGAAAACTTGTTGTGGATATGTAGCACTGCTTGTTGTCTATAAGATACGATGAAAAACATGTTGTATATATTAAGCATTGCTTGATGTGTTTAAGATAAGATGCAAAACTTTGTGTTTTTCTCCATGATGAACTAGACTACATATGAAGCGTTATTGCGCGTTGTGTATAACTTGTTGTGTATATGATGGAAAAACTTTATTTGTATAAGATGGAAAAACTTGTTGTGTATATGGTAGAAAAACTTGATGTGTATAAGATGGAAAAACTTGTTGTGTATAATAAAACATCATGGTGATTTTTTTCTGATTGTGCAGTCAAATGGATTAACATGGATAGATAAGAGATACGATGATTTTCATCAATATAAGAGAGGAGTGATCACGTTCTTGGATTGGGCATTTCAAATAGAAAGAGTTAATAAGAAATTTGGTGGTCTTAAGATTTATTGTCCATGTGTGAGATATAAGAATATTATATGTAATATTAGAGAGGAAGTCTATAACCATCTTATACTCAATGAATTTTGGTTACATTACTTTATTTGGACTGAACATGGAGAGGTTATAGATCATTTACGAATGGACGAGGATATGGGTGTAGATGCAGGAGTCACTACACAATCCTTGAATAATGTTGATCACGAGTTATTTGAATTAATGGACGACTTAAGAAGACCTGAGACACAAGACATTGGTTTAGATGATAGGTTTTCGAGCAGTTTGCCAGATGCAGAAGATATGTTGGCTCATGGGGTGGAAATGACGTGTTTGCAGTTTTTATTAGAGTTGTTTACGATGAAAGTAAGGAATGGATCAACTGTTGCAATGATGACAGATATGCTGACTTTACTCCGGAAGTTATTGAATAATCCTCAGAATTATCCAAAGGATTGGAAAGAGGCGAAGCAACGATTCCGATCGCTAGGTCTGAAATACGAGAAAATCGATGCTTGTGTTAATGACTGTGTGCTTTTTCAAGGAGAAAATTTGGATTTAGTACTTTGTCCATATTGTAAGGCTTCCAGGTATAAAGAAGAAAAATCTGATTTAAAGAGGAAGAAGAAGTCAGTGAAAATATTACGATACTTTCCATTAATTCCCAGGCTGAAAAGTCTCTTCATGTCAGAAAAAACTGCAAAGTGGATGACGTGGCTGATGAACGCGAAATTCGCCTCTTTAATAATGTGAAATTGTAGTATAGGAGGCGAAAATCGGTCGATCAAAACACCACAATCTTTGAATGTTGTGGAGTATTTTTACTTGGCAAGTTTACCAAGGTCGAACACAGGGAACGGTGATTCCTAGTTGCGTGGTCTCGAATCAAATGAAATAATTAATTAATGTTAATTAATTTATGCAATGAGAAAATATACAATGCAATGAAGAGGATGTTATGCACAAAAAATAAATGGGAACACTAATTCAGCTCAGGATCTTGTGATTTTTAGCGATGTTTAATCCAAAAAATAATCAATATCCTCGAAACGAAATCACATATCAAATAATATCGAATTTAGCAAGATGTATCAAATTAATTCCTAACGCAAATAAGAGTGAATAGATTTCAGATTAATCCTGCAATGATTTTATCTTTTAATCTCAAAAAGTTGCAGTCCACAAGTCAATATATCTACTCAATCTCCTTCATTTAACCCCTACATAAAACAAGTCCTCAAATAATATCTCAACTCCAACAAATCCCTGCAAAATAAATCGTCAATTCTCTCAAGGAAAATGTGGCACAAATATGTCAAAATAAGCATGCATAAGCCAACAGATATCCTCAATAATAATTCTCAATAAATGACCTCAGATCTGTTCATAAGCTATGATGAATGATAGAGCACAGAATTAGCTTCGAAATGACATATTATATGCTAAAATCGGAGTCCGTATACAAAGATATGATAAAATGAAGTTTCGAGGACTAAAATGTAAATAAAATAAAGTTTTCTTTGCAAAGAGGTCCCTAGGAGGACTTATCTGTAATAAAAAAAACTTGAGGGACTCGAATGTAATTTACCCCTAGCGGGGGTATTTTTGCAAATTCAAAAAATGTAGGGGCCTTTCTGCAATTTTTCCACTTCGCACGTGCCTTGCACGTGCGCTCTGAGGCTCAGTGGTGGAAGCTGAGGCTCGGAGTGGCCGAGGCTGAGGATCGGAGGTCCGAGCCTACGTGGCCGTAGGTGGAGGCTCGGCAATTCCGAGCCTAGGTTCGGATAGCCCGAGCCTCTAGGCTAGGGCCTAGGCTCGGGTCGACTGTCGTGGAGCGCTGGGGACCGTCGGATCAAGGGCCTCCTGCCCGATCCGACGGTATCTATGCTTTGCGAGGTCGGGGCGGCGCAGCCCGTGGCGAGGGCGGAGCGGCGGTGGAGAGGCCGCACGGCGGAGGCTCTGAGCCGGTCGACACACGACCGGCCGAGGAAGGCGAGGGCAGAGCGGAGAGGCGTAGGCGGAGCTGGTCTTCGCGGCGGAGGCGGTGGCCGAGACCGGCCAAGGCGGTAGAGGGCTCGGGCGGCACCCCCGCGCGAGGATGACGGAGCGCGGGCATGAGGCGGAGCGGCGTGGAGGTGATGGAGCTGCGAGGCGGCGTCGCGTGGTGAGGCGCGACGGAGATGGTCTTCGGGCGGAGCGGAGGTGGAGCTCAGGCGAGGTGCGGGTACCTGCAATTGGTTAGGCCAAAAAAAATTGGGGAAGCTGGGGGGGAAAGATGTGCGCGGCGATGGGAGAGGGGTTCGGCCTGTGCAAGGCCGACGATAGATGCTGAGGAGGTGACCGGAAGAAGGGAAGACATGAGAGGTCTCAACGATTGAACACCTGGGCACGGGCAGAAGCTCGAAGGAGGAGTCTGCGACGGTGCCTTGAAAGGGGGGCACCGGATCTCGCCGGAGTCGGAGGAGATACGTTGGTGCTGTCACCACCAGATGGAGAGCTTCTTCGTTGTGGAATGGCGGATAGCTTTAAGGGCTGGAGGTCGATGGGTTTTATAGGAGGGAAGGTGGCGTCAGCCGTTACTCGAGGGAGAGGCTGGTGGTTATGGCCGCGCATGGCGGCGGCAGTTACAAGGGGGAGGAGAAACAGTAGGGGGAAGGGGAGGGGGTTGGAACGGTCGAAGGTGGAAGAAGGTGGGGGTCACGTGCTGGGCACGTGACCCGGGCGGCTGGAGAGAGAGAGGCGAGGCTGCCACATGGCACGCCGAGGGGCGGCCACGTGGCACCCCAAAAAATTTCAAAATTTAAAGTTAAAGAAAAATAGAAAAGAAATAGAAGGAATCTCGGATCAAAAAATTTCTTCACGAAAATTGTTCTTCTCGTCGAGATCTACAACTTTCATGAAGGGCCCGGGAGCAAAAGAGGTCATCTGTGAGAAGTGGTGCTTTTGGTGGTTGTCCATGTGTATAGAAAATCGGGTTTGGGGGATTTTGTATTTTTTTGTGGTTTTAAAAGGGATAAAAATTATAGAAAAATACAATAAAATACAATAAAATCAATTACACATTAATCTATTTTTTTGGACTTTTAATAGATAAGAAATTAGGAAAATAAAATAAAAGTAAGAAACACACAACTTTTGTACAGACCGACAACGGACACTTGAACTTGGTCAGTTTCTTTGATTTCAGTATTGATCTGGATTTGGATTTTCATGTCGCTTAACAAAACTTCCATCAAAGAACATAAATGAAAAAGAAATAAAATTAAAAGGGTTAATTAAGTATATAAAAACTCAGGTCAAAAATAGCAAAAAGTCAAAAAGCGCAAAAGAGGCCCAAAACCCAACTTTCACAAATGAGCTCCGAATTTTACGAAACTGTCTTGTTTTGAAGGTATTTGAAAATGGAGTATTTTAAAAGTGAGTAGACCAAAATCGGACACTGTATATGGGAGATATGCTCATTTTAGTCTGTCAGATGTGAAATTTGACTTTAGGATTATTTGACACTTATTGGGGTTAGTAATTTTTGTATTTTTTTATTTGATAAGGTTAGTAATATCTACACAATGGAGGTGGTTTTGCGTCAATTGGAGTTAGGATGAATTAACTAAAAATAAGAGATGTCAGCAGCTTTTTGGGCTAATTTACACTTGGATTTTTAATGCAATTTATGCATGATGAAATGCAAATATTATTTACACATGCATGATGACTAATACTGCTCTATTAGTTATTAATTACAAGTGGATGATGGGGGACAGAGCCTAAATGACCTATTTTAGCATGATGAATACGAGATTTATCATACCCCTATACTTAGACCATGCTCGTCCCCGAGCATGTATGAATGACTTAGTTGATTACATCCCTAACTGTGCAAGTGAATTTTCAAGGCTTAATTCAGAGAAGACCCTTAATTTCAGCGATCCTAAAATTCTGGGTTCAACCAAGCTTTAATCAAAAGGAATCAAACTTCTCTAATTTTCAGACTCTCTATTTGTACATATAATATAAGGATATGATTTTAGTGTACTGCATTCAAGAGAGTTAAGTCTAAACATCACCCAAAGTTCTAATCCAAGAGACTCTCCTTTAGACCTAATCCTCAATACTAGGGAATAAGTCTATTCTTGCTTCAGTCAACCGTTTCATTAGTTTGTTAGACTTGAAAGTGTAGATGGACGGCCAGATGATGGAGGGCATAGGATTGTGTCTGATTTTCTCTCCCTCACAATGGAACAAGGTGCCTCTCGAGTGCCTTATTACTCAACACAAGTGTATTTTTATTTTGTTGATCAATGTGTCCGTCGAGAAATTTTGGAGTCGTCTGCAGTTGTTTTTCTGTGAGTACACCGGGGTGTGTCTTTTTTTTTGAGTATCTAAGATACCTTCGACACCCAGACTTGTATCGCTTACGATGCAGAGCCCTTTTTGTGGTGTCAGCCCGACTCCTTGGTCCTAATTAGCACTTGGTCCAAGTGGACACTTTGAAAATGTTTGGGAGCGCTCGCCATTGGTGGAAGCTCATTTGGAATTTGACTTTAGATGATAGAGCTTTTCTTTAACATTTCTTTTTCTTTTCTTTTGTTTGCTAGCTCCACTGCTTTTACCAAAAGTTGGTGCACACTGATCAACAATTTTCATTAAGTTTCATCACACACTAGCACTTAGGTCATTTATCAAAGAGATAGCATATGAATCTTGTTCACATACTGGCTAGGGTTTTGCTGACACTCAGGTTTTCTGCCGCCTTCATTAACTTTATCCCATCCTCGAATATCATGAGATCGGATCTAAACTCAAATCTCTGGTCCTAGTTCCTCAAGTGATATCTCAACTAATCTCATCAATCATGCAGTTGTGGAAGTGATTTGTGCTGATCATATTCTTTGAAGGTAGAGATGAAGAGTGCAATATAGCGCTCAAATCTTTCAAACTAGGGAAGTGTGGATTATTAAGTTCAAAACCCTAATGACTAATATAGGCTAAATCAGAATCTCAAGATCTCAGAAATCAAGTGTCCTAAAAAATGCTCAAGCCTTGAGTGATGGTGAATGTGTCAGGAATATATCAACCAAGGAATGCATGAAATGCTTGATGAAATGCAAGACCATGAATGATGATTTTTTCAATGCAAATTTTTTTGTGTGCAAAAAGTTTTTGTTTTTGTATTTTGTTTTTGTTTTTTTTGTTTTTTTGAATAAAAGGCATTATAAACACCACTTGTACCCATCCCGATGTTAGATAAAAACGATTAAAGTACGAGCTATGGATAAAGTAGATAAAATATATACAAATACACCCCCCTATACTAGCTTGTGCTATGTCCTCATGGCACAAAGTGAAATGTAGATATAGCTCGTATGAAGTATAGATGGGCCAAAAATAAAAGAAGAGAAGCGATGTATAAACAATGAAATCGGTCCCTTAAGTATCGGGGATCGAGAGCGGGTGGATGGATATACATAAGAGTGTAGGTTCCAGAGAGGTGTGCTATCTGGGCAGATCATTTTTCGTCAAAATCTATGCCCTGAGTGAAGGAGATCTGTTCAACTTGTACTAATTGCTCATTGGATTCGACAAAATGTTTAAGCAGCTGACCGTTGACCATAGATGTTTGCGCGCTATCTGCGGTCTCTGAGATCTCAACACTCCCATTATTGTGTACCTCTCTTACAATGAAGGGTCCCGTCCATTTTGATTTCAATTTCCCTTGGAAAATTTTCAATTTTGCATTAAATAGCCAAACTTTCTGCCATGGGACAAAGATCTTTGTTCGAATGTTCTTGTCATGCCATCTCTATACTTTGTCCTTGTAGATGGTGTTGTTTTCATAAGCATGATTTCGGATCTCATACAGTTCATTCAAATTCATCTCTCGGTTCTTCTTTCCTTGGTGACAGTTCCAATTAACCTTTTTGATTGCCCATTCTGATTTATGCATGAGTTATGCGGGCAAATGGCATGGCTTTCCATATACCATTCGAAACAGGGAGGTGCCCAATGGGATCTTATAAGCCGTCCGGTAAGCCCATAGAACTTGGTCCAGGAGTTGAGACCAGTTCTTCCTGTCAGGGCAAACGAGCTTCTGTAAAATTCCTTTAACCTCACTGTTTGACACCTCGGCCATGCCATTGGATTGTGGATGGTAAGGAGTGGTGACACGGTGCTCGATGTCGTATTCCTTAGTCAACTTCTTCACCTCCCGATTGACAAAGTGGCTTCCCCCATTAGATATTAAGACTTTTGGAATTCCAAACCTTGAAATAATATGATCTTTCAAAAACTTGCAAACAGTTTTGCTATCTGCTGCTCGAGTAGGGATAACCTCCACCCATCTAGATAAATAATCAACTGCAAGAAGAATATATTCAAATCCTTGACTATTAGGGAATGTGCCCATAAAGTCAATGCCCCATGCATCGAATACATCACAGATGATCACTGGTTGCATAGGCATGGCATCTTTGGAACCAATGGTTCCTCCCATTCTCTGACAGACGGGGCACGACCTAACAAAATTGTAAGCATCTTTAAACAAGGTCGGCCAGTAAAATCCACATTGCAATATCTTCTCAGCGGTCCTTTTCCCAGAGTGATGTCCTCCCGCCTCCAAGGTGTGGCATAGATTGAGAATACTTTGGTATTCCTCTTGAGGAATACATCTTCTCCATATGCAATCTGGTCCTTCAAAGAAAAGGAACAGATCTTCCCAATGATAGTGTCTCGCTTCAGATATGAGTCGATCGATTTTGTTTCTGGGCCAACCTTGAGGAACTTCCTTGGTGACAAGATAATTCACGGTGTCTGCATACCATGTGAGTGAGTCAATGGCAGAAATTGACTCGTCTGGGAAGGTTTCACAGATGGATTCAGATTTCAGAATTTTGTTATGTTCGATCCATGATAAATGATCAGCCACGACATTTTTAATACCAGGTTTGTCTTTAATCTCCAAATCAAATTCTTGAAGCAGTAAAATCCATCTCAGAAGTCGTGCTTTTGCTTCCTTTTTGGTCATTAAGTATCGAATGGCTGAATGGTCTGTGTAAACTGTCATCTTTGATCTAGAAGTATAGATCGAAATTATTCCAAGACAAAAACCACAGCAAGCATTTCCTTTTCAGACACAGTGTAATTTTTCTGAGCAGGGTATAAAACTTTGCTTGCGTAGTGAATAGCATACGGGATTCCATCTTTTCGTTGTCCTGATACAGCCCCTATAGCGAAATCGGATGCATCTGTCATGATCTCGAAGGGAAGAGACCAATCGGGAGCTTGTAGGACGGGAGTCTCAATGATCCTTCTCTTGAGTAATTCGAAGGCTTCTAGACACTTATGATCTACCATGAATTCAGTGTCTTTCCCAAGAAGGTCAGTTAAGGGTCGGGCAATTTTTGAAAAGTCTTTGATAAATCTCTTGTAAAATCCGACATGCCCAAGAAAAGACCGTACTTGTTTCACATTTGTGGGTGGCTCTAGTTTCTTGATCACATCAACTTTGGCAGGGTCAACCTCCATTCCCTTCTTGGAGATGACATGCCCCAATACAATGTCCTCTTTCACCATGAAATGGCTTTTCTCCCAAGAAAGCACCAGATTCACTTCCCTACACTTTTGTAGGACTCGATCCAGGTGCGCTAGACAATCATCAAATGAATCACCATGGACCGAGAAGTCATCCATGAAGACCTCCAGGAAATCCCCAACCATATCAGCAAAAATTGCAATCATGCATCGCTGAAAGGTTCCGGGGGCATTGCAAAGACCAAAAGGCGTTTGCTTGAATGCGTATGTGCCGAAGGGACATGTAAAAGTAGTCTTTTCATGGTCCTTGGGGGCGATGGCTACCTGATTGTAGCCCGAGTACCCGTCTAAGAAACAGAAGTAATCTCTCCCTGCCAATCTCTCTAGGATTTGATCAATAAAAGGCAGCGGAAAGTGATCCTTCTTTGTTGCGGCATTCAGGTGCCTGTAATCTACACAGACACGCCACGATGTAGGTACGCATGTCGTGATCTCCTCTCCCTCCTCATTGGTGATAATCTGAAGTCCCGACTTTTTCGGGACTACATGCAAAGGTGACACCCATTTGGAGTCGGAGATGGGATATATGAACCCAGCTTTACACCATTTTTCGATCTCAGTCTTAACAACTTCCCGTAGGTTGGGATTCAATCTACGTTGGCATTCACGGGAGGGTTTAGCATTATCTTCCAAGTAAATATGGTGTGAACACAGGGCTGGGTTTATCCCTGGTAGATCAGACAATCTCCAGCCTATAGCCTTGTGGTTTTTCTCCAAAACATTAAGCAGGAAGATCTCCTGCTCTTCGGTCAGATGTGAGATGATAATGACCGGAAATTGTCCCTTTTCTCCTGCAAGGAAGGCATACTTAAGTGTAGGGGGCAATGGTTTGAGTTCAGGAAGGTCAGTGATGTTGCTCGAATCTGGTCCTCGCAGTGACGTTTCTTGTTATGATGTGGACGCTTGTAGTGTGTCAATGTTGGCCACTTTTTTGGATGTTTCTGGGATCGGATCGCTAATGATGGAATGTGGTGTGGCAAGCGCCACGTCCAATTTGTGTACCTTACTCAAGGACTATCCATAAGGGGAATCGACTGACAGGTCCAGAGGGGCCTCTGAGTCTCCTAGAGTATAGGTAGATGCATGAATGAGCTGGCAGACTAAATCATCAACAATTTCCTCCCCGGATGAGGTTGATTCTATCATAGCGATTGGGTTTTGTCTCCAGGGCCCAACTGTTGCTTCTGTAATTCCAGTCTCAGTTTCTGATTTTTCAGACTCGACGCTCGACTCAGTGTCAAGTCTTTGGAACCTAGTTTGCTGCATTTTAAGTACAACTTTTCCGAACTGGATTCTCTCGGATGTGTAATCAAATATAGCTTCTGCGGTCCTAAGCAAGGGTCGCCCTAGTATCATATGGGAATCTTTCCAATTTCTAGGGACATCCATGTCAAGAATTGTAAAATCCACTGGGTAGTTTTGTCCCTCTATGTTGATGACGACGTTTCGAATCTCGCCCCAAGGTCGCTTAGTTGATGTGTCTGCGAATTGAAGCACGACTGCAGATTGCTTAAGAGGACCTAGATTTAGATGCTCATATAGGGTTGTGGGCATGAGATTGATGGATGATCCATTGTCTAATAATGTTCTTGCAAACTTGATTTCCTTGATGTGACTAGTGACAAAGTGAGCCCCCATGTCTCTTTTCTTCCCTGGCAGCTCATTTTTTATAAGACGAGATGTGGCAACTGAGAGTATGTGTTTCTTTATTCGGCTAGGAGTTTATTTGCCGGCCCTAGTTGGTGTGCATCTCACCTTCATGTATTTTCGAAAAGTCAAGTCTCTTTCTATCATCTCGTATAGGGACAGAGTGACCTTAATATTTTCCTTACAGATGCGGGCCATCTCTTCATCATTTTTTTGGTTTTTTATGTTTTTCTTCTTTCCTGCCGTAAGAGCACGGGGGAAAGGAATGGATTTGTTGTGATCAACATCATCACTTTTATCGATGAAAAATTTCTTACAAGACTCGGACTCGGACTAAAAACAAGGAAATTTGTGGTCAGATGTGGCTGGTGTCTTGGTGGCATTTCTCTGTCTGACTCAGACTCAGACTCTCCATTATATCCGGGTGGTGTGGGTGGGACTTGTTCTTTCTCCTCCTGTCTTCCTTTATCAATTCCCCCAGGGTTGTGTGAATTGGTGGACACTGGGGCTATGTCTTCGTGTTCCTTCGCTCAATCAGGCATGGTTACGGTCCTTCCGCTCCTAAGAGAGATATGATAAGAGTTATTATTTGAGGAGGGCTTAAGTTCAGGTACGGAATAGTCAGAGATCTATTCACTCTCCTTCTATGGTGATCATTTGATGAATACGAAACTCGCCTCTTTAATAATGTGAAATTGTATTATAGGAGGCGCACCTCGCTTTGTAGGACACGAAGACATATTGAAGGAGAGGTGCGCCTCTGTTCAATAATGTTTATTAAATATGCAACTCTCCTTTAAGAGGCGCACCCCTATAAATGGTCCTCAAACATTATTAAATTATTTGATCAAAGTAGAGTTGCATATTGAAGGAGAGTGAATAGAGGCGCACCTCGCTTTGTAGTCAATATATCTACTCAATCTCCTTCATTTAACCCCTGTAAAAGTTGCAGTCCTCAGAGAAGTTGCAGTCCTTCTCCCTGTATGATATTATTTGATCTGTGATTTCATTTCGAGGATATTGATTATTTTTATTTGGATTAAATATCGCTAAAAATCGCAGATCCTGGGCATAATTCTCTCTGTTTAATTTCTTTGCATTACATTCGCATCATTGCATTGTATATTTTTGCAACACACAAATTAATCGAGCATTAATTATTTATTTAATTTGATTTAAGACCACGCAACTAAAAATCACCGTTCCCTGTGTTCGACCTTGGTAAACTTACCAAGAAAAAATATTCCACAACATTCAAAGCTTGTGGTTTTTGATCGACCGATTTTCGCCTCCTACACTACAATTATCTAGCTTTAGCCTTAGCTCGTATTCATCATATCTCCGGTGATGTATTCGTCATGCTAAAAGCTGCAAATTAAACCCCATGCTTAATCATTCCAATAAAAATCACCTCTAATTCCTTGTTTTTATCATGTATTATATTGTATATATTTTACCATTAAATTACTATTTTTAATTCCTCTTATTTTTCTTGCAATTATTTTATCCTCAAAAACCCGTACAAATTAGGTAGGATAATTGTCAATACACCACTAATCATTAAAAGCACTAAAAAATACAAAAATATCTCAAAACCACAAAATCGGTGTTTTTATCCCCTTAAAAATACCCCTAAAAATAACTTTTGTACAGATGACCTCTTTTGGCTTTTTGACCAACATAAAAGCTGTAGATCTCGTCGAGACGAGCAACTTTCATGTTTTGACTTTTTCCTAATTTGGCCTCTAACTATTTCTTTTATATTTTTCTTTGTAATTATTATCTGAATTTTCTTATTGGGCCACGTGGCGCTCTCTGGAGCCGCCACGCGGCCCGCTTCTTCTCGCGCCACCTGGCGCCTAATCTGGGTCGTTGGATCCCCTTCCCCCTGCCTGCATCTAAGCTCTTCATCTATGCCTGATTCCTAGCCCTTGGATCTGATACCCATATCTGATCTCGACCGTTACTTCGCGCCTAAACCTAAGCCCTCTGATCCTAGCTCCATCCAACGCTCCTCAGCCCTCCACGTCACCCCTTCAATCTCCACCATACGATCCTCCCCTCCTATCCATCTAAACCGCTCATCATCGCCTAATCCCCACCGTCGTATCTGATCTTTGGATCTGATCCTCGCCGACCTCTCGCGCTCGCATCCTAGTCATTGGATCACTAGATCCAACGACCAGGAAGCTGTCTTCCACCTCGCGTAACCCCCCTCCCCCAGCCGTTTCATCTCTCTGACACAACACCCCCTTTCATTTCTAGCCGTTGCTCTAGCCACCCACCTCCTCTTGTAACGCCTCCCTCTCGCAGCCCAGTCCCCCGCCATCATCGCGCTACTGATAACAGGGTAACTGATCACTAGGGTATGAGGTACAATAAATCAGGTCGTTGTGATCCAAGCAATCAGACCACGTATATCAAGAAGAATCAACCACTCAAACAGATAAAAATAATCAAGCACGAAAGAAGAGCGGTCTAGCTATAGGATTAACCTGGTATAGCTCCCAGGGTCGAACACAAGGAGCACGGATTGGCCTAGTGCCTACGAAGTAGTAAAAACAATATAAAAATAAAAGAAAATGTTTTTTAGTGGTTTTTGATAATTTTTATATTTTTTTGGATTTTTAAAAGATAAAGAAAATAAAAGGAAACAAATATCAACACACTTGGGCAAATTATTTAACACACCAAAAATCAAGAAAAAATTAAGGAAAAATTGTTTTTATGTTTTTTTAAGTTTTTAAGTGTTTTTGGTGAATTTTTGAGATTTCTCTAATGGGTAAATTATTTTCTAAAAATCAAACAGTGCTAAACAGGAGAGGTACTGTCCAGCAAGGCTTGAAACTCAAAAATAAAATATCTAACAGTCTCACTAAGCCCTGGAGGTAATTTTCCTGTAATCTAGAAAGAATAAGGAAAATTTAGGCACCTTAATTATTGTTTTTGGATTTTTAAATTAATTATTATAATTTTTATGAGTTTTTGAGGGTTTTGCAATTTTTAGGGTTTTTAAGTGATGAAAAATAGCCAAAATTGGCTAGAAAATCAAACAACAAGCAAACAACAATATCTAATTTTTTTAGAATTTTTGGGGGTGTTTTTGTATTTTTTTGGTATTTTTAAACCTAGACAGTAGCTAAAAAATAGGTTTTTGAATTTTTAAAAATACTAAATGAAATCAGAAATGTCCTAAAAAATCCCTAAAATTTCTACATCATGGCAGGAGCCATGTGTCAAAATCTCATTGGATTTGGAGGTGATTTGATATTTTATTCAAAAATAACAAGGGGGCACTGTGCACAGGGACGTAAGTGCAAATACCCGAGAATCTGGGGGCCCAGGTGCAAAATACCCAGCAAGTCACGCGCGTGGCGCGTGGCTGGGGCACTCAGGGGCCTATTTGTAATAAAAACCTTCTTCTTGGACCTTTTGGTAACTGGTACCAAAAAGTCCAAGGGTATGGTTGCAAATATCCCACTAAAACTCGCACATGTAGAAATAAAAATGCTCACAGGGGCATAACTGCAAATACCAAAAAGTTTCTTGTCATTCAATAATAGCCCAGAACTACAGGGAAAGAAATGCAAATAACCCTAAACTACACGCGACGACGCACGTGGTCTCATACAAACAGGGGCATACATGCAAATCTAAACAAACACGAGGTCCACAATGCAATTTACCCTACGAAAATAAAGTTCTAAAAATATTTACAGGACTAAGACGAAAAAGACAAACTAAGAGGGGGCCCTAAGTAAATTACCCCTTTATTCGTCGACGGCCAGATGCGCGCCACGTGGAAGATCGGTCGGCTCTGGATGGGGGGCGCATCTCTTCTTCAGCTCGGGGGCTCGATCGACGGTGGAGGCGAGGACACGTGGGAGATCGGGCGGTTCTAGGCTCAGGTACCTCTCTCCTCTGCTGCGAACGGTCCAGATGAGCTCCTCGGAGTGATCGACGGTCGCTGCTCCTCGGAAGATGGACGGCTGAGATCAAAACTGGAGCGGAGGCGTCATCGGACGGTTCTGGAGGATGGTGGAAGAACACGACGCCGGCGAACTTCGCCGGCCTCGTGCGTGAGCTGTACTCCTCCTCAGCTGCTCCAGATGATCGGAACGGGTCCGCGGTGAAGCTCCGCAGCTGGTGGTGGACTTCGATGACCCGGCCGAGCCCTGGAGGGGCTCCGGCGAGGCTGGCGGCGCGAAGCTCCTGGCTGGAATGTAAGAGGGGCTCAGATGCCTCCCATTAGACCTGCAAAGCAAACCAAAAGCATCGCGGGTCGAGGGCAAAGTGCCTCGACCCCAAGAAGCGTCGTGAGGGTGAACGGTGCGGCGGGGTGAATGAGCTCCGGCGAGCGACAGGTGGTGGAGCTCGACTCCCAGCTCCGGGGCGAGCTGGGTTCAACGAGTGGGCGAAGAACGTGCGTGGGGGAACGACGAAGATGGTAGTGTGCTCCGATGATCGAGATAGTGTGCGTGTTGGTCGGAATCAGAGGAACACAGCGAGGAGTCGATTTGGGGGTAACTTAAAATTAGACTAAACAAGAAGGAACGAAGGTTACCTGGGTGATGCTGGAGACTATGCTGGAGCTTAGCTAGCTCCTGGTCCTTGCCTCAAGGGTCGTCAACGCCCGAGGCTCGAGCTCCGGTTGAACGTCGGAGCACGGCGGCGCGAGGCAACCGGATCGATGGTCCGAGCACCTCCTCCTCTCTGCGACACCGGCAAATGCAAGCTGTCACCTTGCTGGTTGCGATGGAGGTCACTGGAGAGAGAATGGGGAGCCAAAGATGACAGTGGAGTGCGGCGGAGCTCGGGATATATAGTGCTAGGGGTCCGGCTAAATGGGAGTCGGGCACGAAGATCGGAGCGCGGATCCCCATGCAAACCTCCGGGCGAGGATCTCGGATGTGCGCAGATGGATTAGGACCCGGGGTTTGCATGATTAGCAGGCGGATCGAGCAGGGAAAAAGCAATGAAATCGGGTCGGGCGAGCGGACTCGGGCTCTGGTGGTCCTGGGGGAGGTGTTGACCGGGGGTCAACAATCCCCCGTGGACCAATCAGAGCCCGCCAAGGGTGGACTTTTTATTTGATTTTTTTGGGCCATTAAATGGCCGAATTTTCAAAAACTTAAAACACAAAATATTTTTATTTTATTTTTTCTATTTTTTTGTGATTTTTAATTAATTTTTGGAAATAAAAATAAGGTATATACATAGTAGCTATACATAGGTATATATACACTATATTGATTTTTGATTTTTGATTTTTAATTATTTATTTTTATATATTTTTATTCCTATTTTATATTTTATTTATTTATAGGATAAAATGAGGAATAAAAGGCTATTTTTATTTTATTTTTATTATTTATATACGTGGGTTAATTAGTTAGTTATATACATGATATATACATGGTATATATACAAGATTGTTTTTGTATTTTTAATTTTGTAATTTTTATTTGATTTTTGTTTTAATTCTTTTTATTTATTTTATTTACAAAACATAAAAAGGAATATTTACAAAAAGTTTTGGAAATAAAGAAATTTATTTACAAGGTGAAATAAATATAAGATAGGGGTTTATGTACATGGTGTAAGGGTATTTTTGTATTTTTGATTTTTAAGATTTTTATTTTGTTTTTAATAGCTTATAAATATGTACAAAATATATACAAGTATTTACAACATATTTTTGGTTGAGGAAAAATATTATTTTATTTATTTACATAAGTATTTACAGGTGTGAGCCCCTATCTCCCTCTACTTGGCTTTTATGCGGTCAGGCCCATGCTGAGCCCTCCCTTGGGTTAGGTTGCTCAATATTTATTCTAAATATTTCCCTCTTTTTCTTTTTCATCTTTATTCTTTTATTTTTGCACAAAAACATGCTAATTATCTAATTTTACAAATATGCATGCTTTTGCTAATTTGTCCTATTTACACATATCTACATGCATTTGCATAGGTTTTTGTAGCTAAAATATAAGAATAAAGAGTGATGAATGGGTATTCATCAGCTACCTCCCTCACTCACTACCATTACCTCCTCGCCATTAAAACCTTCATGCAAAAACGCCTTCCCAGCACATAATCTCCATTCTTCCTCCGCCTATATAACCTCATCCACCTCCTCCGGTCACCTCGTCCACCATTATTGGGTTAAAACCTAGCTTCCTCCGCCCCTCCGGTGACAGCGGAGGGGGCAGAATGTCGAGGCGAAGATGGTTTCAGCCTGGTGTCGACCCACGGCGGTGCTCCGCCGTGTCCCGGTGTCTCCGCACACCTCCGAGCTCGCTGGCTTGTTGACCAGCTGGGCAACGACCCGAGGCTCGTCGGAGCCTCAACCCAAGCATCGTCCTCCGCCAGGGTTCCCCTCCCCGATGAGGTTTCTACGCCCCTTCTTTTTCTTGTATTTTTTCCTATTTATCTCGCTCCCTACAATCATCTCCACCTCCGTTTGACCATCTCCTTAGATTCACCAGCCATCAGCCACCTTCGCGCTTCCATCTCCTTCCGTCAGAACGCCACCGTGCTCTGACTCCACTCCTCCGCCCCACGGTGGAGGACTCTTCTGAGCCCCCACCTTCTCCACCTTCGCCAGCTCTCATTTCACTCACAAACCCTTCGCACAACCCCTGGAACTTGCTTCGGCTATACTAACCACTGCAGGAACATTCATTGGCCGGAGTACACGACGGACCCCCTTCGAGCTTTTCTCCGCCGGCGAGGCTTCACCGACCTTCGTTTCCGATCCGCCCCGAAGCCTCGCCACGACTCCAAGACCTCCGCCAGCAGTCCATAGAGCTTCCCGATCGAAAGGAGAGACTCGGCGGAGCAAATGGCAGGTCACCGGAGACCCGCCTTCTCCGGTGACCTGCGGAGGGCCAAGACAAAGCAGATAACGTCCGATCATCTGGATCGGACGACCAGGATGAAGACGTGTGGCACCCGATCCAATACTCCATGCCTACAGGCTCGGGCAGACCAAACCTCACCCCGAGCCCCCCAGTTGAAACCACATGTCCCGAAGTTGAGGCCCCTCCCGAGCCTGGCCCCTCGCGTGCCTAACACGTGAGGTGCTGGGTAAATTGCACAGAAGAACCCGTAACTTTTGGTATTTGCAAATTGGTTCTCCTGTTGAGTGCCCCACGTGCGCGCCTGGGGTAATTTACAAGGAGGCCCTCCATACTTTCTGAAATTACAAAAAGGCCCCCGCATATGGAAAAATTGCATCCACGCCCATGCGGTTTTTCATAATTGCATTAAAGGTGCGCCTCATATTGAAGGAGAGGACACGAATACATATCAAATAATGTTTATTAAATATGCAACTCTCCTTTAAGAGGTGCGCCTCTATTCAATATGCAACTCTGCTTTGATCAAATAATTTAATAATATTTGAGGATCATTTACATGGGTTAAATGAAGGAGATTGAGTAGATATATTGACTTGTGGACTGCAACTTTTTGAGATTGCAAGATAAAATCATTACATGATTAATCTAAGATCTATTCACTCTCCTTCATTTAACCCCTGCATAAAACAAGTCCTCAAATAATATCTCAACTCCAACAAATCCCTGCAAAATAAATCGTCAATTCTCTCAAGGAAAATGTGGCACAAATATGTCAAAATAAGCCTGCATAAGCCAACAGATATCCTCAATAATAATTCTCAATAAATGACCTCAAATCTGTTCATAAGCTATGCTAAATGGTAGAGCACGGAATTAGCTTCGAAACGACATATTATATCTAAAATCGGAGTTCGTATGACAAAGATATGATAAAATGAAGTTTCAGGGACTAACATGTAAATAAAATAAAGTTTTCTTTGCAAAGAGGTCTCTGAGAGGACTTGTCTGTAATTAACAAAAACTTGAGGGGCCCGAATGTAATTTACCCCAGGCGAGGGTATTTTTGCAAATTCGAAAAATGTCAGGGGCCTTTCTGCAATTTTTCTACTTCACACGTGCCTTGCACGTGCGCTCTGTGGCTCGGTGGTGGAAGCTGAGGCTCGGAGTGGCCGAGGCTGAGGATCGGAGGTTCGAGCCTGAGGGTCGGAGGTCCGAGCCTACGTGGCCGCAGGTGGAGGCTCGGCAATTCCGAGCCTATGTTCGGATAGCCCGAGCCTCTAGGCTGGGGCCTAGGCTCGGGTCGACTGTCGTGGAGCGCTAGGGATCGTCGGATCAAGGGCCTCATGCCCGATCCGATGGTATCTGTGCTTTGCGAGGTCGGGGCGGCACAGTCCGTGGTGAGGGCGGAGCGGCGGTGGAGAGGTCGCACGGCGGAGGCTCTGAGCCGGTCGACACACGACCGGTCGAGGAAGGCGAGGACGGAGCTGGTCTTCGCGGTGGAGGCGGTGGCCGAGACCGGCCAAGGCGGTGGAGGGCTCGGGCGGCACCCCTGCGTGAGGATGACGGAGCGCGGGCGTGAGGCGGAGTGGTGCGGAGGTGATGGAGCTGCGAGGCGGCGTCGCGTGGTGAGGCGCGGCGGAGCTGGTCTTCGGGCGGAGCGGAGGTGGAGCTCAGGCGAGGTGCGGGTACCTGCAATTGGTTAGGCCAAAAAAAATCGAGGGAGCCAGGGGGGAAGATGTGCGCGGCGATGGGAGAGGGGTCTGGCATGTGCAAGGCCGGCGATAGATGCCGAGGAGGTGACCGGAAGAGGGGAAGATGGGAGAGGTCTCAACGGTTGAACACCTGGGTACGAGCAGAAGCTCGAAGGAGGAGTCTGCGATGTTGCCTTGAAAGGGGGGGACTGGATCTCGCCGGAGTCGGAGGAGATACGTTGGTGATATCACTACCAGATGGAGAGCTCCTTCGCTGTGGAATGGCGGATAGCTTTAAGGGTTGGAGGTCGATGGGTTTTATAGGAGGGAAGGTGGCGTCAACCGTTACTCGAGGGAGAGGCCGGTGGTTATGGTTGCGCATGGTTGCGACGGTTACAAGGGGGAGGAGAAACGGCAGGGGGGGAGGGGGTTGGAACGGTCGAAGGTGGAAGAAGGTGGGGGTCACGTGCTAGGCACGTGACCCGGGCGACTGGAGAGAGAGAGGTGAGGGGTGCCACATGGCACGCCCAGGGGCTACCACGTGGCACCCCAAAAAATTTTCAAAATTTAAAGTTAAAGAAAAAATAGAAAAGAAATAGAAGGAGACCTCGGATCAAAAAATTTCTTCACGAAAGTTGTTCGTCTCGTCGAGATCTATAACTTTCATGAGCAAAAGAGGTCATCTGTGAGAAGTGGTGTTTTTGGTGGTTCTCCATGTGTATAGAAAACCAGGTTTTTGGGATTTTGTATTTTTTAGTAGTTTTAAAGGGGATAAAAATTATAGGAAAAAAACAATAAATCTAATTTTTTTGGATTTTTAATGGATAAGAAATTAAGAAAATAAAATAAAAGTAAGAAACACACAACTTTTGTACAGACCGATAACAGACACTTGAACTTGGTCAGTTTCTTTGATTTTAGTTTTGATCTGGATTTGGATTTTATGTCGCTTAATAAAACTTCCATCAAAGAACATAAATGAAAAAGAAATAAAGTTAAAATGGTTAATTAAGTACATAAAAACTCAGGTCAAAAATAGCAAAAAGTCAAAATGCGCAAAAGAGGCCCAAAACCCAACTTTCACAACTGAGCTCCGAATTTTATGAAACTGATCTTTTTTTGAAGGTATTTGAAAATGGAGTACTTTAAAAGTGAGTAGACCAAAATTGGACACTGTATATGGGAGATATGCTCATTTTAGTCTATGAGATGTGAAATTTGACTTTGGGCTTATTTGACACTTATTGGGGTTAGTAATTTTTTTGTATTTTTTTTATTTAATAAGGTTATAATATCTACACAATGAAGGTGGTTTTGGGTCAATCGGAGTTAAGATGAATTAACTAAAAATAAGAGAAGTCAGCGTCTTTTTGGGCTAATTTACACTTGGGATTTTTAATGCAATTTATGCATGATGAAATACAGATATTATTTACACATGCATGATGGCTAAAAATGCTCTATTAATGATTAATTACAAGTGTATGATGGGGGACAAAGCCTAAATGACCAATTTTAGCATGATGAATACGAGATTCATCAGTGGCATTCTCGTTCAAATAAACGAGATGCTGATGGAATTATGAGACATCCATCTGATGCAGAAGAATGGATAAAATTTGATCAGAGATATCCTCATTCCTCTAGAGGTGAGAGAAATATTCGGTTGGAATTAGCTTCAGATGGTTTCAATCTGTTTGGTAATATGAGTTTGAGTTACAACTTTGGCCCGTGATTTTGATGGTCTACAATCTACCATTGTGGATGTCAATGAGTTCATCATTTACGATGATGACACTACTGATTCCAGGTCATAAAGGTCCTGGCAGCGCAATAAATCTCAATTCCTCAAATGGTTCCGTTCACGTGTGAAACATTTAAGGGAAATGGCTGATGATAGGTGGAACATTAACCTTGACATTCTTGGATGTATACCATATTTACAAGTTATGTCTTACAAGGGTTATATTGTGAATGGCTACAGATTTAGAACAAAGTCCGCCGACGAGATGAAATCGACGCAAATGTCTGGTGTTATAGTAAAAACAGATTTACCTTTAGGTTTAGACGACTATTATGGGGAAATAATTGACATAATAGAGATCAGATTTACTCATGAATGTCGATGTGTTCTTTTTATGTGCAATTGGTTTGATGTCGGTCGCGAGGGGATAGGATATCGAAGAGATAGAAATGGGATTATTTCGTTGAAACAATCTGGGAAATTACAAACAAATGAGCCTTTTACACTTGCCAGTCAGGTAGAACAAGTTTTCTACATTCCAGACAACTTAAGTGATGGGTGGATCATACCCGTGAGAACAGTACCAAGAGATTTTTTTGATGTCAATGATGATGATGAGTTACTAAATATAAACGACGCATATCAAGCTGAGATGCAAGAACATCCAACTGATATTGTAGATGCGGATTTTTAAAGTGTAAGTTCACCATTACTTTTTTCCAATTGTTTAATCTAATATGTGAAATATACAATTCTTGTTATCTCATTTAAATGTTTCATAATATGCAAATATGCCTCCACGTCCTAGACGCATTCGAGATGCACCGCCTGCACCACGTCGAGGGAGTGAGACCTCCGATCCTGACGGATCGAGTAGCTTAGGTAGACGTAGAGTCCCATCACAGTGCCGAGTGTTGGACCGACTTCATCCTGGTGAGACACTTAGGGTGCGGATAGTTGGAGGCGATGCAGTGGGGGAGAACTCAGCTGTTTTTCAGAGTTACTTGGGGCAGGTGTGCAGAGCCAGGGTTCCTCTCCACACTACAAACTGGCGTTTAGTGGAGCAGTCAATAAAAGATGCCATTCTTCATGATTTGGAGGTATTTAAAATAATAACAAATCAAAGTTTTTGTTCAGTATATATATATATAAACTTAATTTTGTTTGCTTCTTTTTCTTTACAGTCTGGTTTTTCCTGGGATCGTGACCCGCCCACTGATGCTCTGATTTTAGGACATGGTGCGGAAGTGTTGCGTAAACATCGAGGTCGTCTGAAGGCCCGAGTGAGTACAATAACTTTGTTTTTCATCATTTAAGTATGTAAGTATTTTTCTTTAAATTTTAAAGTACTTCGACCCGGAGCTTCCATTGGAGACTCTTTTGGCAAATTGTCCTCCAAATGTACCCGCTGAACAATGGAGGGCGTTGGTTTATATTTGGATGGGAGAAGAACATGCGGTATGTGCCATATATATGTGCATTTTATACATAAATTATTTGGGATTCTATTATTAAATATATTATCTTTGTATAGGGCATCTCAAGGAGAAATGCTGAAAATCGGAGGAAATGTTTCAAGTCTACCCATAGAATGGGGAGAAGAAACACAAATCAACTGAAGGATGAATATGTAAGTAATATACTTTATGAATTATGTTTTAATTATAACCATTAAATATTAAAATGGTATCGTAAGTTTAGTAATCTTTTCACATTAAGCAGTGGAGAACCATCGTGTGCCCAGCCGAATGGAAGTCTTTGAGAAGTCTAAGAGCCGCGATGTGGGCGGGGAAGTTCATTGGGTAGGTCCTGCCTATAGTCCAATTCATGTAAGCTATTCATACCATTTTTGCATCTTTTTACAATTTAAATGAATTTTGAACTTACTTAAATAAATTTTTAGGAGGAGATGGTCAGATTCACTACCACTGGCTCTGTAGACAACATTGTCATCCGCCTCTTACTCCTGATGCGACCTTCCTCCAAGCGGCCGGTCCGGAGCATCAGGGACTCATCCGTTGTAGTGGTCATGGTGCCACCATACGGAATTGGTATGGAGTAGGGAGCGGCTCGTCATCTTCCTCTCAGAAGACACAAAGGGAGAGGGAATTAGAGAGTCAAGTGTCTAGCATGAATATCGAGATTTAGGATTTGCAACAACAAATGGCGATTTTTAATGCATTCATGCAGGCACATCAAGGTGCAGCGTCGACTAGCCACCCAACAGAAGTTGATAATACCGTTGCGAGGCTATGTGACGACGTTGACTGAGAAGAAGAAGAAGAAGATGATGATTATGATGACGACGATGACGATGAGGACGACGATTAGGATGACATATATATAGATAGTTTGGTTACTTGGTAGGATATAGTGTAGTATATTGTATAATTATTTTGGACAATTACTTTGCAAAGTATGTTACTTTGTTTGAATACTTTATGTTTGAGTACTTTTATTTGAATATTGTAGCGTATTCGTCATTTCTAACACTTCGTCTAGCTATGAATGTGGAATGAATGTTATTTTTTGTGTTGATCATAATATTTATTATGAAGAAACAATTATTGTAAAAGGTACTAAATTATAGTGGCATGCTTTGCAGGGTAAAATGAAGATCAAATCGGGGACAATGATTTTTTTTGTTAGCAGATGAACAGAGGGGACGGTCATCGTGATCGTCCCCTTCGTTGTAGTAAGAGACAGTCATGATTGTCTCCACTGCTTAACCTTTTGGAACGGTCCTGACCGTCCCCCCTGAATGACTTTACGGAACGGCCATGACCGTCCCCAATAATTGCCTTTAAGGGACAGGCATGATCGTCCCCTATACTAAACTTTAAGAGACGGTCACGACCGTCCCCTATGTATGACTATAGGGGACGGTGTCAACTACCGTCGCTTATGCCAAATGGGACGCAGGCTATGGAGACGGTTTCATGACCGTCCCCTCTGATCAGAGGGGACGGTCAGTCTCTCATTGGCGACGGATATTGACCATCGCATGTTCTACACTTTCTTGTAGTGTGATATGTCACATCACGCTTTATCCCATCCCACCAGAAAATGTCAGCGTAGATCATGATACATTTTGTATTGCCAGGATGAATAGACGATCGTGAACTACATGCCTCGTCAAGGATGTCTCTGCGTAACTGCTCATCGTTGGGCACAACGACCCGACCAACCTTCCACAAAATAGACTGTCACCACAAAATCAATTCATCCTTGATGGCACACACATATATGTCTATGATCTAAGGATCTGACTTTTGACCTTCTACTGTGCGATCTCATAAACTTCTGAATCGTGGAGGCACGATAGTAGATATGGATGCGCTCTAATGAGGGTGTCAATCAGTGAAAGTTGCGAGCATATCCTGCGTGTATAGCCAGTTTGTTACCTCAGCATGAGCTCTCTTCCCAAGCGCATATGTCACCACGTTTCCCTTACTGGGATGGTAAGAGATCGTGCAATTATAGTCCTTCAGTAGCTCATGCCACCTACGGTGTCTCATATTCACCTCCCTTTGATCAAAAATATACTTAGACTCTTGTGGTATGTGAAAATATAAAAATTCACCTCATAGAGATAGTGGCGCAAGATCTTCAAGGCGAAGACAACTGTTGCCAATTCTAAGTCACATGTGGACTAACTCCACTCATACAGTCTCAATTTACATGATGCATATGCAATCACTTGACCTCGTTGCATCAGCACTGCTCCTAAACCTTCCCTTGCGGCATCTGGGTGTATATTGTATAATCCTGAGTACTTGAAGGAAGTGTAAGAATGGACGCAGTGCGGTAGTAGTCAATCTTTCCTTCAATGTCCGAAAGGCTTGCTCGCATGAATCATCCCAGACAAAAGGAACCCCCTTCTGTGTCAACTGCATTAGAGGAAGAACAACTCGAGAAATTCCATTGATGAAGCGTTTGTAATACCCCGCTAGTCCAAGGAAGTTCCAAATCCATATGACTGTTTGGGTTGTTCCCAGGACATAACTACCTCGATCTTTGTGGTATCAACTGCGACACCTGATCTAGAAATGATATGCCCAAGGAATGAGGCATGGGATAACCAGAACTCACACTTGCTCAGCTTGGCATACAGTTTGTGCTCTCGCAACGTATCAAGGACTATGTTGAGATCATTCGTATGATCCCATTAATTTCGAGAATAAATAAGAACGTCGTAAATGTATATGATACAAACTTGTCCAAGTATGGATGAAAGATCGTGTTCATCGTGTCCATGAATGTTGCAGGGCATTTGTGAGCCCAAACGCATCACAACAAAATCGTAGTGCCCATACAGAATCCCAAAAGTTGTCTTCAGAATATTCGATTCTCGAATCCTCAGTTGATGGTAGCCGGATCGAAGATCGATCTTCGAAAATATCGAAGATCCATGCAACTGATCAAATAAGTCATCGATGCATGGAAGAGGATAACAACTCTTCAATGTTCTCTTGTTCAGCTATCTGTAATCAATGCACAATCTCAACGATCCGTCCATATTCTCAACAAAAAAAACTACAGAACCCTGATGTGAAGTGCTCGGTCTCATAAAACCCAACTTAAATAACTCTTGTAGCTACACATTCATCTCTCTGAACTCAACTGGTGTCATGCGGTAAGGAGCCATCCAGATCGGTTGTGTATCTGGTAGCAATGTGATCTTGAACCCAATCTCAAACTCAGGAGGTAACCTTAGTAAATCATTAGAAAATACATCTGGGTAGTCTGATACTACTCTGTTGTCCTATGTCATCGACTCTCCATCATATGTCTCTCGAACAAATGCTAGAATATGTCACATCCCTGATCAACAAGTTTACGGGCCCTCAAAACTGAGATGTACTCCATTTTTGGAGTCATGTAAATGTACCCTCAAAAGTGAACTCAGGCACGTCTGGAATATTGAAGAAAACTGACTTCCAAAAACAAACAACCATATCATGATGAGCTGATAACCAACCCATGCCCAAAATCAAGTCAAACTCATCAAGTTGTAATAAGAGGCAGTCTGCGATCATCTCATAACTGCCAAAAAATATTGGCACACCACTGACTATCAGGGAAATGATGAATAGTTGACCACCTGGGCCACAAATGTGATATGGAGTATACATGGCCTCTACAACTCTACCTATTGAAGCTAGTAATCCTGAAGCAATAAAGGATGCGTCGCTCCATATTTAAATAAAACAAGGAGAGGCTGGCTCAAGACTGAGACCATACCATTCACTAACATAGCCGTTGATCGTGCATGTTCCTTAGTTATTGCATGTAATTGACCCTATCTAATTGGTACGATACTCGAACTAGCCATGCTCTGTGTCTGTCTTGACAACCTCCCGAAGTTGGAGTTCATGTTGCATAAACTCCCAGTATGTTGTGCATACGGTTGAGAAGGTTGTGGTTGCGGTCGAGGCTCACTAGAGGCCTAAGGCAATGAGATCGGTAATGACCCCACTGGTTGCATAAGCAACATCGAACTGACGGGGTACGTGGTGTAGTCGTGCCTATGCTCCGAGTCAATCCCGTCGGGGTATCTCCACTCTCTACGACCTAGATGGTCGAGCTGAACTGGTGTCATGTCTGCTAAGTGCTCCTCCTAAGGCAGTCGCTGGAGACGGCGAGCACTACCGGAGGATGCCGAACTTGAAGAATGAAATTGTCGGGCTGATCTCTACTGCTGGAACGATCATCGTATCAGTTTGAATGACCGTTATGGTGTACGCACCACTCTAGATGAACTCCCAAAATATCTCTCTCTGATATCCTCAAATTTCTCTGTTGCATCAGTATCCTTGGAGATGGAAATGAGACGTAGTCCGACTAGTTTCTCGTGTATCTTTTCCCGCATCCCTCTGATGAACTTATCCGGATTCACATTTGGAAAAATAACAGGTGCTGGTGTGTGGCAATATAGCTCAGTGTAACGTACTAAGTAATGTCTAGCTGCCATCCGCCCATGTATCAGCTCTACAAATAGTCGGCGTTGGGACTCCTTCCATTTCCTATTGAATAAGTGGAGTCTGAAACTCATCTCAAAATCGTCCCATGTGGGCCCGCATCACATCTCAGAAACTATCGCCTCCCACCTTCTCTCGAAGAATGTTATCAATGAATACTCCACAAAAGATAACCACGTCTTGTGGTACACGAATCATACAGGGTACCTTCATCGCTCTCTTCAGTCGTTGCTTAGCCTTATATAGTGTAAGTAAAGATCGTCTGATGCAATGTCAGAGTGATCGGGTGTGATCTCGCCGATAAAAGGTACATGGTCCTGTTCCATGTCATGTCTTCATCCTCGGCTCTATGTGTTGGTATCTCCTCATGTGGATCATCGAATTGATGCTTCTGATCCTTTACATACTGAGGATGCTCGTGTCGTGTTCCATCTTGAGATGGATGGTAGGTGAAATCAGAGAGATCCTCGAATCTCATCTCGATATCAGTCAGTCTATCGGCAATCTCCATCTGTTGGGCCAAGATCTGGTGTTGCTGACCTTGAATAATAGCCTGTTGCTGTCGGAGGTCGGTGAGAGTGGTCAGTATATGCACCAAATGATATGTCATCTCTTAGCCCGCTCTAGATGTCAAAGTTATACACGAGAATCAATACCATTAATCACAATAGTTGATGTTGCTGATATTTTTTACTGTGCTTTTCTCTTCTTAGAATACTATGTGAAAATTAACTGCATGAAGGTGACATATGTGGTTATTGAATTTTTAATGTCATATTTTCCTTTGGGACTCATGACAAGTCAGAGAATTGTCGATATCCGAGAACTTAATGTGATCGGAATCGTAATACTGTAAATGTGTGTAGCAGGGTACTACAGCTATGATATCATGAATGTGACGATTGCCGAGGGATCCAGGTTACCCATCTACACAACATTCACAATATTATATTCGTTATTGAATGCATCAGGTTACCTAAAATGAGGGAAAGATTTTTGCGTTTCGAATGAAATTCACAATAATGATAAACAACCACATAATTAACAAGTATCGCCAAGAGATATTTGCATTAATTTCCATATAAAGTTACACGTAAAAGAGAATGCCATTTATGCACATATATCCCAAAATGTAACAAAAGAGACATAAATAAATACATGAGAGTTTTACATTATCCCGAACAAAAGCTATACGTACCGCCAAAAGTTGTGGAAGCTCGGGTGATGTTGTCGGACTACTATAATGCAGGTGCTTTACCTGCCATCCATGTTGGGAAGAAAATAATATAAATAAAAGTTGATTACAATCTAATGTATTAAAATAACATGCATTTTAGTGGTTTCAAAGAAATCAATTAGATATGATTTGACATATAAATTTAACAAGCTACTTGCACAGAAAGATGCTTTTCAAGTTGTTCTGTATGTGCATCCTTTGTTCCCTCATCACACCTTAACTTCCCATACTCAATACTTTAATTTATTTATAAGATTCATATCTCGACTATCATTATTATATTGTTTACAAATCATGGTGATGGATCTTAGTAGAGGTAGATGACGAGCTTCATAATATGATCTTTTATTGTGAATTTTCTCGAGCTCAGCGGATAGTTTGTAGTCTTGATCTGGGTATGACTTCACACCACGACTCTAAGGCATGGAGAAAACCTTAGGGTTGGGGTGCCTCCATAGGCATGCGGTGGAGTATAATGCATCGTAACTAAGTTCACAACATGTTCGCTAGCTTCTCCTAACATCCCTAGTAGTTGCTCTTATTCTAATATAGATTATTTCTTCCTCATGATCTTTTTCTCGACAGGAACTATCGAGGGAACAATAAATAACCTCAAGAACAGTACCAAACTCAACAGTAATCAAGCTCAAGCAGTGAGGAAGCCTTCAAAGAGAACCTTCTGTCTCGCCATCCCAGTGGAAGTACGGTCCGTGAGAGGGCTAGGCACGCTCCAAATATGCGTCCCTGAGACGGGCGAGAGAGACTCTACGGATTGAGTTATTTTGGGCGGGCCATGCCGGTATGGAAAAACGAGCTTGTAAGAAAAAAGTAAGGATCCTCCAACCTAGAAACTCTATAGGACGGGGGTCAGCTGAAATGGGAAAAAAATAAAACATGTGGATCCCAACGAGACAGAAATATGCGAAAAATCTGCAAAAGACTAGGTTCCTAGACCCACGCACTAAGCATACGTTGCCCTAACTGAGCTTCGTATATCCCGTCCAGCTGAGGGTCACCGTACACTCGCACAATCAGGTGTAATGGTCACCATGACCGGTACAATTAACTACCACCATTATTCATCATCACTTACTTAATTTCTCATCCTTTCACGATCTTTGTTGTGGTTAACTTTGCAGATCTAGACACCTTATCAACAATCTTATTTAATAGCGATACATAGTTAGTGATTCATACTTAAAGGATTGATCACGAAGATTTACAGTCATTGATCACAAATTATCTCAGATGATGTAATCATATACGAGATGCTTCTTTAAGAATTTGTAAACTTCCTAGATTCCAATACCCTACCCTTTATTATTGTTGTTCTTGGATAATAGCTCCGTATATGTCAACTATTTGTTGACTTCTGAGAGAAGGCATGAATATCTATACATATATTTAGAATGTACTATTTAACTCATAATTTAATGGCATGATTATTGATCTAAATTTTATAAGTCGCTTATATGAAAATACCTCAATGTTCACATTTCTCAAATCAGGAGAGTAGAAGTTGTTCATCATATATTGGCTTAAGTTCAAATCAATGTTAAATTCCCAATTTTTCTTAACTAAATGACAAGACTAGCAGTTACTCATCAGATATTGGATTTAAGTTCAATTAAATACAAATTTGTGACTCTTTTCTTCTTTAGAGCTACTCATTAGATCTAAATTTAGCCTCAATTTGCATACTAATTCACCTCAAATCTCTTAATTTTAATCATGAAACATCAACTAATTAGTGATCTAAATTTTAACTTAGTTGTATACAATTCACCCCTAATTTCCCATCGATCAACATGAAATCAAAGTACAAAAATGGTCTGAATTTGGTATCAAACGTATGCAAATCATCCAAACATTCCATCCAATAATCATGAACTAGAGCTGAATTAATTGTCTGATTTTTGGGTCTAATTCATGCCAAGCTATCCGTATTTCTTTCAAAATTCAAGGCATGAATAATACATAAATACTGATCTAATTTTGAGTCCTAATACATGCAATCAGTCCCAAAATCTTCATATTTTTATTGATTAGATAATGTATAACAATGGTCTGAATTTGGATCGTAATACATGCAAATCATCCCCCAAATCTACATATTTTAATTCATGACATTAATGTGTAACATTGATCTGAATTTGGGTCCTAATATATGCCATTCACCCCCCCCCCCCCAAATATTCACATTTTAATTAATGACATTAGTGTATAACAATGGTATGAATTTGGGTCTTAATGTATGCAGCTCACCCTCCAAATCTTCACATTTTAGTTCATGATATTTGTGTATAACAATGATTTAAATTTGAGTCCTAATATATGCCATTCACCCCAAATCTTCGTATATTAATTCATGAAATTAGTGTATAATATTGGTGTGACTTTGGGTCCTAATTATATGCAATTCGCCCCGATTCTTTCAAAGTTTAAAGCATGAAATAATAACAAATAATGGTCTGATTTTGGATCATAACCATGCCATTTTATCTCCCAATTCAATAAAATTCAGACTACGGATTCAATGATTTGCATTTAGATCTAACATGCATGCAATCACCCCAAACTTTCATTTAAAGGGTATGAATTCAATAATTTAAATTGGCCTATTAGACTTAAACTGCATGCACATTATTCCCAAACTTTCATTCTAAAACATTAAATTAGTAGCTATACATAGGGGTTTAGAATTTGATTTTTAGGAACATGGATGATAACAAAAAGTGGAGAAAGATTGCACCTTGGATTTTCCTTAATTTGGAGATTAATTTTCATATAATGGCGGGTCTAATGGGTACAACAGAGGGTTGCAGAAACTTGGAATAGGAGTTCCTAACATCAGCTCCAGGGGAGAGGAAAGCAGCTCCATCTGGAAGGGATTTAGCATACGTAGCTTCTTGAATGAAGAAGCAGTAGGAGCTTCTGACCGCTAGATCATCAGCAACATCTTCCAGTTGCTTGGCAACTACTTGAAATTTGCTCGGAGGAAGCAGTAGTTGCTGCAGCCACAGGGAGTTGCTGTGGGTTTCCACCCGCAAATTAGAGAAACTCCAACCGATTTCCTAGAGCAACAATAAGAGATACGAAGGGTCTTTGATGGGGAGAAGATAGAGGGAAAGGAGAGAACAGAGAGTTGGAAATTTTTGGGGAAATGAGGAGGGACTTAAGAGGTATAAATAAGGAAAGGGTTGGGCTCTTATGTTGACAAATGGAGAGGATATTAAGCAAGTGTTTATTGCTACTCGGATTTGAATTAAAATTAATTTATTTTAAAACCATTATCTCTCTCTCCCTCTGATGTAGAATGCTAAACTCATCCATACTTCCACCTCGAATCTCCGATTTAGATGTATAATATCATGTTTCGATCGTCTATGAATGACGATCAAACGATATAAATTTTACACTTTTCTGATCTAAAATGGATTTAGAAGACAAAATATGGTCTCGATTTGCGATTAATTTTCCATGATTTAAATGGTCAAATGAACACCGATCGATGAACGATCGATTTCATTGGTCATATTTTGTCGAATCGGATTTAATGGTAGTCTCAATTTGTTTTGCGATTCGAAATTTACATTGTAGCCTTTTCGATGACATAGATTATGATGTATTCAACTTTTGGTCGGTTGCGTCCGAACGAACTTTGGTCTGCGATCTTTGGATCGATCTGGGTTTATTCAATATTATTTGAGCATGAAGACCCTTAATCTTGCCGGATTTGGGTTATTCAGATTCGTATATCGCAGCCAGCTATCAAGCTTGTCACCACTATTTTTTCATCGACATTGGTAGCCTAGTTTCTCCACCATCACTTGTTCTCATCGCTATCAGTAACCATTCTCGGGTTCGAATTGTTTTTCAGTCATTGCGGGATATCTTCTTCCTTAACTATGGAGTGTCTTGCTAGTTTCTGGGCTGCTGAGATTGATTATTAGATCTACTTGACAAGTATGACACAACCTAGGTTGTGAGAATCAACATTTTAGTTACGTTTTATTAATGTTGCTGCCACTATGTGTGAAACCCTAGGTTTTAGCACCCCAACTTGGTCAAGTTGATGATGATAAAATAGTTGCAGTCCATTTAGAAAATTATGGAAAATTAAAATTTTACCTGATTGTAGAATAAGATAGCTTATTGGATGTGTATCGTCGTCAGGATTCCAAAGCATCTGAAATTTTACAAATCGGACATCGATTGAATGAGATATTATCATTTTAGTGAAGATGTGTCAAGTCTGAAATGGTCATACGGGATTTGAGCGATATCTGCCCAAGTCCATTTAAGGGGCCTATAAGAACTCTCTTTTTAGATAATCTCTTCATTTCCAACCCTAGCAGCCCACCTCTCATCTTCCACATCCCACTTCGATGGAGCTCCAATGGAGCATTGCCAGAGTTGGTCGTTCTCCATCATTTTCACGTAGAAGTTTCTCCTCGACATCCTCTATGCAGATCTCACATTAGAAATGTAAGATCATTTCTCATTCTCTATATGTTTGATGATATTGTTTACGAGTTAGATCTAAGATGATGTTTTTGTGATTTAGATTTTGTCGCTGTAGTGATAATACATGGGAGACATCTTAGAATGAAGATATGGTATTGCAATTGAGAATGCCCATATAGGTATGGTCCCCTCCCCCATTTTGTTTGCGTTTTTATTCTCATGCATGAATACCATGGACCTTGAATCCCTCTTGCTGGGTGGGGGATCGGTCCGCTGAGCACGTGATGTAATTTGCACTCGTTGTAATACATGTACTTAGAGAATCGTTCAGAACCGAATCAAAGATCTCAGTGAAGAGGACTCGACTTTAATTTATATCCCGATTAAGTCCGGGATCGAACATAGGGAGGCAAAGGAACAATTTTGGGTTGATTTAGGAAAAAAATAGGTCTAGGTTTCCAATGCGATTTTTTGTATTTTTTAATGCAAAAATAAATGCTAATGCAATATGTTGGTGAATCAAGTGAATAAGAAAAAAACACCAACTTAACCAAATTAATTTTAATACAAAATTAATTTAATTTAGCCAAATTATATTTTTTTTCCACAAACTTAATTTAGTGACGAATGCAGTACATATTTTTTTGGAATTTTATGTATTAGAACGCGACAATGAAAAATACACACTTTTTATAGATTTTTTTTGCAATTTTTTACATAAACAAAATGCAAAAAATATGAAAATTTTATTGGACTATAAACAAAATGCAACGAGTCTACAGTATTAATTTGATTTTTTTTATAAAATATGAATTTTTATGGATTTTTAATGAGAACAAGGTTACAGTGAGTAATTAATTCTTAATAAATCCACACTATCAATTCACCAGATACCAATTTATCTCAAAAAGATATTTGTATGGGCAATCCAGGAGAGTTGAAATTTCGTAAAAATAATATGTGTAGATTTAATCAAAAATTAATTACAAAAATCACTCAGGCACATGATAACTCCAATTTTGATGAAATTTAGAAAGGATTAAAGAACATGTCAAGGCATCATTTATGATTTTTGTGGAAGTTTTGGAGCAACTGCGAGTTAGATGTTAATTTAAGAGCTCAAAGTGGGTAAAATATGTAATATTTCACTTAAATATTTTTAATTAATTATCCAAGGCTCATAAAAATACAAATAAATATTCAAATGATAGAAAATTACTTGCTCAACATCATGACATTTTTAATTAAATAAAATGAGGCAATGTAGAGGTCCAAATTAATATGCAAACACAGGGCTATCCATGCAATACAGAAATAAACTTAAATAGAACAAAACAAGAATAGGGATTGTTTTGTAATTACAAAAACATAACGAAATAAAATTGCAATTATTGCAATAAAAAAATATAAACAAGAAAACACCTTCTTCTTCGATTCAGCGGCATGATCAAGGGCTTGAGGAGGTAGGAGGCGATAGCAGGCGACCTGGCGGAGGCATGACCGGGCGCGAATGGTCGCGCGTGGCCGCGTGGAGGAGGGCGGAGCGGCGGCGCATCGCAGCTGACAGCTATGGACGGGGGGTGAAGGAGCCGTGGGCTGGCGGTGCTGGTCGCGCGTGGGGCGGAAGCGATGCGGGCGGTTGTCGAAGGCGGGGGCACGTGAGGCTGGTGCACCGCATCGAGTAGGAGGGCCGCTGCGCTGGTGGATGATGTGGGTGCGGCAACGCGTGGGCGCGGGGAGGCGGAGCAGGGCACACTGGTGGAAGGGAGTTACGGGGGCGACGGTTGTGTCGACGAAGGGAGGTGCACACGCCCAGGAGGGTTGCGTGGGCGACACGACTTGCCACTGGAGGAGGGGCGGCTAGCGCAGGCGGAGCCACAGCTGGTGGCGCGTGTGGTGGGCGGTGATGGAGTGCTGGTGGTGCAGGGGGGCGGCGATTGTGTCGATGGAGGGAGGTGCACGCGCCCAGAAGGGCTACGTGGGCGGCACGACTCGCCACAGGAGGAGGGGCGGCTAGCGCAGGCGGAGCCACAGATGGTGGTGCTGGTTGTGGGCGGTGGTTGTTGCTGCTTCCCTGCACATTTTTTATTTTATTTTATTTTTGATTTTATTTTTGATTTTTTGTGATTTTTATTTTTATTTTTTTAAATTTTCTTAAGCAGATAAAAAATACAATTGAAAATGAAGGTGGATAATGGGTCAAGATGGATTTGATGGATTATGATGATGGTGGTGGTGACAATGAAAATGATATGGTTGTGAGACAAGAAGGAAACAAAATATTAGTTAAAATAAAATAACAAGAGGAATGAGAGGAAATACTTACGTTATGTGAGCTCGATGGGAAGCTCGTGATGCGGGGACGGTGGTCGCCGCAGATCTCGCCTAAAGGAGGTCGTCGCTTGAGGAGGATGCTTAGCCGTTGTCACCAACAAAACACTCCAAGATATCTCCTTTTTCTATTAGAATGGCGGATGACAAAAAATGTGGATGGGGGGATGGATAAAAAGAGAAGAGAAAGGGAGATTAGAAAGGTGGTGGAGTTGAATGAGAGGTTAGATTATTGGTGGAGTTGAATGGAGGTTAGATGAAGAATATGATGTGAAATGGGAGTTGGTGGTAGAATAAAAAGAAGAGAGAAGTTAGTGTAGAGAATGGAAAATAAATAAAAGAAAAGGAAATAAATAGAGTAGTTTACTAAAATACAATAAAATAAAGAGAAAAGAAAGTGGAGAATTTACGAAAGTAAAACAAAAAAAATCATATGTACACACTTTTTTACTTTTCTAATTTTAACTTTTTTATATTTTCAATAAAAGATATTTAAAAACTAAAAATAAAATAAAATAATAGAAATAAAATAAAAAAAATAAATGATTTTTTGGATTTTTACTAATTAAGAAAAGTAAAATAAAATTGGGAAAACAAAAAATATGTGCAATATATACAATGTACACATAGGTCTCAAAATCCAAATTTTGCAAACGAGCTCTGATTTTAATGAAAATACTTGCATTGGATAGATAATTTTCTTACTTAAACTTTAAAAGTGAGTTTGGTGAATTTAGAGTTCATACGGAACGAGATATTGGTCGGGAAGTTGGACTTTACTGTTTTTTTATCTTAGGGATCTAAGAGTATTCATCTGAGGTGAAATTTATTTTGTATTTTTTTGTACATTTTTATAAACAAGTCAGAGAAAGAATTAGCCATAAAGGAGTTAAAATGTATTTATTAAAAATACATGAAGTTTGGGCTATTTACATGTGAAAAACTCCTTTATTTTGCGGCTTTTTATTGTTAATTTAATGTTTACATTATAATACGCAATAATTGGTGTATTTTATTTATAAGAGCTATTTTATTAATTTATTGATTTTATGGACATTTATTTGAGATTTTACTCAAGGATTTTGTTAAGATTAATATATTGAGATGATGAATCACGATTTTATCACCCCCTATACTTAAACTTAACCCCTAACTATGCATGTGCATACAAGACTTGATCCGTTTAAGAACTCTCAATTTTCGAGATCCTAAAATTCTAAGTTGAACCAAGCTCTAGTAAAAAAAGGTATCCAATTTCCCCTAATCATCAGACTCTCTATGTATACATATATAATAGGGATATGACTTAAGTGTTGACTGCGGTTACAAGAGCAAAGTCGCAACTTCACCCGAGGTTCCAGTCCAAGAGGCTCTCCTAAGAACCCGATCCTCAACACAATGGAATAAATTATTTCTTATATCCAATCCACCGTCTCTTTAGTTGCCAGACTTGAAAGTGTAGATGGAAGGCCGAGTGATGGAGCGCACAGGAATGTGTCATTTATTCTCTCCCTCTCGTTGAATAAGGAACCTCTCGAGTGCCTTATTAACTCAACACATGTATTTTTTGATTATTGATCAGTGTGTCCGTCAAGAGAAGTTGGAGTCGCCTGCACTTGTTTTCCTGGGAGTACACCGGGGTGTGCCTTTTTTAGTATCTAATATACCTTCTGCACCTAGACTTGTAGCATTTACGATGTAGAGCCCTTTTTTGGTGCTAGCCCGACTCCTGGTCCTAATAGTGGTGATCCAAGTGGATACTTTGAAATGGTTGGGAGCTCCCCTTTGGTGGAAGCTCTTTGATAATTGGCTTTGTATGGTGGGAGCTTTTCTTTCAACATTTCTTTCTTTTCTTTGCTTTTGATTTTGGGTAGCTCCACTGCTTTTACCAAAAGTTGACGTACACTGATCAACAAAATTTCTATATTTCAGCACACCCTAGTACATAGGTAAATGTCAAGAGATAGTACAAGAACCATGTTCTCATACCGGCTAAAGGTGCCGACACTCAGGTTTCACGAAGCCTTCGTTGATTTTATCCCATATTCGAGCATCATCAAATCAGGTCCAAACTCAAATCCCTCATCCCAATTCCTTAAGTGAAATTTCAACTCACCTCATCACAACAACAGTCGTGTAAGTGAGGTGCTGATCACATTCTTAATGTAGAGACTAAGTAAGCAATATCGCACACAAACCTTTCAAAGTAGGGAAATGTGAATAATTAGGTCAAAGACCCTAATGACCAAGGCTGGTTAACTCAAAATCTCAAGACCTCATAAACCAAGTGTTCTGGAACTTCACTAGTCTTGTGTGAAAGTGTAAGTGTTGGGGACTAAACCAACTCATTAATTATTTTTTTTTGTGATTTTGATTTTTATTTTTTCTGAAAAAGAGAGGGAAAAGAAGGAAAAAAATTTTTGAAAAAAGATTTTTTGTTTTTTTTTCAAAATTTATTTTAAAAGAAAGGTAAATAAAAAAGGACACACTTTTTTTTGAAAAGAAAAAGAAAATAAAAAATTGATTTTTTTAAAGAAGAAAGAGAAAAAATTGAAAAGTTTTTTTATGAGATAAAATATTTTGTTTGAAAACCCTTTTTGGAAAGTTTTTTTACTGATAAGAGAATTTTTTTCATTTTTTTCATTTTTTTATGAATTTTTGTTATACATCTTATTTACAACAATTTACCCATAACCCCTTGTTTTAATTACAAGTAGGATAAAGTACGAGTTACAAGTAAAGTATATATGTAATATATACAAACCCACCTATACTTAGCAGGTGCTATTTCCTCATGGCACTAGGTGACAAAAAACCATGGCACGTACTAACTATAAGTGGGTGAAAAGAATATAAGTGAAAAAGAATATAAGAGTGTGGATAATACACAACAGGCATCGGCCCCCCATACTTAGGCTCTGGTCAGCCTAAGTATTGGAAAGGACACAAGAATGGGGGGGGGGGGCGATGAGAATGGGAAAGAACATACAGAAAGAAAATAAAAAGAAGAGACAGAGCAAATCGGGTCACTTACCCCCTGTACTTAGGATCTAGTAATCCTAAGCATACCACAAAATGAAAACGATACGGAATTGGAGCGAGTGATGCGAATCACGGGGAGGGAGGGACATAAAGGAAGGAAAATCTGTACAAGGAGCAGTGAGTATGTACAAGGATCAAGAAGGTTTGTGACAGACCTTCTTGCATGAGCGAGGGGGTGGGTAGTATACATACATGTCACTGTCAGAATCGTCCTCAGAGGAATAATAGTGAGGGGTTGGGAACATCAAACGAGGGTTGACACATGACTGCTTGCTCAAATACGGCTTCAGAGAAAACCGAACTGAGCTCACTCGTATAGATCACCTCATCCGGACCCGAAGAGGACTCCTCATAAAGTTCCTTCCCTGGTAAGACGAAGGTAACTTTCTTAGTCGGTTTTCTAGAACCTGAAGCATCAAGAGGAAGAGGAGAGTAATACGTCCTGAGGAGTTCGGGGGAACACCTCGAAGAATCAATACTCTTCTTCTTCTTACTATATAACTGACTAGAGGATGGAGCAATCGATTTATCGAGATTGGTCAATTCGGTCCCAGTTATCTCTTTAGGTATAGGTCCTAGGTGGTGTGTTTGAGGTACTGACCAGAGGTTCATCATTAAATGAATCACCATATGCATTGTAATACTCCTGCATGGTCAGCACACGTCGTTGGTATGGCACGGTGTTTCTCAGTTGGCTTGGCATTTATCGGCTCATGCGTCAGATCATCTAAAAAGTCAAGGAAATCATAAATGATCGTGTCCGACTCATGGGTAGCTTCTGGTGTGAGTCCTCTCTAGAAGCCATCACGGTGGTGGTGCTGCAAGCAGTGGGCGGTGTGGAGGTGTAGGGAGTCTCTGAACCAATGGTTGTCTGGACAGTCGGTATCTCAGGTGTAGTGTAGAGACGAGTCGACTGCCTCTCGGAGGTCACGACTGTCTGTGACTGTACGGATTACCTTAGAATATCGCGTGTCCTCAAAGATTGGGTAAGGTCAGAGTACTCCCAATGCAGTGAAATCGATCTCCCGAGTCTCACAATCTATAGTTGCCTTAGCCAAGGCTAAGAACGACTTCCCGAGAATGATCGGAGACTGGGAGAACTCTTCTCGGTGCTCAATGTCAATGATCGTGAAGTCTACCTGCAGTAGAGCACCTTAGAAAGTAATGATGACTGAAATGGTTCCTCTCGACCATTTAATGGACCGATCATCCAACTGAACGATCTCTCTTGAATTCTTGGCAGATCTGAGTTTGAGCTTAGCAAACACAGAGGTCGGGAGGATATTAATCGGTGAGTCATCATCGTTCTTGCATGGGTGAAGGTGGTATCTTTGATTTCACAATCAAACCTAGGCAGACGCTTCACTCTGCGGCTCTTGGTTTTCTCCCTATCACAATAGAGGTGGTCATAGACACTATATGTTTCTCAGTCCTTGTCCTCTTATTGCCCGACCTTTTAAGCATCAATTTACTTCTCACAAATCTTTTAAGGTCGGGAAAGTGTTCAATGGCCATTATTAAGGGAAGCTCAAAAATCTACTCTCTATCAAGTGCTTCCCTAATTGCAGGATCCAATTTTTTTAGATCTTTTCCTTTTTCAATTTTTATGTTATTTTCTGGTTTTTCAATTTTTTGGTCTTTTGGATAGGTGAAGGAGGAATAGGAGAATGTACAGACTCAAGTTTGGAGGAAAAGTGGTTAGTAGAAGAGGAATGTAGAAGGGACTCCAGCTATACGTGATGTGTGGTCAATCCTGTGTCTTTCAGGTTTTCAAAATTCAATCCGCGAAATCTATGATCTACGCTCCTACCTGGACTCTTGGTTGTTCTAGAAATGTCATCCTCCAATAAATTCTCATGACACCTCATGAGTGAAGTCTGCACAATTGGAGGATACTGCTGGGAACTCAGGCTCTTATAATCAACACCTTGACTTAGGCGTGTAATGTTGGGTTGAGTATGGCTCGTCTGTATGACATATGTTGGTCGGAGCCTCATAAGGTGGAGTCAGTAGACATGGGGTCTGTAAATGGACCGCATGAATCCAATCCCCTGTATATGTTGGCTCTCCGAATGGTTGATATGAAGGCCGATCAATGTTGGCTTGATCACTCAGGTCAATCAAGTCAGGAATATCATGTAGTCCAGGCCTCTCAATTCAGTCTGTTTGTTCGACCATGTTCTACCCTAAGGTCATGTCCGGATGTGCATAAGTCAATTGTTATCCGATCCCAACTCGAGGTGAGAATGATGTCCGTGGGGGCAACTGATTCTGCCAGTCATTCATCTCAGCAGTGGCTTGCTCTTCTATCTGTTCCTTGACTCCAGCAAGCGGACGAGAATATTGTGAGTCAATCTAGGGTGGATGTGGGTCAGGGTTGTAAGAATATGAGGTAGGTGAGAAGGATGAAGAAGTGGGTAAGTTAATCGAAGTTCTGACTTCGCAGTCTGGGTGTGGGTACGAGGAGGAATAAGAGGGTGGAGATGGTCGGAATAAGATCGAAGAAGAGTGACATTGATATGGTGACCAAAATTCTGACATCTTGGAAGGGAGATGGAGGAATGAAGCAGATCGAGGAAGAAAGCGTGCAAGTGCACCAAATAACACACAAAACAAACAAACAAACAGACACAAGAACAAACTCCGGGTTCACCTACTCAACACAATGGTGGTCACAAGAGTCCGATCGTTTATCTTTTCAATTTTAATTAGGTGATAAATCAAGATAAAAGTCAAATTACGCAATGATTAATAAGTAGGTTTTGGGCACTATCCTAGGGATGCGTCCTCACCTCTCAACAATCACAATAACCAAGCATACTATGAAGGTTTTGCTCTCCCAAAATAAGTGTTAATTTTATTTAATTTTTTTGGTCAACTCTGATTAGCAGTCCCGATTTTAAGTTCAGTTATCACTTGATTAATCCACCAAACACAACACACCTAATGATCAGTCCTGATTTCCTTTTAACCTAAGCTTCAAAATCAAGGGGGAAGGGAGTCGAGAAAAACCAATGCAAATAGTGAAATCAATGATGCATGCTCAGTCTAGAAGACTTACAGTGATCCTCACATCCTACATGCGGGATGCAAGGTGGAATTGAATTTTTATACTATATGAGATGCAAATAAGAAACCGTTCCTAGACAGGCAGTTCTATTAGCGAGTGATGAACAAGTTAATTTGAGCTAATAGCTCTGCGGTCTAAGCATGTCTCGTTAAAAAGTGATGTGTGGTCCTAAATATTACAAGCACAAGCAATAAATGTATTCTAATAAAAATGCTCTAAGAGCTACGAGTGCAAGTCCTATTCTACGTCGATCAACCACACGAACACAAATGGGTCAAATGTCCAGTCCGGATACAAGCGCGGGCTCTCAAACAAGAGCCGCTATAAAGAGCGAATTACCTAAATTATTACAATATAATAATTGCAAAATTTCTCGCAAAAATAAATTAATTCTCCTTCATCTCCAGCAGTTGACGCATGTCACGTCTGTCGACCTCTGATGCACTCCAAGCCCACCGGGCCCTCGCAAGAAAAATAAAATATATGTTAGAGAGATAAACTACAAAATATATACAGAAGATGAGTAAAAAATAACTAAGAAAAATGGATTAAATCATAGAGATGGCTCAGGGATCAGACTACCGAGTGAGAGAAAACCTAAATCAAATTTTCAAAATTAAATCCTAAGCCATTTGCCTCCCCGGTAACGACACCATCTGATCGATCCACTGAGCACGTGATGTAATTTGCACTTCTTGTAATACGGGTACTTAGCGAATCGTTCAGAATCAAATCGAAGATCTCGGTAAAGATGACTCGGCTTTAATTTATATCCCGAGTAAGTTCGGGGTCGAACACATGGAGGCAAAGGAACAACTTTGGGTTGATTTATAAAAATTAAGTCTAGGTTTCCAATGCGATTTTTTTTATAATTTTTCATTGCAAAAATAAATGTTAATGCAATATGTTGGAGAATCAAGTGAATAAGAAAGAAAACATCAACTTAGCCAAATTAATATTAATACAAAATTAATTTAATTTAGCTAAATTATATTTTCCTACAAACTTAATCTAGTGATGAATGCAACATATTTTTTTTGGAATTTTATGGATTAAATACGACAATGAAAAAACACACTTTTTATGGGTTTTTTCGCAATTTTTCACACAGACAGAATGCAAAAAATATGAAAATTTTATGGGATTATAAACATGATGAAGTGAGTCTACAGTAATAGTGAGTAATTAATTCTTAATAAATCCACACTATCAATTCCTCCAGATACCAATTTATCTCAGAAAGATATTTGTATGGGCAATCCAGGAGAGTTGAAATTTCACAAAAATAATATGTGTAAATTTAATTAAAAATTAATTACGAAAATCACTCTACAATTTATTAAGACACAAGATAACTCCAATTTTGATGAAATTTGAAAAGGAATTACAGAACATGTCAAGGCATCATCTACGATTTTTGTGGAAGTTTTGGAGCAACAGTGAGTTAGATATGAATTTAAGAGCTCAAAGTGGGTAAAATATGTAATATTTCACTTAAATTTTTTTAATTAATTATCCAAGGCTCACAAAAATCTAAAATAAATATTCAAATGATAGAAAGTTACTTTCTCAACGTCATGTCATTTTTAATTAAATAAAAGGGATTTTTACCTGGCAGACCCTACAAACTTTTTAAATTACCTCTACGACCTTTTGCACAACATAATTACCCCATAGACCCTGTAAATTAACCCAAGAACCCCCACGAGCTTCAAAAAGATTACCCGTAAGGTTCATAGGGTAAGGTTTGGCAAGTTTACAGGGTCGAGGGGGGAATTAGATTGTTTCAAAGGTCGTAGAGGTAATTGACAAAGTTTATAGGGTCTGCCGGGTAAAAATCCCTAAATAAAATGGGGCAATATAGAGGTCCAAATTAAAAAAATGAGGCAATATAGAGGTCTAAATTAACAGGACTATCCGTGCAATACAGAAATAAACTTAAACAGAATAAAACAAGAACAAGGATTATTTCATAATTACAAAAAAATTTACGAAATAAAAATGCAACTATTCCAATAAAAAATATAAACAAGAAAGCACCTTCTTCTTCGATTCAACGGCACCGATCAAGGGCTTGAGGAGGTAGGGGGCGATGGCAGGCGGACCTAGCAGAGGCGTGGCCGGGTGCG
The DNA here is from genome assembly GCA_037367405.1 of Ottelia alismoides. Taxonomy (NCBI): domain Eukaryota; kingdom Viridiplantae; phylum Streptophyta; class Magnoliopsida; order Alismatales; family Hydrocharitaceae; genus Ottelia; species Ottelia alismoides. The sequence goes on along the minus strand of JAZKJV010008423.1, from coordinate 495,178 downwards.
GACGGTCGCACATGGTCGTACGGAGGAGGGCGGAGCGGTGACACATCACAACGGGTGGCTGCGGATGGGTGAAGGAGCCGCAGGCTGGCGGTGCCAGCCGCGCGCGGGGCGGAAGCGACGCGGGCGGTTGTTGGAGGCGAGGACACAGGAGGCTGGTGCACCGCGTTGAGGAGGAGGGTCGCCGCGATGGCAGACGACCTGGGGGAGGCAATGCGTGGGTGCGGAGAGGCGGAGCAGGGCATGCTGGCAGAGGGGAGACACGGGGGCGACGGTTGTGTCGATGGAGGGAGGTGCACGTGCCCAGGAGGGCTACGTGGGGCGGCGCGGCTTGCCACCAGAGGAGGGGCGGCTAGCGCAGGCGGATCCGCAGCTGGTGGCGCGAACTGTGGGCGGCGGTGGAGCGTCGGTGGTGCAGGGGGCGGCAGTTATGTGATTGAAGGGAGGTGAACACACCAGGAGGGCTGCGTGGGCGGCGCGGCTCGCCGCGGGAGGCGGGGGTGGCTAGCGCAGGCAGAGCCGCGGCTGGTGGCACGGGTTGTGGGCGGTGGTGATGCGCCAGTGGTGCAAAGGGGGCGGTGGTTGCGGCTACTGCTTTCCCTGCACCTTTTTTATTTTTTTTATTTTTTTGTGATTTTATTTTTTTAAATTTTTAAATTTTCTTAAGAGGAGAAAAATGCAAATGAAAATGAAGGTGGACAATGGGTCAAGATGAATTTGAGGGATTATGATGATGGTGGTGGTGATGATGAAAATGATATGGCGCTGTGGACAAGAAGGAAACAAAATATTAGTTAAAATAAAATAACAAGAGGAATGTGAGGAAATACTTACCTGAATCTTCATCGGATTTACGGAGCAACTACGCTGGACTCCTATTGTCGCCTCGATCTGATCGGTGAAATAAAAAACAGAGAAACTATGCGAGCTCGTGATGCGAGGACGGTGGTCGCCGCAGATCTCGCATGAAGGAGGTCGTCGCTTGAGGAGGATTCTTAGCCGCTGTCACCAATAAAACACTACAAGATCTCTCCTTTTTCTATTAGAATGGTAGATGATGAAAAATGTGGATGGGGAGATGAATAAAAAGAGAAGAGAAAGGGAGGTTAGAAAAGTGGTGGAGTTGAATGGGAGGTTAGATTATTGGTGGAGTTGAATGGATGTTAGATGAAGAATGTGGGGTGAATGGGAGTTGGTGGTAGAATGAAAAGAAGAGGAAAGTTAGTGTAGAGAATGGAAAATAAATAAAAGAAAATGAAATAAGTAAAGTATGCTACTAAAATACAGTAAAATAAAGAGAAAAGAAAGTGGAGAATTTACAAAAGTAAGATAAAAAATCATATGTACATATTTTTTTCTTTTCTAATTTTAACTTTTTTGTATTTTTAATAAAAGATATTTTCAAACTAAAAATAAAAAAATAAAAAAACAAAAAAATATTTTTTTTGTATTTTTACTAATCGAGAAAAGTAGAATAAAAATGGGAAAACAAAAAATATGTATAATATATACAATGTACACCTAGGTCCCAAAACTCAAATTTTACAAATGAGCTCTGATTTTAATGAAATCACTTTCATTGGATAGATAATTTTTCTAACTTAAACTTAAAGTGAGTTTTGTGAATTTGGAGTTCATACGGAGTGAGAATTCGGTCAGGAAGTTGGACTTTACGGCTTTTTGTCTTTGGGATCTAGGAGTATTTATTTGAGAGAAAATTTATTTTCTATTTTTATATTTATATATATATTTTTATTAACAAGTCAGAGAAAGAATTAGCCAAAAAGAAGTTGAAATGAAATTGTAAAAATACATGAACTTAGGGCTATTTGCAGGTAAAAAACTCATTTATTCTACATCTTTTTATTGTTAATTTATTTTATAATATACTATACAATAATTAGTGTATTTTATTTACGAGAGTTGTTTTATTAATTTATTAATTTTTTGGATATTTATTTGAGATTTTACTCAAGTATTTGATTAATATATTGAGGTGATGAATCGCGAATTCATTATTGGGTTTTTCCCTCTTGCTGATATTTTGTTTATTGTTCGTGTTCCTAATGAATAAAAGAAATTTAAAGGGAAAGTTTGCTTACATTTGAAGTTAAAATATCTAAAATGAAAGATTTAATGATGCATTGTGGTTATATGTGCACATTATATCTATATTATGATCATAAAAAGAATTTAGATATACTTTGCATGAGAATGGATATGTGTAACGAAGTTTCAAACCTCCTTGCTAATGTTTTCATACGATTTTCCGTCTCTAGGAAGCGTCTTGGTTGTTTATTTATCTTTCTATCTCCGTTTAATCTTTTCGTGGTTTAGTAATCACTTTTCTGTCACATTGACTGTTGTGCTTGGTTAAACGAACAAGTATACGATATACCTTATCAAACAAAAATATCATTATCCTTAGGCCTCGTTTGTTATGCAGAAATAAAGGGGAGAATGGAATCACCCATTCCTCTATTTGTTAGATCATATTAAGGCATGAACGATGATTACAAAGGAAATCAGATTCCCTCATGCATGGGACTTGCATTCCTAGGTACCCCATGAGATTTGGGATTCCATTCCTTTCAAATGCTAATGAAAGTATTCTTCTTCAATATTTTTTTATTAATATATCATTATTAAAGATATATGGTAATCGACATGGGTACACATTTTTCTTTTTTGGATATTTTTTTGGACACCGATGAGGATATGTTTTTTTTGGATATGGATATATGGACACTGACATGGATACAAATATATGAATGCAAAAGGTCAGATAAGTTACAAATATATGCATATATGGATGTGGGAATTTTTATCGGTTACACGTATAATACGGTTCAATTGTTTTGAATACGGATACAAATATGGTTATAAGATATTCTAACGGATATGAATACATATATATTAAATATATCTATATATGAATAAAATATATCAGATATGATTTTTTTGCGGATATAGATACAAACATGGATATGTATTTTTTGTATTTTTTCGAAAATAGATATGGACATGTATATGGGATTTTTTCTAATATGGATATGGATACTGATGCAATTTTCATTTTTTTTCTAAGACGTGGATATTGATTATATTCTAACAGATACATATGCGACATGGATATGTGTTTTTATTTTTTTTTGGATAACATGGATGGAGATTTTTTTTTGCGGAAACAGATATAAACATGGAAATGTGTATAAGTAATGGGTATTACTACTTGACAACTTGGGCTTACGGATTTTGGGTGGTTGTCAACGAATCCATTTGGATCCGAATCCAACAAGTTGTCATGGCCAGTTTTCCTCGATAACGAATCGGAGACTTAAGCCATGGACGTTACAAATGATATCAGAGCCAATTACTCTCTGATAGTGGAAAGAGCTACCCGAGAGGTGGAGCCACTCCTACAAAGAGATATGAGGAAATGATTACCCAGGCGTGCAACTGTCATTGTCACTACAAATACGTGATAATGCCATGTCGCAACTAGGACATTGCGAATATAAATGGGAGAAGTTATAGCACCCATACCCCAAACACCAGTCCCACATCTAAAACTCCACAAAGTGTGAGAGTGTGTTATAAATGGTGGGGATTACTACTTGACAACTTGGACTTAACGATTTTGGGTGGTTATCAAACGGATCATTTTGGGCCCTAATCTAACAAGTTATTAGGTCAGTTTTCCTCGATAACGGATCGGGGACCTAAGCTCGGACGTTACGCCTCTGATAGTGGAAAGAGCTACCCGAAGAGACCTAAGCCAGGAGTTTGCAACCACCACTAGTATTAATGAGAAATTAAATGGGCTACGTCGCAACGAGGATGTTGCGCATATAAGTGGGGGAGGTTTGTAACACCCCTAACCTTCAAACATAATCCCACAACTAAAACTCACAAAGCGTGGGTATGAGTTGTAAGTGATGGAGATTACTACTTAATAACCCCGACTTAAGAATTTTTAGTGGTTGCCAACGTGTTCAATTGGACACAAACGAACAAGCTGTCCGGACCATTTTTTCTCGATAATAGATCAGAGATCTAAGCCCAAGACGTTACAATATCAATAACTCAGAGGATACCTTGCTAGAAGGGAAAGTAAATTTTCAGAGTAAAGCTCATGATCATTGACTTCTTTTCATTTATCATGCATACGAAGGATCAAAGCATGGGCATACTTACGTTTATATGAGGCGGGGCACGTGCCACCCATATCAAAATCCCCTTGCACATTCTATTTAATCAGCTGTGATTAAATTAAATCAGTTACAATCATTGCTCACAATCTATTAAAGGGTAAATTACTAAAAAGGATCCCAATTATACTTCGATTATCAATAAGAGGACTCATTTTTCAATTATAATAAAGTGGGCCTGAACTTTCAACTTAAGGGTTTAACGTCGATATATAAAGCTCGTTGAAGCTTGTGGAGGCCTCTATCGAGACAAAAATATAAGATCAGACCCCTCTTTATTACAATTGAAAAATGAGTCCCTTAGTTAAGAATTGAGATATAGTTGAGGTTCTTTTTTGTAATTTTTCCTTTATCAATACACCACTTATCTTATATTAATTTGTCCCAATTACAGAAGACCCTAAATCAATATTCTTATCCGCTGATTAATCTTCACCCACTCTTAAATAATACAACTCAAGCTAACCCCCACCCATTCTCAAGTAATTACCATACTCCTCTAATTAGTAGGGATGAAAATGGTCGGATACGGATACAAACATAGGTATCATAACATCCTTATCTATTTTAAAATACGAATATAAATACGGATATCGACGAATGTGAAAAATGTGTTACCGTATCCTTAAAAATGAATACGAATGTAAAACGAATACGAATTGGATAGGAATAATACATAAATATTTAATAGATTAACTAAATTACACTTGTTTAAGATGGTTTACACATAAAATACAAGATATAGTAATTTCATAACAATTATATAAACAATGGTGAATACAATCATAAAATATTGTTATGCACAGTTATAAATAATTCTATTACTATACTTACGTACGAAAACACATATGCGAATACGAATGCGAATATTAGCGAATGTCAAAGTGATATCCATATTCGTATCCATTTTAAAACAAATACATATACGAATGCCAATATATATATATATATATATAGGATTTTTATCCAGAGGGCACTGTGCCCATTTGAGATAAAATGGGCCTCTAATTCCAGCCGTAAGATTTGTATCTCTCAATCCCTAAAAAATAGGAACCGTAACCAAAATGGAATTTCCTCTAATTGGAAATATTAAGCAATTCTATAATTAGTATACGTTTATGGAAACATGTATTGAGAGTTCAACGAGAGGAGATTGATCTGGCATTTTTGGATCTAGCGTTTTGCAAAGTGAGGCGATCAATCGTGGAAACAGAGGAGAACATTTTTATCTATTGCAAGGTATTATATTTCGATTAGATTTTTATTTTCGTATTTTGATTTGAATCTGATAGTATGTAGAAAGAATTAATTTTTTTGGACATTTTGATTTGAATCTGACTGTTTATAGACCAGATTTTGATTTTTTGTTATGTTTCTGGATCATGAGAAAGTGGGATTTGCAAAGATGAATTGCGATGTATGATTTCTCTTTTGATTTCAATTTCAAATGATATTGACTTGCGATTGGGTTTGTATCATGAAATCTCAGAAGGAATGATAATCAATGATTTGTGTTTGGATATTGAGTTTTAATTTGAAAACATTTAAAAAAATCATAAGGATACTGATATTGTATCAAAAGTTACTGGAGTAACTCATCAAATTACTTATGCTTTGCACCGAGTTACTTTTATAAATATAATTCTTACTTTTCATGGACATAATTTTATCTTTCATGATTAATGGTTCATATTAGGGATATTACTGACAATTCATTAGATGTTACTTGTGTATGAATTTATTCTTACTGAAATAGATAAAGATATTACTTAAATAAATGTATCGTCTTCCAACATAATATGTTACTGATGTAATTCTTAATTTTCATGTATATATATTTCTCTTACATAGTTATTGATTCATCTTACAAATGCTACTGACAATTTATTATTTCAGGTTTGCCAGATGTCTGGACACTTATGTTTCGTGGAAGAAAAAAACAAGAAGTGTTGATGATCGTTGCATACTTATTGACTAAAGAAGCGAGAAGAACATATTTAACAATAATATTAAGAACAAATCATTCTGTAACTAATAAAAGAGGTCATTAACAAATACATTTACCGAGTACATAATTGATGTGTAACTATAATTTCAGTAACTAATAACAATGAGTAAGTAACATGGACATGAATCTTCAGTAATTGTGCGTATAGCTTCAGTAATATTACAACTCAATTATCTAACAATTATTCAGAAGTACTAAGTAACTATTTCTTCGGTAACAATCAGAACGAGTTCAGTAATATGAACATTTGTAATTAGTAATTGTTGTATAGACATTAGTAATTTATCTATTCATTAATTATCGTATGAACAATAGTTACTACAACTTCAGTTATAATTTCATTGAGTTCAGTAATATGGTCAATTGTAATCAGTAATTGATGTATTGACATTAGTAACTTTGTACAAGTGTTATTAGTAAGAATGATTGAAAGACAAGTAACACCCAACAAATAGCAAGTACTTATACACAAGTTATCAGTAATTTTTTACGAATAAAAAAACATACATGAAAAGTGGCATTGTACTAAGTAACTATATCATCAGTAACAATCAGAATGAGTTCTGTAATATGAACATTTGTAATTAGTAATTTTTGTATGGACATTAATAATTTATCTATTCAGTAATTATTGTATACAAAATAGTTAATACACTTCAGTAATAATTTCGTTGAGTTCAGTAATATGGACAATTGTAATCAGTAATTGATGTATTGACATTAGTAACTTTGTACAAGTGTTATTAGTAAGAATGAATGAAAGGCAGGTAACACCTAACAAATAGCAAGTAACTTATACAAACATTATCAGTAATTTTGTACGAATAAAAAACATACATGATAAGTAACATTGTACTAAATAACTATATCATCAGTAAGAATCAGAATGAGTTCAGTAATATCAACATTTGTAATTAGTAATTGTTGTATGGACATTAGTAATTTATCTATTTAGTAATTATTGTATGGATAATAGTTACTACGAATAGCAAGTAACTTATACAAACATAACAGTAATTTTTTAAGAGTAAAAAACAACATAAAAAGTAACATTGTATTTATTTCAGTAATGTTTGCAATGGCATCAGTAACTTTGTATTACGAAAAATAACTTTGTATTTATTTCAGCAACTCAACGTGAGTCGTATTTTGATTGTCATCGGAGGAAGGAGGAGATTCTCATGGTTATTTTTAGAAAAAATAATGCGGCAATTAATGAGTACTCAATTATAACTTAAAAAAGGGAATTAAATTGCGAGTTATATGCGGTGGGTGGTTATGGCAATTCATTCTTAGCGCTAAATTTAGAAACTAATCAATTTTACGCAGAACCACATGATCATCATCACACGGATGATTATGCGTGCCTAAAAATTCTCAAATCGGCACAGTGCTCTCTGGATAAGCCCTATATATATATATGGTGCACTTGAATTGAGGTGGCACCTTTCCTTGATTAAGGAAAGGTTTCATCTTAGGCCGTGGGATGAAGATTGTACGAAGGAGATTGAAACCACTATGTGATTTTCGATGGATTTCGTGGACAATTAACATTCCTATAATGAGGGATGGTTAAATTAATGCTAAATAAAATATTACACGTCACTAATCATTCTATATTTAGCAAATAAGCATGTTTAAGAACACAACATTTCGGCAAAATCTTGGTTTATTAAAAGCAACTTATTTTGAGATAATCTGTTATGATATTACAAAATTTTGTGCTATTTTACATCTTTATGTCATATTTTACAACATATAATCTACTGCTAATACGGGAAAAATGCTAAAAGACGTTGACATATTGCGTTTATTCAAATGAATTTTACACATATTAAGTAAAAAAAATTACATTCGGTTACGTAATAAAATACGAAATTGAAAAAGACATTGCAAACTCTCGTATACGCATATACATAATTAGAAATTTAGACATAAGGAAATGTAACATTGAATTACGTTATATATCTATAATTTACACGATACAAACGACAACTACAATTTTATAAAATATTTTACAATGTCATTATGATAACTGTAGAATATTTTTTACAAACTTTTAAACAAGCTTACCAACACTTTTCATATTTTACGTATAAATTGTATATTTTACAAAAGGCTACACTATTATGTTAATGTATATCTCAATTAATATATGAACGTAACGTATAGGAATGTATATTTATTTTCTCAGACTCTTGATCACCTATACTTACAATTGTATGTTAATATATTACAAATGTAAAATTTATTTTACAAGAATTGAGTGTATTTTACTGAGTTTTCTTACATTTTGCATTAAGTAATTGACAAAGTTGCATCTATTTTACATTATTAGTCTATATTTTACAAAAGCATGTTATATTTTACATCTTCATCTTCTATTCTACAATTTGAGTTTTCGCTTGGTTTGATGTTCCCGACTCTACAAATAAAATGGGAAGATATACATGGTAAATGCTGACAATGATGCTCTCATGGTGAAATTTGAATTATATAACATATTAAAAATTTTATCTTTGAAATTTTTGATGCTTTCAATAGAGAACATAAGCATTGATAACTAAACAATGTATGAAATCCTGAATTACGGATTTGAAAAAATTAAATTAGTGATTTTATATACAACAGGAAAATTTCGCTTTAGAATGAGATTGCAGATGATATGAATAATTTTTTGCGAGAAACACATGTCTGATTCAAAGAATCAAACGCTAAACGCAAAAATGAATCTTTTACATTAAAATTGTGCATAAATATTGATGAAAACATATACTGGAATTTTAAACAAAGGAAAAAAAGAAGAAGAACAAACATATTGAGTAGATGAAGATAAAATACTGACCTGTTTAGACGTAGAGAAGATAAAGCAGAAATGATTCTCAAAAGCAAAAGATAGCTACCAATGGTTGAAGAGCAAAGGAAAAAGGGGAAATGAAGTTTTCGATAATTAATTAATTACCAAATTAATGATTACTCATTGATTAAGTTAAATCAATTTGTAATTTAAAAATTCAAATTCTTTCTATTTTTAGACAAAACCGAAAACGAGCTCCCGTTTAATTTCAAAAAATACAAAACTGCCAATAATTCAAAATAAAGAGTTATGTGAGTAAATTAAAGCGAATTTAAGGAAATTAACATATGAAGTATATTCATAAAATAAAGTTACAAGAAAACCTAATTTGAAATTAATCAAAAAGAACTTACCGCATAAGGGCGACGACGGCAAGGCGGGCGATCTTCTAGCTATTCGATCCAGGAGAGAGCTTCCACTCGAGAAATCACTATCTAAGGATAAAAGAGGGACATCAGGCGACGATGGAGGAGATGCAATCCAACCTGGTTGAACCAACGAGGGAACGGGATGAAGACTCAGATCAATACAGTGGGGGTGCGAAGATGGAACTCCAGATCCATCGGCCGAAGCAGCAAATCAAAAGTAAGTATATTTTCATTTTTATACGACTATTTTAACAATTTTAGACAAATTTTATCTCTGGTAACTGGTATGAACAGAAGGACAACAACTACAATTTATCAAAACAAAGGAATTCGATGTTGATAAGGATGCTATGAAGCTTAATGATGATTTTGGAAGTATGAATACTTATTTTTACTTAGATATAAATTGGGTTTTTTATTTGTAAGAACAAAATCACTGATTATTTCAAACACAATATATTTTTTCTCTTCTTTAGGCAAAGGTTATGTACAACACAGGTGCTACATTGAACATTTTGTTCAGTTCATTGATAACCATAGACCCACGCCCAAACAACAAGCACTACTGTCAAAGACGGCTTTTGGGAGAATAATTAACATTAGCCATGTTGACATACAAAGAAAAAATCTTTAATGGTTGGTTGAGCAATACCAAGGAGGCAGAAATTTCAGATTTGGGAACAAGGTAGTGAGTTTCAGTGATGAAGAAGTTGGAGCAATTTTGGGCCTGCCAAGCTCCGGATTTTCAATAACAGTGAGAGGAAGACACCTTCAATGGAAATCTTTTATATCTCACAAAATGTTTGCAGAAGGAATGATTTTCAATAGAAGGAAGTTGAATAACATACTCGAGGACTACTACAATAGAGATGATGACAACTCTGTCTCTATTTATGTTACATGCTTGATACTTTTGATGTTTGCCACATTCCTTTTCCCAGACAGTTCTTATTCTTTTCCAAAAGATTTGTTACACTACGTAGAATCACTTGAAGATACAAGATACTTTAACTGGTCTGGGGCTGTAGCAAGGATGATACTATTCAACATGGATGATGTTGTGAGTAGAGTTCAGAAGAGAAGGGTAGGTTCATCAAGGGTAACTCTTGGTTACCTTACAGGATGTGTTGCCTGCTTATATGTGAGTATTTTTAAAATATATTTTATTAAATGATAAAAAAAATATTAATAACATCAATGTATCAGGTATGGATGATGGAGTACTGCTGCAAGGAGCTTGTGGTCAGTAGAGATCTTAGGCCACGAATAAGGAAGTGGGCTGGACCAATCAAAGGAGTTTCAAGAGCATTGGTTTCAATAAGTTGTGATCAAGTAAGCCTTTTTGAGATGATTAATAAAATACTGAATGACTCGTAATTTGATTTTTTTTCCAATAATAAATTATCTTGTTTATATAGATATTGCCTGCTTTACAACTTCAAAAAAATGAAATTGTAAAGATAGGAGCAGACGAGTATGTCTTTCCTTTTGAGAAGTTTACAATGGATGGTTTTGCGGTTAGAAGATCAGAAATTTTGATCGTACAACCAATCCCAGTACCAGATGATGCTTTAGAAAGGAAAGGAAAGCAACAGCTGGAAGAAATGACTGTCCAAAAAAAAGATGCTTGTGTTTCCAGTGCAGACATTGTAAAAAAAAGAAACAAAAAACATGTATGTGTGATGCATTTTCCATTGAGATAGAGGAGCTGAAAGAGAAGATCAAAGAAATAAGTGAAACATATAGGATAAAAGTTGAAGAACATATCAGAATAAATTCAGAATTGAAGAAGGAGAATATTAGGTTGATAACTATGATTACGGAGCTGAATGAAAAAATAAAAATGTTTCCTGATCATGATATGAATGATCTTGGTCATAAAACATTAGATTCAGAAGAAACTTTGGAGAATATATCTGGAAATAAAGATGAAGGTGACATTGATGACAATGACCAAGGCATGGATGCAACAACACGAAATGTATCTGATGTCAATGCAGGAGATTTGGAACCTAGTGACTCAGATATCGGAGAAAGACTTCAGAATTTGATTTCTGAAATCTGTGATGAAGATCCACTGTATCAATCTCAAGATACAACAAAAAAAGATTCACCTCTCAAGAGTGACATGCCTTCTTTCGATCTGAACATTGGTGACCATTCAAAATCAGAAAATGAGAACACACAGCCTATTACAAAAAGAAAAAAGAGGGAAAAAGTCACTGTGCAACAGAGCTCAATAATAAAAAGATTGAAACAAAGAAGAGAGGCAAAAAATTTTTACAAGAAGCAGAGAAGTAAGGGAAAGAGGAAATTGGAAGACAAGAGAGTGACACATCCAGTGAGGTAAGCCATAAAAAATAAAACAAATCCTTTTATGTCATTGAATACACAACTATGTATATTATAATTATGATATCAACTGTTTCTAACCTTGTCTATAATTGATTGAATAAGAATCAGTATCTCTGCGATCTAGTAACCGATTTCATTGGTTACGAAAAAGTGTCAGAACAGACAAAGAAAACGATCCAAGAATTTCTTCGCGATCCTGCCGACAAGTAAGTAATTTACCACAGATTTCATCTTTTATATGTAGAAATCATTAACTTTAGATATATAATCTTAATTAAATAAAATTCATCAGATTAAACGTCACATACTTCACTCCGGGAAATCGGAGTTGTAAAGGAAGGGATATTCATAACTTCTTATACGAAAGAATGATTGAGGATACGGTACGTATGTTTATAATATCTACCATTTTATATTTGTTTATGACCAAATTGTTTTTGATATTGTAGATAATCGACATGTTTATGGATGTGATGCACCATAAATACTGCACAACTAATGATCTTGTCCCATTTGTATTCACACCAATATTTCAAATGGTGAGATTATGATTACTGATGTAATTAATCTCAAATATCTTTAATCATCATAATTTAGTATTATTACTTGTATTTTTGCAGCAATATTTTGTGAACCTGGTGGTCAATGCTACGGAAAGTGAATTTGATAAGCTTGAAGAGCTATACAAAGAAGGATTAATCATGCCAGAGTTGGAGAAAATCTTCACTGTTATCCACACAAGAAACCATTGGCACCTTCTTGTTACCGATTTTAAAGCAAGAAAGTTCCTTTCATACAATTCTATGAAAGGAACAAAATTCCATAAGAAGGATGTATTGAAATGGGTATGAGATAATTAAAGTTTACATTTTATTAAAATTCTTGATTGACTGTTAATAACATTCTTTTTTAATTACATGTCAGTATGGATGGATTTCTGAGTACTTCATGGACAGCATACCAGATGACTGCCTTGCAGGTTGGGAGATCATTTACGTGCAAGATTGCCCGCAGCAACCTTCACAGAGTCTGGATTGTGGGATTTACGTGATGAAGATGATGGAGTACTTATGTGAAGGAAGGGCGTTGGACTTCACCTACGATGATATCGACAGATTCAGATCTGAAATAACTTCATTGTTGTTGACGTGTGGTCACATAGAGAACTCGACGACACAATGATAAAGCTAGATGACATATTAAATACATATCTTAGGGTTTTTTATTTTAAGTCAGAACTATGTACTCTTTAATTGTCTTAAATTGTGTAGGTTTCCACAGTTTCTAGTTTATAACTTCTTTAGAACCAAACATTTCATTTAAATCTAACGAGTAACCTATGTTTGTATTGACTATATGTTACATGTTGTATTTTTTTTCCAAAACCTGGTTTTTGCAGCCCAGGTAGCTGCCTTTTATTTCATCAACCATGATAGAACAAGCGGAGCCCTTCATGGGGGATTACAGATAAGAGTCATCTAGAACAGGAGATGATACAAAAAAGTAACTAAAATACAATCTGTTGTTCAGTCAGAATCTGGTCTTTACAGACCCAACACAGAGTACATTTGCTTAGCCATCTTCTTCCCAGTAATTGGGTCTTCTTCCTGCTTGTATTTGCCTCCTTCATAATGACTTTCAGGTATCACCGTTAGATGCAAAGGGACCTCTTTTTCAAATTCATCAGCTTGTATCTTCACGTCCATACTCCATGACAGAGATAAAGGGGGATCTTCCAAATCTTTCCATATGTCACAAAAAGAAAATTCAAAGGAATTAAGATTTTCCAGACATGTTAGAAAATAACCATGTGTTGAAAAGGGGTTACTTAACTTCTGTGCACACATCCATAGGATGCGTGCACTTCCTTAGAATATTGCCAAGGAATAATCCAGACTTCAAGTACCCAAAAAGGAATATCTCTATGTAATAACCAGCAGCAAAAATCCAGTCTTCATAATGCTCCAAAATGTATAATTCTCAGAGTCCACCCATAAGTGAAGAGTCATCAGAGTCTTTCAATTGATCCAAAATGAAACCAAAAGGATTAAGGCTTTCTTAGCAGAACAGAGTTTAGCTATTTAAAACAAACAAAAAGAAAGGTACTTAACTTCTGTGCACACATCCAATGGATGTGTGCACTTCCTTAAGAGCTCGCTAAGGATTTTCCAGGTTTTAAGTACCCAAAATTATTAAAAAGTCCAGTCCACATATTTCCAGAAATTAAGATTGCACAGAAGAGTCTACGTCCATAAGAAATATAGGAGAAGGTCTTTGATTTCTTCTGATATATCAAAAAAGAACCATCAACAGATTAAGAAATTCTCAGAAAAACAATAATATCAGTTATGATCAACTTTATAATTGTTTGTTAATCTTCATTATTGATTTATGATCAACTTTATAATCAACTGGCTTACTGCAATGTGTCAACTTTATAATCAAATATCTGAAATACTCAATGTTATGATAATACCAAGGGATACATCTGATCTGATATAACATAAATAGATAAATTCAATGTTATGATAATACGAAGGGATACATCTGATCTGATAGAACATAAATATCACATTGTTTGAATTCTACAAAAAAAAAAGATCAAAAAACAGAAATCATCAAACATACATATAAATAGATAATCTAAGTCTAATAAGCATCCAAACTTCAAAGGTCATTTGCATCCATGAATCTTTCAGAAGATTGGAAACCTGCAGACACAAACAGAATAAAAAGGAAAATAATAAGCAATATTAATATGGTTTATATTAGATGTATAAAATGTGGCAACAAATTATCAAAAAATATAATCTTACTTTATTAAAATTTGATCAAATCACTTTAATTTCATTCATTTTCAACTGCACAATAAAACACAAAGATTAGTGGAAAAAAAACATATCAATAAACAACGAATGATAAATATTTACCATGACTCGCAGATTTGTTATTAGGACAATTCCTGGAATCGTGTCCAACATTGTATTTGAGGCAAGATTTGCATTGTCGGCCTCTGTTTCTTCTCATTTCAGTTTCCGATCTAATACGATTGCCAACGCCCTTAGGTCTACCACCACGACCACTTCCTTTCGTTCTAGCAACGTTAGGTTCTTTAACAGCCGGTTCTGTAATCATATCTGGAACATTTGTATTGTTCACTGTTGTAGAACTCGACGAAGGTTTGTTACTTATCATGCGATCAATGCTGCTACATAAATCACTTAATCTTTCTTTGGCAAATAAGAATATATCCTCATCATGTTCAACAGAAGCTGAAATAATATGAGAACACAATTGATTTAGCTGAGACGACCTTTCTTGGTGTGCAACTGTCACATAAATAGGATAATTTCCTGATTTTTTAATGGTTCCTGTCCATCTTTTCATTATATATTCCTCATTCAAACGCTCCATGTTCTGTATCTTCAATACTGCAAGTATGTGCCTACATGGATATCCAAAGAATTGCATATTCTTGCATTCACAAACAAGAACGTCGTTTTCCGTTGACGATGAAACGCATAATTCTTCATCAGAATTCCCAATATATGACACAAAATACTGACAGTAATCCAGGGAGTTCAGATGAGTTCGAACATTAAGTTCCTTCACTTCGTTCAATTCATATCGAAATTTATAAAATATGAACTTGGTGTATATACGAACCATATGTACCTCCATCTTCCATTTGAAGTTTGATTTTGGAGTGTAAACATCGCCCATGTTATCCAGGTCATTCTCTCTTTCCCTGCGTCGTTGAATTGCACTTTGAAATCTATAGACAAATTCTAGCAAGGAGTTCTGTTTAGTGATGTGATGTTGCAAAAATGCATTCATACTTTCACTCCTCTGTGTACTACGCTGACCAGCCCAAAAATAATCCTTAAGATATAAACTAATCCATTTAAATCTTATACTATACTTCTCGTTCAACCAGACATTAGATGATAGATCATACTGATCAATTATCTTGCACCAACCCTGCTCAAATTCTCTTATAGTTATACTTTTCCATACAACTATGGAAAACGCAGATAGAACTTCGTTTATATCTTTAATCTTTCCAAGCTTACTTTTAAGCTTGGCCATTATATGCCAAGTGCAGAATTTATGAACAGTATGTGGTAAGCATATCCTAACAGCTGCACAGATTGCCGGATCTTCATCTGTGATTATAGATACTGGATGTTTGCTCATTACTTCTAGAAATCTCTCAAATAACCACGAGAATGACTCGGTTGTCTCCCTGCTCATGAACGAATTCCCAAAGAAGATTGTGTAACCGTGATGGTTAACACCACAAAAAGATCCAAATACCAGGTTGTATTCATTGGTCCTATATGTTGTGTCAAACGATATTGTATCTCCGAATAATTTGTAATCCTCAATGGAGGCACTATCAATCCATATACACTGAGTAAGCCTGTTATCATCATCGGTTGTGTAGGCATAGTAAAATTCAGGGGTATTGGCCTTACAACTTTCAAAATGTTCAATTAGAAGGTGCACATTCATCCCAATACGTTGTTTCTTCTCCTTTCTGTTCAAGTTATAAATATCTCGAACAATGCTACCAACTTGACCATGGACATGTTTATGAAAGCTGACTGCTTGGATACAGGTATATTTACATAATTCATTGACTTCACAAGCATTTTAGTGGCTTTTGAAAAACGTCTATTTGGTCTGAGGTATATGCGTTTAGATGGAGAAACAAGATCGTGATTGTGATCAGGTTCAAAATTCGATACAAACCAATCATTGAGATCAGGCCTATATGATACAGACATGAAAGCTTTGCACCCAGTCCTTGATATGCCAACACGACGCTCCTCCTTATAAAATATACATTCATCACTCTCATCACTTCTTGCATTGTCCACTGACATTGATTTATCTGTATTTTTAGAAAACCCCTCTTTCCAGCAAACAAAAGATTTAAATATAACTTTGCGCTCATTGGAAATCTTATCTTTACCAACTCTAGAGCTTGCTTTCCTAACATTGAATCCAATCTCGGTTGCGTATGCCTCATAAAAGTTATATGCATCTTGAATAGATAGAAATATTTGGCCTATATGCGGTGTGATAGCATTGACGGGGTCACTGATAGAGC
This sequence comes from Ottelia alismoides, assembly GCA_037367405.1. Classification (NCBI taxonomy): domain Eukaryota; kingdom Viridiplantae; phylum Streptophyta; class Magnoliopsida; order Alismatales; family Hydrocharitaceae; genus Ottelia; species Ottelia alismoides. The sequence continues at coordinate 478,266 of JAZKJV010008423.1, read as the reverse complement.
AGTTATCTGAAATTCATTAGAAATGTAGTTGCAAAAATTAGTTATTTTTAATTTAAATTATTACCTATAAATGTAAAATAATGACAGATAATATAAAATGATGCACGTATATGTAATTTAACTGGTATAATGGACTGGAAATGTCACCATTTGGACGATATCACATAGGATCATATGATGTAAAATGATGTTCAAGATTGTAAATTGTAGGTCATTAATGTAAAATACTGAACTATACGACCAAATATACGTAATTTATGTAATTTGCAATTTTTTATTAACAACAACATATAAATGAACAAAGGTTGCAAAGTTTTAAACATCGGTGTAGTTCAGCATACCTGTTTGATGTAAATTATCATCAGTTCGTCCCCCGAGTCCAATAAGTTCACCCTCTCCGTCAGATAACTAGAGATACAAAATATAATAATGTCACATATTAAAATAAAAAAGCCCAAAATGTTAACGCATATAACGACTTCGATTCAATAACCAGATCGTCTTTCAACCAAAATTAAAATATTTCTGGTGATTTGCATACATAACATTATTACAGGGAAATGAAAAACGTACATTACCTGAGCATTATCTCTGTAAAATTCAGGATCTGATGTTTCGCCGATTTCCATTGAGTTTCACGGAGATATGACGAGACATTCTGAATACTCGTTCAACGAAACGTTAATGAAAAATACATATTTTAGGAATAAAGAGAATTCAATTCGAATATAACCAATCCGCTAGAAAATAGGAATTCAATTGATTTCCACCATATCTGTCATCATTAATAGAATATGATAATTTTCTATAAATAGAACATCATTAATAGAGTCGTAGTGGTATCGACTCTCCAAAGGTGATTTTTACTATAACCGTCGATGTTAATCGGACGGGTAAGTTTATCTGTCGCACAGTGATTGAAATGAGGCGCCACCTCAATTCAAGTTTTTCCTATATATATATATATATGCACAGGGCGCATTAGCGTTTCAATGAGCACTCATTTTAGGCCTTACACGTGTATTAACAATAACTATATTTCTAATTATAGGCTACGACGTGTTTAAAAAAATCCTATATTTCCTATTATACAACGTCCTTAAAAATTGGAAGACGGTTTTGGAAAGAAGCAATTCAAATAAATGATTCCACGCGGATCCAAACGCTATGATAGTAATAAATATTATGCGGTCAAGTAAATGCTTATTGTGAGATCGGTAATATCAAGACAATGATCAGTAATTTACATCCAAATAGTTACATTGTACAGAATTTAGTAATATGTATAAAATGGTCAAGTAAATGTGTGTTGTGAGATCAGTAATAACATAACAAATGGTTAGTAATACCATTGTCGATGTAATGTGCATTGCAATAACAAATAGTTACTTTCTTACTTGAGCAATGCCCATGACTTACTGACCATTACTTTGTTATTACTGATATCATAGTAGCTATTACTTGAGAATCGTACACATTACTGAACATGTGATATAAGACATGGATATATACATTACTGAACACAAACAATAATTTACTTGATAACTTTATATATATTACTTGAGTATCATCTCTAAATTACTGAATTTTGTTCAAAGTAACAAAACGTATGAAAATTACTGACCTTTTGTTATGGTTTTACTGACATCACAACAAGCACTTACTTGTCCATTGTGTATATATTACTGAAATCTGCACCATGTAATAAAATGAATGTATTACTGACCGTTGTTTGGATAATACTGACATTACAACACACACTTACTTGTCCATTGTGTATATATTACTGAATTCTGCACCATGTAATACAATGAATGTAAATTACTGACCGTTGTTTTGGATATTACTAATCTCGCACAACTATTTACTTGACTATTATATATATTACTGACATGAGCATTTGGATCTCGATTTTCAGCAAGAAATAATCGATTCGAATGTTTTCTTTCTAAAACGATCTTCCTATTTTTTAGGACGCGATATAATTGGAATACTACTTATTGTTAAATCGCTTTGCATATTAATCTCCTTCCAAAAACAACATCCTTCGAAATAGGTAACCACTAAATTGGTAATACACGTGTGTGGCCAAGAAATGGTGCGCACCTAACTCAAATGGGCCCTGTGCGCATTGGATAATTTCCCTATATATATATATATATATAAAACAAATACGATAACCGATCGAATACGAATATATTAACATCCATTTTCATCCCTACTAATTAACCCCCATCTATTTGTTAATTCTTTATCCTAATTAACTAATTTATTCAAATGCAAGAGAATCCGATTGACTATTACGAAAAAATGAATATGTCTAAATTAAGCCTCCCGATTACCCCGTCATCTCCTCAAATTAGTTTCTTAGCATTACAATTATGAACCGATTATTTAAATTCATTTTATTTGCATTGAAAGTAGATAAAATACACGTGTTTTTGAATAATTTGTTCTCTTTATATACACCAAATATGTCCAATTTATAATATAAGCTATCGATTTTACCCATGTTTTGCAATGGTATCTATAACAATCTTATGCATTTAAATTTAATCACCTTAAACTTTTATAGTTATAATCTAAATACAAAAACTAAATAAAAAATGAAATTATGTTATTTAGCAACTAACCATGGCCAGATTATACCTGAATACAAACATGAGGCTTTTTTAAGATTTTTTTAAAGTTCATACAAGTATAAATTAGACATCATTATGCTTATATTAAGCTTTGAATAAAATACGAATCTAAAATATATCATATCTAAAGTAAAACACAATCCCCTATATAAAACAATAGAAGATTGTAGACACGTGTTACCAACTTACCGTAATACTCTACCTATTATTTAGGTAAATAAAATATAATTAAAAAATATGATAGAAAATCCTAACGCCCAACAAATCCTAACGGCACAACTAAACGGATCCAACAAACGATCCGAACACAATCCGAATATTCGCTCCATACCGCCAGACGCTGTTCTAATATGCCTCAACGCGCCCCCCCTTGGCCTTCATTTGGGTACGCTCCTCACCTCTCCTCCGATATCTTCCCCTCCCACTCCTCTGATCTGTCCTATCGAAACCCTAACCCCGATCTCCCCTGATCTCTCCCCGATCTCCCCATGGAGGGCTCCTCGGTCAACTATGCCCTCCTGGATCAGGTATCAACTATCTAGGGTTTCCAGTTTTACTGATCCGATCCACGGTTCCTTGATCTCTTTGGTGTTTACAGGTTGCTGGGTACGATCGGAAGGAGCTCGGGGATAGCCACGGATTCTGCGCTATCTGCTTGGAGCAGATCGTCCTACAGGAGACGGCGCTGATCAAGGGATGCGAGCACGCTTACTGGTTAGTCCTCTACTAAGAAAAAACAATTTTTTTAGTGTTATCTTCTGCCGTAGTAGCATGTAGGGGGTGGTTCATTTTTTCTTTCTCTCTTTTTTGTTGATTTTGGTTGGTTATGGGGGACGTGAAGTGGGCAGTGGGCTTTTGGTTGTATCGATATGCTGGTTAGTGGATTAGGTGCTGCCAAGAGAAATTTGGTGCGGGTGAAAGAATGTAAAAAGCTGCTAAGAAAAATTATCGTGAAGAATTCTGACGTGACTGTGTAGGTTGATCCGAGTGATCGATAGTATACTCCTAACCGATCTTATCATCTGGGTGATAAGAAATAGTTGACATGATAATAACAGAATTTATGAGTCTTTATAAGCATATAAAACCACTAGATGATAGTTTTGCACGGATTTGGCGATCAAGAACGATCGTCAAATATTTAGAAATTAGAATTAATCTATTGGATTTTTCCTAGAATCCCTTTCCTATTTTTTTTCAAGCACGAACTAGTGAAATGTCAAATACATTTGGATCCGTTTGCCAATTTTCTGTCTCTAGGAATAAAATAGTTATCTTATGCTTCCTACATCTGATTATTTTCTTTGACAAATTTACAGTGTTGTTCGATAATTATTTCTTCATTCTTTCTGTTGATATAGATAAATAGTGTTGCAACTTTATACGGTCATCCATTGGCTCTAAAAAACAACTTAGGGTGAAGTGAGATAAGCATATTTCACAGGTGATGAAATAGTGTCAAACTCAGGGCCGTCCCTGAGCCTCGTCTCAGGGTGCAATAGCCTAGGGCCCCGCAATTTTGGGGGCCCATCTCTAAATTAGCTACATATAGTTAGTTTTTATTATTTTTATTTCAAATACTAGGGATGAAAACGGATCGGATACAGATCAGATATACCTATTTCTATATCCATATTTGCTTCGTCTCTATCGAATACAAATACAGATACGAATATGATTCGGATATGTATTAAGGAAATCATATCCTTAAAAATATGGATAATATACGAATCAGATATTTATCGAATCTGAATATGGATCGAATAAAGAGCGAACCTGAATACAGATTAAATAAAGAGCTAATCCAAATATAAACCAATGAAAGAGTGAATCCAAATATGGATCCAATAAACATGGAATCCAAATACGGGTCTATTAATGATCATATACGAATACGAATTGATATTTAATCAAAGTTTATAATGATTTTAAAAATTGATAATGAAATACAAATAAGTTGCATCGTGACAAAAGGGATCGTAGGGGTGACATGCGTTTTTAACTAGAAGCAATAAGGGGGATATAGTTTCTTAAGAATAATTTATGGTTGGATTGTGAATATTCATTAAATAATATCTTTAGGTAACTTATTTTATTTTCCGTAAAACTAAATTTTATTATATAATTTAGGTTTTAAAATTAATGGTAGTTGTGATTGAGAAGTTATTTTATTAACATATATATGTTTCGATCTTGGACGGCTAATAGAACCTATCATCTTGGCCTGATTACCACTGCCAAATAAAAAAACTGATAACTTGATTATTTTTTCCATAACTATTATTTTATTGTTTTTTTAAATCATGTATTATTTTTATTATAATTAATTGTTTAGCACTTCTTGCTTGAATATTATTATTCTCTAACCTTATTTTTTTGGCCCATATGATATGAAAAATAGACATTAAGAGATGAAACTCTTAATTTTTTAAATATTTTTGTAATTGTAGTCAATAGATATATTTGCTTCTATGCTTGAATGTTTTCAAAAATCCTAACTTAAAAAAACAATGTCGTACATTTTTTTGCTAGCTATTGCCCATAGCTTTTGTTTGTATTTACATTCCATGAGTTGCATTATATCCATAGATGTCTATTTCGATTGTAGAAATTATTTTTATAATGTTAATTCATTACTTATTGTTTGATGCTCTTGATCATAAACATACATAGTTCTTTGTAAAATTTAAAGAACTTTGTTTATAAGAAATTTACATATTAAAAAATTAAAATTTTTTTATAGGGCCTTTTTCTTCTCTTTTGTCTAGGGCCCATGAAATGTCAGGGACGGCACTGGTCAAACTACATGAAGGTCCATTTCAAGTGTCTCGTCAATTATGGGAAAATTTAGTCAGATTACTGTCTCAAAATAGGTCTATGGTAGCTTTCACATGCACACATAAGTTAGTATTTCTTTTGACTAGCAGTCAATATACACGTAATTGGTCTTCGTCGTAATAATTAGAGATTTCATGAGCACCTCTTTGTTAATTGACCCTATAGATTTCAACTTCTGATCAAAAGGTTTTGGAGTGCTTTTGTTACCAATGGAATGCAATGGTGCTACTGTGGTTGGTGTAATCCATTAATCCAATCAATGTATTATGTTCACCATTTTTTTATTTTTTCTTTGACAATGGCACATGCAATCACCATAACATTGCTCTTTCATTTTATATATGTACAATCTTGTTTCCACTTTACCACTTTCCGGTTTTATATTCACGACTTGCTACCGAAACCTTCGTATTCTGTTTGTCAAAATTATTTATCTCAATGTCTCTACCATTATCTTTGTTTACTATGGATAGCTGCTAATAATGTTGCATCGATGCCACTTTCTTACTAATTTTAGCATTTCATTTTCATTCCAACTGCATATTGCATGAAGAGAACCTACACCTGCAATCTGCGCCTGTCATGAGGTTATTGTCATAAGTGACAACATGGTTTTTTTCTAGATTCGTAATGAACTTTGGTATGGTGGGAATGATTTAGTTAATATTTTGCATGTCTTGATGCTGAAATTAACTGTGTCATAGGCATCTTTGTTACTGATTTCTAACAGACCCATATATACATGGGCCTGGCCACCTTGTTCATTATTTTAACAATATACGTACATGACATAGTCCAAATGATGAGCATGTATCCTTTCATCAAGAGTGTGGACAACATAGCTTTAACAAAAAAGAAGTTATAAGTATGAGTATGGCCAAATACCACTTATATGCTATGGTCATATGGTCTTGGAAAAAGATCAAGCATCTTCCAACCGGCATCTTCTGTACCACATTAGCTCCAGAACAGCAATAATACATTGCAGTACTGGGACTTAGTAAATTCTGCCAAATCTGCAGCAAACAACCAAAATGAAGCATCGGAATCATTTAGACCTTTCAGCCTCAGCTCAGTCAGATAATATGCCATATTTCTTCTGCAAAAATCAGCCTAATGCACAATGAGCCCACTTAAAAGCAAAGAAGAGGGTATACCTTTGGACAGTACTAGTTCCAAACCATAATTATGCTCATGTCAGGGATCATGTGTTAGTGGATTGGAGAGCCTTCAAGCTATTTAGCATCAGAATCAGTATTGGAAGTGTAATATGACACGATATCTATCAGTTTGAGTCAATCTTCCTTAATAATGACTGACTTAGGGGTGTTTTTGCGTTGATTTTTCTTAATGATGTCCTACTTCAATTGTTTGGTGGTAGTGCAGTGTTCCTATCACCCAAAAGATCAGAGTTCAAATCCCTCCTTGTGGGGTTGCATTAGGTAGCCAACAACCGGCATAAAAAATAGTCGGATCTTTCAACATGGGTTTGAACAGGAATCCATGTAGCCTACCCTACTTAAAGTGGGAGAAGGCCTTACCATTTTATATAGAAGTTTTGAGAATTGTTATTCATGTTGCATTTATTTTGCTAGTGGTTTTTATTATGTATACTATATCACAGTATGTATGCAATTACTACTTGTTATATCTCTTCTTTTGGTGTTCTTATCTCTATAATTTTATCATATAGTACATTGTTATATTATTCTTTAGTCATCAGACATATAATTTCATCGACATATATTAATTTCTATTTTCTATACATATATTCTTTATAAATTGAGGCTTACACGTTACCTCAATGGAGGAAAATCGCATCGTTCGCCTCATATTTTTTAAAACCTTGCTTGATCCTGCCTTTAGTTTGCGGAAGACTAATTCATGCAAATTGTATGCATTTTATATAGAAATTTGAGAATAGACTGACATGGTAGAAGGCATCTTGTCGTTCAAGAGGCGACTGACAAGGATTGGTGAAAGTGGTCCTTTCAACTATCATGGTATTTTTTGTCATCATGATTCTAACCTGTCGAGGTTCAGAAGCGTCTTATGTCATTGTTGAAGTGTTTTTTTAAAGCATCTACCAGGGAGTCAATGTGCAGCCCCCTAGTACAATAGAAGTATGTTACTCTGCCTATCAAGGATGTGGGTCCGGGCATTCTTAGCCTAAAGGTGATGAACAAGGCTTTGTTGGTGAAATTAGTGATATGGTAATAGGTAGATGGTACATATCTGTTTACTAGGCATTCTTAGCCTAAAGGAGATGAGCAAGGCTTTGTTGGTGAAATTAGTGATATGGTAATATGGATATGCTACATTTTCTTCGTGAATTGTGATTACCTTTTGCTTTATCACGTAACCTAAGAGGATGCCTAGTTGGAGGAGGGAGTCTTGTGTGATCATTTTCCTTGCTTGTGTGCTTTGATTTTTGAATAGGAGAACATGTTTACAACTTACAATGTCTGGTCAGATGGTACTTGGACTCCATATTCGTTGCGAGCCTTTCAAATCAGAGAGTGGGGGCACTTCTTGCACATGCCTTGCTGTTTTTGTGGTGGTTGGCTGCCCCTTGGACGGATGAGACTGTTGGACATGATGTGATGGGCATTTCACTGTGAAGAAGCATACATGGTCCTTTGTGCATCAATGGCTTTTGGTCATGGTATTTTTCCCAAGATTGCATGCTAATCTATAGCTGGAAGACAATTTGTTGGTAAAGGTCCTCTTTGACTGCTTAGACGAGGGCATGGCACATTATGAAGGGGGTTCGCAGGTCCGTGTTTTTTCAGGAGATTCATGAGGGATGTCCGCACTATACCGGTTACCTAGAGGATGCCAACCACATTATTTGGTTGTGAGGAGTCAAGACGTGCTTGGTAGATGTTTAGGCCAGTTGGCGCGAGCTCCGAGGATGAAAATATCTTGTAAGATTCTACTGGTGCAACTTGAGGTGATCAAAGGAGGGTAGAACTCGGTTATTGGAGCAGTTTAGGCTATTTGATTAGTGATAAATGAGGTAATCACCAGGGAGGATAGATTTTATGCAGAAATTGCAAAAAAAGGCATGGGCTATGTACATGGGCGGAACCAGAAATTTTATCAAGGGGGGGCAACTAAACAAAATAAAGGATGGAGAGAGATAAAGTGAGTAAAGCCATTTTTTTATCAAAATATGCAAGCATGGGATTCGAACCCTAGTTTGTTAGTTGGAGAACATAACACTTTGCCAATAAGACATTTAGCATTTAGTGATACTACTTGACATTATCTGCTCTATATTTAACATTTAAGCAGGGGTCATATCAAAATTTAATAACATTATATAAGAGAAATGTAATAATTAAGGAGGGGCCATGGCCCCCCTAAACTATATGCTAGTTCCGCCCCTGGCTATGTAACCTGCTTGGTCATTTTTTGTGTTTTATGAATATATGAGGTAGGATGTACATCTTTTGGGTGTACACAATGACTTCTCAAAAATCTAATGCAATATGAAGCTGTTATGAATATTGGATGTAGGTAGAAAAGAAATGAGACTGCGGAGAGAAGAAAACCCTGCTAAGTTGTGTGAGGGGGAAGAAGACACGTATTGAGAATTGGTATTGAGGGTTTAGGAGAAGGATGAAAATCCAAAGAGGCAAATGAATGCAATAAGCGGTTAAATCATAATTCATACAATCAATCTCGGTGTTTTTTGTACAAAAGCATGAGTTGTTTTGTGCAAAGTTAATCCCAATCAAGAGGCATGCTCCTTGGACCAAAAGAAGTATCGTCACATTAAAGACATCTCTACTATTTATTTAAAAATTTACAAGAAATTTAGGAAAATGAATTATCAACTCTTCCTGGCTGGAAAAACTCTTATCCAGACAAATTGATATTCTTGCATGTAATTTAGCCTGTAAAATAGCATCATTGTTGCAAATATTTTTATCTCATGGATGAACCGTAACATACTCTGGAAATCTTCTAGAAAACATATGTAAATATAAGGTCCCTTTCGTAGACTTCTCTCGTTTTGGAACCTTCCTTGAAGGATAGTTCCGTTATAATTTCCCATATTAACTCTTTCACATATCCCCATGCCCCAAGTGGAACCCATTAGATATCGTTGAGGAAGAAATGCTTGGGTTTATAGAACATTGACAATTTCTTAACGTTGAAAACAATTGTTTGTGCTTTGACAATGGGCACATGCTATATGCCCATGATGATTTCGAGATCAGTGATGATGAGGATCTTCCTCTGATGATGGAGCATGGCCTCAAATTTCGATTTCGGTCACCATTTCGGTGACCGATCAAAAATGAAATTTCGGCCAAATTTCGATCGAATTTCGACCGACTGGTCATTTCGTTTGGTTTTTGAATTGGGCCCCCCAAATTTCGGCTGATATAGACCATTTCGACCGAATTTCGGTCACCTACCGAAATCGAAATTTGAAATTTCGGTGAAATTTGATCCCATGTAATGGAGCTGTGAGCAAAGTTACTGGGATTGGAAGCGGAGCACATGATGGGGATTGTCGAGGAGGGTTAGAGTAGATGAGGCGATGATGATGGCAACTACTGTGGATGGATAATGACAAGGTCGGGGTGGTGGAAGGGCTTTGGTGATGGTCTCTAGAACAACCGAAGAGATGCTATGTTGATGTCGAGGGTAGTGTGTGCAATGATTGTGTTGGTGCCGTTTGGTGGTTGTGGTGGGCTGACAAGGTTGTTGGGGCACCATAAGAGGGGATAATGACAATGTCAGGGTGGTGGGAGGGCTTTGGTGGTCTCTAGAACAGCCAAAGAGATGCTACGTTGATGTCGAGCGTGGTGGGTGCAATGATCGTGTTGGTGTCATTTGGTGGTTGTGGGGGTGGGGGGCTGATGAGGTTGTCGGGGCAACATAAGAGGAACATTGGATAAGGTCAGTGGAGGGCCTGGAGGCGTAATGTTTAGGAAGTGACAATGGTGGTATTGGGTTGGAAACACGGTCATTATTGGGTTGGAGAAGGGAAGAGAGATGGGGAAATGGGCAGGATAAAGATGACAAAAAAGAAAAATCGAGAGAAAAATAAGAAGGGGGATGAAGAGTAGGTGAGGAAGGGTGAATGAATAGTGTGCTGGTGATGATGGTTATCGATTGAGTATGATGAAGAGAAGTAGATGATTGAGATGACACCTTAACTTGTATACTTTCCTTCATAAAGGTCTTAATTTTGTCTTGTATTATGCTCAGCATGCCTTTGACCTTTAAAAAGGACTTATGAAAATCCTTTAACGTACGATGTTGAGAAAAGAAGACAATTTGGAACCCTCCTCTTCGAGTCATCTTCTTTGAGTACATTGTTTGATTGCAAGGTGTGAGAATGTGTCAGAAGATACCAAATAATATTGTCTGAACTTTTTTATGAAGAATTTTGGTGGTGAGAAAAGAAGGTGCGGACAATTGGAGTGAATGGATTTTGAACAAAAATTATCGAAGGAGAAGAGGGATAATGCCAATAACTAAATCATAAATGACTTGTACAATTATATTCTCTTTACGAAAATATTGATGTCTGTTATAGAGAGCTAGTCCCAATTAAGAGGTATTCCTCTTGGACCAAAGTAAGCATCCTGGCATGAAAAGATGTTTCTGTTCTACAAATCACAAAAATAGAAAAAAGAAATGGCGGTTTCCATAAGAAACCAATGGCGTGTAACCCTCTATTCAGTGTTCTTACGTTTGATATAGGTATGTAGTTGAAACTTGGAATCTATAAATATTGACGCATGCTGTCATCAGTTCAATCATTTTTCTGCTAAGTTTTTTCAGAGCACTGGTTAATGATGCACCTGCATATATTATTTATTTTCAGCAATTAAAGATAAAATTTTGATTGTCTTGCATGCAACATTTACAGTGTAACATGCATTCTACGGTGGGCTTCGTGCAAGGAGAAACCGTCTTGCCCGCAGTGCAAGCATCCTTTTGAATCGCTTAATTTGCATCGCACCTTGGATGGACGGTAATAGTGCTTGAAATAACTTATTTAATTCCTATTAGTTATTCAGCTTTCTTCTGATGGTCGTTAATAAATTTACAGAATCCGTGATTATATGTTTGAGGAGAGTGTGTGCTTACTCCTGCGGGCTCAGTGGTTTGTTCCTTTGGCGGTTGTAGAGGTCCAAGGAGATGCTTTAGAGGATCAAGATGAACCGTATGTTTATCACTATGAAAGTGAGGGCGATGATGAGTTAGATGAAGCTTACTACACTAGAGGCATGTCAACACTCCGAATTGGAAATAGGAGGTGGGGTGGCAATGGCTTTGTAAGGGCAGGCCACAAGGAAGCAAGACCAATCAATAGACAGTTCACAGAGGACTCTGATGCAGGACCTTCCAGGCCTATGAAAAAGGAGCCACCAAAAGATCCCGTTGGGAGGCGGGCAAAGAGGGCCATGAAGAGAGAAGCGGCTGACAAGGCTGCTGCAGCTAAGCACGAGCAGCACCTTCAGAGGCTGGGGAAGAAGTGACTCCAGAGGAAGTCACTGGGATGGTTAAATTGTGCAGAGTACATATTAGAGTTGTAGGATGTTTCGCGTATGCACGTTACTGTAATCATACTTTCTGTTTTCTTCAGAGGGCTCATAGTTCTTATTATAAGGGGCAGACTGATCTAACTTTCTTCTTTCAGTCGGCAATTTCTGTTTTTTTATACTTTTTTCTTGTCCTTTCACGATTATCAAGATGTTGTAATCATGTATCCGGTGACCATTTGTCCTTGAACTAAGGATGAATGGATCTTGGTCTTGTTACATGGAATCAACGATCGATTCTTATTTCTTGATTATTCTTATCTGTGTCCAACTGTATGACTGATCATCCATGTTCTGAAATTAGCATTTGGCACTGTACACAATGCTTCCTTCGACTATGTTTCTGTCATCTCGATGGCGGTGATCTGTACGTAATGTTTACTTAAGATATCACGATCCTGGTTCATTTTCGATATCGGCAGTGGCTTTGAGTGACGGTGTAGCGGGTAATGGAGGGACCATCAATTCTTGGAGGTAACCCTGCTGCCAAACATGTTAGATAAATGGTTCCCCCAAAAGTTGTCATCTTCGATGAACTGGTGGATCAAGAACTGAACTTAGTTCCTATTTTGTAGATGTCTTTTACTTGTAACTGATGTTTTCAAAGGCTTTTCATCATTTGTGCGTGCACGGGATAGGTTGTCACGATGGTTGTGAAGGGTTATCAGTATGTTGTTCTCCATCCAAGGAGACAAAAACTTCTACAAAGTTTGAATTATCTACTGCAAGACTGACATGATAAGAATATTTCCTTTATTAAGGAGTCGAAAATAGAAACGATTGTGATATATTCTGCAATGTGAATGCCAGAAGAGGATTTAGATTTCTCTACTAGATTCTGTTTTTGTAACACAAATTTGGAAAAAAGTCACAACCTTTCTTCGAAGCTCTCCCGTGTGACTGACAGGGCATAAATCTGAAATGATGCAAGAAAATTTCGCTCTTCCCCCATTGCATGTGGCAAAGAGTGAACATTATTTCGTACCCCGGTTCTCGCTCAGCCAGGTTCTTCCCTGACTACCGAGAGCCTCTACAAGGGAGGACCCGGCCGCAGTGCGGCGCTCCATGCTGCTGAGTTGCCGCAGCGTATGGGTCTCGAGTCTAATGGTCTGGACCGAAGGCTCATGCCCACCATTCCTTTCATAGTTGCATTGGAGAAGATGGAAGCTCGTCTCAAACGACATACATGCCTGGGTAATTCCTTCAAACTGAGTCTGCGATAGTTGATAAAGGAAAAAAAGAGAGTTTATTTAATGTTTGTGGGACGAAAATCAATCAGTAGAATGCTGGTTAGGATACCTATCTCAACGTCTGCTCAAAATGGATTTACGTTTCTTAACTTGGAAATATTAGATGGTCGGTTGGAGATTTAAAACTAAATAAATTGGTATACAAGGAGATTCTTCCCCTTCCAATGCATCCTGTTTTTGCATACTGAGGATTCTGATTTTGTTAGTGCCCCGCCCTTTTAGATCTATTCGGAGATTTTTGCTTTAAAATAATATATATATATATATATATGTCGAAATAATGGAACAATTTTTTCTTTTCGTTTCTTTGGTAGGAACAAATAGAAGAAAATCTATTCTATTCTTGATAAGTAGCAATACACAATGGGGATTGGTCTAGTTTTAGAGGAACGACCACCAATAATTGTTTGTCATTCAAAGGATTTATTTGTTGAAAATTTTCTTTATATATTCCGTATTCATCTATGATGTAAGTCTTATAATCTATGTATAAAATTCATATATAAACATATATAAATAGGATGAACAAAAGTAAAATAAAATTACGAAGACTATAAATTATTACGTTTCCACATCAAAGTAAAATACAATATTTTTTTCATATTTCATACTTGAATTGTTAATGAATTTAATTCATTGATTGACTCTATTTGATATTTCTTTAAAGCACAAGTTCTATAAAAAGGTAAATAATGGATAGATATAAAGAAATATAGAAATGGAATGGGGATTTGCTTTGAATGAAAATAATAATAATAATAATAATAATAATAATAATAAGCAATGCTGGAAACAAGTATATTTTCTTCGACCGCCGGAATCATTGTTCAACTGGCCTAGCCTTTGGGATACCAACTTGGTCCAATCTCTATCAGACAGAAGTATCTTCACCTAGACCACTTTAGCCGACATTGTAAAGATTCCAATCCTTGGGTAAATCATTTTTGAGAAGCGAGACTTTTAGATGCCACACACATTAATAAATGGTTTATCTCCAACAAAATGGGAAGTACTGATGTGATATTATTTAGTCACTCTATTCTAGACGATCTCTCTCTCCCCCCCTCCGCTGACCTCCCTCCCAAGGATGTTCTCTGATCACAAGCCTTTATTGTTAGGTCTAAGCCTCACATAAAAGGGAGTGAGGTCTTTCAAATTTGAAACCTTCTACGTTTTAAATCGCATGTAATGTCTTGAGCTTAGATTCCCGAATCATTATCGAGAAAAACTGGTTCGAACGACTTGTTGGGTTCAAGTCCAGATAGACTTGTTGACAACGACCCAAAATGTTTAAGCTCAAGTTGTCAAGTAGTATTCCCTGCTGCTTATAACCCACACTCATACTTTGTGAGTTTCTGATATGAGACTATTGTTGGGGGTTGGGTTGTTACATCGTACCTTCAAAACACTTGTGGAGGAAGCCTTGTCACAAACCATTCTGGCACCCTCTTCTCTCCATGGTACGAGAAATACAAATGCTTGAAATCCAAAATCAAACTTCGTAAAATAGAAAATGTTCCCACACATTGAATGGGAGCATACACGTATAATCGGAGCTCGCCTCCCCCCCCCCCCCCCCCCCCCCCCCCTCAAGTTAAATTTGCACAATTATTCTGCATTTATAAGGGACTAACTAAAGGATATAAGCCAGAAGGTGGGTTATGGACGCATGAAATACAAGGTTACTAAAACGATTGTATCTTTGAGATCATGTCAAAATCTCTTTCACTCAGTTTAGTTCACAAAAACGTCAAATGAGGCACATATGACCTAAATTGCCATTTCCTTTTTAATAACCCTATATAACGAACCAGATACCCCTGTAAGAAGCGAGGTCTAGTGGGAAATAAGTCGCGAAGATTACAAATCCATACGATCTTGTTACACCATTGACCATTTCTAAGATTGATTCGATTATTATACGTATGAAGAAGCTAAATAAACCTAGGTTGGATGGCCTTGTTCATGAATTGTTCCAAGCTAATTAGGTGATGGTAAGACACAACCACATGAGCATCCTGCACTACCTCCAATCTATGAATTTTTTGAACCCAGCAACCTGAGGCACATTAATAGCTCAATTTATCTCCATGATTTATAAGGAGTGTGACCCTCATCAATTTTGAGAACTATAGACCTAATAAACTTTAGTAAACATTTCTCATGAGGATCATCTTTAAAGTCCTCACAGAATGGATGGCTATCCCTCAATACCAACATACAATCCTGAGGAAAGCATTCTATACAATCTGTTATATGATATGAATCAATACCATATCACATACTTCCATAATATTAGTCAAGACTCAAAACTAATTGCTGCCATAGTTGGCTTCTTTAGCCCATCAAGTGGTGTATGTCAAGGGGATCCTATATTACCCTTCTTATTTATCAACTCCATTAACATATTAGAGGGGATGTTAGACAGACTTGTCTCTCAAAACTGGAAACTTCCTTGCGAAATATCATGGAAGTAATTTGTATTTTCTTGTCCATATTAAGTGCAATAGATAAGAGGCTGTTCAGTTGGGGGAACCTTCAAAACCCATATTTCTACCCTTCACCTGGGTCCACTTTCTCTTTTTTTTTTAATACATTAAATAAATCATTTTCTTTCATCCATTTCACAAAAAAAAATATTATAGCATCATATCATCTAAAAAATATAAAATGTTCAACTTCTACTAATTTTTTCAAACTTCAATACAATCACATCACAACAACTACCAACTTTTTCAAACTTCAACGCAATCACATCACAACAAACCCTTAATCCAAACACCAATACACAAAAATAGGTTACCTTCCTCCAGGTAACATGACAACCAAACGCACCATGCATTTGGTTGCCGGGTTACCCCGGAGTAAAGTGGTGGGGGGTAACCCGTTTTTGTGTTTTGGTATTTGGATAGAGGGTTTTGGGTTGAGAGAGTTTTTTTGTGATGTGATTGTATTGAAGTTTGAAAAAGTGAATAATTATTGTGATGTGATTGTATTGAAGTTTGGAAAAGTAAGTAGAAGTTGAGTAGTTTATAATTTTTAGATGAAATGATTGTATAATATATTATTTTTTGATGAAATAGATGAAAGAGAAATGCTTTATTTAATGTATAAAAAAAGAGAAGAAGAGTAGGCCCCACGAGCGAGAAAAATGATGGTTTTGGGGGTAAACCCCCTCAAGGAAGGGTTAACCCATCAACCAAACATGGCGGCAAGAAACAACTTTTTTGCTTACTTAGATGCCAAAAAGGGATATCTAGGACTTTCAGTGTCTCTTGATCAGCTTCAATAGAGGACTAGCATCCCATTATGGATTAATTCTCTACCAAACTGAGCGTTGGAAGGTTAGATTCCTATCTCTCCCTTTAAGACCTAACTAAACTCCTCTTTAACTCCCCTCATCAATCACCTATTGTGTCCCTTATTGCTCAGGATTCCTTTTGCAATTAACTGAATCAGATGTGACTTCCTTTAGAGGGGGAGCATAAAATCCTCCAAGGTATTTAGATTGAAATCAAACAATGGTTGGGAGATCCTTGAAATCATAACCTTCAATAACTCCCTGCTAACAAAAATTCTAATTAAGATACTTGAGAATGATCTCATAATAATGTGTTCCCTAATTAGATTTGCAAATTTTAAGGGGAAAACCTCTCTTTGTTCTCAAGCCTGATTCGACGAACGCAAATTTTGCATAATCTGTAAAAAAATGGTCTATAAAGATTGTTCGAGAGCTCTCATCCCTTCGACATGATGGGATGATGAACAATAGCTCACATCTAAAATCTATCTGCCCCAGTCTCTGGAGTGATACTAAATATAAGGCCACCTATGTAAATATGCTGCTGTCTATTACAATAGTCAGATACAATTGGATCTTTTATTTTTGTGGTATCCTGTTTTATAATCCTTACAGAACTGTTATTATTTAGCTAGCCATACATTTCGCATGTTTCTACGGATCTAGATGGCATCATCAAAAGAAACAACTCTAGGATAAGAATGTATAACATGCTAGAACACCATTGTTGATGATCCTTTACTCCGACAACATCTAGGGTTTCTCGAACAATGTCACATCTCATACCGGATAAATTATATAAATCATCCTTCTCTCTATCATAGGGGATTCACCTATTCTAAAAAATTCCGAAATAAGGTATTTAACTCTAGAGATGAGTGGAAAAAGAATTCTTTATTGCTTTTACCACATCTTTAATGGATGCTACTTCGCATATTAGATACAAATGCAAACCTATAGTTGCATAAGTAGGAATAATCGCATTGGATATGATATTATTTTCATGAAAAAAAACCATAAACAAGTTCACGAATACCATCATTATCTACTGGACGAGCAACAATAAAGGCAATGATAAATATAAAAGTTACAATCAATAATATAATGATAATCAAAAGACCAAACTATCCAATGTAAAAATGGTTTTCAATGCTACTTATCCATTTGCGGAAGAGATCTGCATCACCTTGAAATCGCAATATTGGTATATATTGATTATTCAACTTTCAGGGATTCTCAAGCACACATATTAGCTATAATTATGACTCAAAAGCCCTAGATAGCTTATATCCTCAAGATCATATTTAAATTGGAGCATCAATTGCAACTGATGCACTTCACCCTACCGGGGTTGATAGTATCTGTTTTCCTTCCAGTAATCTCCATACACCTATCATCAATCAAGTCTAAAACCTCTTGTGTCATGATTGTGAGAGATCACATTTGTATGCTGGACTTTGGTTTAGACAATGTTGCAAATAAGATTAACATGGCCTACAAACAATAATTATCTAGATTACCATAAATCAATTTAATAACAATACAGACCAGCAAATAGATAATCATGCATTTCAGATTCATGATCCAATTAGAAAATGTAATAATGAATCAATTCAATATGCAATACAATATATTAGGACACGATCGAATAAGGCCAAAGCAATAAATCAAACACGACAAACAATATATCACTACACCAGATTGGACCTATGCCGACGTTTGTAAACGTCGAAATAGGGCTTCATAAACGTCGGCTTTCACAAAAAACGACGTATACATACGTCGAAATAAAACATCGATCCAGGCCCGTCTAGTTTGGGGTCTGTGGACGTCTAAATTAAAACGTCGAATTACGTAAAATTCTCGGAATAAACGTCGAGTTTGATGGCTAATCCGACGTATAAACGTCGACATTTGCCTAATAATCTGACGTTTATCCGTCGAAATTAAAAGGAAAAGCTGATGTATAATTTGCAACCGTCGTTTTTTATATAGGTTTAAATGTCGATTTTTATCTTTCCATGCAAAACCTGTAGCTGCAATAAATTGCCTCATGCACGTGAGCTGCTATATTTAACCTCTAACTTGGAACTTCGAAATATTATTGCACTATCAACATAGATCCTCAAATTACAGGTTTCAATAGGTCCATAAAGGTCAAGTATAAACAAAATGCTTCTTACATCTTAGTTCTTAACACTAGACATAATGGTAAGATAAATAGTTCGCCGAAGATTGATAAGATTGGTCTCGATTCATCTTTTATACTCATGCTTTCATCATCCTCTTCGGATTCTTCATCTTCCTCGTCATCTTCGTCTTCCTCGTATCCTCATCTTCAGAAGATTCATCAACAATGATTTTCTTCAGATCTTCGATGCCCTCGTTGAGATAGACGACATCCTGCATGGTTAGTTGGTGGTACTCCACAATCTCCCTTGAATCTGTTCTCTCTGGCATATGTGGAGTTCTCGTTAGCCAGACGAGCCTTCTCTGCCAAGAGTCTCGAGTTGCAGGCCAATCTGAGTGAGAAAGACATGTTAAGCAATGAAAGTCATCAAGTATATGTATAGCCTGGATCGATGACAATGACCTCTTGATTACAGTCTAATCTGTTAGTTAGAGTTTTGTAAATAAGGGTGACATATATGTATATACCATATCGTCGTCTTCGGGCTGATCTCCCTTTTTGCTACTCTCCCTGTGGATCTTGTTCTCGTCCTCGAGCTGCTTACATCGTTCTCTCGAGAAAGCAAGATCCGCCTTCACCGTCTTCAGCTCGCGCATCAGCAACTCGGCTTTGGCAGCCATGTCATTTGCTACCTGTTGTAAATAACATCACCGTCTTCACCGTCTTCAGCTCGCGCATCAAAACTGCCTTCTTTTCTCCATGCATTCAGTTTGCGGGTCTCCTGAATAACATCCGTGGTTTATTTTTCGACAATCGTTAGACCCTATTGATCATGAAGTATTCAAAGAAATGCAAACACTATAATTTGGAATTGCTACAGGTATCTTTCTGCTTAACAAAGCTGTTATATATTTATGTACATGAAACAGATGAGAAAACTGGCAAAAAAAAGATGGTTGCATGTAGCCAACCGAAGTTGACCTCCGTCATGTATTGAACAGAGAAAAAAGTCTCATCTTTAAAAAGTGGTCATGCAATATATGATCTTTAAGATCCGTTTCAATGTGATTTGAGACTAATGAAATAGTGTTGTCTTTATAGCATCATATTACATTTGCTTAAGAAATGCAACAAAGTCAAAAAAATTGTTCTTGAAGAAATGCACTGCACTCTGAAATACTGACAAAATAGATGGGCTTATCCCTTGAAAAGATTCAGATAAACTGCAACACTAGTAGCTAATTCCATCCACAACAAGATGGCCACAAGTAACTAATTCCATCCACGATAAGATTGCTGGGCAAACTGTTATCAGCATTTTAAATAAAAACACAACTGGACATTTATCTTGTTTTCACAAATTAAGGGAGAGGTCATTTCAAATAGTAAAAGACAGAAGCACTTACCAGGATCGATCCCATCAGTGTTGGGAGAGTCAAGTGGGGCAAGTATTGTCACATCTTGTATCAGGACTTGGCTGTTTAACCATGAAAACCAGAGTTAATGCAACATTTATTATCATGAAATCTTAGATGTCCATAATGACAACCTTACTGGAACTCATTAGCTCAACCAGATGAGGGCGCGTATAATCTAAACTGCCATTTCTGAACAGTCCCACCAAATCGCGCCTTGACCGTCGATGGTTCCATTTTCACCTGGATAAGAAGTCATCCATAAATGTAGTATGAGAACTCCTCTTTAAGTGGCTGTTGTGGTAATCTTGTGCTTACCTGTAATAATGACATCAGTCAAATTGCTTCCAAAAATAAGGCTTTGGTGCCTTCCTCCAGGCAGTTCCCTTCCCCACACCCTTCTTCCTCCACACCCTTCTTGGATTCATTGGATTCATCAAAAGTACAACCAACAGGGAAGGTGTCAGCAACCACAACCTTCTTCCTCCACACCCTTCTTCCTCTCAGATTTTGCCTCATAATCCCTGAAAAAATCGTTCAGATGAATTAGTGAAACAGTGAAGCAGTGATAGAGCGGGTTTGATGCGCATATTGAACACGTGCCCAGCCCATATTCCAGAAGCATTTTAAGGATTTTAAGAGAGCCGACTATCACATAAACTAGTTTCAGAATTCTCTAGAAAAACAACTCTCCAGAAAAATAAAGACAAGTGCAAATACCTTCATCAGTCTTAAACTTAAATGGGTCTTCATCATTGTATCCCTTCTTTGTAAAGATGGTTCCATCTTCCAACTTTCCAATCAGTTTAACTGCAAGGCATAGGAAGGTTGTTAACTCTGGACCACTTCAAACATGGAATTAGTACACAACCAAAAGAAAACTGCATACCTTTAACAATAGCTCCATCATTACGACGTTCATAACCATAAATGATGTAATACAATAAAAAACTGCATACTATTTTAGCTTAAAGAAGTTGGTATGGGCATATTGCTTAACATAAATGATGTAACACAAAAGCTGAAATATGTAAAAGCACCAAAACTATTAATTAAACAAAGATCATTGCTAAATTACCTTCGTTGAATCTATCAGGGTTGAGATTAACACCGATAACTCTCGATGCTCCCTGCGTAATTTGCTCCTTCGCAAACCCTACTCATATATAAAAACCTACAAGATGGTTGCTTCAACACAAGATGGATGCTTCGCAAAATCCTCACAAGTTTATACCCCAAACAAGAAACCATTCCACAACAACGACTAGAAAATGTAAGAGAAGAACAAAGCATCAAATCAAATTAAAATTCCCAACGAGTATGCTACTTCTGTTAGCAGTTGGACCCAAAAAATATTAAGTACCTGCAAGAACTTAAACCAAATATACTAGACTAGATAAGAAATAAAAACGCGTCATTCAAAAAGTTAAACAATAGATATCATTCTCTAGCTATCATCATCATCATCAATCTCTTCATCGTCGGAGTCTTCTTCATACGAGTCTTCTTCTTCTTCATCAGATTCAGCAATGTCAACTTTTTTTTAACTTAAAAAAGGCATCATCGATGTGCTCAACTGGGTGAAACCTAACCATTGTTTTATATTCGATTTAGAAAAAGTTACTAAAAATAAATTCATTTAAAAATAAAATTATTCACAATATTTGTTGCACGAATTACTAGCATAAAGTTATTTAAACTTTCCTAATTGTTCTCTTGATACATGATTTTGTGTTTGCATAATATTGCATATCCATTTCTTCATTTGCTCCATTTGCATCAGCATCATTTGTTCTGCATGTTCCTATTGTTGGAATTTTTGTTGCCATCCTTGATTGATAGATGCAACCTTGGCATCCATTTCAGCAGCCATCTTTTCCTTCATTGCATCCTCAGTGGCATGAATTGCAGCTTCTAAATCAGCCTGGGATATGTGTTTTCGTCGTTCTTTAGTTTGCTCAGGAATGTGACCATACCCCCAACCATTCCTCCAATCTGTTCTACCCCCATTTCTCAAGACTTTATCAGCAATTCCATCCTCTTCAATAGGGGTACCTGTTGCTATTGCCTTGTCTCGAATATCCACCATTTCCAACTACATGAATAAGAATAAGGAGCATAAACACATACACATATATATATGACTTAGTGAGTCAAATGCAAGAATGACGTATACTTACATAAGCAGAGTGAGCTGAATCACTACCCCATTATCCTTTACCATTCTTATCTACTCTACAGTGAGAGCGATGGTACAAAAGAATCCCTCCACATGGAGCTCTACCAAGCTCCTTATCAGACTATTTCATTCAAATGAAATTTAATTAGAATAAAATACTTAATTTCAACAACCTTTCATATTTAACATATATATATTTAACACTTACAATCTCTTTGCGGATGACAACGAATGAAGTTGCTCCAGTTGTGTGATGATTCTTGACGCGATTCAATCGTGTGTCTTGGTTCTTCTTGCTTGTTTCCTGCATGTGTAACAAATTTAGTTATTATTATAAAAACTTTAGAAAAATTTGACATGGTAAATCATTTACATACATTGAATTTCGAACTACCCCACCGCTTCTTATGCCTTTCCCACCTTTCGTTTGTCATCGAGGGAGGTTTTGCCTTGTCACCTATTTTGTCGTAATTTTTCTTTGTGTGATATCGATGCTCTTTTACTTGCTTAGCAATTCGACAATTTAGAGCATCATAAATCCGTGGATCTTCGTGCAAGCCAATCACGTTTGCATGTGTCTAAAATAAACAATTAGAAATATATGTAAAGTAAGAATTTTTAAGTCAATGGCTTGCTTCAATTCGAGCATAGCATGCACGAAGATGCTCTTTCTTGATTAATCGGTAATCTGATTCCATTGGAACATCTTCACGAGCCGCTATTCCAATAATTACCATATATGGTAAATATATTAGTTTAGAGATCATTGAAGCATCCAAGTGATGAATACGTGATTCATCACTTTAAAAGCTGAAAGTAGAGCCCCATTCCGAAATGATTGATTGTATTTAATCATTTAAATTGTATTATTATCATTCATGCATGTGTAAATATTATCCATATTTTAGCATTCATGATGGTATTAATAAGAAGCCATAATTTCTGTATAAATAATCACTTGTATATCAACTAACTCCATATCTTCTTATTTTTAATAACTCCAAATCCAATAAAATAAAATCCATTGTATATGTATTACTAACAATAACAAAGGAAAAATCACAGAAAAATACTAACTCGTTTAATTATCAAATAAAAACAAACCTTAATTTTCAGACAAAAATACGTAAATGTGAATATCTCTCACATACTGTCTCCTATGAACCCCTACTCACTTTTGAATTAATGTACATTCAGTGACATACAAAAATGATCAAATTCAAAAGAACTGGAGTTCATATGTGAAACTTGAGTTTTGAGACCTCATTGTATATTGTATATATTGACTGATTTTGATTTTATGTATAAGACTAACTCTTTTTAATTTATTTCTTTTCATTTTATTTCTTTGATTTATATTTTAATAAAATATGTAAAAAACTAAATCCAAAATGAGTCCAAAATAAAAGAAAATGGATCATTCTAAGTATGTATATATAGTATGTACATTAGTCTCTTTTATTTTATTTCTTCAATTTTTTAATTATTAAAAATTTTAAAAAAATTGATTAATATGTAAACATTTCATATATATATATTATTTGATTTTATTTTGATTTTTCTTATTTAAAAATAAAAAAATTGTAAAATTTAAAAATACGATATTTTATGTATATAGAATACCACCAAAAATATACTTTGAACAGATGCAGTCTTTTGATTTTGGTCTCTTCACAAAAGTCGTAGATCTCACCAAGATGAACAACTTTTATGAAAAATACTTTTGATTGGATATCATTTACTATTTTATTTTGAGTTTTCTTTCATTTTATTTTTTGATTTTCTAGGAGCGGCACGTGGCAGCTCTTGGAGCCACAACGCCCATCTCATTTATTCTCATCCGTCGGCCTCATTCTGGGCCATCGGATGAGATACCACTTCATCCAACAACTGAGATTAATCCCTTCTTTTTTATTTTATTTTATTTTAGTTTCATTTCTTTTTCCTTTTATTATTTCTTTTCTTTTCTCCCATCACCACATGGCTCTCCCTTGACCGCTAGATCTCGATTGATCGAACGACTGAGGACTTGTCACCCTCCTCCCAATTCTTGCGGCCGACAACCTCACATCCACCTCTCCGCCTTTGACACACCACCGCGCTTCTCCTCCACGTTGCTTGAGATCGAGCCCCTCACCTTCCCTCTTGTCCACATACCTCCCGCGTATCCAACCTCGTTCGACCCAAAGTAACGTTCGCATGCCACGTAGAGGTTTGCCGCCCAAGGATCAGCCCCGTGCTCAGACCTCAGTTGCACTCACGCGTGCCCTCACGCGCTTGGTAGGTATTTTGTGCTCCACCCCTACTCATTCCTGGAAAATTACATTCAAGCCCCCTCCGGCTTTACACATGCCTAGTCACATGCTTGTAAGCATTTTGCACAGTGTCCCGTTCATTTTGGAGATTCACAAGTCAGTCCGCCATCAGAACCTATAATGCGTGACACAACGCATGGGAATTTTGCACGAGAAAGTGCACATTTTATGTGAAACTCTGTATTTTTATCCTAAAATCTGAAGTATTTACAACATCCAAAATTTCAAATGACTATGCAATTTTGTAGAGCTCGTCGAGATCTTTCCAATGAGCCCAAGAACAACAAATTCTGACATTCCTAATTCAAGATATTGATGTTTTAAGTAGGATGATCGAGATCCACATATGGATCCGAACTAGATCCGAATTTGAATCTAATCTCCTTCTATAAATAGGAGATGGAAGGCTCTCTCTCAAAACCATAGCCACAATCATCCTTCTTTCTCATTGGAGCACCACCACCTTGGTCAGATTTGTCGTCGGAGAAGATGCTCCGATCGAAGATCTGCGACCACCATCGTGTAGGAGAGCTCGAGGTCACCATGGTGTACGTATTCACATTTCAATTGAGCGATGGAAACATTGTTTCCGTGTGAGAGGAGATCCCGAGTGAACATCCTCGGAGGCACGATAAATACCTCCTTGCTGTTGGTTTCCATATATTTTTGTCCCCATCTGTTTGAACATACTTTAAGCCTCGGTTATTCCTATTATGTGATTTATATACAAGTAACGATATTCCATCCCTCTTTGCTATTAGTTTCACATGATTGTTCATCGTTGTCCAGTCATTCTTAGTTGGATATCCAGTTTCATTCAAACTATTCCATCTTGAATACGGAGTTGGACAAACCTTTTTGTGAATTTGGAGATTTCCCCGACTCCTTCCTATTAATAAGATTCATCCATCTTGTTATTGGTTCTCGAACCAATGTGATGTTGATTATTCGTAACTAGCAATGTGGATTCGTAATTGAGCTGTTTGTTGTTCTTGAAGTATGTTGCAGATGCCTAAGGGCTGGTTATTTTCTCATGTATATATCGACTCATGATACTGGAAATAACATGATGTAAAATAGTTTCTAATTGCATAAAATTGCGGCATCTTAGTTAGCATCAGATTGTGCAACCTAATTGATTTCCTTTGATAATTTGATTTCATAAAATAATGACGTCTATACGATTCGTTCTTGTGTACTGTAATGGGATTAATATGATTATTTATTGGATCCGATACTTTAATATATTAACAATATCATCATAAAACGTGATGCTTAAATGCTCCAAATAAAATGATGTTTTGTAATTAATATATGAATGATATTTTCTTTCAAGAGGGCAAAAGAAACAGATTAGCTAATATTAGAATTGATGTGTTAGTAAATGTCAAGGATAATGGTGTTCATGCAGACTTTATGACTAATGGAAAATCTCTTACTTATTGTAAGGTAATACTCCCATTAACCGTTTCAGATGAAATAAAATTATGGACAGAAGAAAGGGATAGGTTTTGTTAACCTTTAAATATACTCATATTATTGATAAAATTTTAGGGTTTGTTTTAGGATCCAATAATGTAAACATATGCATTCACATGAGAGGATTGACCATTACCAACCACAAGTAACAACTATCTTATAAGATACCGTATAAGAACAATAGGCTCAGTAGGATTCAGGGTCAAAAAAATCAAATTGAAGTTGTATGTCCGTACATAAGGTTTTAACAGCATCCATCCATGTGTCAGGACTTACTTTATCTAGAACAACAAT
Organism: Ottelia alismoides; assembly: GCA_037367405.1. Lineage (NCBI taxonomy): Eukaryota > Viridiplantae > Streptophyta > Magnoliopsida > Alismatales > Hydrocharitaceae > Ottelia > Ottelia alismoides. The sequence continues at coordinate 451,850 of JAZKJV010008423.1, read as the reverse complement.
ATTTTATGCATACTATGATTTATGCCAAGTTCTCTCCTCACAATTAAGGGCATGAGATCGAAGTTTGAAACCGATAAACTAAATAGCATTAACCTTGAATAATCTATATTCGATAGGGCTCTTATGTTATATAATCAAGTATTCGCTCAAAGTATATGCATGCATAAAACTGTTAGAACTTTATAACATGCATACTTTTATGATGAGTTGCCCTAAAAGATAGCCAAAAAATGTTGACCGGAAGTTTAACTTTAATCAAGGCATTGTTGCCGGATGATTACTATACGATCACAAAAGAAAAATCTTGTCGTGCATATATATTCAAAATCCTTTTGTTTGATGCTTCCAGTCTAGGAATTTCATAAAATGACCAAGTTAGATAATGCTAAGATGTGAGAAGACCTTTTATGCCACATTTAGTCTACGATGCTCGTTAGCCCAAGTCAATCAAATCTCAAAATGTCACCAATATTGACTTCTTCTTCATGATGATTATTAATTTGTGAGTGGAATCTTATAATGACATGTAGATGGAGTTAGGAGCCACAAGGAATTGGGCAAGCATCCTTGGACCTCAGGTAGATGCCTTGAAGGTCGCGACCCCAATGGACTAGTTGGGCGACGCGTTGCACCTAGCAACCCGGTTGCGTCCTGAGTCGCTCGACGCAGTAGGCATGTGGCGCGGTTGGCATTCTTGATTTCACACTTATACACGATATTAGGACTCCGAGTAAAATTATGTGCGGCCGCATCAAATTCTATTTCGAGTAATATTATTGTGAGAGGTGTTCCGAGATGTGGTTTGAAGTTGGAGAAATTGGGATTATGGTCTTTTTCCTTCTCTAGTTGAACAAAGGTCCTTGAAGATTTACTTAAGATGACAAACAAGTTCCCGCATAGCGGAGGCCTACGAGTCGCGTGCTTGCATCTAAAATAATACGAGAAATGATCCATGATCGAATATTAATAATTTCAATGTACACGGTTGTTATCTCGAACCAATGGGAAGACATATCAAGATCAATGTGGTAGTACTCAAAGCCGATTTAATTAATAAATATAATTTAGTGATATTGTAATCTCTTGTAAATTAGAATAATATGGTATATTCCAGATTCTACAATGTATGCAAATGTCATTAAATAGAATTAAGTACATATGCCTTGCTTACTTCTGCATTAGTTATTATAGTTGTCTCGTTACTCGGCAACTGCTCATAACGTTACCCTCGTGTGAACCCAATAGGTGTAGCTGAGCAACGACCGCAATAGTACGACTTTGAGGAGATCAAACTTTCTACATCGTACTTGCACCAAACATGGTGCGTTCTACTTAGAGTAATTTATTTATTTCTGTATTATTTCATGTTCTACTCGAGAGACAATGTAATGAGATTTTTGGAGAGCTTATTCTACACAAATTATTATTACATGATGTATCTCAATTTGTGGACATGAACTTGATATCTGTTATCAATGAGAATAAATGCTGCAATTTACATTCCATTTTAATTCATTCTCCTGCTGCTATATATATTTCAAATGATATATTTAATGTGCATAAGCTGGTTTGTTGAGTATCAAAGATCATGTTCGTATTTGGACCATAGGTCCGACGCTCCCGTCCCGTCGGTTTCGATAACCGAAGGGGCGAGGCATCACATTTTTCCCACTGCGAACTCTGAAAATTCATATTAAATCATTTATTGCTCTTAAAATTATGAAAAATTCATCTTTGGTAAATTTAATTGTGCTATGCAATGCTACCAAAAATAATCTCATTTGCTTATCTGATTTACTTAAAATAAATTATTTTGCGATTCAAGTAAATGATTTTTAATTGTATGTGAACTTGGTATTTTTAAGATTTAGAATTTTTTCTGGATGTGTACTATTTGGATACATCGAGGGTAATTTTAACTCTGTGAAATATTTATGTTTGCTAATTATTAAAATTAATTGACTGAATATCACACTGCTTGCATATTTATTTTACTGTAAATCTAATTTGCATCTAAAAATTCCAAAAAAATATAGTAGGACAATTTCTTTATATTTCACCTTTTTCCAAAATTTCATAATTTTCTCATACTTTTTGTATAAAAAAATGCATAAAAACTTCGGAAAAGATCCATTTTTCATACATGCATATTATGACTTAAAATATAAAAAACATATTTTTGCTTAATCATAGCATAAGGTTTTCTAAAAAAATACAACTTCGCTAATTTGGATCTATTTTGCGTTAGAACTTAATTGGCTTGTTAATTTTCTTAAGGAATCTAGTTCATTTGCATTTTGCATTTATATTCACATTGCATAAAAACAAAAATATTCATCTCAAAAATCATGCCCTAAATAATCTGAATTTTAATCCTAAGTTGATAGATGCCTCCATGTGTTCGACCTTGGGCTTTCCCAAGTAAATAAATCCGACCGCCTTAATTGTATTTCATCAAGTAATTAATCAATTTAGTGGTTTTTGATCGATCCTTTATTGCCCGACTACAACAACACGGCGTAAATAGCATAGGGTATATCGAGTTTCTCACCAAGCAAGCAGTAAACAATAATTATTGTTTAATGTATGCCATGCTAATCCCAACTTTCCCTCCAAACCAATTTGACTTCCCACTTGAAACCAATTTATTAACTCAATGTAATTGCATAGGTTTACCATGTTAAAACCTAATAACATAACCACAATTACAATAGACAGTACCATATAGAGGTTAGTTGTTTTTAGTTTAGAAAAAAAAATAGGAGGCTTGTAATCTTGGACCGACACCACAATTTGGAATCTCACAAGCTAACTTATCCTTGTGCGATAGTGAGTGTAAATGCCTTGATCACATCATGGGTGCATCATCGGGTATGTTCTCTCAGTACTCAACCTTAATCTTTTTCACATCTTCTCTTCAATCTTTTTCGCCATTCCTATGGGTTTGTAAATGACTATGTCTTAAAGTTTAAACTCTAATGAGGTTGGGATCTATTTAGATACTTCATATATCGATTCTTCACATGACAAATCCCCTCCTCTCCCCCACTTCATCCCTTATTCTCTCTCTCCCATCTCCATATTATTTTGTTGGCTCTTTTAAGCTAATATGTCTCATAATTTAACTCCAATTTATTATCCAATTTAAGCTAATATCTGTCATAGTTCAACTCTATTTTATATTCCAGTTTTACATATGAATTTCAGAACAATTTATAACATATATAGAATTTCGAATAAAAAAATATAATGTTTGAAATCCAACTTTACGCATTTATTTCAAGATATTTATCAATCTCTTTTACTATAATATATAATTATTTGATTACAAGTAATCAAATAATCCAATTTTAAAAAATATTCTAGAAATTGAGGTTTTTGAGATTGATATGATTTTCATATTTTTTGATATGAAATTATAGCCATCGAAGGTCTGCTTGGAAGTAAGAGAAGGAGACTTTATCCGTAAATAAGCAATGATGAAGTAGTCTAACTCATAACGATATCATCCATTACGTCTTTATTTAAACTATTATTATTTTCTTATCTTTTAAATCAACGAACAAGAATAATGTGTAAACGTAATTTATCTCTTATCTTTTCTTATTCATCATCTTTTATGGGCTGGGTGAATAGTAAACTGTGAGGAGGGGGTACCCCTGTGAATAGTACCCAATCCAATCCAACCCTGTCCAACCCTGTAACCAAACGAACCCGTAGGGCTTGTTCGGATTGGGGAAAACCCGAATACCCCAAAAACCCTGTGTTTTCTCCCACGTTTTCCATTAAACCTTTCTTTTCCATCCGATGGGCTCCACCAACTATATTCTATTCCCTCTCCTATGTTACCCAATCGACAATATATCAAAGGGATTTTTACCCAGCAGACCCTATAAACGTTTTAAAATGCCTCTATGACCTTTTGCAAAACGTAATTACCCCATCGACCCTGTAAATTACCCCAAGAACCCCCACGGGCTTAAAACATATTACCCGGAGGGTTCATGGGGTAAGAGTTGGTAAGTTTACGGGGTCGAGGGAGGAATTAGGTTGTTTCAAAGGTCGTGGAGGTGATTGGCCCGGGTAAATATCCCTATATCAAATCACTCATATCTCTCTCTCATATTTCAAAAAAATATAATATACCATCTTAGCATGTAAAAATTATAAAATACTTAACATATAATCATCCTTCCGAACCTCAAAAAATTACATCACAACACACCCCTTATCCAGACACCAAAATACAAAAAAATGGTAACCTTTTTTTTGCAAGGGTTATCCTTTATAAGATAGCCTTAAACACCCCTTAGTTTATCTTTTACTTTACTATCAATAACAAAAATCCTTGCTATTCTTCCGGTTCATCAATGAGAAATAAATACGAGATTTTTACCCGGCAGACCCTATAAGCTTTGTCAATTACCTCCATGACATTTGAAACAACCTATCCTCCCTCGACCCCGTAAACTTGCTAACCCTTACCCCACAGACCATGTGGTTAATCCCCATCCATTTGCCCGTTAAATGTAACCATATTCCGTTTAAGATAGATGCATATTATCCTATTTCTTTACCAAATTTACAAAAAAAGCCCTCCTACCCCAACACCACCCCTCTCCGCATAGCATGATCTCCGACCCCTCCCCTTGCGCCACTTGACCTCCCCGACTCCATGAACTACCCCGATCACCCCTTCTGCAGCAACACCGACGTCGTCTGCCCCTTCTGCCTCCACGACAAGCTCTGCAACCTCCTCCTCTCCTCCCCCGCCGCCTCTCCCCTCCCGCTCTCCCTCCCATCCCCCCAACAGTAGCACCCACATGTACCCCCTGCACACTTCCCCTCCCTCCAATCCAAACTCTCCCCTCCCCCCTCTCCTGCCTCCGCAAACGACACTCTGACCCCGATGGTGAAGGAGAAGAACGCCATGATCGACACTGCAGATGACCACCCATGCACCACCCCGATAACTCCTTCCGCAACAGTCCTGATGCCATCTGCCCCTTCTGCCTCCACGACAAGCTTCGCAACCTCCTCCTCTCCTCCCACCGCCTCTCCCCTCCTGCACCCCTCCCCTCCCCCCAACAACAACACCCACATGCACCCCCTGCACACTTCCCCTCCCTCCAATCCAACCTCTCCCCCTTCCCCCTCCTGCCTCCGCAGATGATGCTCTGATCCCGATGGTGAAGGAGAAGTACGCCATGATTGATGTTGCAGACGACCGCCCATGCACCGTCTCGATCACTCCTTCCGCAATAATCCCGTCGTTGTCTGCCCTTTCTGCCTCCATGACAAGCTCCGCAACCTCCTCCTCTCCTCCCCCGCTGCCTTTCCCCTCCCCCCTCGTCACCCTCCCCCTCCTCCCCCCTCCCTCCGCCGCCCCTCATCCCGTTCCTCCACCGCTGCAGGAAGCACCATACCTCCAAGCCCCCTCCACCCAACCGTCAGATTTCGCAGGGGGGGAGGGGTTCGACCCCCCATTTGACCCCATGCCGTCGTAGGAAGCACCGGACCTCCAAGCCCCCTCTCACCCCCTCCCCCCCTACGCTCTCCCTGTGCGCCGCCCGGAGAAGATGTAGGTGTTCGATCTCCACCCCCCTGCCGATGTTGCCTACTTAACTGACATCACCCCTCCCCCGCACGCTGCCCGGAGGCCCCTCTTGTCCTGCGAGAAGAGGCTGATGAAAATGAAAAAGGAGATAGAAGAAGGAATGATGTAGTGGGGGAAGAAATCCAACTGTTGGATTTCACGTAGTTTGATTAACTCATTTTTAACCTAATCAAGTTAACTTAAGATGTGTCAATTTAACGACAGGAATAATGGGATAAGACGGAGCAAGTTTACGCGGTCGAAGGGGGAATTATGTTGTTTCAAAAGTCATGGAGGTAATTGACAAAAATTTCAATAAATAATTAGGCGAGACTACAATGAAGAAATGAGGTTTTGCAATTAATAAAGACCGTAGATAAAAATTATAATGGATGAGATAATTATAATGTTACCACCTATTCTGAGCATCCAAAGAGGGCCTTTGGGCTCTTGAATGTTTGTAAAATCGGAATCCCTTAAAATCACTTTGATGGAAAACAGGTGAGATTTTCCTTGAGCCGAACTCCGATCACCTCGAGGCTTCGGAGATGGCGCTCAGGCGCGCATTGGGGCTCTCGGACGGGGAGCTGATGAGGTCCGATTGCAAGCCCTGCACACGTCTCATGAGGCACACCGCAGGCGTCTTCACAGTCGGTGGAGCCCTCTCTTTCTGGGTCCTCTGCAAATTGTACTACGGTACTATCCCTCATTGCCTCTTCAAAATCCTCTAGATTTAGAAAGACGCTACCTTTTATTCCAATTAAAGTGTTTTTTATGTTTTTTTTGTAGAACTGATGTAAGATATGTGCTTCTCATATCCCGCATTTTGTTGGGCTTTATCCATGGATTTCTTTGTCAGAGATAACTGCTCCAGTGGACATAATTTTTTATTTTGCAAATCGATTTAGGGTTTAGGGTTTGGAGGCGTAGAGGTGAGAAAAGCGTTATTGACTAATCACTCCGGGTTTATCCGTGGGATATGAAGGGGAGGTCTGTAGGATTGATGAATGGTTGCACATAATCTACAAATTGTTTGAGGATTTCCATAGAATCGAGGTCATCGTATTTGTTTTGCTGGATGTTTGCAGAATAAGAATGAATTGTGCATTGATGAGGTAAGGCAGTGTTTGGTACGTTATTTGTTAGCAATTTCGTGAAAGAACATCTAAGCATGTGTGAGTGTTTTATGGTGATGTTGGGTAGTGGGCACGCTCGGGTGTGCAGTCCTTATGCAATGCTGGCTGATTTTAGTCTGCAGACTCCATGGGGGTGGAAGGATAGGTTCTTGGTTAAACTGTTAAAGTTGTCATTAGGTCAGCCGAAACGGATGAATTTATGTTTTAAAACTAAAAATTCTTATGCGATCAGTGAACATACATCCTGTCTCCAGAGTTTTTAATAGTTTAGAATGGATTCACTATTTGAAATTAGAGAAGACTATGGATTTTATACAAATGGCCTCATAAGGTCAGGTGCTACATTTGAGGGAGGAGAATTAGATGGTGGAGGGAATGAGATTCTAAACTGGCATCGAGTATATGATCGGTTGTATTAGCAACGGGAAAAAAATAACATAGTATCATTACCCCATTCAAGTTTAGTCCCACATGGATGAACGACGGGATTCCGGTATGTCTGTAGGGCTATATAAGGAGCCCCACATCTCCTGTACTCAATGAGAAATTCAATAGAATATCCACCCCTTTGAGGGCTTCTTCCGTGGTTTCATCCCGCTCCTCAGGGAGTAGGGTTCCACGTAAATCCTCGTGTTCTTGATGTTTGTTATTTTGTTTATCGAGGATTTTTTAAGTTCTTTATTTTTATTTTGTTCTAGAGCATGTCAGATTGTTATTTGAAGATTATTATTTATCCATCGAGATCATGTTTAGGGTTTCTTTTGAAACTCTAGTTGGTTCCATCCATCCATGACCATCGACCTCACAGTCTCTCCAGGCCGCATCACGGGCAACCACATCTTCCATGCTTATTCCAGGCATCCTGATTTGGGCTAAGATGGATTCTCACCTCACGGGGAACCCTAAGTTTCAAACAAGAAGCATCACATTCAAGCAACATCCACGCTCATATTTGCATCTTCCAACATTCCAACGACAAAACAAATGCCGCCATCAGATTATCGGAAGCTCGAAGTCGTTCACGCGAGCCAACAGATCATTCGAGCGTGTCAACATGAAGCCCTAGCCACAGTTCAAAAAAAAATGACAGCACAACCAGCGATCCTCCTCTCGCGCAACTACTTCTGTACGTGGTCCTCTTTTTACGATCTCTTGATTCCGCTCCTCACGTTGAGCCTCCAGGCGGCGCTCATTCCTCTCCAGAATTTGATGGTGCAACCCTTTCCAGCCGCACCATTGCGGACTTCCTCGAGTAGGCAATCGCCTCTCTAATCTCCAACAGGAGGCGCCACCTTCATTCTTCTTGTGCTCTAACCCACCCGTGCTCGGTGGTTGGTGTTCCCCCTGGCCCTACCGATCGGCCGTGCCCCCTGGCTGTCGTGGGCCGTAATCCCCTCGTCCCTTCCGAGCGGTCTTACGCTCCATTCATCCGGGACTCTCCCATATTGGATGCCCCCTTCTCGTGTGAAGACCCCCAAGCGAAGGCGACACCTCCTTCATCGCCGCGATCTTAAGGTGGAGCCGCCATGCCGCTCCAGGCGACACTCCTCGCGCAGGCGATGCTCCATCGCCGACACCTCCCCCCTCCTTTGCCCGATCGGCTTCCTCCTCCTTCCGAAGAAAAGCTCCAGGCAGCGGATGGCAACACCCCAATTGTGGGGGCGACGTGCGGATGAGGGGTTCCCAATCAAGGGGAACCGTAAAATAGGGTTGCGTGGAACAGATATGCCCAAGTGGGCCGTCATTTACAAAAAAAATGAAAGTAGGAAGATGGGGAGAAAGCAGGCCTAACAGGCTGCTACTTTAAAAAAGGGAGCTTCGTTTTCAAGTGGGCTGTAGGTTTAAAAAAAAGATGAATTGGCATTATTTGCAAAAAAAGGGAGAGGAGCTGATTTATTAAAAAAATGCGTACAAAAGAAAAGCCGTACACATATCTGCAAAAAAAAAGATTGAAAAATGAAGCAAAAAAATGAAATGATGTAAAAAAATGCATGTTTTGGTTTCTCCCAACTTGATCAATTCTCCTATTCTATCAAGTATGATTGAAAAAATGAAGCAAAAAAATGAAATGATGTAAAAAAATGCATGTTTTGGTTTCTCCCAACTTGGTCAATGCTCCTATTCTATCAAGCATGGGAGAAAGGAGGAGTCACGGCTAAATTCTTTAGGACATTTGCACGTCCACGACTGACAGACCAGCACTCCAGATTTCTACAGGTCATCCATTTTCATTGAGCACCGACTTCTTCGTCAGGATGTATACTTCTTCTTTTACGACCCGATCAATATCTCACGCTGGACTTCTTTTGCAGCGATTCTTCTCCAGGCACGACAGAGATACGTTCCGGTGATCTGATATCGCAACGAGGTTCTACATGCATGGCAGAGATACGTTCCGATGACCTGAAAGCCGCAGACCCATCCTCGTATGAGGTCTTCTACCAGCAACGAACATGTGTTCTTGTGATGTATCGTGTGAAGATGTGTTGTATACTTTCTTTTTTGTTGCAAGCTGCAACTTTCTCAGCTCCAGCTTGAGGGGGAGTATTGGAGAATGTAATAGGTGGGTAATTGGATAGCACCAAGATCCAAGTACCCCACACAAGTTTAGTCCCACATGGATGAGCGATGGGATTCCGGTCTGTCTGAGGGGCTATATAAGGAGCCCCTCGCCTCCTGTACTTATTGAGAAATTCAATAGAATATCTGCCCCTTTGAGGGCTTCTCTCGTGGTTTCATCCCACTCCTTAGGGAGTAGGGTTCCACGTTAAATCCTTGTTCCTAATGTTTATCTTTCTTGTTTTATCGATTTCGCTTCCGCTTCTTAGATTTCAATAATTACAATTTAATTTTCATCTGTAATACAAAAATTATCATCAGAGTTGATGATGTATGAAGCAGTTGGAATTTTTGATTGGAACGAGGTTGAAAGTAACCTTAATTGTGCCATATATGATGTTGGTACACTGTGGGTCACTTAGCCTTGATCAGAAGCAAGGTTTGAAAGAACGAAAGGCGGAACGAGACAGTTTCACTAGAAGCGAGGGAACTAGCTTTGAGGCGTAAGCTTCAGTTTTTAATCTAACCTAATATACTATATAAAGCAATACAATAACAAATTTTGAAGCATATAACACAAGTAAAGGAATTTTAATGCAATCCATTGTTGTCATAGATTTGGAATTTTAATGCAATCCATTGTTGTCATAGACTTGCAGCTTACCAAATCCTAGAATTAAATGCAAGACATAAGAAAGAGTATAAAACATAAAAAGTTTTAATCCAACTTTTAATCAAAAAATAAAAAATGTAGAATGGCAATTCATGTTATTGTGTTCTAGACTCCTAAAGATATTCTAATCATTACCCTGAACTCTAAGATATGCATCAAGACTATGACTATCATCCTCCGTTTCACTATTGCTCATTGGATCATCCAATGAATCGTCCATGTAGTGTAAATTTGCTTCATCATCATCTTCATTACTAACTTCATTGCCCATATGAACCTTGTCCTCATCAATATCCACCACAACTTTACCTGTATTATACAGAACCATTGTTATTTGTTAATATATTGTGTTTTTATTATAAGAAAATAAGTTTAACATTCACATTTACCTTTCTTTCTCTTCTTATGAGAATCATCTTGTTCTTTCTCAGTTTCCTCAACATCCTCCACATGAGTATTTGCATCAAGATCTTGATATGCATCATATTTACATGTCTGAAGCTCTGATATGTACTCACCACCAGAATCCACATCTTCCAAGCATAAGGGATCCTCCACACTCTTTTTCTTGACCTCCCTCTGCTTCAATTTCAAATTGAACATCACATAAACCAAATCGTTGAGTTTTGCTTGTGTGAGCTGACTTTTCCTCTTCGTGTCTACCTACCCAATACATATGGTCAAGCTTAGAATATATATAATTAACAAATATGTTTATGATCTACTTAAGTCAAAAATACTACATATTAAAATGAACTCCAATTGCGTTCACATTTAGACGCACTACATGTAAAACTCAATATTTCATGGTAAACTTGGCCAGCTCTGGAGTATCATCTCCGAAAGCTCTCCACCACTCTACCGATGATGGTCATAAATCCGTAATATAGGGTTAGATTTAATATTGAAAAACAAAGTTAATACATCATGAGGAATACATACCAGGACTCCTCTCTTACACGTGTTCACAATATTGGAATATCCAAACAAGCCCCGTGCACTGCTGATAGCATCTATCCATGATCTACTTTCTCCCTCTCCAAGAGATCACTTATCAACCTCTCCATGCAAGCTTACAATCCTATTTTTATCTCAGTATGCTTGGATAATGAGAACTCATAGTGATATTGAGGATTGAGAAAGTAGGTGACAACGTGCAAATGAGTGTGAAGTTGACGATCTCACCGAGCATCCACAATGTCCCAATAGTTTGTATCCTTCATTACCTAACCCATGCACAATTCCTCTTTGGCCCTATCCTTGATTCATAAATGAATCCCTTGAAGGATATATTTCTAGAATCAACCATTTGTAAGACCATAACCAATGGCTTGGTTGTTTTAATCACAACGGTCACACCCGACCAAAAAGATTTCCATCTCCAAATTGTGTTGCATGCACTTTGCCCTTGGGACTTGGAGGAACAGACTCCTTTTATATGCATTGGAAGTAAAAAATAACTCAAGAGAGTCCCTTACAGCAATCGATCTCTGTAATGTAAGGAAAGCCACAACCTATCTCCATGCGACAACTCCACCCCTACAGGAGGCACCTACCTCTAGCGGCATGCTCCAACGATCCTCTTCGTTGCCTCTTCCGCCTCTTCTCCAGCAAGCAAGTGTAGCGGCGAAGGCTGTATCTCCCACATCAACAAAAAAGCCCAATCGGGGGCAACTGCAACAGAATTAGATGGGTTCCCAATCGGGAACCCTAGTGGCGAATGAGAAGAGGGGCTCGATGGCCATATTATTTTTTTTAAAAGATGCTTCGTTCGGCCGCAGCAACAAAAAAAGGGGTGCTGGTCAGCCGTTAAAAAAAGCCAAGTGGGGCCACAAAAGAGTGAGGCCGAAAAGAAAAAAAATGGGTTGCTGCTATTGTAAGGTCCAAGTGGGCCAAAAGAAAACAAAAAAAGAGAGATAGAGCAAGCTCTGGGTCCACTGTTTGGATCATGATCTTTGGACCCAAGTTTCTTTGTTAAAAAAAAGGAGAAGAAAAAGGCGCGTACAAAGAAAACCGTACGCGACAAAAAAAGCTGGAAAAAAGGTGAATGACTTATTTGAGAAAAAGTGATGGCTATTAAAAAATGATGAAATGATTAAGCCGAGAGAAAAATGATTTCAAAAAAATTGAAACGAAAAGCCGAAGAAAAAATATAGATGGTTTATGTGATTCTTGTTTTCCCCATCTTGATTTGTCTTCTCCCAACTTTGTCGATGTCATTGTTTTCCGACAAGTATGGGAGAAAGGGGGGTATTGTGTAGAGTCACAGGTTTGTTCCAGATTCAGATGTCAGATTACAGACCAGCCAAATGTTCAAACTGTACAGTTCAGTTCCAGACTCTGCGGATTGGTTCGTAGTCCAAGTTCGAGGCACTCCATATTTGAATGACACATTTTCTTCGAGTTCTCCAGAGAGACTCCTTTTTCAGATGCACATGTGTGCGATTTTTGTTATGTGGTCCCCATCTTTTGTTTTTGATCTCAGAGTTTTCATGTATTCCATTGAGACTCCAAAGTAAAGATCTCATTCTCTATGTCATGTGGATTAGTCCAGAGTAGAGATCCCATTCTCTATGGGAGAGACCCAGTTCTTCGACGAGGAGACTTTTCAGACTCCATTCTCCAGCGACCGTGGACTCCGACGAGGATGTTTCCATGGTATTTTCAGTTCGACCCTTTCAGAGATGGAGCAGTTGTCCACATGTTGTGGCTGGCCAGAGTACTCAGAGGAGAAGACTCATTTCAGTTGCAATGACTCTGACAGGCACAATACAGAGCACATGCTCTCCGACGAGGAGATTCGGTTTGATTTATACTCCAGCCCGTTTGTTCCTCCTCACCTGTACGACATGAGAAGCAACATCCTCGACAACAACCGACAATTGTGCGCTTTGTGTTGATATTGTCTGTAGTATCTTGTATTGTGAGTTTGAGTGATTTCTTTTTGTTTATCCAAGCTGAGCATTGCATGCTCCAGCTTGAGGGGGAGTGTTAGAGTATGCGTCACTTATCATGTAGATGGGTAAATGGATCCATTCAAGATCCATTTACCACATCCAGAGTTTAGTCCCTCATCTACCAGTAGTGGGACTTGGAGAGTCTGTGGAGGATATATAAGAAGCTCCAGACCTCATGTATCCAATGAGAAAGTTCGATGAAACATATGGCCCTTTGAGGCCTTCTCCCGTGATTTCATCCCGCTCCTTAGGGAGTAAGGTTCCACGTTAAAATCCCGTGTTCCTCAATATTTTATTCTTTTCTTTGATATTCGCTTCCGCATTATATTTTCTAACAGGGTCGAATCTCTATATCAGACTAGACAAACCCCCACCCCTCCAACAATTGAGGTAGCCCATAAGGTAAATCCGGTTACAAGTGATAACACATTTAGATACTGTTACTGCGGATTGGATACTGATATATCTAAACCAGTTTGCATCCTTAGTTCCTATGATTAAGACAGCTGAACGTTTTAACATGAACCGATCAATATGATGTTTCATTCCTTTATTGGACGAAAAAGTGGAAGGCAAGGTAGGTTCCATTCCATTCCTAGATTATAGTCCCTAGTTGGTTCTATTCCAGCATGATTTATCCCTTTGTATCAAACATGTTGCTTCCCGGAGTGGTGGTCTGGAAGATGAACGATCACTTTTGATATGGCGGGATTTCTCTGTTCAGACTCGTTCCTAGATACAAAATTAAGGACTGTAGGGATATGATGCATGAATCTTTCCTTCAATTATTGCATATCCTACACATGGTACCTCCATTGTGAGTCCATTCGCAAATTTATGTCTTGGTTTCATCTTTTACTGGTAAATGGTTGGTACCTTTTTGCCTGATACAGCTGCTGGTAGTAGTTTCTAGTCTTAATGGTTTTGCCTAGACCTAATATTGCTGTTGCACATGCAGGACCTAGACTAACTGTTCCACGGACTCTCAGATGGGCTGCTTGTGGGGCTGTATCAGTGAGCTCGACCACAGCATTATTAGTTCGCCTTTTCAGTCCAGAGTGCGAACCTCAAAATATTGAGGCTTATGATCGGTTTCGAGCGAAGAAGTTGTCTTAAATGAAGCACTTCCTATCGTTTGTGTTTACGCTGCAGGCCCCATTGCATGATATCATGTGAAAATGTCACTGTGCTGATTTTCTCTGAATGTAATCATGGTAAGATATCAACAAATTTCAATATTATATATGCTGCACTTTGGGAGGAAGTGGGATACCCTGCCTTGCTGTGGGCGTATTCACATCAGCCAATGCTGTGAGGATCCTGAAGCTTAATTGGTTGTCTTTTTCCATGGTATTCGTATATAGCATTTGAGACCAACTCTCTCTTTTGAATTTCACTTAAACCTGGTGGCAGAGCATAAGACAAGCTGATATATTTTGTTGATATGTATAAAGTTGTTTTGTTATATGGGTTAATGTACAGAGAGATACATCAACTTTGTGGGGCTTTTACACAACTCATCCCACCTTTTTTCTAAGTCTAAGAAAGTGCAGACAACCCTAGGCGCATGTGAATGTTAGCCTTCTCTCCCGTGGTTTTTTCCTTATGTTGAGTAGTGTTCCCATGTAAATCCTTACCTTTTTTGTTTGCTTGATTTTCTGCTTGAAGTCTTACATGATATCAAACTGTATCCGATCTCTGATCAGGCGTTCTTGTGGATGCTCTTTGTGGATTTTGTACATGTTGACATGCACACTATTCTATGTGGTTCAAGACTTCTGTCTTTGAGTCAAGGTCGCTGACAAAGGGTTGATGTTCTTTTATGCTGGGATATCTCCCCGAAGGTTTCCTTTGCATTTTGGCGATCTTGGTATTGTTCCAAGATGCCGTGGCTATAGCTTTCACTGTTGCATCATCAATGTGATCGATCAGTCGACTTGATCAATCATAGTGGTCGACACGAGTTATTTTGCGTTGTGACCGATTACTTCTTTAAGTGATCGATAACTGTGTGATTGATCAGTCTCAATCTTTGGCTGGTCATTGCAATATTTTCATGGTGTTTGATCACTTACTGATCAATCGATCTCATGTTTGTTTCGTTGGAAGTGTGTTTGATCAATATCTCTTCTTTCACCAACACTAGTGCTTCTCTCCCATACGCAATAACACCTGAGGAGAAAGTTGAAATGGCTGGCATCAGAGAGAGAAGGATAGAGCATCATATTCAGATAACCTTGACGTTGACCGAGGATCATGATCTCATTTTATTTCATGCTATTTTGATGTTGTAGTTGAAGGTAGGATTGACCACATCAAGGCTCGTTGGACGAGAAGAGCCCCTTGTAGAGCTGTGGTATCTTGAGAACAATCAGGTGAAGATTTGGTTTGTCACCATCTTTTGCATTATCCTATCTCTCATTGTTGTGAAGAAGATTGCCACAGACATGTGGTTGGTCCTCGGGAACATGTGTGGTAAGTAAATAAGACAAGTGAATCTATTAGCTAAGGCGAGAGATCTATGTCCTTTGTCATGGGAGCCCTTTGATACAACCCTATTATGTGCTATCATGTCGAACTGGGAAGATCTCGCCTATTACCCTACAAAGTCCTGAAAGTGTAGCGACGATTAGAAGCTATCTTAGTATAATGAGTGGAAGAATACGATCTCATTCTTCTAAATGATCTTGACTGTGATTGAGAATGTTAATAGTCCATCTTCAACTGAGGACTTGTCTTAAACATGCTAAAGTCTTAATCTAGATTGAAACTGAAGACACAAAGGATTGTGATGGTAAGTGTTTTAGATGAGAGCAAAAATATTTAGAAATCAGTGCTATTTGACTTGTAAAGCCAACACAGTTGGCTGTCTTTGGGACGATATGACCAGAATGCATGCGAAGAAAATGGTTGTTAGTTCATTTTAACAAGGTGTTCGAAATATGAAATGTATCTTAAGAAAAGAAGTATATAGAAAGATGAACTTGACGAGATCTACATAACCAACAACACTCACTGCTACTTCTAGGAAGAATGATAATAATGAGGACATTGTTGAGAAAAAAGAATGAGTAACTAACACTGGTGCCACTAATTAATTGACATGTGATTTGAGGCTTTTTAAGGTTCGTCTTTCGTAAGGTTCAGGCTGCCCTACTGGTGGTTCTCACTTTATAGCGGTAAGAGAAGTATATCCCTCAATAAATTTCTTATCCACGATATTTCCAAGTTCATGACATGCTTCTTAATCTCCTCTTTGTTAGTAAGATGTGATTGTAAAAATCCCTCCCTAATAAGTCCATGTCTCTAATATTCCCAAAGCATGCTTTGGAAGATTTAAGGAAAGAAATAATCAAGGAGGGCATGTCAGGGATCTTATACTGGGCATGCAACAATCTACTCTCAAAAGGAGGAAACTAAATTGAATCAAGTTGACTGCTGAGAAACTAGTTTTTTTTTAAAGTTTTGTGGTCTATTAAAGAATATGATATTTTTTAGATTTTTTTGATATCGCTCTTGCCGAAATATGCCTGACTCTTATATTTCAATATTATTTTTTAGGTTCGTTTTTCTGGTCCCTCATCATCTTAGCCAATAGTCATAGCCAACTGTGGTGTTTAGTAAGAACTTGTATTCCGCTTGCCTGTAAAAAGGCTGATCTAAGATTGACCATGCTCAAATTTTTGACAGGTTGACATCATGATCAAGCAAAATAACAGCTAGACTACATATAAAAAAAAAGATACAGACATACAACTTATACAACCATAAGCATTTCTCTACAAGGGATCATTATAACAACCAAAAGTTCCTTTTGCCTGCACAAAATTGAGAGCACATGACTGAGTCCACTGCCATAGATTTCTAGATTCAAGTAGTTTTTCTGATCATAATATGCACACCCAGCTGATATGTTGCAAATATTACTGGGAGGATGCCTGGGCAACACCAACTGGATTGGCATCACTGTCATTTGCATCTCCTCTAGACTTTTTTCTCCGTGAATCACCACCTTGCTTCTCATTCTTCACCATCACAGGTTCAAACTGGAAAGACAGAATAAATTTTACAGAAAATTAAACTTTATCACCATGTTCAAGGAATCACAAAGCAAAACAAAGCTTTGGCATAATCTTGGCAATCGTAAAATAATGTAGGGGTAAAGCGAAGCAAGAAGAGGAAAATGACATCATTATTAAAGAGTCACTGAACACTGCTTGAAAAGCACTCCTGGAAAACACTGATCGAAAGGATTTCGGATTTTGTGGTAGCCAAGGAAATGCATCTAAATACGAAGCACATATATTTACTGATCATTTTTCTTCCAAACTTCTATAGACTTTAGAGGTAAAAGAACATTTAGAGAAGGGAGGGATACCTGGTAGATTGCATAAATAACATTTCTCCTGATCTGTGCCATCATATCCAAGAAGAGATTGTAGCCTTCAAGCTTATACTCAATGAGAGGATCTCGTTGAGCATAACCCCTCAAGCCCACTGCTTGCTGGACAAATTTTATTGCCTGCAGATGTTCTTTCCATAATCTATCAATGTTGCTCAATATAAGAAATTTCTCAGCTTCCTTCATCAGTCCGGGTGCTTGCTTCTCTACTATCTCCTGTTAACAGTTACCATGATAGAATATATCCTTAGTCAAAGCCATTATAAATTAGTTACAGAGAGAATTAACGAGCAAGGGAATGTGCAATTTAGAAGGGTTTTGAGAATGATGCCCTAAAAATAATATGTTCCATATGAATGTACCACTTAAGGCATTGGTAGTGAACCATGCCCGAGCCAAACTAGTCAAGACTTACCATTTTCTGCAAGTATGCTTCACGACCACGTAAACGGAGATAACCTCGCAACTCCTCATAACTTGAACTTTTGCTTTGAAGCAACTCTGGTGTCAAGTCGGTCAATAGATTACAATACCTGCCAAATGGCAGTAGACAGTCTTCAGAAAAGAAAAAAAAAGGACATCAAAGGACAGTTTTTTGGGCATCTTTTCATGTCATGAGAGAAGGAAAACTAACTGTTGCAATTTCGCTATCAGGCTTCCAAAATCCCAGCTTTCTCGAGGAGAATCTTGCGCAACATTCGCCTAAACCCAGAGAAATACAATCAGAAAAATCGGTTCAGGATAACTTATCAAGCCTTTTCAGATATTGTAAGGGTCCTTTTATCAGCTTTTTCAGATAGTATTCACACTATATAACTTCACGAAGTGCAAGCCATTTTACCTCCAAAATGTCATCCATAGTCAGCTCTGCATACTCAATAATCAAAGACTGCAGGTTATCTGATTGTAGTGCTCGCCTTCTTTCCGTGTAGATGCGGTCTCTCTGACTATTTAAAACTTCGTCATATTCAAACAACTGCTTCCTGATGTCAAAGAAATAATTCTCGACTTTCCTTTGAGCCTCGTCTAGAGCTTTTGTCAGCATACCAGACTCAATTGGCAGGTCTTCAACTCTGAATGCTCTCATCAATCCCTGCATTTTCAATTGTCACATAAGACTTAATGGTGTATATGGGATCAAATAATGAACCATGTCAGATGCATGATTGTATGTAATGGAGAAAGATATGAAACCTTTTAACGGAAAGGACAAATGTAAATTCATCTGTCATAATTGAGGATGGGGAGTATGTATGCACCCAGCCAGGTGCATGTAATTTTACATGCACGGGGCCTATATCTTCCACATTTTTTTACTTTTTTAGAAAATATCACCATGTATATTCATCTATATATCCCTTCAATATGTCATTCGAATTTCGTCAGAAACTCCTATGCCCTCCATCTAGAACAAGTAATTTTAACGGTCTTAGAATTGCTGTAATTGACCTGTTCTAGATGGATGTCATATGAGTCTGTTTCTGACGAAATTCGAATGACATATTGGAGGGATATATAGGTGAATATACATGGTGATATTTTCCAAAAAAAATGTGGAAGATATAGGCCCCGGTGCATGTAAAATTACATGCACCTGGGTGCATACTCCTCATCCTTGTCATAATTTATCTATAATAAAGCTAACGTTGGGCATAACTTGGGTGCCTTTTACTCAAGGCGATGGTCTTTAAATCCATCAATTGGCATTAGATAAGATGTTTGAAATGATCAATGGATTGCAACCCTAATTATGATGAGCAGCAGAAGCAGCATCAGTTTTGGCTGGCTAATTAGCCTATGATAGGGAAAAATAACTAGGATAGCAAGGTCATAACTTGCAGGCACATTGTTTATGCATATTTTCTGGTTTTTAAATTGCATCCACTGTTTACTAAGGACTCTCATTTTTATCTTGTTGATTTTTAGATTGTGTGAGTTCTAAAGGGGCAACATGGGTTTTTTATGCAACTTCTTCTTGCTCTTTTCTTCTAAGATGGTAGAAGCTGAAAGTGAAACGTTCGACCATTTTCATCCTTGCTCCCAAAAATGTGTTACTTGGTCTGTGTGAGGTAATTAGCCAAACATCTGATATTTTTTCCAGGCTCCTTACCTGAGCCATATGAGGTGACCTGGGGAAAGAAGTTATGGATGACTTTGTAATAATAAATGATATCACTGTTCAAAGGACTAGATTTTTGGTTCGTTTCTCAAAGTTCACTTAAATGGCTTGTATAAATGTTCAGTGTGTTCTGGGGCGGGCACCTTCATGCATGCTTCCCCCTCTTTAATTTCGGAAAAAACAATGCTCAATGTGTAATTTGCTGCACTAGGGGGTTCACTGAATGCACCATGTGTAATGTATAAGAAGGCCTCTCTCACACAAATCGTTTTGGAATTTTACACTTATACCATGCAAAGAATTGTACACGTATACCTTGCAAAGCATTGCAACTACACTGTAACCCATCCTTTTTCATATTTATATTGCGACCCTTATAAAACTTCTGCATTTACATCTTCATCGGCGACAACAAAATCCTCTTGTAAAACCACTAACTTTAGCAACTAACGGTTACTGTTAGAAAATAGGAAGCGGAAGCAGAATCAGAGAAAATAATATAAACATGAAGAACAAAAGATTTTTACGTGGAACCCTACTCCCTAAGGAGCGGGATGAAACCACAGCAGAAGCCCTCAAAGGTGCGGATATTGCATTCCTTTTCTCATCTGACTAAAGGGGTGTGAAGCTCTATATATAGCACCCACGGAGTCTCCACATCTCCAAACTGGTAGATGTGGGACTAAAGTCTGGATGGGGTAAATGGATCCTGGAGGTATCCATTTACCCATCTACAACTTAACAAGCGCACAACCAAATACACTCCAACACTCCCCCTCAAGCTGGAGCATGTAATGCTCAGCTTGGACAAACAGAAAGAAACTCAACTCACGCTACATGACACTACAGACAATATCAACTCAATGCGCACAACTGTCGGCTGCTGCCGAGGACGTTACTTCTCATGACGTGCATGTGAGGAGGACGAACAAACTGGAGTGTGAGTCAAACTAAGGACTCGAAATCTGACCATCGAGTCTGAAACTGCGCCTGACAAGCTTGCAAAAGTCGGCCGACTAGTCGAGTCGGGGGGGTAGCCGACTCGACTAGGCCCAGTCGGCCTTTAGTCGGTCCACCCGACTAGTCAACCGACTAGTCGGCCGACTAATCGGCCGACTTTTACAACAACCTTTTTTATTTTTTTTAGTTTTTCACTTTTTTTAAAAGCAAACATATTCTATCATGCTTAATTTTATATTTAAAGTCAATTACTTCTTTTGTTTCATTAAGGTGATATATAAAATGTACAAACATATGTATCTATATATAAGAATATGTGTATAAAAAATGATTTATATATTTAAAATAATTAAAAAAAATTCAAAACCGACTAATGACCGACTAGTCACCCGATTGCTGACTAATCCTTAGTAGGTGACCCCACTGACCGAGTACTGACTACCGCTTTCTGCAACCTTGGCGCCTGGAGTCTCCTCGTCGGAGAACTGGGTCTCTCCCATTTGGCACAGGATGATACTCTACTCTGGAGCCCCTATGATAAAACATGAAAACCCTTGCCCACATGGCATAGGGAATGGTCCTCTACTCTGGAGTCCCTATGGCTCACATGAAAACTCTGGTCTGACAACAACAATGATGGGGACCACAAAACTGAAGATCGCACACTCGTGCATCTTGAACTGCAGACTCGGAATCTGACACCGAGTCTGAATATCTGACAACTGTAGAGTCTGAACAATCCGGTCGGCCTGGAGAATCTGAATCTGAAGACGAATAGACCTGTGATTCTACATGTACTCCTTTCTCCCATACTTGTCGGAAAACAATCTCATCGATAAAGTTGGGAGAAGACAAGATAATAGATAAATGTGGGGAAAAAATATAACATCGCAAAAGCCGATATCTTTTTTAGTTCAGGCTTCTCACTTCTTTTTTTCAAATTTTTTCTTGGCTATTTTCATTTTTTATAGCCGTCATTTTTTTTAAATAAGCCGTTGACATTTTTTTACGGCTAAACCAATTTTTTTAATAGTTGTCACCTCTTTTTTTCTCATCGCGTACGGTTTTGTTTAATGTATACACTACTTTTTTTCCAAATCATTTTTTAACTAAGCCGTCCATTTTTTTACGGCTTCGCAAATCATCATTTTTTTGTATGATCCCCTTTTTTTATACGATCCAATTGGGTGTGGGCTACCCCTTTCTTTCCTACATCTCATTTTTTTATATTCAACCCAAACTGCACATGGCCCACTTACAATGAGAATTTTTTTTAATAAAGGGCATCGGGCCCACTCGAGACTTGAATACGACCTGGGCCGCCCCCTAGGGTTCCCATTTGCGGGACCCTCTTGGTCGATGCCACTGCTTGGATGGGGTGGCCATGGTGCCACCGCCGCTGCCACATAGAAAGGAGGAGGAGCACTGGACGACGATGGAGGGAAGAGGCTCGTCGCCTGAGTCGCCGCGAGGGAGGAGAATGGCGTCGCCTAGTAGATGTTCGGATGGGGGCTCGCCGCTCCGCCTGGAGCTTTGTCCAGGAGCCACCTGTGATGCCTCCTGCACGGAAGGGGGAGTGCGAGGCCTTGCGCCTGGAGGGAGGGAGGAGCTCGCCTGCGTGAGATGTGCGGCTCACCGCCGCCTGCGATCAGGAGGGCGCCGACTGCTCGATGGAGGCTTGACCTTGCGCCTGGGAAGGTGGATGTGCAGTCGCCTGGCGCCTCGCTGGAGGAGGAGGTCTCATCCCGTGAGACCGCTGGGGCTACCTCCTTGAGAGCTCCTCGCCTGGGAGAAAGAGAACGACATGCCGCATGGTGTGTTTTGCCGCCGAGCCCGATTTAGAGAGAAGGGCGGCTCCGCCGATGGTGTCGCGCGAGGAGGCATCGCCTGAACTCTGAAGTCGCAAGGAGAGGTCGGCGACACCGCCTGTGCTGGAGATGCCTCGAGCCTGGCCAGGAATCGGAAACTCCTTGGCAAAGCCCCAGGTAGGGCTGTCAGGAAAGCTCGAACTCGACGAGCTCAACTCGGGCTCGACTCGTTAAGGGCTCGCGAGTCGGACTCGAAACCTTAACGAGCCCGAGCTCGAGTTGGGTTCTATGGCTCGTTAGCTTATCGAGTCGAGTCCGAGTTGGGCATTGTTCAACTCGGAAACTCGACTCGATAACTCGTTTTCCATCTTAATAAAAAATTAAAAACATATATACCGAAACTTCCACATTGAGTTTGATATAAAATAGAGGTTAACAATTTTCTTGTCCAAAAAGTTATAGAAAAGAGTATAAAAAATCAAAATTACAAATGTCATTTGCATAATTTAATGTATAGAATGGAACAACGACTCATTAAGAGGTCCATGAGCCTGCTCATTTTGAGGCTTGTAACCCAGCTCAGAAACTCATGACTCGATAAGAGGCTCATGAGTCAGCTCATTTTGAGGCTCGTGAGCCAACTCAGAAACTCGTGGCTCGATAAGCGGCTCGTGAGTCAACTCGAACTCGACGAGTTCGAGTTCGAGTTGGTGATCCAGGGCTCGACCCTTATCGAGCCCGAGTTCTAGTTGTATGTTTCTTATCGAGTTCGAGTTCGAGTTGAGGCCAACTCGACTCGTTGAACTCGATAGACACCCCTAGCCCCAGGCGATGGAGGTGCTCCATGCTAGGGCCGCCGGGATGTCGGAGGAGAAGTGTTGCGCCTCCTCGCACTGCCTGGACATATAAAGGGCCTGCTAATCAAGCATGATCATGTTGATGCCAATGATGATGTTGCCATTGATTTGGAACTCCAAATGCTTCATATTGTGGAAGAAGACCACGAAAGACATGCAGAGAAATTCTAGGGTTCCATTCAGGGAACCCTCAATGAACCATTCAGGGATGCCTAGGGAGCCCTAATCCGCACAGAAACAAACCATGAACATGAGAAGATCTTGAATGATGATGAACGTTAAACATGAAAATACAGCTTCGAAATCGAACGCAAGATCGAACTACTCTGATCATGAACTTAATACGAATCTCGAACAAATTGTTAACATATTGAAAACCTCGAGAATCGAACCCGCTCTGATACCATGTTAGAAAATAGGAAGCGGAAGCGGAATCGGAGAAAATAATATAAACATGAAGAACACAAGATTTTTACATGGAACCCTACTCCCTAAGGAGCGGGATGAAACCACGGGAGAAGCCCTCAAAGGGGCGGGCGGATATTGCATTCATTTTCTCATCTGACTACAGGAGTGTGGGGCTCTATATATAGCACCCATGGAGTCTCCACATCTCCAAACTGGTAGATGTAGGTCTAAAGAATGGATGGGTAAATGGATCCTGGAGGTATCCATTTACCCATTTACAACTTAACATGCGCACAACCAAATACTCCAACAGTTACAAAATAATAAAAATTATAAATAAGTATTTTAGAGAAATGGTTATATCCACATCTATTTCCATACTTAGGACATAACTTTGTAGAATATAGTAGAGCAAAATTATATATGTTATACTTTGTAATGTCACGTACTTTTTGTATAACAATAATATAAATAAGACTCTAAATATATTATGTGTAAAACTTTGTGTTGGAGTATGTGTCCATTGAGTAGGTGGGTAATTGGATCCCTTCAGGGTCCAATTACCACATCCTCTTATGTTTAGTCCCACATCGGTTATTGGTGGGACTTGGAGAATCAGTGAGGGCTATATAAGAAGCCTCACACCCATTGTATCAGATGATAAAAGTGAAAAGAAAACACAAGCCCTTTGAGGTGTTCTCTCGTGGTTTCATCCCGCTCCTCACGGAGTAAGGATACACGTAAAATCCCGGTGTTCTTCATGTTATTCTATCATCTCTGATATTACGCTTCCGCATTCTAGTTTTCTCACATGGTATCAGAGCGGGTTCGATTCTCGAGGATTTGTTCTTGAAGATTTATTCTTATGCTCATGTTCGAGATTCAATTATTAGAACAATTCGATTCCTGGTTATTCTTGAAAGATTATTCTGAAGATTATTCATGTTCATCTATTATTCGAAGATATGTTCATGTTCAAACAAGTTCTAGGGCTTCGTATGAAACCCTAATTCCTCAATACTAGGCCTTCGACGATCAGATCCATCTCCTAGTTGCATTATCCAACCTACTTTTATTGTGGATCCAATCATCATGTTGTATGCACATATCCTGTAATAGACGACATCAAGTTCTACATTTGTGTGTGTTATGCACAAGTTCAACATCATTCAACTTTCTAGAGCAACAAAAGCCCCAATCGTATTCATGTTATGAGAACCCTAAAAGATGGAAGAAAGTATTGTGATGGGTTCTTGTGCGTCACCATTCACAGGTGATGCAACTTGTCCAAGTAAGTGTTGATGTGCGATCAACACCACCTTCGCAAGCCGAGGAAAAAACCCTGTTTGGGGATCGATCTGCTCCACATGCCTCCATCTCCTTCTCGCTACAGCACCGCCTCAGCACACGCGCACGACATCACCACCGATCCACTCCAACTCGCATTCCAGGCAATGAGTCGAAGAAGAAGAAGGCCATCCCCAAATGCTATCTAGTGCTAAAAAAACAGCGGCGATGCATCACCCTCTCGATTGTCGCCACCCTCACGGATCTCCGCCGCACCAAGCTTTGCGACTCTAGGTGGCAGCATCACCATGGTGGTGCTCAATCAACGGCAACACCATGGTGGTGCTCAATCAGAGTCGAAGATGACCCATAGACTCCAGGTGATCCACCCATTCCACCGGCCTCCAGACCATTGCCGATCACGGTGTACCGCCGCACCTCTCCAACACCAGGCGACTCATGGCAGCATCACCTAATTCGTGAAGATGAGTTAACCGAGGGGAACCCTAAATAGGGAGGCATCCTCCCGTTTGTAGCCCAACATGCCCTATAAAAACACAAAAAAGGAAACTGAGAGGCCCAATTCGAAGAGAGAGAAACCTGCTAAAAAACACAAAAAAGAGAGGCCCAGTTTTAAGCCCAATTGCACTGCGGTTCAAAAAAAGAAAGCGGGTCTATTTCACGCCTAATTGGGCTGTGTTACATCAGAATGACCCATTTAAAAAATGAGAATTGGGTTGCTTATGCATTGAAAAGAAGGGCTATTTATTTTGGTCCAAATTGGGCCGTGAATTTGTTTTGGAAAAGGCACGTACAAAAGAAAAGCAGTACGTGGAAAATTTTGCGAGAAGAAAAGCTGTAACAAGGAAAAGATAGATATAAAAAGGAGAGATAGCCGAGAAAGATTTTTTAAAGTTTGTTTTCCCCATCTTTTCATGTCTTCTCCCAACTTGGTCGATATCGTTGTTTTCTGACCAGTATGGGAGAAAGGGGGAGTATTATGTAGAGTTTTACAGATTGTTCATAATCAGAGTCTACAAGTCAGATTCAGACTCTCTAGTTCTTCAGATTTTAGACTCTACAGATTGTCAGATTTAGAATCTACATTCAGATTGTTCAAAGTCTTCAGTTTGATGTGCACATGTATGGGATCAGTTGAGAGGTCCCCATCTTCGATTTGGTCAGCTTAGGGTTTTCATGCGATCCATAGGGACTTCAGAGTAGAATCCCATTCTCTATGCCATTGTGGGCTATTGTTTTCATGTGGTTTCATAGGGACTCCAGAGCAGAGATCCCATTCTCTAAGCTAGTATGAGAGAGACCCAATTCTCCGATGAGGAGACTTTCATACTCCATTCTCCAGCGACCGTGGACTCCGACAAGGATGTTTTCATGGCTTTTTCCAGTTCGGCCCTTCAGAGATGGAGCAGTTGCGAGACTAAGTTCTCCAAGAGGAGACTCATTCCAATTTTAGTGAAATACCTGTGTTCTTCATGTTTTTTTCTATCATCTCTGATATTACGCTTCAGCATTCTAGTTTTCTCACACTTTGTATTGTGTTATGTGTGTATACAATCATAAATCTATATATAAAGCATATTCAAGTCAGGGTTCCATTCATGTACTCGATTGAGAACATCCCAACCTCGAACCAGCATGCCCGGCAAAACAAATGAATGGACATATTTTTTGCCACAGGAAGGTTTGGGTTGGGTACCTATTACTTTATTAGATAGCCCCTGATTAACAATCCTGGGGAGGTGGTTGTTGGGGGAGCAAATGGTGTTCATCGGGGGAGAGGAAGAGGAAGATGTCCAAGTGCAATGTGGTGAGGTAGCAGTTGCAGAGGCGAAGGTAGATTGATTGTAGAAGACGGGAGCTGATAGAGGAGATGAAAACGGCAGCAATCTCCTCATCCACGAGGGCGTAAGAAGGGAAGTCAACAAAGAGGGTGATGAGGGCGACAAGTGGTGGGGAAGGGTGAGGGAATTGGAGTGAACTTAAAACCCAGACCAAGATTCTAGCCGATCCTTAGCTCATACTACCATTCTATTCTTTAGGATTTAACCCCACCCCTCATGCCCCCCTCCCATTAACTAAATAAACTTATGGACTATAACCCGAGGATTGTGCTGAAATTGGAGGTGACTAGGATTGGCTAATGGCATGAGATTGTCAATTTATTGCTGACATTGGTGCAAGTCAATGCAACATCAATTGTGGTTGATGACAAAGTTGCGAACTTTTTTTTGACAAGGTAGCGATCTTTGGTTGTTGGAGAGTCTGTGCACATGATAGTGGGTTACGAGGGCCTTGGCGGTGACCTAGTGGGGCTCAAGTGATTGAGCAATGAATGATAAAGTTGGGATATGCTGCAACGGAGATGGTCACAATGGCACATGTAAAAAAGCAATGAGAACAACAATCCTCATCAAGAATAACTGCCAAAATAGACGGCATTGGAACTTGAATAAGTGAGATGATCACCGCGTGGGACCACATTGAGGAAATCAGTTATAGAGACCATTGCAAGCAAAAACACCTACAAATGGTAGAATTAAGGAATGATTACTCCACTAGCATATAAAACAATCAACAATCTATGACAGACAATATGTTTAAATGGTTTGGACTACGCAACACACCCAGGTAGTCACTTAATATTGAACACTAAGAAACCTTGTGCTACATTACTAATGGAAGTGATGACTCCTTCACAAGCAAGTCACCTGTACAACTATACCGCATACATTCAGTCACTAAACATTCTAATCTAATAAGAACAGGGTGGAATGTCAATCCATCGCAGATCAACAATGGGATATGGGTTTACCGATCACATGATGATAGCAGGATAATAGCTTTGATGCCTAATCTGCTCACTACGATTGTTGGTAGTCTATCAACTATAAGAGCAAGCCCCATCGGGGCCCCTCTCCAGGCAACGAACAATTAACACAGAACTATAAGAGCAAGATATAATAAATTAATTTGCTCAGTGTATAATTTTTTTTTCAATTAAGTTGATTTATTTGGCCTTGACACTATAATGTAAATAGGGTCAACATCACTTCACCCACTTGTAATTTTTTCTTCCATTTAGGAAAACTATAGGAATAATTTAGATGCTTTAACTGATTTTTTGGATAAATGTAGCAAAGAAACCCCAGACAAAAAAAAGGGAACTTCACGTTCTTGTTGAGAGCTATATTCATTTTTATATTCTGAAGGGACACGAGTGTTATTATAGAAACCATGGATTTCTCATAGGAAAAACCAAATTTTCCTTTCAAACACCTTCAAAAGCCAATCTTGAGAGCTACCTTTACCAGAATATGAATAATATGATAGATGAAGGGTGCCAGTGTGCATATTGGTAGGATTCCTCGATCAAGAGACTGGTTGATTTTGTTGAACCATAATTTTATGCTCTATTAATGTCAACTAGAATATGCTTGAGAGAAGTTGTAATTCATGGCAGAATTATGTGTCCGCTAACCTCAGAAGGCTAGAGAGAAAATATTTAAGTAAATATAAGCAAATAATATTACCTGGATTCGATCCCCACCAAAAATTCGAAATATATTGTCTTCAAGACTAAGAAAAAATCGAGAACTTCCTGGATCCCCTTGCCGTCCACTTCGGCCACGCAACTATAGACACATATATAACATAGAAAATGCTAGTTGTTAGACACAACGGACAAACTAATAATAAACGAATCGAGAACAAAAAAACTACGACTTAGATGCTGAAAATTGGCATGAAGATAATAAATACCGAGTGCAAAAGCCAATTAAGGAATCTAAGAGCAATAGATCACAAACTCACCGCCATTCCTGTAAACTGCATTTGGTGCATTCTTAGTCCATTTGCTACATTTAAGGTTCAGAATGCGGTATTCATTCGGTCATACGGTTTAAAGAGAGGAAGCGGATATGCGGACTCGCGGAGGAGTATACGGAGGTATATGCGGTTTATAATAATTTAATTTACAATATTATAAAATAAACAATAAAATATGATTATATAAAAAAGTTGATGATCTAAAAAATCAAAAATAAAAATTCAAATAAGATAATCAATAAGATATGTAAGCATGATATTATAAATTAATTATTTTTTAATGTGTAATTTGAATTTACCACACATATATACATATACGAATTGGATTCAACAGGGAACACATGAATTCTACAAGAAAAAAAATTTAATGTATATATAGATCCTATAGATAACAAAAGCTAAAGGATAATCATAGATATACAAATCATATACCCAAAATTATACACATATGTATCTCCAAGGGACAAAACATGTCGACACAAAATATAGGGGAAAATTGTATTTGCATATAAAATTTATTGGAAGCACGAAAACGTAAAGTGCCACACTGTTAGTCAATTATTTCATGTATTATTTGAAGAATTAGAATGAGTTTCATTAGATAGTGTTGACGCATATAGTAGTGCCTGTATCCCTTTGTTATTTTTATTTTCAGTTGTATGCTTTATGTAATTTACCCATAGGCTACTCTCCTATATAAGAGAGCCTAGGGGTTATGGAATAAACAAGTTGTTCATTTTTCCCAACATGGTATCAGAGCGACGGTCCTAGACCGAAGTTCTCGAAACCCTAACCTACCCCACCCCACCCGCCGACCTCTCTCTCTCTCTCTCTCTCTCCATCGCATCGGCGTCGCCGGGGATCACCGCAGCCGCACCAGCACCCTCGTGCGCCGGTGTTGCTGCTCCCACGCGCATCTCCCCTGCGCGAACAACGCCCCTGCGCCTCTTGCGCGAGCGCGCCTGCGCACTGTAGCCCTAGTGCGCGAGCGCACCTCCACTGCGCTGTGCGTGGTTCTTCGCTGCGCCTCCCTGCGCCTGGGCGCGAGCGTGCATCTCCTCTTGCGCTGCATCGCCTGTGCGCGAGCGCGCATCTCCTGTGCGCGTGCATCTCCTCGCCTGCGCATGTTTCTTGCGCGCGTGTACCAGTTGCGTGTGCGCGTGCTTCTTACGCGCGTGTACGTGTGCTAAGCCCTAAGACCTAGGGCACACACCTTCATCTACATGGGTTTAGTTGCTTGAGGTCTACACGTGCAACTAAACCCGTCTATGTTATTGTAGATGAATCTCATCCTCTGTCAATCGCTCCAGTCTTCCATCTCCAGTATGTCAGAAAGCAAGGCAGATATCCCATTTATTGGCGCCTTTCGTGGTCCAACACCTATTGTAAAGATGGACGGTACAAACTATGAACTGTAGGCAATGCAGTTCATGAGCATGATGAAGTCAACGGGTAAGAAGCACATCCTTACCGAACCAGAGCCTGCTGAGAAGACTGGAGCCAATGCCTCTTGGGAGGCGGATGATGCATACGCCAAAGTATGGCTATCCGGTACACTGGTAATTGAGATAGCCAATGACATTCTACATCAACCCACGACCAAGGATATGTGGGACATTCTGGCGGCCACATATTCACAGGCGAAGAACGAGACAAAGATTCTGCAACTCCAGCATGATATCTTCACTATCAAGCAGAATGGTCGCCCTCTACATTCTCTCTATACATCACTGAGAGGGATGTTCGAGAAGCTCTATAGCTTCATGCCCCTGACAGCCACGCCAGAACAACAGAAGACATATAGGAACGTGACTATGGTGGGCGTGTTCCTGGCTGCACTTGATCCAGAGTATGAGGCGGCACGATCACAGATTTTGGCCGACTCTACTATTCCTCCCATGGAGGAAGCTTTCCATAGACTGAGTCGGATCACAGTTCCTTCCATGACCTCGAGTCAGAATTCTTCAGCCATGGCAGCCAACAGGGGTCGCAGATTTCATCACCAGGGCCGTGGACGTGGACCTCGTGGAAGAGGTGGCCATACTAGGCCAACATGTACCTACTGTCACCGAGTTGGACACAATGAAGACACATGCTACTCGAAGCATGGATTTCCTGCATCCGCACGAGCTGCTGAGCAGATAGAGCCTCCATCTGTTGCTACTTTGGATCAACGGTTCGACGATCTAGTTGCCCGTCTGAGGGGCATTATTCCACCATCTGGTCCAGCACCGACTACATAGAGTCAATCTGATGCCGCTGCTTCTGCCTCTGCATCTACCAGTGCTTCAGGTAGTATACTTGCATTCAACAGTAGTAGATCAGATACATTACCATGGATTATGGACTCGGGCGCTACACATTACCTATGTGGCGACCAGGGTCTACTTACAGGATACACTCAGATTCCTCCAGGCCGGACAGTAGTAATTGCCAATGGTACACATTCCCCCATCACTGGTCAGGGGGAGATTAGATTGACATCTTCTATGCAGCTCAAGAATGTACTACATGCACCTGATTTTTCAATGAATTTGTTGTCAATTAGTCAGATTACGAAGGATTTACATTGTCGGGCAATTTTTGATCCATCTTCTTTGATTTTTCAGGACATCCATACGGACAACGTGATTGGTCGTGGCTATGAGCAAGGAGGCCTCTACCGCCTGAATCAGACCCCATTTGGTGGAACCTCATCCTTTCCCTCTGGACAAGTATCTACTTTATTGTGGCATCTGCGCTTTGGACATTTACCGCTTCAGAAGTTGCGTTAAGTGTTACCTTATGGTCTTCCTCACACACCTATTCAATGTGAGGCGTGTCAGTTGGGAAAGCATCACAGGTCGTCCTTTCCCAGTCGTCCAGGTCGTAGTACCTCCAAGTTCGAGTTATTTCATATTGATGTCTGGGGTCCGAGTCGTGTACCTGATCATCAGGGACACAGATTTTATATAGTATTTGTGGATGATTTTTCTAGATAGTCATGTGTGTTTTTGATGAAAAATAAATCTGAAGCAGGAAATATCATTATCCATTTTCTGAATGAAATACAAAATGTTTTCTCCACATCTGTGAAGTTTGTGAGAAGTGATAATGCTTTAGAATTGTGCACCAATGTTCTTGCCAATTATTACTCCTCAAAAGGGATTGTTCACCAAACATCTTGTGCTCATACATCTCAACAAAACGGAATTGCTGAAAGGAAACACCGTCACCTTCTTGATGTCACAAGATCACTTCTTATACAGAGTCATGTTCCCTACTCCTACTGGGGTGATGCAGTCCTCACTGCATGTTACCTAATCAATCGTATGCCTTCTTCTGTCTTGAATGAACAGATTCCGTTTTCCCTCATCTATCCTGGGAAGGATCTGTTCACCCTTACTCCTCGTGTGTTTGGGTTGGTTGCATTTATCCATCAGTTGTCGCCTGGTACTGACAAGCTCTCTCCTAGGGTTGTCAAATGTGTTTTCGTTGGGTACTCCAGAACTCAAAAGGGGTACAAGTGTTTTGATCCTCTGCGTCGGCGGTATATGGTCAGTGCAGATGTTACATTTTTTGAATCTGTTATGTACTTTTCAGCTTCGGGAGACAAACAGCTACCACCACTATCTACTGATGCCATATACATGACACCACCACCTCAAATGCTGTCACCACCACCACCACCACCACCACCACCACATATACCTGTCTCACCGCTACCGTTCCATTATACCCGCAGGCCTCCTCTCGCTCATGGTCATGACTCGTCTCCTAGCTCGCCTATGGTATGTAATGAAAATATTTCTATTGATGGATCTGACGACATTTCTGAGCAGGATATGTTGCAGGGGCCAGATGAGGCTACATCAGATTTAGATGTTCCCATTGCTACACACAAATCGAAGAGGAGCTGTGTTACATATCCATTGTCAATATCTGTGTCTTTTGAGAGACTATCTGGAGATTTCAGGACATTTGTGGTGGCACTGTCATCTGTAGATATTCCACGGAGTTATCAAGATGCTCTGCATGATAGTAGATGGCGGCTAGCAATGGAGGAAGAAATGGCGACACTTCAGTCCAGAGGAACTTGGAGTTTGGTTCATATACCTCCAAATGTGAACCCGGTGAGCTGTAAGTGGGTGTTTACAGTAAAGCACAATGCAGTCAGCTCTATTGATAGGTACAAGGCACGTCTTGTTGCACGTGGCTTTACACAAACATATGGGGTGGATTACCTTGACACATTCTCGCCTGTGGCCCGTCATTCCACTCTCCGGATCTTGTTGTCAGTTGCAGTTGCTAGAGACTGGCCGCTCCATCAGCTGGACGTGAAGAATGCATTCTTATATGGAGACTTGCAGGAGGAAGTCTATATGCAACAACCACCCGGTTTTGCTGTTGAGGGGGAGTGTTCCAAGGTATGCAGATTACATAAGGCTATCTATGGCCTTAAGCAGAGCCCCAGAGCATGGTTTCAGAAGCTCTCAGACCTCTTTGAGAAACAAGGATACAAACGCTCCAATGCTGATCATTCCTTGTTTGTACAGAAGACTGCTAGAGGTATTATTGTAATCATGGTTTATGTTGATGACATCTTGATTACAGGAGATGATGAGCAGAGCATAAAGCAGGCGAAAGAAAAACTGGGAACCGAATTTGTCACCAAGGACCTTGGAGTCCTTAGATATTATCTGGGGCTGGAATTTGCTAGAAATCCATATGGATTAGTAATGTCGCAGAGGAAATATGTTACAGATTTGTTGAGTGAAACATGTATGCTTGGGTGTCGGCCTGCTACGACACCAATGGATCCTAGCATGAAGCTCTATGATGATGACACCGAGGAGGTGGACAGGAGAAGATACAGAGAACTGGTAGGCAAACTATTGTATATCACGATCACTAGACCTGATATATCATTTGCAGTGAGTCGCGTGAGCCAGTTCATGGAGCAACCACGTCAGGTCCATATGGATGCAATACACATGATTCTTAGATATCTAAAATCATCTCCAGGTGCAGGTTTGCTATTTAAGAAGGGAAAGGAGATCTCTATCTCAGCGTGTGTGGATGCAGACTATGCAGGATGTCCCAAGGACAGGAAGTCCACCTTAGGATTTGCAGTCTATGTTGGAGATGCTCTAGTCTCATGGAGGAGCAAGAAACAGACGGTGGTAGCTAGATCCAGTGCTGAATCTGAATACAGGGCTATGGCCCAGGCTAGCACAGAGATGATGTGGGTGAAAGCTCTTCTTACAGATCTATATCTTGATATACCGCTTCCCATGAAATTAGAATGTGATAATCATGCAACCTTGTTCATTGCAAACAACCCAGCATTCCATGAGAGGACCAAGCATATTGAGGTTGACTGTCACTACATACGTGACATGATTCAGAAGGGGTTCATTGCTACATCTCATGTTACCTCAGAGAATCAAACTGCTGATATATTTACCAAGGCATTAATTCGAAGCCCATTCCAGAAGTGTGCGTCCAAGCTGAGCATGATTGATATCTATGCTCCATCTTGAGGGGGAGTGCTGACTCATATAGTAGTGCCTGTATCCCTTCGTTATTTTTATTTTCAGTTGTATGCTTTATGTAATTTACCCATAGGCTACTCTCCTATATAAGAGAGCCTAGGGCTTATGGAATAAACAAGTTGTTCATTTTTCCCAACAGATAGAAAAATCAAAAAGCAGTAAAAAGTTCATTAATAAGCGTTGAGAACAATGGGAAAAATGGATATGAGAAAAAATACCTTAGATCATATTTCTAAGTGCAACATATATGAAAATAATGAAAAGATGCATCAATGTAAATGGTGATATAAGAGTTGCTCAGAAAAAATCGAGTTAAGGTGTCATAAACATGTCATGGATTAACATGAATCTTATAAGCATATGCAGCCGCATATGCCGCATATTCGGACTGCATATGCGTTTTGACCGCATATTGCCGTATATGGCATATGCGCTTTGGTCAAGTGACTGAATATGCACATGCGACCGCAGATGCGGCCGCATGGACTGCATTTCCGAACACTGGCTACATTGGTTTTAGCACCATAAAAAATGACAGTTTTGGTGGAGGAATTTTGCTATAATAGAATATGTGAGAAGAAACGATGAAACATGTAACAAAGAGTAATTATTGTTGTTATAGGAAATATTTTTGAGGAAAAAGAGGGTAAGATGTCTAAAAGATGCCTACCCAAAAGTTTCTATATTTTCAGTGTCAAAATTACAAAGACCAAAACCGTCTAGGATCTTAGCATGTTTGATTACATTTTCCATATATATGTTCTCTCACCCTGAAAAATTGAACCATTCCGACCAATCCACACAAAGCAACGTAAAACCACCACCGAAATTTTGGTGGGACTACTCCCATGACAGAGCATCCAAGGATTCCCAAAAATCCAATCGATCAACAATCGAATCCTCTCAACACATGCTGCAACCCACACCTCCCCAGAAACAACATACCTAAGAAATAAATGCTCAACACGCTCCGCCTTCGCCGAACATCACTCTGTGTAGAGAAAATAATAAGTTGCTTATCCATGAGGCCCAAAGGTTCTCTTCTGTAGAAGAGAAACATGTTGGGAAAATTACATAATGTAGAAAGAAAGAAAAGAAAATACATAGAATGAATAAAAGATAACCGATATCCCAACACTCCCCCCAATCAGGAGCGTAGATATCAATCATGCTAAGCTTTAAACGACATCTCGGGAATGACCCTCTAGCTAAGGCCTTGGTGAACACGTCTGATGTCTGTTCACCTGAACTGACATGAATGGTGGAGATGAAACCTTTATGAATCATGTCTCGAGTGTAGTAACAATCTACCTCAATATGCATGGTCCTCTCATGGAAGACTGGATTGTTGGAAATGAAAAGAGTAGGCTGATTGTCGCATTGGAGGTGCAAGGAAAGAGACACCTCAATAGCTAGGTCAATCAGAATGGATCTGACCTATATCATCTCTGTATTCCTCTCTACCACGGCTCTGTACCCTGATTCTACACTAGATCTGGTGACCAACGTCTGCTTCTTGCTCTTTCATGACACCAAGGAGCTCCCTATGAACACGGTAAAGCTAGATGTAAACTTCCTGTCCTTGAGACATCTCGCATAATCTGCCTCTGTGTAAGCTCTGACGACAAATGACGTGCCTCTGCTAAATAAAAGACCAGTGCCATGAGAGGTTTTCACACCTCATAATCATATGGATTGCATCCATATGTGTTTGTTTAGGCTAGTCAATGAACTGACTCATTCTACTCACTGCAAAGGATATCTCTAGCCCGTTGGTTACGTATAGGAGCTTCCCAACGAGCTCCATACACCTCCTCTTGTCTACCTTCTCCATTTCATTATCATACAACTTCATGCTTAGGTCCACGGGAGTAGTGGCATGCCTGCAGTCTGCCATGCTCATCCCAGAGAGAATATCTATAACGTAATTCCTCTGGATCATCACAATACCTCACTGGTTCCTGGTGAACTCAAGTCCAAGTAATGTTAGATTACCAAGGTCCTTGGTTACAAACTACTGACCAAGAAATTAGTTAGCTGCTCAAATGCCCTGCACATCATGCCATGTAACAATGATATCATCAACATAAATTAGTATATCAATTTTAT
Source organism: Ottelia alismoides (assembly GCA_037367405.1). Classification (NCBI taxonomy): domain Eukaryota; kingdom Viridiplantae; phylum Streptophyta; class Magnoliopsida; order Alismatales; family Hydrocharitaceae; genus Ottelia; species Ottelia alismoides. The sequence goes on along the minus strand of JAZKJV010008423.1, from coordinate 415,599 downwards.
CTATAATCGAACTCACAAACCCCTACTTCTCTATCAAGTTCGAGAGCTTTTGAACCATTCTTTCGGACTCTGCTTAATGCCATAAGTAGCCTTATGAAGTCTCCAAACCATATGACACTCCCCATCAGTAGCAAACCCTGATGGCTACTGCATGTAGACTTCCTCCTGCATGTCACCATACAAAAATGCATTCTTTACATCAAGCTAATATGGTGTAAATTCCGTATCGCTGCAACAAAGAGAAGTATAGAGTACCGAGCAACTAGAGAGAAAGTATCCTAATAGTCCACATTGTAAGTTTGGGTGAACCTATAAGCCACAAGCCTCACCTTGTAGCGATCGAAGTTGCCGCCTGCTCGGTGCTTCACCGTGAACACCCACTTGCATCCCATGAGAGATGCTCCTGAAGGAGTTGCAATAATGCTCCACGTACACGTGACTATAACATGACTATCTCCTCCTTCATAGCAAGATGCCATTGACTGTCCTGTATCGACTCCTGATATCTCCGTGATATCTCCACTGTAGACAACCCCACTACAACCTCCTGAAATCCTCTGATACCCAAAGAAACATGGGTTGCAAGAGGATAAAAATGTCTCTAGTTTCGTAGAGCAATAGACACATCAAGATCACATGCCTCCTCCTTAACCTGTAAACTACCAACCTGAGAGGGAACCTGCTCATCATGTAAAGTAGCCCGTTGCATGGATGTTGGAATATTTGGTTATGCGTCACTCTTGTAGTTAATGGGTAAATGGATCACTCCATGATCCATTTACCACATCCAAGTCTTTAGTTCACATCTACCAACTGTGGGATGTGGAGACTCAGTCGGGGCTATATAAGAAGCCCTACACCCCATGTATCCAGTGAGAAAAGCAATAGACTATCAACCCTTTGTGGTGTTCTCCTATAGTTTCATCCCGCTCCATAGGGAGTAGGGTTCCACGTAAAAATCTCCGAGTTCATGTTTTATCATTTTGTATTTATGCTATGTTTATCATTCCGTATCCACATTCTAATTTTCTAACATGGTATTAGAGCGGGTTTGATTCACAAGGAATTATTTCATTAGTTTTACTCAAGATTCGATTGCCGATTGTTCTTATTGGTTTAAGTTCTGTAAGTTCTAGGATTTCTATTGAAACCCTAATTTCTGGAGTTCTGTTCGCCGCAATCCTTCACATCCACGGATCCATGCGGCCATGCTGCTCCCTGCAAAGCCCTCGGCGCACATCTCTAGGTCTCTCAAGGCCACATCTCCAACAGAGGCTTCTCCATCTACTCGAAGATGGCGCGTACCAAGCAAGGGTGCTCCATCTTCCGTCGAAGTCCCATCTCCAGGCGGAGACCTCCAATAGGCGGAGCTCCTCCACTCCACGTGATCTCCTGTCCGCGCGAACTTCTCCTCTCCTCCAACCGCACCCAAGAAGAGGCGGCGCCCTCCTCAACTTCTCGAGGCACCCACGCAACCCAACAGGCGGCAGAAACCCAGGCAACCGAAGGTCCACAACACTTTTATTCGGCCATAGTTTTCATGTGTTCCATAAGGACTCCAGAGCAGAGATCCTATTCCCTATGCCATGTTGGCTAGGGTTTTCATGTGATTTCATAGGGACTTCATAGTAGAGTACCATTCTTTGAGCCAGATGGGAGAGACCCAATTCTCTGATGAGGAGACATTTCTGACTACATTTTCCAACGACCGTGGACTCTGACGAGGATTGGACTTTACGACATTCTAGTTCGACCCTTTTCAGAGATGGAGCAGTTGTCCACATGCTGTGGCGGGCCAGAGTTCTCCAAGTGCAGACTCATTTCAGTTGCAATGACTCTGACAGGCGCAGTACAGAGCACATGCTCTCCGACAAGGAGATTCAGTTTGACTCATACTCCAGCCCGTTCGTCCTCCTCACCTGCACAACATGAGAAGCAACGTCCTCGACAGGAGTCGACAGTTGTGCGCGTTGAGTTGATATTGTCGGTAGTGTCTTGTATTATGAGTTGAGATTTCTTTCTTTTTGTCCAAGCTGAGCATTGCATAATCCAGCTTGAGGGGGGGTGTTGAAGTATTTGATTATGCGTCACTCTTGTAGTTGATGGGTAAATGGATCACTCCAGGATCCATTTACTACATCCACGTCTTTAGTCCCACAACTACCAACTGTAGGATGTGGAGACTCAGTGAGGGCTATATAAGAAGCCCTACACCCATGCATCCAGTGAGAAAAGCAATAGACTATCAAGTATCAACCCTTTATGGCGTTCTCCCGTGGTTTCATCCCGCTCCTTAGGGAGTAAGGTTCGTAAAAATTTCTGATTTCATGTTTTATCTTTCTGTATTTATGCTCTGTTTATCATCCGCTTCTGCATTCCTATTTTCTAACAATGGACAAACCACTAGTGCCATCAGTAGAAACAATGTCCGTAGTACATACTCGTGGCATGCTGGATCTGGATGATGAGGAAGACCCATAAGTAGGGAAAATCGTGGGAAGCCTGCGGATATAGAAACGTGGCAACAATTGTGCCAAGGTACTAGGCGGTAGTGTAGGAGCAGCCACATCAGCAGGTGACGGTGGAAGGAGGTGATAGTGGAAGTGGTGGTGGTACCATAAGAGGAGGATGCACATATACCTCCTCTCCAGAGACAGATGTAGTATTCCTATCCTGTAGGAGAGAAATACATAACAAACTCAAAGAAAGTGACATCAACACAAATATAGTACTTCTGGTAAACATGGACGAAGCAATGATACCCCATTTGGGTACGAGAATAGCCTACAAAGACACTGACAACTCTATGGGAGAGCTTGTCATGACCAAGCGTCAGGCGGTGAACAAAGGCCATACATCCAAACACTCAGGGTCTAAGGGAGAACATATCGTTCTCGAGAAACACAATCGAGAAAGGGACCTTCTCTCCTAGCAGTGACCACATCACTCCAGAAAAAGTAAAGAGCACAACTCTGGATCAAAAGTGTCCTGGTCATATCAAGTAAGTGACGGTGTTTGCGTTCAGCAACACTGTTCTACTGAGAAAGGTAAGCACACGAGGTTTGTTTTATGATGTCAAGAGACTTGAAGAACTCAGAAAGCTGTAATGTGCTGATTTCTAAGGTATTGTCAGAGAGAATGAACTTAAGAATAGTGGAGAAAATATTCTTTATTTCAATAATAAAAGATTTAATGATAGATCTGGCTTCAGATTTGTTTTTCAAAAGAAAAACCCACGATAGTATAAAATAATCATCCACAACTACAAGACAAAAACGGTGTCCTTGATGATCATGAACATGACTGGGATCCCAAATGTCAAAATGGATAAGCTCAAATAAGTGACTACTGCTATGAATTGACACTGGAGGGTAGAACGCGTGGAGATCTGTGGGAAGATATGATATAACTTTTGTAGAGGAAGGTGGCCAAAACGAAGATGCCACATCTATGGTGAGACTAATCCATTAGGAACGGTAGAGGCACTAACACATGGAGACTGGACCAGTATGTAGAACCCCCGCTACTCACGACCACATCCAATCACCTTGCCCGTGAGTATGTCCTGAAACATAAGAGAAAAGGGGTCAGAAATGGCACGACAATGCACATTCATAATGATCTGACTAATATGTTGAGATATTAGTTATCTTTTAATTTCTTTTGTGTACTATCTATTCATTTTATTTTCTTAATGTAATTTGCCTAATATGTTTCTTTCCTATATAAGAGAACCCTAAGACCTCGTGAATAAGAAATTCATTTCTTTCTCCCAACATAGTATCAGAGCGATGGTCCTAGACCGGAGTTCTTGTGCCCTACCATACCCTAGCCCCACCATCGTACCCAAGCCGTTGTTGAGGGGGCCCTGAGCGGCTTCCAACACCCGCTGCCCACCCCTTGAGATGGCTGCAGCCACTGCCGATCACACTTCCAGCCACCGCCGGAGGTCCAACACCGCCACTAGGTGCTGTTGGGACCCGTGTCGGCCCTCCCAGCCACCACCGGAGGTCCAACACCGCTGATAGGCGCTACTGGGACCCGTATGGGCCCTCCTAGCCGTCGCCGGACCGCCTTATTCGCCACCATGTGCTATAACAACGCCTCCCCACTGTTTCCCAGGACGATTTTCTCATCTCCGTCGCCAAATTACAGTCTCATACAGTCTGATTTTAATAAGAAAACATAATTTCAGACCTATAAAAGACGTTTTCTGGCCCTAGCGTGGATCGAGGATTGACAAGGAACTGTGGCATCTTATCATGGAGGACGAGATGGTTGCGCTACAGTCGTGTGGCACTTGGAGCCTGATTACAGCTCCTACTGGAGCATTTGTTGTTGGATAGAAGTGGTTGTTGAAGTTGAAACACCGATCAGATGATAGTGTAGATCACTACAAATCGAGACTTGTGGTACGTGGGTTCACCCAGACATATGCGGTGGACTATCAAGATACCTTCTCTCCAATGGCTAGGCATTCTACCCTGCATATACTTCTTTTTGTTGAAATGACACATGATTGACCCCTCTACCAGCTTGATGTGAAGAACGCTTTTCTTTATGGTGGACCTATAGGAGGAGGTCTACATGCCACCACCACCTGGGTTCACTGCTGGGGGGGGGTATCAGAAGGTTTGTAGGCTTCACAAGGCGATCTATGTCCTTAAGCAGAGTTCATGAGCATGGTTCCAGAAGCTCTCGGACTTGACATAGCAACAACAGCTCGTGAGATCGACTGTCGATCATTCACTCTTTGTTCAGAGGACTCAGAGAGGTACAATTACCACACTTGTTTATGTTGATCATGTCATTGTTACACCGGATGATGAGTAGGGCATCCATGCTGCTAAAGATTTTCTAGGTCAACAATTTGTGACCAAGGACATTGGCAATCTACGCTACTTCCTTGGACTGGAGTTTGCCAAGAACCAATGAGGTCTTGTGATATCCTAGAGGAAGTATGTTACAGATCTTCTCTCTGAGACATGTATAGCAGACTGCAGGCCTGCCACTATTCCCATGGACCCGAGCATGATGACATCAAGGAGGTAGACAAGAGGAGATACAAGGATCTTGTTGGGAAGCTCCTATACATGACCATCATCATACTAGATATATCCTTTGCAGTAAGCAAAGTGAGCCAGTTCATGAAGTAGCTTGGACATATACATAGGGATGCAATCCATATGATTCTAAGGTATTTGAAGGCCTCACCTGGCACTGGTCTTCTATTCAACAGAGGTACATCACCTGTCGTTATAACTTGCGTTGATGCAGATTATGCGGGGTGTCCTAAGACAATAAGTTTACTTCTGGCTTAGAAGAGCAAGAAGCAGAAAGCGGTTGCCAAATCCAATGTAGAATCGGGATACAAGGCCATGGCACATGCTAGTACAGAGATGATGTGGGTTAGATGTGTTCTTTCTGACCTGACAGTTGAGTGCCTCTTCCCATGCACCTCTAATGCGATAACCAAGCTGCTCTCTTCATCACCAACAATCCAGCCTTCCATGAGAGGACCACATATATCGAGGTAGATTGTTACTACACTTGAGACATGATACAGAAGGGCCTCATCTCCACTACTCTTCTTAGCTCGGGAGATCACACAACAAATGTACTTATCAAGGCCCTAGCTAGAGGGTCTTTCCAGAGATGTTGTTCCAAGCTAAGCATGATAGATGTCTACGCTGTAGCTTGAGGAGGAGTGTTGAGATATTAGTTATCTTTTGTGTCTTTTATGTATTATCTATTCTTTCTATTTATGTATTTTTCCCAACATGTTACTCTCCTATATAAGAGAACCCTAGGGCCACATGAATAAGTAAGTTATTGTTTTCTCTCAACAGGAACCCCACTTCATATGGAGCAGGATGAAACCACAGGAGAATACCACTCTAGGGCCAGATAATCTGTTAATTCTCTCTCAATGAATACAAGTGGTATGGGGCTTCTTATATAGCCCCACCAGTGTGACCAAGTTCAATTAATAGCAATGCGAGACTAAACATGTGGATGTGGTAATTGAACCCTGGAGGAATCCAATTACCCATATATGGACACATATTCTAACAGTAAGGATTCAGATTTGGACTTATGTAGATATATTTAAAAGGTAAAAAGTAAGGGAGCGCAACAAGTTCTTCTAGGGGAGCGTCGTCTCGTAGGGTTTTTTATTACCTTGTACTCTAGTAAATTTATCTTTGACTGTGTTTGTTTATCCTTATTTCTAGAGGGGCATTTACATGTAAATTTGTCTCTTATGCAATTGATTTTTGGATTGTTTTGTGGCAATCGATTATCAACTATCAATCAAGATTACCGTGTAGCAGAAATGGAGTCAACATCCATCAAATAGGCGATTTTAATGTCCTTTTGATGAAATTAAGCTATTGTTCTAGTTACAGAATCAAGCACATTTAGAGGACTCAATTTGTTCAATGAACATAACGTAGCGTACTCACAACTAATAAATTGATAGAAGCTGCCACTGGTTACCTGATTGTCAATTCTACGAGACTCGTGGCGTTCTGTCCCTATGACATGCAACCCCCCAGCTGCTATAACCTGGCCAGTTTAGAAAATTAGCTAAAGTATTCCCTACTCCAGGGGCAACTTCAGTTGAATGTAGAACCTTTTGTTTCTCTTCTTCAGTATAGATCTTGTACTCTTCAACAGTTTCCTTGAATACTTCTCTAAGTTTTGTTAGAACGGCATCTTTTGTAGGTCCCTGCAATTAAAAAGGACACGAGTTAAGGCAATTCAGCATAAACTAAATCCCCACCAAGCATTTCTTCCGGAAAAATTCACCTCAATATGAGAACGAGAAACTTACCAACAACAGAGATGAAATTAATACGTAACTATTATTTATCATCAGAATTATGCCCATCAAAAAAATCATCAAATGACATATTTCTTCGTCAATGTTGAAATGCGTGTAATTACCATAAGACCATTATATTACAATAACTTCCCTTCCCAGGTTCTATAGAAGAATTTTTAACGTATAACAAATATATAGTTCACACAGTAATAAATACCATCCGATTTTAAGAAGTAATTTCTAACATAGAACAAGCATATAGTTCACATAATAATAAAAAATACCCAGCTTAACAAAGTAATTACCATCGCAAAGAGGACTATGCAACAACGTTTGATAGACTAACCAATCGGTACTCTGTAAACAACATGGCAAAGCATAATGTATTTCACCTAGGATTAATCACCCGGGTCCACTTCTTGAAAGATGTTAAGGACAGATCATATTGCCATTACTTGAATATGCACTTTTATAAAAGTTATAACCATGTGAGTTATAGAAAATATTACAAGATTCAGAAAAAGTAGATAACTGCTGCAACCAAATGACAGAATCTCAAAAAGACTAAAGAACTTCGATTACTTAATTGAGTATACACCTTTTCACATGAATATGAAAGTCTTTCTTCGGCTTCCAGCTCTGTTAGTGACCTTGAGCCCCAGGTTCGCACAGATAATTCTACTGCATCCTCAATCATTGAAATTTTCCCTTTAGGCAATTCACATGGAAACAACTTCTCGTTGACCTAAAAGCAAGACATCTATCAAAAAACAAGTGGTTTTGTTCACCCCAGTTGGATTACGCCGGGTTTCCTTATACATGCTTTAACGGCAAGGTGCAAAGAAGGCATTAAGCATGTCATACCTTCCAACTTTTTTTGGGAGGAAGTTTCTTGATAGACACAAATACTCCTTCAACAGGCTTCACAACTCTGCAACATATGCCTTGTTTCAACAAGAAGCCAGGAAAACAAAATAGAATAGAGAAGAGGAGCAAATTATCTTTCCTTAAGAATGAAATATGTTAACATAATGAAGCACAAGTACATGCACAAAGTTTTTCCATTAAAAATGAACTAGAATGAAGAGAAAATCAACAAATGATCAAAGATAAAGTTTACTACCAGAAATTTCTACGTTATCAAGCAGTTTGACACTGTGTTAAATGAATGCATGTGAAGTACCTTGGCATTAGCATCTCACGTAACTTCAGTCTTGCCATGAACTCTGCATTACCACCCAGAATTATATCAGTACCACGTCCAGCCATGTTGGTCGCAATTGTCACGGCACCCAGACGGCCACTCTGTGCTACTATCTCAGCTTCCCTTTCCACATTCTCAGGCTTAGCATTAAGTACCTTCAAAGGAAACATCGACAAGAAAGTTACAAATGTTAACAAAGTTTTCGAACAATGACAGAAACAGACAAAAAGCATTTACAAACTGACCGTTAAGGATGCCAATTCAAGTGCCAAAATAAAAAGTTGGACTTCTCTAAAATTTATGATGTTTTAATAGAAAGGATTATATAAGTCGAATTGCATAGAACAGGAGAAAAGAACAGGTCCACATCTAAAGATGTTTAAGTGGCCGTTGAGTTAACAGTAAATGCTAACCCTAAATGCCAATTTGTTATGAGGTGGATGCTTTACATGGTACCACAAGTGACATCAATCCAAGCTAATTGGTGGCGTGGGCATACGCAGTACACATCACAATAGAGCTTTCAAGGCGAAATTGGCAATGTTCCTCGCTGTTTCAGACGATTCGCCTTCAACGCCATGCAAAAACTGAGGCGGCGGTTTCGCAACGGTCCTCGCTGCTGCAGCTTTCTGCCACACACCCCCCCCCGTCAGCCGGTGGCACCGCCGAGCGCCCTTACACAACCTCCGACCAAGTCTTACGAGGTCCGCCAACCGGGGTCCCCGATTCACCGCGAGAAAAGTCGGAGCCAACAGTGGCCAAATCGATCTCCATGGACTCGCCACGGAAGAGCATCTTCCTCCAACCCAACTCCAGTGGACAGAGCTTCTGCACATGGACAACCAGCTCCGCTTCCCTCCCTGACGCGCAACCGTCAGACTCAACACCAATCACCGAAGCCACCCCTGAGAAGATCTCCCTCAACACCTCCACCCTTCTCCAAATTATAGGGATACTGTGCACCCGCACCAAGCTTAGGTACCGAAACTCCATCCGATCGTCGAAGCTGTTCGGAACTCGCCATTGTAGCAGAGTCTTCTTGTTCTCACACATCCACAATCGCCCTCGCCTCATGCTCCTTGAGGCCCCGTGGCATCATCCGCCATGGGCTCAACATAGCTACATCCCCGCAGAACCGGCCGCCAGTAGCCGCTCCCACGTCCGATGTGTCGCAAAAGAGGGTCCGAGAACCGCCTCCCTTGCCAATTAGCATTGCACCTTCTCGTGCCGCCTCCTTCGCTCGGTTCTCCGTCTTGCCAACACCCGAAGTACATGCCTTCACGCGGTGACCGAACTTGCGACACTTGAAGCAACACACTAGCTCCCGACACGAACATGCCCTTGACACTTTAACATTTAAAGTTTTCCAAGCATTCCTTAACATATTATATAATCCGAAGTATGTCAAGGATTCCTCTCATTGACAAAATCACGGGGAATGGGTGAATGCGTCGTCCTTCGTCAAAAGCCTATCGGTTCTTCTCCCAGGTGCAGGTTTCAGTATATGAGGACCTCAACCGCGACTGTGCCATAATCAGAAAGAGCAAGAAACTACAATGTATTAAGGACTTTCTTTGTCTTATGAGGGATGGTCGACTGCTTATGAAGATGCGTAAAGACAAGTTACTTCACAACAAGGGTCTCATGTCCCAGAAATAAGTGGAGGCGATCGAAGATATGGACAATCTTTTTTTCAAATGTGGCCTCTCGGCAATGGTTTGGGAAAGGGTGAGAATCATGTGGTTTAGGGTAGAGAATGAGGCTACCTTTTGGTAGTCGATTAGAGCGTTTTAAGGAAATTCGCGAGAAGATAGCTCTCCTTCCTTTGTTAATCTATGAGTTGTTTGGGGGACCAGAAATGAGTTCATTTTCCGTGGTTAGTGTTTTTACTTTGAAATGTATTAGAACATTGTAGGGCTCTCCGACTGGTATGGACATCTGTACATACACTTTATTTATGTTTTAGTATAACTACTACAGTGTGTGCCAACTCAAGACTACATCCTCTTTTCTCTAAATAAACATTTAATTTTTTCCAAAAAAAGGTCAAAACTTTATCAAAAAAATTTGTCATAGTGTTGAAAATTCCATCGGAGTTTATTTTTCACCAAACTTAGCATGGAATTTGTCAAACTTTAGTCCAAACAACCCTAAAGTTTGTTGAGATTTGAAGCTCAACCAAAATTTCCTAACACTTAATATTTCGTTAGACCGGAGTCCAACACATTATTCCAAGAATCAAAATAGTCATCGAAAATGGTTATCAGATTCAGTAAGCCAAACATACTAATATCAACATAATTATAATTGTTAGAAAACTAGAATTATAAGAGAAAATAGAATAAGAACATGAAAACCATCATAATTTTACATGAAACCCTACTCTTTATTGAGCGGTATGAAACCACGAGAGAAGGCATCAAAGGGTCGGATATTCTATTGAACATTCTCATCAAGTACAGGGGGTGTGGGGCTCCTTATATAGCCCCACAGACAGACCATAGTTCTACAGATACTAGATGTGGGACTAAACATTAATGAGTGGTAATTGGATCCTGGAGCTGAGAAAGCCGCAACTTGCAACAAAAAGAAAAAGTATACAACACATCTTCACACGATACATCATAAGAAAATATATGCCTACTGCTGGTAGAAGACCTCGCTCGAGGACGGGTCTACGATCATCAGAACGTATCTCTATCATGCATGAAGAAGAGTCGTAGTAGAAGAAGTCCACTGCAGAGTAGTAGTCGGGTCGTGAAAGAAGAAGTATACGCCATGACAAAGAAGTCGACGCTCGGTGAAGACAACCGATAAACAATAGTAGTCTGGAGTGTTGTTCTATCGGTCGTGGACATGCAGTAGAAGTCCTGAAGAATCCATATCTGACTCCCTCTTTCTTCCATACTTTATGGAATAAAGAGCATGGAACATCAAGTTGGGAGAAAAAACATGCATTCTTCTTCTTCTTCTTTTTTGCTTAGCTATTTTTTTTCTCAACTATTCTTTTATTCTTCTTTTTAAACCATTCTTTTTTACGGCTTTCAGCTTCTTTTCAAAAAACAAGACACTTCTTTTTTTTCTTCGGCCTCTCTTCTTCTTTTTGAATACACTGCAGCAGGAGGGCCGTTGGGCATCCTCTCTCTTTTTGGTAATGGTTGGGCTTGTTGGGCCCGCCCAAACAAAATATTTTTTTAAAAAAAATTAACCATAGCCCAACCGTGACTTCTATTTAGGGTTCCCCAAGGGAACCCTTCTTTTCAAAGCTTGCAACCACCGCCAATATTGGAGATATCGCTCGAGCTGGAGGAGTCGCCATGAGAGTACTCCAGGAGGAGACGAGTTGCGCATCACCATCGGCCTCCTTCTTCTTCCTCGATTTGTTTCGACATGTTATGCCTCCTTCAATGGAGAATGCAATCGAGGGTGTTGCTACGCCTTTGGGAGCACAACATGAGGGGCTTTCAAGTCATCGTGATGGGGCTTCTTTTGCGCCAGGAGGATCTTTTGCGCCATGATGCCATCGCGATGGAGTTGCTTCTAAAGGAGGCTGGTTCTGTGCGACGAGGATGGAGGTCAGGTGGAGCCCTAGGGAGCAATAGTGGCGATGTTGAAGCACTGCAGAAGGCTGGCGGTGGTGTTGCCTGTAGATCGGGAAGGCGGCACGATCATGCCACCCATGAGTTCGGCAGGAGGGAGGGAGCCACCGTAGAAGATACAACTGGAGGTGACTCGCCCATCACGACCAGGAGCAGGGTTCCGAAGGTCATCGTTGGGTTTGGTTTGGGCCTGCCATGCTGTGCCACGAGCTTTCCAGACCTTGAAGAGATTACTGATATGAAGGGGCTAATACGAGAGCTCCAAGGACTTGGAGGCAGAAGGTTGGTGGCAGTAGGACTTGTTGGCAATGCCCTCTCATATTTTTTAATGTTACACGAATTTAGGACTTTTGCCTCAAAGTTAGGGTTACAAGAAACCTTTGCTTTCTCTGACTCGTGATCAAAAAAATATGTACAAAACTTTGAATAGATAATCAAATTCCAGGAAATCGAAATGCTCTGATACCATGTTAGAAACTACGAAATGCGGAAGTGTAATCAGAGATAAATAGAATAAGAACATGAAGAACATCGGGATTTTACGTGGAACCCTACTCTTTAAGGAGCGAGATGAAACCACGTGAGAAGGCCTCAAAGAGCCGGATACTCTATTGAATTTTATCATTGAGTACAAGAGGTGTGGGGCTCCTTATATAGCCTCACAGACAGACCAGAGTCCCACAGATAATAAATATGGGACTAAACATGAACGAGTGGTAATTAGATCCTGGGGAGATCCAATTACCACTCTATTTCATTCTCCAATAATAATTAGATACCAAAGATGATGCAAATTTACTTTAGGGTGGAGAAAGTTAGAGGAGGAGAAGTGGGCACCAGTTACACAAGGTTTGGGGAGAAGAAGGCACATAGATGCGCAAAGGGGAGTAAAGGAGGAAGAGGGGGAGAGGGAGTTAAAGAAGGGGAGGACGAGGAGAGGGATATGGAGAAATATCCGATCTTTCTTTTCAACTAATTTGAACGGTCATACATAATGGCTTCCATTCCCATATATAAGAGGGGTGGGTCTAGAAAATATATGTAAGAAAAGAGAAGACTACATATTCTACCCAACCAAAGATGATGCCCTAATTTGTTAATTCAATGGATCGTGTTGCATCGGCTCTCTAGATCTCTGAAAAAGTCATCTCCTAATGAATTGATTGAACTTAGAGTTGCAGCATGTGACTGATGAAATCCGATTTCATCATCGTAATTCTTCATTTTTAACCCCCTTGCTTAAATATGTGTCAATAAAAACCAGACAATGTCTTGTAATTATCAGAATCTTGAATAAATTAAAAATCGCAAAAAATCGCAAAATTAAAATCCGTGGTACTTTTAGCCTTAAAAATACCCTCAAAAATATTTTGTGGCTTGAAATGACCTCATCTCCATTTCTGGTCAACATGAAACTTGTAGATCTCATTGAGATCTACAACTTTCATGTTTTGAGTTTTCTCAAATTCGGCCATTTGCTCCTTCATATCCCATCATCTGTTCTGAATAACCTGATTGGGCCACGTGGCTCATTCTGGTTGAGCCACGTGGCCGCCTCTCATCACGCCACGCCGCTTGAGCCACCACCGTTCGATGCACGTCTATGAGCCTTGATCACACCCGTCTATGACCGCTATGCTTCTCCTCCGTCCGGATCAAATCACAGACGCCATCACAACCCTTCAGTAGCACCGTGTTTACTTTGGGCCACGTGGAGTCTCGATCACCGCACGATTAGCTTTAGGAGTCTCCATCCCAGCCATTTAATTTCACCTTTAATCATCACCCTCCGATCATTTCCCTGTCTTCATCTCGACCGCCCGTGCCCGCCTTTCCTTCCTTTCGCCACGTGGCCGCGTCTCCTCCGCCTGATCATCTTCTGCGAGCCTCGATCTCTACCATCCACAGTCACGTCGATTGTTCACCACTCGATCAATCTCCGGATTCAATCACGGGCGTCCGTTGGCACATCACCTCCAAGGCGACACGTGGTGTGTTCCATCACCCTTCGATCGTGTTGCCCGAGATCTCATCAGAGCCGCTCTTAGGCGCCTCGATCCAGGCCGTTGGATCGCAAGATCCAACGACTGAGACCTCGTCTCCTACCTCCAGACCGTCTCTCTCCCACGTTCCCAATCTCGTGCATCACCCTCCCCCTTCCATTTTTCCTGCCCACATCCTCCATCACCTCCAAGCTCTAACTGCTCCAAGACTTAGCTATATCCACCCTCGACCTCGTCACCATCCACACATCCCACGTACCCTCTCCACTCATGCCATATCTCCCCCGCAAACCTCGACCACCTTGCACGGAACCGCCAATCCCACCGTCAAATACGTCGTCCCTTCCCTCGTTCACATTTGTCCGCCTTTACGCGGGGCGAAGCCCAGCCCTCCTCCACCTCCCTATGACAGGGGGAAGGTGGAGAGATCGAGCGATGACGACTCTTGCCTCCGGTGTCGACCCGTCGTCGATCATGGCGGCGTTGCGGCGCTCCCAGCCCGCTTGAGCTGCCCCGACTGGCTGCAGGGGTCCAGCGATGACCCGGGGCTCGAATCGAGCTCCAGCCCAAGCCTCCGACCGCTATAGCTCAGGTAAGAACCTCAAAACTCTTCCTCTGTATTTTCTTGACTTTTCGCCTAATTAATCAGCTCACCATACCCATTTCCGACCTCCATTAATCACCTCTCGAGCTACGCAACCCCACTCACGCGCTACTTCAGGAAACCTCTCCCTCGTTCTTCCATACCTCGGCCACCGTCGACCCACCTCCTCTCCGATCGTCGGAGATGGAGCTCCGGTTCCTCCTCTCTCCTCGCTCGCACGGAATCCCATCTCGCTCGCACACACATTCCCCTCGCTTCGGTGGTTGTACTAACCATGCATGTATTAGCGACTTCAATGGTCGGAAGGCTTCGCCGGAGCTTCTTCATCGAGCTCGCCTCCGGCATCTTTGCTTCGCCTGCCTCCTCCAAGATGACCAGCATCTCCACCGAGCTTCAACGATTCACTCTAGCCATCCAGGAGCAGCCGCGGGCCTTCACTGAGCACCAGCAACGACGACGGAGCTAGAGCTGACTCGCCGGAGGTCAGATTCCTCCGCCAGCGGGAGACGAAGGACGAAGTACAGAACCCATTGGATGGTTTCAACCCAGCGCCAATCCAACGGTTCACCTGATGACACGATGACATCTTCGCCCGCTATAGCATTTGTCTGATCTTGATGATCAGACGGTCCAGCTTCAACCACGTGTACGCGTCAACACCAGAGCTGCCCCCGAGCCCCGAACCTCCAGGCTTGTGACTTTCGAGCCTACTCGAGCCTGTCTGGAGTTCCGAGCCGACCCGAGCCTCCTCCGAACCGAGCCGAAGCTACTCCGAACCTCAGATATGATCCGAGCCTGGGAGAGCACGTGCACAGCACGCGCCTTCTGGGTAATTTGCAAGGAGGCCTCACCGACTTCTTCAATTTGCATTCAGGTCCTGATAGCACGTGCAGCACACACGCACTTGGGGTATTTTGCAGTTATGCCCTCGCGGGTTTTCATAATTGCAAAAATGCCCCTGTGCGTGTGGGTCATTTACAGGGAAGGTCCCGAACTTTTTCATATTTACATTTTAGTCCCTCTAGGGACCTGTTTGTAGTTATCTTTTATGTTTTCTTTCATTTATGCCCTTGTCTTCTTTCATGCATATCTTGAGCATAGTAACTCTGATTCATTCGATTTCAGTTTCATTGCGAAGCTTGTTTGATGATCTTTCTAATGGCATGTTCATTTCTTGTTTTGGATACAATAATTTTAATGTATTATTTCAGTAGCCATGTGTCTCTTATTATTGCCTTGTTTAATTTGCCAATCAAGTTTGTCGCCTAAATTAGACCCGAAATTGACTCATTATTTCAAATTGTTCAGGATTTTTATTCAGGGCTTGTTTGCATTGCATTTCATCACATTTATTTGCATGATTAAAATAAAATAAAAAATGCATGTTTAGTTTTATTTTAATGCATTGTCTTTGTCCTTTAACATTGTTTGACCTATTTGTTCTTTAACTCAACACTTAATAAGCAGATAAACATCTAGATAATCACGAGAGAGGCTCGTGTCCCTGAGTTCGACCTTGGTTTCTTGCCAAGTAAAATAATATGACGGCCATCCGATTTGATTGATATATCTAAATTAGATGGTCTTTGATGGACCTAGTTCGGTCCGACTGCAATGACATATCAAGTGTTAATTCCACACTATTAAAGGGCCGAATTTGCGGTTCGTCAGTGACCCAAAAATATCTTAACCATTTTCCTAGCTTCCATGTTTCTTTTGTAATTTGTTTGGAGAAGGGAAGCTCGTTGTAAACTTTGTTACCCATTAATACAAAAGTCTCTTCCTATGTCTCTTCCTTTATCTTTACCCTTTTGGTGAAATACTTTGGGGAGAGGGATCTCTTTATAATTGTCCCATGACAACCACTTTATTCCCTTGTACGAGTGTGTGATTCCCCTTGGCAATAAAGGAGAAATCCTCTAAATGCAACAACCATCCCTAGTTTTACTAGGGTTTTCTTGGCCCCAAATCCAACGACATCAACGATGGGCTCCTACAAGAGAAGTTCAATGGTGACGGCCATAATAATGATGCGCAAGGGAACAAAGGCTTTGTTGAGGATGGTGACAGATGGTGATGGGGGTATTGGCAATCGCGTAAGGCAAAGTAGTGGCACTGGTGATACTGGGTATATTGGCAGTTCTCGGTGTTGATGCATAGAATTGTAGGAGATGTAGCGGGAGTGGTGGCGACGACGTTGGGAGTGGGTGTATCGTTGATGGGGAAGAGGGCGGTGGTTTATAGGTGGCGAAGGTAATTGTGGGGGTACTAGTGATGGCCGTGGAGGAGGCACATGAAAAGGTGATGGTGGAGGAGGATGTGGCAACAGTTCTAGTGTGCGGAGCAGGGGTACGGTGTTGGTGGTCAGCATGAAGGAGGTGATGACCAAAGTAATGTTGGATCTGGCTATAGAGATGGTGGAAGTAGGTCTAAAATCACCTGGACAACGTGTTACACAACCCGAATATCGATGATGGAATCTTCTTTGACTTTTTCCTTTTTTGTTGTCTCATATGTTGGTAACACAGTGGTTTAACAATGTTGTAACCTTGGATCTTACAGTAATGTCAGCAAATCTCATAGATCTGAGCAAAGCATCTTGGACAATATTTCTGCACTCATTGCCCATGTTGGAAGGCCAGATGAACATAAAAAAATCTCGGGCTTGTTGCCTGTGACAATGCCCGCCCGGATCGTTAGATATGCGAATGATCTGCACGCCATGCTCTGATACTTGTTGATGTAAACCGTTCTTTAGTATGGAGAAATTTGGAGGGGAGGATGTGATGCCCTCGTATCTGGGCACCCGTTTACGCCGCATTTGCTCTATTACATTCGTAGGCGATCTCACTAAATTATAAAAATTAGGGAAAATTTTTCACGTTGCTTTGCATTTGCATATGACATTCACATTCAAGTAATATTGTATCAACCACAGAACAAAACACCAATAAGTGCCACCAACAATTCTTTTTATTAATTCTCATAAGTATACACAACATGTACATGAGAGCTGACAATTATATATATATATATATATCCCCAAATCTGACTAAAGAGGAAAATTAAACATTTACATTATAACGGAACAAAAGCTGAGAAAAAAGTGACAGTACCGTATGGTATATACACGATCTCCAGAAGTCATCAACCTGCTATTGAGCTGTAGGATCCTTGCCTGCCAAAACATGCAAAGAAGAAGAGCATATCACAAATGTGAATACAACCCGCAATTTAGAATAGCAAGTAATTTATTATGTGCAAAAGAAAGCAAGTAGATAGGCATATATGAATGCAAATTTTACCACTACCTGCGTAGAAAAAGGTTTTCAAATTTATTCTACAAGCCTTACCTCCTTATTACTCATTATCCCAAAATTTCTCATTTATAATACTTTCCTACAGAAATTTAGGCCAGCGAGTATATATAATGTTTTCTTGTTATTGAGATCAAGTTATAGGTCTTAATAAGGAGTTAATGAAGTGATACTTTATTTTACTATTAATTTATTGATTATGGTAAGGATAATATTTTAATCGAGTTTTCATTTTTTATCTATCTTTTCAAGTCTAGTGGATAGTCTGTGATCTTGATCTTTATATAACCTCATACTATGACTTTAAGGTGTGAAAAATGCCTTAGGGTTGGGGTGCCTCCGTAGGCATGCGGTGTTGTATAATGCATCCTAACTAAGTTTCTAACACGCCCACTAGCGTATAGAGATTTCGGATTCAATTCAATTATGGTCACTTCCAACCAACTCAACTTATCATTGATTTCATCTCTTAAACTATATTCATTATAACCCAATCAACTTGATTGAAACTCCACCAAACCTCAACTGTAACTGTCTCAGATGTAACCTAGATGATTTAGATGTAGACATGGATGATTCAGATGTAGTATCGCCAAGCCTGTTGGAGAAAAATAACCAAGAACTCAAACGGTGAGGTAGCCTCCTAAGAGGCTCTTCCGTCTCGCCCTCTAATTGGAAGTGCGGTCCAATATAGGGAAAGGTGTACTCCAAAACTACACCTCAGAGACGGGTGAGAGAGATTCTCCGAAAAAATCACTCTAGACGGGACCGACCGGTAATGGGCAAACGAGCTCGTACGAAAAACTAAAACCGAGGATCCCCCGCATCGGTATCCTAAAACAGAGGGTCAGCGGAACTGGTCAAAAGTCGGGATCTCAACGAGGCGTAAAAACACTACGAGCACGCAAAAAAACCGTGACAAGACTGGGATCCTAAACCCACGCACTTGGCGGCCGCTGCCATAACTGGGCTTCCTATCTCCTGCCTAGTTGAGGGTCACCGCACCCTCGCACGGTCAGGTGTAAGGGCCACCATGACCGACACAATATAGAAAACATATTACCTAAGAATGTGTGACCAATTATATATTACAAGTCCTCTTATGAGGTATAAACTTGATTCACAATTACTTTGCATCTTGTGTTCCAAACCCGCCGAATTGTGACATAGACTTAATTTGATACTGTAAGAAGTGGTTGGTAGAGGTTATCTAGCTAATCTATCGGAACATCTATACTCAGTGAAAGTATATAGCCACCCTCCATACTTTGGTCTAATTGCCAGAAATGATCAATCAACTACTTCTAACCTCAAGAGTAGCTTACTTCTTATGTCCCTTTTTTTCTTTTATTAAAGAAATGCAGAAACTAGAGAAGAATGTAATTGATCATACTTTCCTTTAGGATAAAATGCACAACATCGTGCTGCTAAAAGGGCATTCTGAGATTTATAGCAAATGAGTGGAGAACACCTAACAATATATGATATGAAAATTTATCTGAATCCTAAACTAATCACATCACGAAATAGGTGCCATTCAATGAAGACTTGAATGATTGAAGGTAATTGAGATTTAGTGTATGGGGGTTTAAGGAATGGAGGTTGTTACCTCTGTTTCACTATAAACAGGAAGATATACCCCATGGCTTACAAACATATAACATGAACAACTGACGTATTACATGGCAATCCACATGACATGTAAGTTAAATACCTTGTCATGCTATAATCAAAACCATATATCTCTAACAAGAATAAATAGGAGTAGCGCAAAGACAAGGTTATAGATTTCCTAACCTAGATCCCCTATGGAATTTTTTTTATAAAATATTTATATGTATATATTGACATCATCAATACCAAAGATTTTGAAGGGCCTTAAATTAAGATACAAGGAGAATTCTACTAAGATTAATATACTAATTGAACAAAAATCCTCTTTGAATATTTCAAGATTATGATCATCATTTACTTCCTGTCCAGATTTCCAATTAATGTAATTATTTTCAATCATTTAATGTCAAATTAGTAAGAGCAGACAACTCCACAAGATTAATTCAAGATTGGATCATAATTAATTTCCTCTTCAGATTCCAATTAATCCAATTGGATTTAAATAATTCAGAAACAGACTAAAAATATATCTGAAACCTCCAGGGAATTATCATAGTATCAAAACATTTCATTCAAGCTATGTCTTCATACTATAGAAACTTAATTCATTTGCACGGTACCCTCATGAAATCAAAAGTGAAATAGGTAGTAAACATGTGATCGAATGTGTGTGTGTATATCATGATATATATGGCAGCAAATGAAAGGGTAGGACTGTACAGTGGCACAAAAATAAATTTTCAATTTTGTAGAAACAAAAACCTGGAGCTTGAGTTTGTAATAAAATGTGTAAACACCACAAAAAGATAATAAAAGAGTGTAAAATTACATATGCTTGGCAACAAGGAGGAGAGGAAGGGATTGTATATAAAAATCTTCAAAACTTGAAGATTATCTTGCATTCAATGCTTGAGCAGCAGAGGAGTTGCTGGAATTTAGCAAGGGAGCAGCAGATGGCTCATGGAGCAACTCAAGCACAGTCGATGCTTCTGATTTTCAGGAAGGGGAGCTGCAGATTTCTGCAATAGAGGGGAAAAAAGAGGCTCTCGATGGAAGTTTTTTGGAGAAGAAAATATTGGGAATGTTGGGGGAAATGGGGGAGAAAAGGGAGAGAGAGCCTTTTGACGTTGGAAGTGGGGAGGAGAGAGAAATAGAAAGGGGAGAGAAGATTAAATTGGGGGAGGAAGCTTCCTATGCACCTTCCTATTTTCCCTTACATAATAAATTTTTTACACTTATGACATCCTCTCTAGTGATGTCATTGATGACATCATCACCAATGATGTCATCCACGACATCATTCTTTAATAATTATTTATATACCTATATATATATATTTAATTATAAATTTGTACTTTTGTGAAAATCTTAAAAGTCGTACGTATGCATACCTCGAGTGTCGGATTTTCATGCAAAATATCTTGTTTCGATCGTCTCTAAACGATGATCAAAATGAGTATAATATTGATATACTTCTGATCGGGTTTCGAACCCCCGAAATTTTGAGATACGATTTTGGTTTATTGTTAAATTTTGCGATTTCAAAATATTAAACGACCTCCGATCAACAAACATTCGATTCCGCTGTCCTTGTTTCGTCGAATCAAATCTAATGGCAGTCTCGGTTTGTTTCACGGTTTTCGAATTTGCGTTGTGGCTTTCTCGAGCACGCATTACGATGCGATCGAATTTTGTTTGATTTCGCTCAAACGACTTTTGATTTGCGTTCAGTTGACCGATCTAAGTTATTTAGCATTGACCAACAACTTTATTGGATTAATTGGACCCAAATTGGACCGGGTTCGGGTTTGTGCGTATTCGGATGTTACAAATATAAAACCTCAAAGGGAGTCTCATCCTCAAGACTCGAGTCAAGGTCATTAGGTGTCTTTTTTGGAATTCATATGACCATAAAAACCTTAAATGGTTTTGAACCCATAAAACCTCAAAGCAAAAACAAGCCATATTTTTATCATGTATATAATTACAAGTGCTTGTTCAATGATTACCTGCGAAGAGTTGCGTTAGTCTCACATGTCGCTTCTTCGACGATGTGTCGATGCCACAACACCTTAACCAATGGAATCTCCTTGTTAAGAAGCTTCTTCACAACGTTGTCAAGTCCATGCACTGGCCTCTCTTCGTATGTCAAATCCGGCTCCACGTCAAGATTCTCGTAGCTGATGACGTGTTAACGATCGTGCACATACTTCCTCAAGTTGGATACATGAAATACGTCGTGGATAGTAGAAAGATGTGGAGGAAGGGCTACTCGGTAGGCCACTTTCCCCACATGAGCAATAATCTCAACGGGAATTTCATTTATATGTGAGAATAATGTTGAATATAAATAAGTCATATTTGAATGGATGAAGAGAAAGAATTGGATTACCTGAAACTTTAAGTCTCTTCTCCGACGGTCTGCATAGCTTTTCTGGTGGCTCCGTGCCGTCAGAAGCTCCCGCCTCACAAGATCAACTCTTGCAGTTTCCTCCAAGAGATCCACAGATTATAGAGCATGATCACCTACCTCACGCCAAGTGAGATGTATGAGGCAAATGGTCCTTCCAGTACCCTTTCCACTCATCCAGTTTCCCGTCTAGGACTTCGAATGGTACCATGCCTATGCTGGAATGATAACTGTTGTTGTACGTAAATTCCACCAAAGGCAAATGGTCCTTCCAGTACCCTTTCCACTCAAAGTGCATGCACGAAGCAAATCCTCAAGCGTCTGAATGATGCGCTCACTCTGTCCATCTATCTGCGGATGGTATGCAGAACTCATCTTCTGCTCTGTCTGTAGTGTTGACATGAATTGTTGCCAATAATGCAACGTAAATCTCGAGTCTCTGTCAGACACCACTTCGTGTGGTATACCATGTAGCCTGATGATGTTCTACACATATAGCTTGGCCAATCTGGATTGAGTGTAAGTCGTGTTGACAGGTTTGAAATGGGCTGACTTGGTCAACTATCAACAATGACCCAAATAGAATAATGGCCACCTGATATCTTTGGCAATCCCGTGACGAAATGCATAGAGACACTCTCTCATTTCCACTCGGGAATGAGAAAGACTGCAGTAATCCTGGTGGTCTCCTGTGCTCAGCCTTGACCATATGACAGGTCATGCATCTGCTGACATGCTGCGTTACATCGTGCTTCATTCCATCCCACCAGAAATGTCGACGCAAATCACGATACATGTTAGAGCTGCCGGGATGAATTGATAATCGTGAACGGTGAACCTCATAAAAATGTCTCTACGCAATTGCTCGTCTTTGGGCACAATGACTCGACCTGCCTTCCATAAAATAGACTCTGCCACAACAAAATCATCAATCTCGTCCTTGACGGCGCGCATGTATCTATCTCGAATCCATTGATCTGTCTTCTGGCCTTCAACGATGTGATCCCAAAAACTGCTGAATCGTGGAGGTACGACAGTAGAAATGGATGCACTCTCCTGAGGATGCCAATCAGTCAAAGCTGCGAGCATATCCCACGTGTATAGCCAGTTCGTCGTACCCTCTGCATGAGCTCTCCTGTTAAGTGCATCAGCCACCACGTTTCACTTACCAGGATGGTAAGAGATCGTGTAGTCGTAATCCTTCAATAGCTCGAGCCACCTGCGATGTCTCATGTTCAGTTCCTTTTGATCAAATATATACTTCAAGCTCTTGTGGTCTGTGAAAATCTCAAAACTCACCACATATAAATAGTGGCGCCAGATCTTCAAGGCGAAGACAACTGCCGCCAACTCCAAGTCATGTGTGGGGTAGTTCTGCTCATGCGGTCTCAACTGTCGTGATGCGTAAGCAATCACGTGACCTCTCTGCATCAACACTGCTCCTAGACCTTCTCCAGATGTATCTGCATAGACTGCATAGTCCTGAGTGCCTGAAGGAAGAGCAAGAATATGTGTTGTAGTCAATCTCTCCTTCAGTGTCCTGAAGGCCTGCTCGTATGAATCGTCCCAAATGAATGGAACTCCCTTCTGCGTCAATCGTGTCAATGGACGAACAATGCGTGAAAATCCGCTGACAAAGCGTATGTAATAGTCCGCTAGTCCAAGGAAACTCCGAATCTGAGTAACTGTCTTGGGTTGCTCCCAAGACATGACTGCCTCTATCTTCACAGGATCGACTGCGATGCCTACTCCAGCTGACATGCCCAAGGAATGAGACCTGGGATTACCAGAACTCATACTTGCTCAACTTGACAAATAGCCTGTGCTCCCATAATGTATCTAAGACGATCTGCAGATCATTCACATGATCCCATTCATTCCGAGAATATATGAGCACATCATCAATGAACACCACAAATTTGTCCAAGTACGGAGATCTGGTTCATCATATCCATGAATGTTGCAGGTGCATTGGTGAGCCCAAGCGACATCACCACAAATTCGTAATGTCCATAGCGAGTCCTGAAGGCTATTTTTGGAATATCTTACTCTCGAATCCTCAGTTGATGATAGGCTGAACGAAGATCAACCTTCAAAAACACTGAAGATCCCTAAAGCTGATCGAATAAATCATCAATGCGTGGCAATGGATAACGGTTCTTCACCGTTCTCTTGTCCAGTTGCATGTAATCGATGCATAATCTCATGGATCCGTCCTTCTTCCTGACGAATAAAACCGGAGCACCCCAAGGTGAAGTGCTCGGCCTCACGAATCCTAAGTCTAGTAATTCCTGCAACTATACCTTCAGCTCTCTCAACTCAGCTGATGCCATGCGGTAAAGAGACATCGAGATCGGTTGTATATCTGGTAGCAATGTGATCTCGAACTCGATCTTTTTCTCTCAAGAGGTAATCCTGGTAGCTCATCAGGAAACACATCTGGATAGTCTGATACAACTCGGATGTCCTGTGCCATAGGCTCACGATCGAATATTTCCAGAACAAATGCTAAGTAGGAATCACAACCCTGATCAACTAGTCGCAGAGCTCGCAACATTGTAATGTACTCCATTGTGGAGTCATGTAAAGTAACCCACAAAAGTGAACTTTGGTAAATCTGGAATCCTGAAGACAACTGTCTTCCCAAAACAATCAACAACAGCATGATGAGCTGATAACCAATCCATACCTAGAATCAAGTTAAACTCATCAAGCTGTAAAAGTAGACAACCTGCGATCATCTTGTTACCACCAATCAATACAGGCAAGTACCTGTCTATCAGGAAATGATAAACAACTGGCCACCTGGCCCTCGGATGTGATATGGAGAAAATAAAGCCTCTGCAACTATACCTAAAGAAGCTAGTAGTCTCGAAGCAAGGAAAGTACGTGTCGCTCCAGAATCAAATAAAACACGGAAAGATCGGCCAAGATTGAGACCATACCTTTCACCGCAGTAGCTGTTGAACGAGCCTGCTCCTCGATCACTGCATATAGCTGACCCTGTCTGGCTGGTGCGATACTAGAACCCGCCACACTCTGTGTATGTCTTTGTTGCTGCCTCCTGAAGTTGGAGTTCCTGCCACGAGAACTCCTTGTATGTTGTATATGTGGCTGTGACGACTGCGGCTGTGGACGACTGCTACATCTC
Source organism: Ottelia alismoides (assembly GCA_037367405.1). Lineage (NCBI taxonomy): Eukaryota > Viridiplantae > Streptophyta > Magnoliopsida > Alismatales > Hydrocharitaceae > Ottelia > Ottelia alismoides. The sequence continues at coordinate 390,871 of JAZKJV010008423.1, read as the reverse complement.
TGGAGACACTGATGCCGGTAATGTCCCCACTCATGACACAAGTAGCATCGGACTAGCCGTGTAGATGGAGTGGTCGTGTCTGTGCTCCGAGTCGGTCCTGTTGGGGGTCTGTCTGCTCGTTGCGACCCAAATGGTCGTGTTGAATCTGTGCCACATCTGGCAAATGCTCCTACTAAGGTAGTTGATGGAGATGAGCGAGCACTGCCCGAGAATGTCGAACCTGTAGGTCGGAACCGCCTGGCTGATCTCTGCTGCTGAAATGATCGACGAATCGACCTAAAAGATCACGGTGGTCGAGGTACAGCTCCAGACCAGCTCCCAAAGCATCTCTCTCTGATGTCCTCAAATTTCTTCGCTATGTCAGTAGCCTCGGAGATACACGTGATATGCAATCTGAACAGCTTCTCCTATACCTCTTCCCTCATGCCTCTGATGAACTTTTCCATATTCTCCTCTGGAAATGCGGCAGCCGCTGGTGTATGTCGAGACAGCTCGGTATATCTAACGAAGTAGTCTCTGGCTGCCATGCGTCTCTGATGAAGCTCAAACAAATGGCGTTATGACTCCTTCCACTTCGCGAAAAAGAAGTGGGATCTGAACCTCGTCTCGAAATCGTCCCATGTAGACTCACAACCCAACTCAGAAACTATTGCAGCCCACCATCTCTCAGCGAAGTCTGTCAGTGAATACTCCATGAAAGATGGCCACGTGTCTCGTGGCGCGCGTATCATCCTCAACACCTTCATCACCCTCTTGAGTCATTGCTCAGCAACATCTGACGTACCAGTACCCTCAAACATGGGCAAATTGGCCCGCTGGTAGGAAGTGAAGACCGACTGGTGCCGGTGAAAGGCAGAGTAATCGTGTGCATCCTCTTCTGCAAAGTCAACAGGGTCCTGCTCCCTGTCAAAGTCTCTATCCTCCTCAGCTCCATGCTCTAATATCTCCTCAAGTGGATCACCCAAATGAGGTTGTTGTACCTCTACTGACTGTCACTGTTCCTGGTGTGTGCCGTAGTGAGATGGACGGTAGGTGGAATCTGACAGCTCCTCAAATCTAAGCTCCATGTCTGTCTGCCAGCAATCTCCGTCTGCTGAGCCAAAATCTGATCATGATGATCTCTCATAACAGCCTGCTGCTGCTGAAGGTCAGTGAGATCGGTCAGTATGCGTGCCAGCTGGTCAGTCATCTCCTGGCCTGGTCGGGATGCCATGGCTCTGCATGAATAATCATATTTAGTTATTTTGTTCACAGATACTATGATATATGATTTTTCTCTTCTTAGGATATAATATGAAAATTAATGAAATTGGAGACATCTGTGATGATTGAGTTTGAATGTCATATTTCCCTTATCGGATTTACGACAAGTCGGAAGACTGTATCTACCAAGACCTTAATGCGATCGGAATTGTAACATGATGAATGCGTGTAGTGGGGTACCACGACTCTGATACCAAACTGTGACGCCCTCGGATTCGGGTACCCATTTACGTCGTATTCGCACTATTACATTCTCAGTCAATCTCACTAAGTTATGAAAATCAAGGGAGATTTTTCGCGTTACTTTGCTTTTGCATATGACATTCACATTCAAGTAATATTGTATCAACCACAGAACAAAACACCAATAAGTGCCACCAACATTTCTTTTCATTAATTCTTATAAGTACATACAACATGTACACGAGAGCTGACAATTATACATATATATCCTAAAATCTGACAAAAGAAGAAAATTAAACATTTACATTATAACTGAACAAAAGCTGAGAAAAAAGTGACAGTACCGTCTCCTATATATACAATCTCCAGAAGTTATCAACCTGCCACTGAGCGGCAGGCTCCTTGCCTGCCAAAACATGCAAGGAAGAAAAGCATATCACAAATGTGAATATAACCCACAGTTTAGAATAACAAGTAATTTATTATGTATAAAAAAAGCAAGTAGACATGCATATATAAATGCAAATTTTACCACTACCAGCGTAGAAAAAGGTTTTCGAATTTATTCTACAAGACTTAACTTATTACTCATTATCCCAAAATTTCTCATTTATAATATTTTCCTACAGAAATTTAGGCCAGTGAGTATATATAATGCTTTCTTGTTATTGAGATCGGGTTATGGGTCTTAATGAGAAGTTAATGAGGTAATACTTTATTTTACTCTTAATTTGTTGATTGATAATATTTTAATTGGGTTTTCATTTCTATCTATCTTTTCAAGTCTAGTGGTCTTTGTATAACCTCACACTATGACTCTAAGGTGTGATTAATGCCTTAGGGTTGGGGTGCCTCAGGAGGCATGCGGTGTTGTATACATGGCCTCAAATTTCAGCGAAATTCGGTCGAATTTCTGTCGAATATGGATATCCAGTCGAATCAAAATTTGACTGAAATGACCGAAATGACCGAAATATAGGGGTCCTAGTACAAAAAATGACTGAAATGATCGAAATTTCGATCGAAATTTGACCGAATATCCATCGAAATTCTGTTTTGGTCGCCACCGAAATGATGACCGAATACGACATTTAAGGCCTTGGTTGTATAATGCATCCTAACTAAGTTTCTAGCACGTCCACTAGCTTACAGAGATTTCGGATTCAATTTGATTATGGTTACTTCCAACCAACTCAACTTATCATTGATTTCATCTCTTAACCTGTATTCATTATAACCCAATCAACTTGATTGAAACTCCACCAAACCTCAACTGTAACTGTCTCAGATGTAGTCCTAGATGATTTCAATGTAGACATGGATGTTTCGGATGTAGCATCGCTGTGGTGCAAGGTCGCCTAGATGAATCTCCATTTAACACAATCGTAGGCCTTAGACAAAATCAGCCTCCCACTGAAGACCTTGATCTTCCAGTGTCTCCATCTACAACGATCTCAGAGTCCATCACACACCATCCATCATGTGCTGACCCAGAATGAAAGTCGTTTACGTATGATCACAATGGAGCCAAGAAAACCCCGTAATCGGTTGACCAACACCTTTGCCACGATCAAATAGATGGAATTTAATAGAGAAATGGGGCACAAATCTTCCACATTCCGAACCACATCCTTCTTAGGCAAGAGGAAAAAAGCAAGCAGTTTACACGCTCGAATACTCCAAAACTATGCCCCAGAGACGGGTGAGAGAGACTCTCCGGAAAAGTCACTCGGACCCGACCGGTAACATGCAAACGATGCCTATGAAAAACTAAAACCGAGAATCCCCTGCATAGATATCCTAAAACAGAGGGTCAACAGAACTGAGCAAAAGTCGGGATCTCAATGAGGCGTAAAAACACTGCGAGCTCGCGTAAAAAGCGTGACAAGACTAGGATCCTATACCCGCGTACTTGACGGCCGCTACCCAAACTGGGCTTCCTATCTCTTGTCCATGAAGGTCACCGCACCCTCGTACGGTCAGGTGTAAGGGTCACCATAACCGACACAATATATAGAACATATTGCCTAAGAATGTGTGACCAATTATATATTACACGTCCTCTTATGAGGTATAAACTTGATTCACAATTACTTTGCATCTTGTGTTCCAAACCCGTTGAATTGTGATATAGACTTAATTTGATACTGTAAGAAGTGGTTGCTAGAGGTTATCTGGTTTATCTGTCGGAACATCTATACTCAGTGAAAGTATATAGCTACCCTCCATACTTTGGTCTAATTGCCAGAAATGATTAATCAACTACTTCTAACCTCAAGAGTAGCTTTCTGCTTATCTCCCTTTTTTTCTTTTATCAAAGAAATGTTGAAACTAGAGAAGAATGTAATTGATCATATTTTCCCTTAGGGTAAAATGCACAACATCTTGTTGCTAAAAGGGCATTATGAGATTTATAGCAAATGAGTAGAGAACACCTAACAGTATATGATATGAAAATTTATCTGAATCCTAAACTAATCACATCACGAAATAGGTGTCATTCAATGAAGACTTGAATGATTGAAGGTAATTGAGATTTAGTGCATGGGGGTTTAAGGAATGGAGGTGGTTACCTCTGTTTCACTATAAACAGGAAGATATACCCCATGGCTCACAAACATATAACATGAACAACTGACGTATTACATGGCAATCCACAGGACATGTAAGTTAAATACCTTGTCATGCTAGAATCAAAACCATATATCTCTAACAAAAATGGATAGGAGTAGCGCAGAGATAAGGTTATAGATTCCTAACCCAGATCCCCTATGGAAAATATTTTATAAAAATATTTAGATGTATATATTGGCATCATCGATACCAAAGATTTTGTAGGGCCTTAAATTAGGATACAAGGAGAATTCTACAAAGATTAATATACTAATTGAACAAAAATCCTCTTTGAATATTTCAAGATTATGATCATCATTTACTTCCTTTCCAGATTTCCAATTAATCTAATTATTTTCAATCATTTAATGTCAAATTAATAAAAAAATCACAGCTCCACATGATTAATTCAAGATTGGATCATAATTAATTTCCTGTTCAGATTCCAAGTAATCCAATTGGATTCAAATATTTCATCTGAACAGATGGTTTCCAAAGAATTATCATAGTATCAAAACATGTCATTCAAGCTATGTCTTCATACTATAGAAACTTAATTCATTTGCATGGTAGCCTTATGAAATCAAAAGTGAAATAGGTAGTAAACATGTGATCGAATGTATGTGTGTATATCATGATATATATGGCAGAAAATGAGAAGTTAGGACTGTACAATGGGACAAAAATAAATTTTCAATTTTGTAGAAACAAAAACCTGGAGCTCGAGTCCGTAATCAAATGTGTAAACACCACATAAAAGACAACAAAAGAGAGTGTAAAATTTCGTATGCTTGGCAACAAGGAGGAGAGGAAGGGATTGTATATAAAAATCTTCAAAACTTGAAGATTAGCATGCATGCAGGGCTTGAGCAGCAGAGGAGTTGCTGGAATTTAGCAAAGTAGCAGCAGATGGCTCATGGAGCAGCTCAAGCACAGTCGATGCTTCTGATTTTCAGGAAGGGGAGCTGCAGATTTCAGAAATAGACGGAAAGAAAAGAGGCTCTCGATGGAAGTCTTTTGGAGAAGAAAATATTGGGCATATTGGGGGGAAATGGGGGAGAAAAGGGAGAGAGAGCCTTTTGACGTTGGAAGTGGGGAGGGGAGAGAAATAGAAAGGGGAGAGAAGACGAAATTGGGTGAGGAGGCTTCCTATGCACCTTCCTATTTTCCCTTATATAATATTTTTTTACACTTATGACATCATCTCTAGTGATGTCATCCATGACGTCATTCTTTAATAATTATTTATATACATATATATATATATATTTAATTATAAATTTGTACTTTTGTGAAAATCTTAAAAGTTGTACGCACGCACGCCTCGAGTGTCGGATTTTGATGTGAAATATCTTGTTTCGATCATCTCTAAACGATGATCAAAATGAGTATAATATTGGTATACTTTCGATCGGGTTTTGAACTCTCGAAATTCGAGATACTCTTTTGGTTTATTGTTAAACTTTGCGATTTAAAAATATGAAACGACCTCTGATCGACGAACGGTCGATTCCGTTGGCCTTGTTTCGTCGAATCAGATTTAATGGAGGTCTCGATTTGTTTTGTGGTTTCCGAATTTGTGCTGTGGCTTTTTCGGGCACGCATTACGATGCGATCGATTTTTGGTCGATTTCGTCTGAACGACTTTTGATTTGTGTTCAGTTCATCAATTTAAGTTATTTAGCATTGACCAACAACTTTATTGGGTTAATTGGACCCAAATCGGATCAGGTTCGGGTTTGTGCGGTTTCGGATGTTACAGAGGAGGAGAAGAAGAGTGCACTGGCTATGCGTGGTTTGGAGAGGAGAAGGCATGTAGATGCACAAATGAGAGAGGAGGAAAACGGGAGATGGAGTTGGAGAGGGGGAAGAAGGGAGAGGGAGATGGAAAAATCTCAAATCTTTCTATTTAATTGAACTGAATTGCTCTACATAATGGCTTCCACCCCCTTGTATATGAAGGGTGGGGCTATACAATATATGTAAAAAAGGAAAAAATTAACCAATCCAATATATTTCCTAATTTGTTAATTCCACATAGTCAATCCTTAAGACTGGGAGTTAGGCTCATTGATGTAATCTATTTCCTTTTCAATCAATAATCGTAGATAACTTATCAGTTAATAGAAGTTATTTAGATGATTCCATATCTAGGTTAGAGATTTAAATAGTATTTTCTTTTAACTTGCATATAATGCTAGTTTAAGAGCGCCCTGAGAGTCGAGACAATATTTTGATTGAGGAATTATTTTGAAATTGGAAAAGGAGAGGTCCATTACTCTAGTTTGAAAGTGCAAGAAGGTAGAAGAAAAGCTGTAACAGGGGACAAAGATGACCAAAGAATGTCGGAAGATAACTATAAAGAAGGATACAACCTTTTTGGTACTAAGCCTAGGTAGTGATCTAGATTTGAGCTATTTGGAAGTGATAAATCCATGTGAACCCTACCAAAGTAGGAAAATGTTTAATTGGTTTTGTGGAGGTACATTCCATATACCGTCCATGCATCTACAATATGAACCCCCAAGCATCCGGATATCCGTTTACGCCACATTCGCATTATTTCATTCGCATATCATCGCACTAAGTTATAAAAATTAGGGAAATTTTTCGTGCTGCTATTGCTCTTGCATATGACATTCACATTCAATAAATATTGTATCGCACAGAACAAAAAGAGCAACAAGTGCCACTAACAAATCTTTTCATTACTTCTTACAAGGATGCAAAAAGCAGGCTAAACGACTGTTTACACGTAGGCGGTCCATGACCAAGCCGATTATCCATAATCGGGTCTATAAACGGTTAGGCCGTTTAAACATTGATAAACGACCGTGTAAAAGCCGCATAAACGGCCGCTTTTTAAATTAGTTTTTTTTTAAAAAATGACCCCACTCCTAACCCTTGGCGCACATAACCCTAAACGCCCAATCCCTTACGTACGTAACCCTAAACTCCTTCGAAGCCTTGCCCGAGCCTCGCCCAGCATCGCCGTCGTCGCTAATGCTGTCCAAATCAACCTCCTTCGCCTCGCCAAGCCTCGCCGCTGCCGCTGTTGTGCAACCTTCACACGAAGCCTCGCCTCGCCGCCGCTGTCTAACCTGTGCGTGAAGCCTCGCCTCGCCGCCGCTGTCTAACCTGTGCGCGAAGCCTCACCGCTGCTTCTATCCTTGCAGCCGCTTCTGTCCTCTTCGTCGCTTCTGTCTAATGTTCGTGTAAGCCTTGTCAACGATCTCACTTCCTCCGACCAGATTTTCTCTTGCTCCAGTTCAGCTAAGGTTTCACATCTTGCAATTTCATGGCATTTAAGAAGTCAAGAATATGAAAATAATGAAAAGTTTTATTTGTTTGAGACATAACCAGAGAATTTGTGACTCAAACTCAATATTGAATTTCTTTTGCCGAATAAGCTTGTAGAAAAATCATAGGTGAAAAGATTATGCTTTATGTTTTTTTCTAGATTTTCTTGTACAAATGGCAATGGTTTGACCACTATAGGCCACACTTATGCATGACATCTTGTAATTCAGACAGACCCCCATGATGAATGGAAAAGCTTTCGTATACTAAAATCAATATTTCAATTGTGAATCCATTGAGATATCAGTTTGACAAGTTAAAAAATTATCTTGTGTACATAATAATCTTACATATTCTAATAATCTAGAATGTGAATTAATTTTCTGAATTTATCCAGTTCTGTTTTTTTTTTGTGATTTTCAAATTTTAATTGTGATCGCATTGATATTTTTCATTCAGTTATGTCTTCTTTGCTACATTATTATGATACAGTTAATTTTTGATGAAGAAATGCAATGACATTGATTTCATTTAATATGACATTGGTTTCATTTAGTTTTTGATGAAGAAATGCAATGACTTTCTATGTACTGTTATCTAGGACTTTTTGGAACATTGTTATGGATTGTAATTTGTAATTGTTTATGTTGCATGTTTTGGCATTTGGTTGTGGATTCTACTTGATTATGCTATCTACTTTGACATGTCACATTTGGATGAAGTCATTGAAATTGACAATATCTGATCAATGTTGTGAATATGTGATTATATTTTTATAATTCATTTATACTTTCCTATTAATTATATTTATGTAATTGACAATATCTGATCAATGTTGTGAATATGTGATTATATTTTTATAATTCATTTATACTTTCCTATTAATTATATTTATGTACTATTTTTTATTAATTTAAAAATGTAAAACCACATAGACAGTTTAATTTCCGTTTAAACTCCCACATACCGTTTAATCAGTAATCAGTGACCCTACCGACTGTATACCGCATACCGTTTTTTGCAACCTTGACTTCTCATAACGCAACATGTACATGAGAGCTGACAGTACATTCATATATCCCAACATATTCAGAAGAAAAAGAAAATGCATTTTACATTATAATAAAACAAAAGCTACAACAAAGGAAGATGAGCCAAAAGAGGCCGTACCGTCTAATATAAACACAATCTCCAGAAGTCATCAACCTGCTACTGTGCTACAGGCACCTTACATGTCAAAGCATGGTAGGAAGAAGAGGCATTAGCGAGTGTTGGTACACCCATATTTCATATTATAAAATAAGCAGGCAATTAATATGGATACAAAAGAAACAAGTAGAAAGGCATAACAACCAAAAGTTACAACTACTTGTTTTGAAAAAGATGTTTTCATGCTACAGTAATGGATGCTTCAAATTTCCCACTTCCCCCCATATGTCACATTATTATATAGCAGTTAATGACATATGTAAAACTTTCTCCGATTGCCTTATAACATTATATATATTCATGTAATAATTGATGACTCATATGTATATTTATAAATATAACTGTTAATGTCTTATTATTTAAAATTCTTAAATACGGATTTTTATAATGAGTAAGATTTAGGTTTTGACGACTCTTGAATTTATTTAAATTCTTAAGTTAAGTAGATAGTCTGTGGTCTTGATCAATGTGTGGCCTCACACTATGACTCTAAGGTATAAAAAAGTGCCTTAGGGTTGAGGTGCCTCCGTAGACACGCGGTGTTGTATAATGCATCCTGACAAAGTTCCCAACACGTCTACTTAACTTAATTATAATCAACTCTAGTCAAAACAACTTACACTCAATTTCGTCTCTTAGACAAGATTTATAATACTTCTCTCTGAGTTCACCTGAAACTCCCCAAAATGTAACCCCAGATGATTTCAGATGTAACATCGCCAAACTTATTGGCGAAAAAGTAACTAAAACTCAAGCGGTGAGGTAGCCTCCTAAGAGGCTCTTCCGTATCGCCTTCTAATTGGAAGTGTGGACCAATAGAGGGAAAGGTCTACTCCAAAACTACGCCCCAAAGACGGGTAAGAGAGACTCTTCGGAAAAGTCACTCTAGAAACCGGTCCGACCAATAACGGGCAAACGAGCTCGTACGAAAAACTAAAAAATCGAAGATCCCCCGCATGGGTATCCTAAAACAAAAGGTCAGCGGAGCTGGTCAAAAATCAGGATCCCAACGAGGCGTGAAACACTGGAGCTCGCGTAAAAACCATAAAAGGACCAGGATCCTAAACCCACGCACATAGCGGTCGCTGCCCTAACTGGACTTCCTATCTCCCGCCTAGTTGAGAGTCACCGTGCTCTCGTACGGTCAGGTGTAAGAGTCACCGTGACCGGTATTCTTAATAACTAATATTTCTTCAACACTTTCACTTGCTTGAATATTCTTTTCTTCATTCTTCCTGTGGTCAGCTTTACAGGTCTAATTCTCTTGGTCGATGATCTCTTGGTCAACTTTACAACTTTGGTAATTTATCGTTACCTAACCTCAATGATGTATTTTTAAATAATAGGGTATACTCAAAGATTTCATGTTTAAAGATTTGTAGTCGTAATGATTTTGAGAATCATTGGTTGATTTTATAAGAAAAGAGTAGTAATATACTAATATTTGTATTTTATCTTGTTTAATAAAAACATGAGAGTCGATGTTATTACTTGAACCTGATTCTAAGTTGAAAGAAAGATGCACAACTCCCAATTCTTAATAAATTTCTCCACGTCGTGATAACAGTATTTAGAACTTAAATTCAAATCAAATAAAATTTTAATTCGTTTCAATCAAATAAAAATTAAATTTTCTTTTAATTTATTTTTTTAAGAGGGAACGGTAATCAATAAATTATCAATATATATACATATATATTTGAACTGTTGTACTCATGAGAACTGAATATAAATATATATTACAGGTGAATCTTTTATCTCAAATGGTTTCCAAACTTGTGTGAAAATGTGAAAGTATACTGTCAGCTGATAGTTGACGAAGACCTGGATCTGATATTACTCCAATGGAGTGGCATAGCACATGTAAATGGGTATACATTGTATAGTAATATGCTATTCTTAAAATATACTCTAGACAAGTCCATTCATAAATTTATGAAGATACCCAAATTTCATCCAAAATCTTCTAGTGCAGGTCAAATCCCCATAAGAGCCCAATAGTATGAATCTATTGTCAACTGCAACATACCATGGATTCTATTTAATTGATTTCACATTGTTTCTGATCGAATAAAATTCATCTCAAGCTTACCCTGAGAGAGCAACGATTATAATAAGAGGTATTTATATGAGAATCAAACTTCAGAACCCATGATTTCTTTCAGTAAGTACTAAGTATAAAGTAAATCCATTATACTATCAATAACCAGTTCCAGTAAAACAAACTCTATGATAACTTAGACCCTTATTAGAGTTGTGATCTATCAAAACAGTTTAAAAGATATTCCCATACATTCAATCAACAGTTTTCTACAAATTCTCAACTCTGAACAGAGATCTGATCGATGAAGGAACTAAATATATATGTGGACAGCATGCATGGAGGTCAGTAGATGGAAAGTTAAGTTATACATATACAACAACAAAGGTGGGGAAAAGGGAATATACAGAACATAATTTTTTCAATTAAGCTTTTCAGTAATATATATTGTTGGGAAAAATGAACGAGTTGTTTATTCCATAAGCCCAAGGCTCTCTTATATAGGAGAGTAGCCTATGGGTAAATTACATAAAGCATACAACTGAAAATAAAAATAACAGAGGGATACAGAAACTACTATATGCGTTAACACTCCCCCTCAAGATGGAGCATATATATCAATCATTCTCAGCTTGAACGCACACTTCTGGAATGGGCCTCGTAGTAATGCCTTGGTGAATATATCAGCAGTTTGATTCTCTGAGGTAACATGAGATGTAGCAATGAACCCCTTCTGAATCATGTCACGTATGTAGTGACAGTCAACCTCAATATACTTGGTCCTCTCATGGAATGCTGGGCTGTCTGCAATGAACAGGGCTGCCTAATTATCACATTCCAAGTTCATAGGAAGTGGTACATCAAGACATAGATCTGTAAGAACAGCCTTCACCCACATCATCTCTATGCTAGCCTGGGCCATAGCCCTATATTCGGATTCAGCACTGGATCTAGCTACCACTGTCTGTTTCTTGCTCCTCCATGAGACTAGAGCATCTCCAACATAGACTGCAAATTCTGAGGTGGACTTCCTGTCCTTGGGACATCCTGCATAGTCTGCATCCGCACATGCTGAGATAGAAATCTCCTTTCCCTTCTTGAATAGCAAACATGCACCTGGAGATGATTTGAGATATCTAAGAATCATGTGTATTGCATCCATATGGACCTGACGTGGTTGCTCCATGAACTGGCTCACACGACTCACTGCAAACGATATATCGGGTCTAGTGATCGTGACATACAACCGTTTGCCTACCAGTTCTCTGTATATTCTCCTGTCCACCTCCTCTGTGTCATCATCATAGAGCTTCATGCTGGGATCCATTGGTGTCGTAGCAGGCCGACACCCAAGCATACATGTTTCACTCAACAGATCTGTAACATATTTCCTCTGCGACATTACTAATCCATACGAATTTCTAGCAAATTCCAGCCTCAGAAAATATCTATGGACTCCAAGATCCTTAGTGACGAACTCGCTTCCCAGCTTTTCTTTCGCCTGCTTTATGCCTTGCTCATCATCTCCTGTAATCAAGATGTCATCTACATAAACCATAATTGCAATAATACCTCTAGAAGTCTTCTGTACAAGCAAGGAATGATCAGGATTGGAGCGTTTGTATCCTTGTTTTTTCAAAGAGATCTGAAAGCTTCTGAAACCATGCTCTGGGGCTCTGCTTAAGGCCATAGATAGCCTTATGAAGTCTGCACACCTTGGAACACTCCCCCTCAACAGAAAAACCTGGTGGCTGTTGCATATAGACCTCCTCCTGCAAATCTCCATACAGGAACGCGTTCTTCACATCCAATTGATACAGCGGCCACTCTCGATTAACTGCAAATGACAACAAAATCCGGAGAGTGGAATGACGGGCAACTGGCGAGAATGTATCAAGGTAGTCCACCCCGTATGTCTGTGTAAAACCACGTGCAACAAGGCGTGCCTTGTATCTGTCAATAGAACCATCTGCATTGTGCTTCACCGTAAACACTCATTTGCAGCTCACCGGGGTCACATCTGGAGGTATAGGAACTAGACTCCAAGTTCCTCTAGATTGAAGTGCCGTCATTTCTTCCTCCATTGCTAGCCGCCATCTACTGTCCTGCAGAGCATCTTGATAATTCCGTGGAGTGTCTACAGCTGAGAGGGCCACCACAAAGTTCTTGAAATCCCTAGATAGTCGCTTAAATGACACAGAAGCTGACAAGGGATATGTAACGCAACTCCTCTTCGATTTGCGTAGAGCAATAGGAACATCTAAATCAGTTGTGTCCTCATCTGGCCCCTGCAACATATCCTGCTCATGAATATCATTAGATTCATCAGTAGAAGTATCTTCATTACATACCATAGGCGGGCTAGGAGACGAGCCATGACCATGAGCGGGAGGATGCCTGCGGGTATAATGGAAAGGTAGTGGTGAGACGGGGATTTGTGGTGGTGGTGGTGGTGGTGACGGTGGTGGTGGCAGTGCTGCAGGAGGTGGTGGTGTCATGTATATGGCATCGGTAGGCAGTGGAGGTAGCTGCTGATCACCTGAGTCTGGAAAATACATTACAGATTCAAAAAATGTAACATCTGCACTGACCATATACCGCCGACGCAGAGGATCAAAACACTTGTACCCCTTTTGAGTCCTGGAGTACCCAACGAAGACACACTTGACAGCCCTAGGAGAGAGCTTGTCAGTACCAGGAGACAACTGATGGACAAAGGCGACTGAACCAAACACACGGGGGGGTAAGAGAGAACAGATCCTTCCCAGGATAGATAAGGAAAAACGGAATATGTTCATCCAAGACAGAAGACGACATACGATTGATTAGGTAACATGCAGTGAGAACTGCATCACCCCAGTAAGAGTAGGGAACATGACTTTGTATAAGAAGTGATCTTGTGACATCAAGAAGGTGGCGATGTTTCCTTTCAGCAATTCCATTTTGTTGAGATGTATGAGCACAGGATGTTTGGTGGACAATCCCTTTTGAGGAGTAATAATTGGCAAGGACATGAATGCACAGTTCTAAAGCATTATCACTTCTCACAAACTTCACAGATGTGGAGAAAACATTTTGAATTTCATTCAGAAAATGGATAATGATATTGCCTGCTTCAGATTTATTTTTCATCAAAAATACCCATGACACACGAGAAAAATCATCCACAAACACTATATAAAATATGTGTCCCTGATGATCAGGTACACGACTCGGACCCCAGACATCAATATGAAATAACTCGAACTTGGAGGTACTACTCCGACCTGGACGACTGGGAAAGGTCGACCTGTGATGCTTTCCCAACTGACACGCCTCACATTGGATAGGTGTGTGAGGAAGACCCTGAGGTAACACGCGACGCAACTTCTGAAGCGGTAAATGTCCAAAGCGCAGATGCCACAATAAAGGAGATACTGGTCCAGTGGGAAGGGATGAGTTTCCAGCGAATGGGGTCTGAATCAGGCGGTAGAGGCCTCCTTGCTCGTAGCCACGACCAATCACGTTGCCCGTATGGATGTCCTGAAAAATCAGAGAAGATGGATAAAAAATTGCCCGACAATGTAGATCCTTCGTAATCTGACTAATTGACAACAACTTCATTAAAAAGTCAGGTGCATGTAGCACATTCTTGAGCTGCATAGAAGATGTCAATCTAATCTCCCCCTGACCAGTGATGGGGGAATGTGTACCATTGGCGATTACTACTGTTCGGCCTGGAGGAATCTGAGTGTATCTTGTAAGTAAATTCTGGTCGCCACATAGGTGATGTGTAGTGCCCGAGTCCATAATCCATGGTAATGTATCTGATCTACTACTGGTGAATGCAAGTATGCTACCTGAAGCACTGGTCGACGCAGAGGCAAAAGCAGCAGCATCGGATTGACTCTCAGTAGTCGATGCTGGACCAGATGGGGGAATAATGCCCCTCAGACGGGCAACTAGATCGTCGAACCGCTGATCCAAAGTAGCAGCAGATGGAGGCTCTATCTGCTCAGCGACTCGTGCAGATGCAGGAAATCCATGCTTCGAGTAGCATGTGTCTTCATTGTGTCCAATGCGATGACAGTACGTACATGCTGGCCTAGTACGACCACCTCTTCCACGGGGTCCACGTCCACGGCCCTGATGATGAAATCCGCGACCCCTGTTGGTTGTCATGGCTGAAGTATTCTGACTCGTGGTCGTGGAAGGAACGGTGATCCGACTCAGTCTATGGAAAGCTTCCTCCATGGGAGGAATAGTAGAGTCGGCCAAAATCTGTGATCGTGCCACCTCATACTCTGGATCAAGTGCAGCCAGGAACACGCCCACCATAGTCGCGTTCCTATATGTCTTCTGTTGTTCTGGCGTGGCTGTCAGGGGCATGAAGCTGTAGAGCTTCTCGAACATCCCTCTCAGTGATGTAAAGAGAGAATGTAGAGGGCGACCATTCTGCTTGATAGTGAATATATCATGCTGGAGTTGCAGAATCTTTGTCTCGTTCTTCGCCTGTGAATATGCAGCCGCCAGAATGTCCCACATATCCTTCGCCGTGAGTTGATGTAGAATGTCATTGGCAATCTCAATTGCCAATATACCGGATAGCCAAACTTTGGCGTATGCGTCATCAGCCTCCCAAGAGGCATTGGTTCCAGTCTTCTCAGCAGGCTCTGGTTCGGTAAGAATGTGTTTCTTACCCGTTGACTTCATCATGCTCATGAACTGCATTGCCCACAGTTCATAGTTGGTACCGTCCATCTTTACAATAGGCGCTGGACCACGAAAGGCGCCAATGGATGGGATATCCGCCTTGCTTTCTGACATACTGGAGACTGAAGACTGGAACGATTGATAGAGGATGAGATTTGTCTACAATGACATAGACGGGTTTAGTTGCACGTGTAGACCTCAAGCAACTAAACCCATGTAGTTGAAGGTGCGCGCTTTAGGGCTTAGCACACGCACACGCGCGCAAGGAGCACGCGCACGCGCAACTGGGACCACGCGCAACTGGGACCACGCGCAACTGAGATCGCGCGCGGGAGGACTACAGGCTAGCGCACACCCGAGGATACAAGCGTGCAGGCGATGTAGGGCACGACGCGCGGAAGGGCTGCAGGCAAGTGCGCAGGCGAGGATGCGCGCTCGCGCCGAGGATGCGCACAGGCGAGGCTACAGGCGCAGGAGGGCTACAACGCACAGAAGATGTGCACTCGCGCAGTAGGCGGAGGAGGCACCACGCGCAGTGCGCAGAGGAGACTTGCGCGCTTGCACAGGAGTGCTAGCGCACAAGCGCAGGGAGCGTAGGAGCAACAGCCACGGCACACGATGGTGCTGATGCGGCTGCGATGAGCCCCGGCGGCGGCGCGGATGAGAGGGAGAGAGAAAGAGAGGCCGGCGGGTGGGGTAGGTTAGAGTTAGGGTTTCGAGAACTCCGGTCTAGGACCGTCGCTCTGATACCATGTTGGGAAAAATGAACGAGTTGTTTATTCCATAAGCCCTAGGCTCTCTTATATAGGAGAGTAGCCTATGGGTAAATTACATAAAGCATACAACTGAAAATGAAAATAACAGAGGGATACAGAAACTACTATATGCGTTAACATATATATATATATATTTTTAAACAGTAGCCAGAGTATAATTTCTTGCTTTAATTTTTTTTATATCAAATTACACTAACTTATAATTATATCCAAACTCCTTTCCCTCATGATTTATTCAAGAAAAGACTTCAAGATGTGTGATTGGCATGCATGGCAGCAAGGAGGAATGGAGAGATTGTACCTTTTTATTCCTCTAATTTTGGATAAACAACATGCAAAAGTTGCTGTGGCAGAAGGAAGCAAAGCAACAGCAACAACTCTTGGTTGCTTGCTTTTGCAAAAATTGAAGGTCTCCAACCTTGATCAGCAGTTTGGGCTGCAGCTCCAATTGCAGAAATGATTAAATTTTTGAGAGGGAGATAGCTGGGCTGCTCCCTACGGCTGGGAATAGGATAGAATTTGGGAAGAAATGGGAAAAGAAAAGAAGAGGAGAGAAAGAGAGGGAGTGGGAAAATTAAGAAGAGGAGGTGATAACATTGGGATTGGTTTTACAGGAAAAAGGGAAGGGGGTTCCATTTTTTTTTCAATTATGACATCTCCTGCTTATATCATAAAAATTTCTTCTTTTTTAACAGTAATCGAACTGCTGCTACAGTCTGCAGATATCGAATTTTTAATTTATTATTTTTTTAAAACCAAAATTCTCTTTATTTGACATACATAAAAATTGACCGTATGTGTGCCTCGAGCCTCGGATTTCGACGTGCAATATCTCGATTTGATCGTCTCTACACGACGATCAAAATGAGTATAACATTGATATACTTCCGATCGGGTTTTAAACCCCCGAAATTTCGAGATACAGTTTGGATTTGGGTTTAAATTTTGTGATTTAAAACTATCAAGCGACCTCCGATTGACGAACGATCGATTCTGTTGGTCTTGTTTCGTCGAATCGGTTTTTATGACGGTCTCGATTCATTTTGCGGTTTCCGAATTTGCATCACGGCTTTTTCGGGCACGCATTGCGATGCGATTGATTTTTGGTCAATTTCGTCCGAACGACTTTTGATTCACGATCAATCGATCGATTTATGTTGTTTAGCATTGACCAACAACATGATTGGGTTAATCGGATCCAATTCGGATCGGATTCGGGTTTGTGTGGATTCGGATGTTACATACAATTCTACCTCTTTTATTCCACATATTTCTTGATGTCATAGCATCATGTTTGCAGGGAAGTATTTCCCAAAAGCAATTTCCTTACCTGCGTCTCTTAAAAAGTCCGTATCTAACACTAATTGTAATATATAGTCTAGTCTAAGAAGGTGATTATGCATCAGATGTTAAAAAATGTTTATTAAATCAAGAAAACAAAAAAATATACGCAAGCAACTTTCTACACCTAGAGTGGAGACGTAAGCGTACCTTAGTATTTACTGTCTTACTGACAAATCGAAAGCAGAACAGAAAACATAATGAAAGTATTTGCAATGAAAATGTGGAATTATGATTTAATGCATTTATCATCTTATGAAGATGCCTTAAAGGATGAATAAAAAGGGAAGAAAAGAATTCTACCTCATGCGGAATTCCAGCTTCTTGCAGTTGTTCTGATAATGAATCACTTTGTTCGACACTAGTGGTTCCAACAAGAACAGGGCGCCCTGTCTTGTGCATTCTAGATATCTCCACAACAACAGCACGCCACTTTCCAGAAGATGCTCTGAAAACTACATCCGATTCGTCCTGAACACGGTAAGACAATTCTCAAGAAATATATGGAATTCAAGTTTAAAATTCTAAAATCTGATTGATTTTCACAAGGGTGGATGCTTCTAAAATGGGAATAGATAAAGCAATTCCTATAACTTTTTAGATGATTTAATAGACCCTTATTCCCCTAATCTTAATACACCTAAAATTACTGAAATAACTCAAAGTATCTCAATTGTGTTTGAAATGCATACTGAATCATATTTAATATGAATTTAACAAGCATAGCATTTTCTCCTGACTTTTAGAAGTATGTCCTAACAACGTGCCTTGTGTGCCACTAGTGTAACATAGAATTGATACCCAGAGATCATGAAATATTAACTTGCAAGGGACACCCTCCAGTAAGTTCTGACAGTTCAGGTCAGGCAACATAATATTTGTAAAATGTGTGAAAGATTATGTGAAGCAGGCAAAAGGGCAAAAGACACGATTCCCACAATGTTATATGCGGTTTTAGGAAGTGGGCTAGCAACATCAAAAATTATCATTTATAAGCCACTTGTTTCATCAGTTCTTAATTCTTTATCTACTGCAATTCAGTGAATCGTCCCAGGGCCAACCTTCTTTGTTAGCACTCCCGCAAGAAAACAACCGTTGGTAAGTCCACCACTGCCGCTCTCTATGAATTCAATGGATTACCACTTCATCGATGTTGCCTCAGCGCATGTAAAATACCATGAAATCGCCGAAATCTAATGCCAGTACAACCCTAACTGATTGTCAGTTTTCCTTTTTAGATTACCGGTTTAACTAAATCTAACTCAGTTTTTTATTAGAATAAGACAAACACTTTCATTGATTGGATAACAGGGTTTTCACCTGAGAACTCTACTTTCTGCTTATTTCTAAAAGTATATATCAGAAAGTCCAGTTCACTTCCACACTGGACTTAAATCCCGTCTGCTGTGTTTCAGATCCCCACATTATAAAATCTTTTTTCCCATTTAGCCATTGTCTCTGCAATTCTGTGAGGCCAAAAAGGGGGGAACACGCTAAGGTGTCCATCCCAAAAAAATGGTGAAGCCTTCTCCCACATTAAGTAGGGTCGGCTACATGGATTCTTGCTCAAATCCATGTTGAAAGATTCGACGAATTTTTACGCTAGTTATCGGCTACCTAATGCAACCCCCACAAGGAGGGATTTGAATACTGGTCTTTTGGATGGTAGGTAGGCACACTGCACTACCACCGGACCATTGAAGTGGGTACTAAACCCTAAACCTTGGAAAGAGCCTAGAGCATTAATCTCTCGTCAGAATGCGTCCTCTCCGAAGCAATCAAAGGAATACGCCGATCTTGCTTGGTATCTTAAGGTCCCAAATAAGTTTACAGTCACGAACCAAGTGCCCAACGGACGATGCTGGTGGCTTGTCCACGACCCTATTCACGTCTCACTGAAAAGTCATCGTCCATCCACGTTCAGTGAACTCTATCCCTTGTCAGCCCTTGCACCAGGCTCCGAGAGGTCAATAGCCGAAGGAAGTCTTCCAATTTTGTTAGAGAAGTCTGTCAAGAATAAGGTTCATTCTCCCAACAATCTGTCACCCTTCTTCCTAATCAGCGGCTAGGGCAAAGAGACATGGGAAACGTGTCAAAAACATGCCATCATCAGTCCAGTTATCCATCCATCTCCAAGAATAGGCCTAAAGAGCTCTTGGAATTGCAGCATGACGGACTTGATGCTCTTCCAAAAAATTGAAGAGTAGGATGGATAAGAATGCAAGCCATCCTAAGTGTGGATGACATAGATCACTCGGATGAGTCTACAACATAAATCATCATTTCTGCCCAAATTCTAGCCACCCACTTCATTATCAATACCTTGTTCATGGACTCCAGGCGAGAGATACCCAAGGCACCTGCCGCCTCAGGGAGCGTGGCAGTTTCTCACTCAACCAAATGTACACCGGAGGTCCAGAGATACCCTATCTACATCTCTTCTAGAAAAAGATGCATAATCATCTCCAAACGATGACAGGCAGTAGCCAGAAGGATACGAGAAGGTATGAAGAAGATAGGAATTGCCGCAAGGGTCGCCTTAACTAGCCCAATCGATCACCACGAGAGAGGATGGTTGTCTTCCAATCAGGCATCTTTTATACATCTTTTCAATTATAGGAAGCGAGTCTGATATTTTAAGTATATCATATGTCAACAGAAGGCCAATGTAATGAATTGGTAGAAAGAACTTGGATAAATTGAAACTTTTACCATGAGGGAATCGAAGGGGGGCAGGAGCTTGGTCCAACGGCATCGTTGACACTCGCAAGGCTTCAAAGAGAGATTAAGGGGGAGTGATCAGAAGGAAGGCTTGAAGAGGTTCGCGGGCCTCTCTTTGTAATGTGGGGCCCGGGGACACCGAGCGAATAAATGTTGTGATCTATCAAGATGGAAGATATCGAGGACATCAAGAGGGTAGCTACCTTTTGGAAGCCATGGAGGATATCGGAAGAGCCATCGGGTTGTCATTTACTGGTGACGTCATCAAGATGGAGGGCCCAACAGTTTGTGCAAGATGGATCTTTGCTCGTGGCGTAGAGAAGATGCTTTCTTAGCCATAAAGCACAGGTACGCTCCATTAGAGGAGGCCCAAGCCGCGAGATGGTATCGTAAAGAGTCCCCTGTTGAGGACGATTCACATCAGAGGGATGCCTTTAACAAGCAGGGACTTGGCCAGCATATTGTCTCTGATGGGCTACATCCTAGACAATCGTTGGATGTCGTGGCTTTGGCTTTGGATTTCTCTCATTCTCTGTCGTACACCTGTGAGGCTCGGGTTGTGATCGCCGTGTTCAGGTTGAAGTGGAGGAAGATCTTTACTTGATGGCGTTCAAGGTCGAGGATCCGTGCATTAGCGAGAAGGTGGCTGAGAAGCTTGGAAGACCGGTCGTGCTGGGGGAAGGAGGGAGGTAGAGGGTAAAGCAAGCGTCGTCGTTTTTGGGGGAAGGAGAAACGTCACTGGTCGTTTCGGGAATCGTTGGCGAAGGCTCCAAAAGGGTGATCTTTTCCCAGGGAGGGCAGCCGAGTGTGCGCTTCAAGGATGACCCTTCCTTTGCGGATTTGCTTCGCAAGCCTCTGTCTTCAGATGCGGATAGGGTGGTTAGAGGTTTGCATTTCAAGCAACAACAATCGAGCGAGAGTCATGTATCCGATTTGGGTAAAAGGGCGAACCTGATTATGATGTCGAGCGACATTGTGTGGAACCTGAAATTCATGTCGGGCAAGATGGGTTCGGATCGGACCTTGTGGATTGAAAGAAAAGACAGTTTGATATTTATAGATGGATGGCCTCCTACCGCGGATTGATAAGCCTACTATCTTGGAGAACCCTGCCGAACGCGACGGTGGGACGAGGAAGAGTGGTGAGGATTTGGGAGAGTTAAATTATTCACATCAGGTGGAGGCATCAAGGAGAAGGGGGCGGTAGTAAGGGCTCTCTCACATGGGGGCGACTCTGGGGCATTAGCCGCTGAGCTACGGGAAGGGAGGGAGGTCTCATGAGGCTTACTTGGTTAGGGGATTGAGAGAGAGGTGATGTAGAGTCTTGGCATTGTAACTCCAGCTGAGCTTGATACTACACATTAATGATTGTTGCAACGTGGAACGTGAGTGGCTTATGGAAGCCGAAAAGAGGGTTGCTCTATGGGAGCTGTTAAGAGAGGCCAGAGTGGACGTGGTACTACTGCAAGAAACAAAGTTATCAGGAGATGTTATCTGTGCGGAAGGATGCAGGAGGCATTTGAATGCAGGGATGTAGATTTATTTCATCACAAAAGGCATCTGGAGGAATATTGACGGGATCGAATGAAGATAAGCAGGTACTACAAGAAAAGGTGACGCTAAATAGACATCCTCTGACGGTTGTGCTATGGCGATAGGCAGATGGTGCTAGGGTGGTAATCTACAATGTATACGGGTAGACAAATGGGATGAATGCCTCAGAGTTGATCGAGGAACTAACTCTTGGTGTGTATGAGAATTCCCTCTGAAGCATGGATCATTGCCGGTGATTTCAGCATTATTCTCCTTGCGAATGACAGATCGAGGCTAAGGGGAGGCTAGATGTCGACTCGAGGGAGTCTTCTTCCTTGATTGGGGAGCTTGGGCTTCAGATCGTGGATGCGGTTGGGTATCAGTATACTTGGCGAAACTCAAGGGCTAGATCGCGAATTGCTCGTTTCAAGGTTTCTACAGAGACGCTACAACTTTTTTCCTTTTGCAAGGGCGTTGGTTCTCCCTATGGCTCATTCCGATCATACGCCCTTAGCCAGGTCTTCTGGAGAGGAAGAGCGGTCGAGGACCTTCTTTCGATTTGAACGTCTTGCCTTCAAGTGGAAGGGTTTCGAGAGGAGGTTGTGGACTTTTGGAGGAATTGTCGTCCAGGTGGTTCGGCAACTGCAATGATGGCTTTCAATTGGGCAGAGCTGCAAAAGCATTTGATGTCTTATAAGAAGAATGTTCGAAGCCAGCGGTAGGAAAGGAAGAAACGTGATTAGGAGGAGGTTTGTAGATTGGACAAGCTAAAGGAAGAGTGTGAGTTAGCAGCAGAGAAAATGGTGGCAAGAGTGAGACACATTGATGAAGTGCTCTTAGAAGACAAGAAGACTAGATTTAGTGGAGGCAACGATCCAGACAGAAGTAGCTAAAGGAAGGTGATTCCAACACAAGACTTTTTCACTCGATGGCGAGTGCTCGGAGGTTCAGGAATTTCATTCACTCCATCTCCGTGGGAGGGGAGGTGTTCTAGGGGGACATCGAGGCTGGTGTTGCATCTCAGTTACTTCCATGCTGTCAATAGAAGGCGCATTCGTGTCAGATGGGGTTGGTGTGGTAGAGGGGTTGGGGGAATCTCCACGTCATAGGCAGAGACTTTGATTTCAGGCTTTTCTGAGGCAAAGGCTAAGGAGGCGTTTTCCACTTAAATGATAACGGGTCTCCTAGTCTAGATGGCTTCCATGTAATTTTCTACAGGAGCTTAGAGAAGACAATCAGGGTATTGAGAGGTTGAGTAGGGCCATGATATTTCTTTTGCCAAAGCATGAGGTACCGTATATGGTGGAGGATTTTAGACCGATCGCCCTATCTAATCCAAATGCTATCTCATTATTGCGAATAGGGATGCAAAAAACGGTCTAAACGATCGTTTAAACGGGCATTTAAATGCATGTGGTGCTCGATCGCATCGTTTAATCAAAAGCGGGTCCATAAACGGGTGGGCCGCATAAGCGACCATAAACGACCTTAAACGGCTTTAAGCGTCTTTTAAACGACCTTAAACGACCTTTTAAGAACATATATCTACTTTCTTCAAAGAATCCATGACTTTTTGGAGTCATGCTATGAATTGTAATTGTTTATGTTGTCCATTTTCATTTGGCTATGAATTCTAGTTGTTTATGTTATCTATTTTGACATTTGGATGAAACGTACCTTGAATTTGACAATATTTGACCTATATTGTGAATCTGTGGTTATATTTTTCTTATTTATTTATTTATAGTTTTCTATTAATTATATATGTAATATTTTTTTATTAATTAAAAATACAAAACCACATAACTCGTTTAATATCCGTCTAAACTCCCGCATACCGTGTAATCAGTAATCAGTGACCCTACCGTCTGAATACTGCATACTGGCTTTTGCAACCTTGATTGCGAAGATCCAGACTAATCATCTTAGGAAGGTGCTACCTGATATTATTTCGCCCAAACAGACAACCTTCGTCTTTGGCAGACTCATGGCAGATGGTTTGGTGCTTGCATCAGAGATGGTCTTGGATTGGAATAAATCTAAAAGTAGGGGCATGCTATGGAAGATTGATTTCTCCAAAGCTTATGACTGCATGGATTGTAGATTTCTCTGAATTTCTTTGGAGAAGAGGGCTTTCCCATGCATGTGGGTAGCCTGGATGAAGCAAATGCATCACAACAACATCATATTCGGTGTTAGTTAGTGGCAGACCAGAAGGTGGCTTCTTTCAACCACAAAGGGTGTTAGGCAGGGTTGTTCGATTGCCCCTATATTGTTTGTCATTGTAGCAGATGCGTTGACTGCTATGATGAAGATGGTGTTGAATGCGGAATGGTGGTCAGGATATAATAAAGGAGACATTCCGGTTCCTCTGTTGCAGTATGTTGACGATATGATGATCTTCTTAAAAGGGGATTTAGAACAGATCAGGTGCGCATGCCAGGTCACGGATATTTTTTGGCGACATCTCAGGATTACAGATTAACAGGGAGAAGTCCGTTGTGGTGTCGTTTGGTTTTACACAGCATGAGGGGTAGCGTGTCGTTGAGATGTTGGGATGCCAAGTTGGGAATCTGCCAATCACTTACTTGGGCTTACCCCTAGTTGCGGACAAACTGAAGGCGACCGATTGGAAGCTGGTTCTGGACAGATTAGATGGAAAGATGACAGGTTGGAAGGCAACGACTCTTTCAAAAGGAAGCAAGCTGGTTCTTTTAAAGCATGTTTTGTCAGTTATTCCTATCTTTTTCTACTATACAAGATTGAATCTGGTTGGTGCCCATAATAGGATGGAGGCGCTGATGAGAAGGTTCTTCCGGTCGGATTGGAAACAGGAAAAAAGAGGTCTTCATTTGATCTCGTGGTTCAGGATCACCACTACAAAAAGGATTGGAGGTTTGGGGGTATTGAGAGTCGAGGAAATGAATAAATCTCAGCAAGCAAAGTGGGTGGTGAGATTATGGGGGAGTTCTGAGAATCTGGTGTGCAGACTCTTGAGGAGGATTTATGGAATTCGTTGCTCGCTTAAGACCAGCCACATCCGCGTTCATTCCCTATTGTGGCAAGGTATTACCAGGATTTTACCAGAGATGGAAACAAGATTGCGAGTGGTTCTTAGCGATGGTCTCGATTTTAGATTTTGGCTTAATAATTGGAGTGGCAATGGCATTCTGGGTGAAAGATGTCCAAGACTTTTGGCACTAGCAGCCGACCGAAATGAACGGTGCATGCGGCTTGGCAGAATGGGTCATGGATTACATATTTTGTTGTAGAACTATCGGATCAAGGATTGGTCGAGTTTTGGAGGTTGTACGTTGAGCTGACTGAATTAGATGATCTTGTTGGTGAGAAGACCATTTTGAGTGGAGCAACAACAGGTTCACGGTGAAAAAAGCATATTGTTTCTATACAAAGGTCCAGGAGGATGTGCAGGAAGAAGTCGGACATGATAGCAGAATCATCTGGAGAAGCAAAGTTCCAAAAAGAATCAAGATCTTCTTGTGGCTGGCTAGACATGGTAAGGTTCTTTCCAAGGAGCGCCGGGATAAGATGCTACAAAATGAAGATGTCTTTTGTGATAGGTGTGGTGATGAGATGGAAGATGTGAACCATATTTTCCTCACTTGTACTCATTCGGTAGAGGTCTGGAGATGGAAGATGCAGGAAGTTTAGCGTGTTTCTGGAACTCCATTCGTGCAGGTTGCGGGAATGGACATGAGGATAACAACGTCCCTTTGCGCTCATGTGGGCAATCTGGTGTGGCAGAAATGAGTGTATTTTTCGCGGTCAGTCATTTTAATCTGAGAATATTTTGGAGCATTATAAGGCTTTGGTAGATGCATGGACTCGTATTGTGATCATTTTCTTTTGTTAATATAATATCTGGCAGTAGGTCCCATCTCGGGATCCCACCCTCTGTTTGCTCATCTAACGAATTGGTAGGGACCCAATTGTTGTACCTAGCTCCGCACTACAGGCCAAAGCATCTACATCTGACATACCAAAGGGGATAGCTATTGACTTATTTCGGTTTAGAGTAAGGCCTGAGAGTTCACCAAAATTTCAAGAGTCACAGCCATCTCCCGATCTCCTTCGATAAAGAAAATATTATCATTAGCATATTAAAGGAGGGGGACCGAGATGTCTCCAAGCGTATAACCTATTGAAATCCCATGTAGTGTCACCTGGCCAACTATACAGGCCAACACCTTTGCAGCATTAACGAATAACATGGGGGTTAAGTGGCGTCCATGTCGTATCCCCCACTAAGGCTGGAAACCCTCCCCCCTCAGGTCGGCCATTGACGAGAACAGAGTATGATGTTATGGTGACACATTTTTCTTATCCAGGAAATCCAAACATCACAGAATCCATGCCATGCAAGACCGACCACATGAAGCGCCAGTCTACTGTATCTGTTGGGAAAAGAGACTTCGTTATTGATTCAGAAAACCCTAGTCTCTCTTATATAGGGAGAGACCTAAAGGGTAAATTACAGAGAGGTCTATATAAAATAAAGAAATAACGATAAACAACATAAAGAGATAATGAAACTACGAACTATTTCTACACTCCCCCTCAAGGTGGAGCATAGATATCTATCATGCTCAGCTTGGGTGAACATCTTTGAAACGGTCCTCTGAGCAGTGGCTTGGTGAATATATCTGTTGTCTGATCTCCCGAGCTCACATGGGCAGTAGATATCAATCCTCTCTGGATCAAGTCCCTCGTGTAATGGCAGTCAACTTCGATATGCTTGGTCCTTTCATGGAAAGCTGTATTGTTGGCAATAAACAATGTTGCCTGATTGTCACACTGGAGCTTCATAGGCAGGGGCACAGCTACATGTAGATCTTCTGGTACAGAACGAACCCACATCATCTCCGTGCTGGCTTGAGCCATGGCCCTATATTCAGATTCTGCACTGGACCTTGCTACGACAGTTTGTTTCTTGCTTTTCCAAGAAACCAAAGAGCCTCCAATAAACACTGCAAACACTGAGGTTGAATTTCGGTCCTTAGGACATCCTGCATAGTCTGCATCTGCACACGCTGAGACAGATAAGTCTGTGTCCTTCCTGAATAGTAGCCCTGACCCTGGAGAAGACTTCAGATATCTCAGAATCATGTGTATAGCATCCATGTGAACCTGTCTTGGCTGCTCCATAAATTGGCTCACCCTGCTAACAGCAAATGCAATGTCTGGACGAGTAATGGTAATGTAGAGGAGTTTTCCCACCATTTCTCTATATCTCCTCTTATCCACTTCATCCGTATCACCATCATATAGCTTCATGCTGGGGTCCATGGGAATACTAGATGGTTTGCACCCATCCATGCCAGTCTCAGTCAGGAAGTCTGTAATATACTTCCGTTGTGTCATCACCAAGCCTTGTGCATTCCTTGCAAATTCCAACCCCAGAAAATATCTTAGGGTTCCAAGGTCCTTTGTAACGAACTGACTGCCTAGGAATGCCTTTGCCCTCTTTATGCCCTGAACATCATCTCTTGTAACAAGAATATCATCCACATAGACCATAATGACAACCGTACCTGCCGATGACTTCTGGACAAACAATGAGTGATCGGCATTTGATCTCTTGAATCCTTGTTGCTCAATCAGGTTAGACAACTTCTGGAACCATGCTCTGGGACTCTGTTTGAGACCATATATCGCCTTGTGAAGTCTACAGACCATGTGCTTCTCCCCCTCAGCAGTAAACCCAGGTGGCTGCTGCATGTAGACTTCCTCCTGTAGGTCACCGTACAGAAAGGCATTCTTCACATCCAGTTGAAATATGCTCCAATCACGTACCACAGCAACAGATAATAGAATACGAAGTGTAGAGTGCCTCGCCACTGGAGAGAAAGTATCCATGTAATCCACACCGTAGGTTTGTGTAAACCCACGGGCAACCAAGCGTGCTTTGTATCTATCCAACGTGCCACCTGCATGATATTTGACTGTGAAGACCCATTTACAGCTCACAATGGATGCATCAGAAGGTGCAGGAACCAAAGACCAAGTGCCACGAGACTGTAGTGCCCTCATTTCGTCCTCCATTGCTAATCTCCAGCATTCATTCTGTAATGCGTCCTGGTATGTCCGTGGTATATCCACGGAAGACAAAGCTATGGCAAATCTCTGAAAATCCCCAGTGAGACGGTGAAAGGAAACCTGTGAAGCGAAAGGATACGAGGCACATTGCCTCCTTTGCTTCCGAATAGCAATCGGAACATCATGATCATCATCTGCTATACTGGATGGAGTAGTGTCTGCCTGTACTGAAGGATCCTGCACATGTACCAAATCTGACCCGTCAGTAGTAATGCCATCTGAACATACCTGAGGCGTGATGATCGGATGGAGCGTAGTCTGAGCAGGACCCGACCGGCGTTTATAGAACATAGGTAATGGTGATATGATGGGCCGTGGAATGGGTGGAGGTGGAGGAGGTGGTGGGGGTGGTGGAGGTGGTGCTGGCGTGGAGACAGACACAGGAGAAGACTCAGGTGTACTCAATGTAGGTGGTAGAGGAACATAGATTTCATCAGTGGTAGTGGATGGTACCATTCTGTCACCTGCAGGAGAGAAATACATGACAGACTCAAAGAAAGTGACATCGGCACTCACAAAGTACCTCTTAGTTGTGGGATCATAACACCGGTAGCCCTTCTGAGTTCTGGAATAACCAACAAAGACGCACTTGACTGCTCTAGGAGAGAGTTTGTCAAGTCCGGGAGATAGACGATGCACAAAAGCAACAGTACCAAAGACACGTGGAGTTAGTGAAAATAACTCCTTATCTGGAAAAATAATGGACATAGGTATCTTTTCACCAAGGACTGAGGATGGCATACGGTTGACCAGATAACAAGCAGTAAGAACAGCATCGCCCCAGAAAGAAATAGGGGCACAACTCTGAATCAACAATGTACGAGTAATATCTAAGAGATGGCGATGCTTCCTTTCCGCGACACCATTTTGTTGTGAGGTATATGCACAAGTGGTTTGGTGAATAATGCCCTTTGATGACAGGAATTGTGAAAGTAAGCGTGTACAAAATTCAAGGGCATTATCGGTCCGAACATATTTGACATTTGCAGAAAAGACATTGAACACTTCATTAATCAAGTTTTTGATCACATTTCCTGCTTCAGATTTATTTTTCAAAAGAAAGACCCATGACACACGAGAGAAATCATCCACTACCACAAGATAAAACATGTGTCCCTGATGATCGGGAACACGACTTGGACCCCATATATCTATATGTAACAACTCAAAAGGGGAGCTACTGCTCCGACTCAGACGACATGGGAAGCTCGACCTGTGATGCTTTCCCAACTGACACGCTTCACATTGGAACGAAGAACTAGGAGAGATCTGAGGCAGAAGATGGCGCATTTTCTGAAGTGGAAGGTGACCAAACCGGAGGTGCCAAATGTACGGAGAGACTGGTCTAGCAGAATGAGAGGAGACGCCAGCATATGAATCCCGGACCAGCCGATATAAACCATTCTGCTCAGAGCCACAGCCAATCACCTTGCCCGTGAGTATGTCCTGAAAAATGAGAGAAGACGGGTCAAATATGGCACGACAATTCAAATCCTTCGTAATCTGACTAATAGATAGCAAATTCATTGAGAACTCAGGAGCATGCAGAACATTCTGTAATTGCAAAGTGGAGGACAGGAAAACCTCCCCCTGTCCAATAAGGGGCGAATGGGTACCATCTGCTATCTGCACTGAACGACCGGGAGGAATGTCCCTGTAGGCCTGTAATCTACCTCTATCTCGGCAGAGATGATGTGTGGCTCCAGAATCAATAATCCAGTCAGATATATCATGAGATGTAGTAGATCTACCTGAGGAGCTTGCGGCTGCGGAAGAACTGGCAGAGGCAGTGGCAGCAATATCTGAGGAGCATCCAGACGAATCACCAGAAGCATGTGGCATAATATCTCGGAGACGGGCCACAAGTTCGTCAAATCGACTATCTGCAGTAGAAGTCAGTGGAGACTGAGAGTGCTCTGCAATACGTGCTGATGCAGGAAATCCATGCTTCGAATAGCATGTCTCCTCCGAGTGTCCTGTGCGATGACAATAGGAGCATGTCTGACTAAAGCGACCACCTCTCCCCTGGGGTCCACGGCCACGTCCACGACCACGGCCAGATGGTGGTCCACCTCTCCCACGCGAGACTGCCATCGCTGAAGGAGGTGGAGTAGAAGAGCTGGAGGAGACTGGAATGCGGCTAAGCCGTCTGTAAACATCCTCAACTGGAGGAATAACTGCATCAGCGAGAATCTGAGATCGAGCTGCATCGTACTCAGGGTCAAGGGCCGCAAGTAGAACACCAACCATGGTGGCGTTTCGAAACGCCTTCTGCTGCTCAGGAGTTGCAGTCAGAGGGATGATATGGTATAACTTCTCGAACATCCCTCTTAGGGATGTATAAAGAGAATGGAGAGGTCTGCCGCTCTGCTTCATTGTGAATATGTCGTGCTGAAGCTGCAACATCTTCGTCTCATTTCGCACCTGCGAATATGTGGCGGCAAGAATGTCCCACATTGCCTTAGCAGTGGGCTGATGGAGGACGTCGTTGGCAATCTCCGTCGTCAAGGTGCCGGACAACCAGACCTTTGCATAGGAATCATCAGCCTCCCATGAGGCATAGATCCCAGTCTTCTCTGCGGGCTCATCCTCGGTAAGAATATGTTTCTTACCATTCGACTTCATAAGGCTCATGAACTGCATAGCCCAGAGCTCATAGTTAGACCCGTCCATCTTGACTATTGGCGCAGGACCTTTGAATGCGCCGGTGGAGGGCATATCAACTTTTGATTCTGACATACTGCCGCTTGGAGAAGAACTAGGATATGTAGACGTGATGCTGGATGTCTACAAAAACTGCATCGGATTTGAGTGCGTATGTAGACGTTACGCACTCAAATCCATAGAACGGATGTGGAAGGAACTAGGGCACGCCTAACAAGAGGCTGACAGCCCTTTCAGCGGCTAGGAGCCGCTAGAAGACCTTTCGCGGGTTGCTGTTCACGCACCCGGAGGCTGTGCGCGGGCAGCAGATGGTGATGCTGCCTATTGGCGGAGGGCGCTGGGGGCTGGGATCCCCTTCGGCGGCTGGCAGGGGCTATTGGCGGAGGCCGCTAGGGGCTGGGATCCAACCAGATGGAGGGCTGGGATCCAACCCGGCGATGGAGGGCTGCCGCTGGAGATGGAGAAGGAGATGGCGGCGGCGATGGAGGGCTGCCGCTGGAGAGAGAAGCGGCGGGAGGAAGGGTGGCGATTCCGAGAAGAGGGAGGCGGGTGGGGAAGGGGCGGCGGGAGGGAGGAGAGCCCTAGGGTGGCTCTGATACCATGTTGGGAAAAGAGACTCAACGGGTATATATTATGAATCATGTCCAAAATTCAAAAAAAATAAACAACCATCATTTTTCTCAATTATCATTAGCAAAAGCAACATATGGTCACAACTCCCACTACAAACAACCCCAAGTAGTTGGTTCATTACTACAAGAGCAGTCTACGACTTAACACTATATAAATATATTATTTTGAGAAGTAAAACATTTGAATACGGTTAGTTAAATTCAGGAGAAAAGAAAAGATCTATCCATAATCATAGGCCTCTTAATACGCAGAGGCAAAGGGGAAAACAGGAAAGAGGTGCCATAGAGGAAGGTGACGATCAACTTCCACTTATAAATTCTAACAAGGTTTAAGAACTAGAAATAGATATTTTACCTTTCTTATCATGGGTTTATTAGTTGGCACTACCGTTACTTTCAACTTGTATATGCTTTCGAATTCCGTGCTTTCAGTAGCTGCGGTGCCAGTCATACCACAAAGTTTGGGGAACTGCATATTTAACAAAATAGTCATTACTGATTCAAGGAAAAGGGCTCCAAAAATGATTATTACTAAATATCCCACTTGTAGAAAGAAATTCTGATAGCTGATGGAGGCCAATGTAACTGTCTCATTCTGAATGGGCAAACCTTCTTTAGCCTCAACAGCCTGGTGAAGTCCGTCGCTCCATCTCCTTCCCTGTTGATAACTAGCATTAAGTAACATGTGGTAGCTGAATTATGATAGAGGAACACGTACTTCCAAAGCAGGTCATCACTCCAATTCATAAAAAGGTTCTCTCAAAATAGAAAGCCGAAAGGAATCTACAAGAATGCAGATAGATGCTACTTGACAGGAAATGGAGAGAGTAATGCAAAAGCTTCTTATCCCAACCAAGAGGAAAACATAAAAAGCTAAATGCAATGCAGAGGCAAAAAAACGGTGAAGCCCTCTCCCACTTTAATTAGGGTCGGCTACATGGATTCTTGCTCAAATCCATGTTGAAAGATTCGACTATTTTTTACACCGGTTGTTGGCTACCTAACACAAACCCCGCAAGGAGGGATTTGAACCCTGATTTTTGGGTAGTAGACACACTGCACTACCACAAGACCATTGGAGTGGGTGCTAAGGCAAAACTATAATTTAATCAAAATCTGAAATACAAAATATAGTGCTTATGATTTCAATAATAAATTAACTAAAACACTTAGAAATGCAAGGTCATGTTTGTGAAGTAATCAAAAAATCCCTTATTTATTTAATTTTATTGTGAAATAATCACAAACTTCTTTTACAGGAAATTAGCGATGATTTATCATGTCCGTTTACACCAAAAACTAGTTTTAGTATTTAGTTGACGCAATGAAAACAACCACATGCATCATAATTCATAAATAGTTTAAAATGTACTATTTGGTATGGAACTATGAGAGTAACGAATAGCCTGCCTATGTACACAGCTGCTTTTTAAGATTTAGACAGAAGTTTTCATATCAATGGTGCTTTTTAGTCTTTAAGTACCGTTGATATGCCTTGAACTCCTAAATATATGTTTTGTTGGATCCAGTCGGAGAACCGTTATATGCTCCCTTCCCCTCACCACATGCCACCATACCCTACCAGACGAAAGTCTCATCGTATATAAGCTCCCCTAGGGTTAAGATTATGTGTATCTTCTGTATTTATCTTACTACACATAGTGAAAACCGATCGTCACCGCCCAAGGACGTAACACAGTTACGGGTGAACCTTATAAATCAATGTATCTTCGTGCGTGCATGTTTGATCGGTTGTGTGTGTTTGCTTCCATGATTCCTAACAAGCACCATATATCTTCATACAAAAGTAAGTGTATTGGTGCTACCTAGAAATGATCCAACATACCTTTTCGCACAAGAATGTTCGAACATTGCGAAGCAAGATTTTGTTAGTGGAAAAAAGTTGTGTGAATGAAAGTAATAAATTTATGCAAGCGATAGGGTTTTTATATAGCATAAAACCTTAAATCCCTATGGATGGAAAATATATAAAAGTCTTCAACAGAACTCCTAAACATAGATGTGCTATAAATAGAAAATATATAAATGACCACTAATGGTCCAATAGCGTTAATAATGTCAATACTCCCCCTCAAGTTGGAGTATATCTATTGATCATGCCCAACTGGGATGTCAATAACGAGATAAATTTCTTTCGAAGTACTTAAATCTGCAAACTAGAGCTCCGTGGAAATGTTAGGAGCAGTAACATTTCCTTCTCACATTGTATCTCTAAGAAAGGTGTGGTCTACCTCAATATGATCATGAAAAACACAGTTGCCAGCAATGCAAGTGGCAGACTTGGTGTTACAATAAAGAGGAACTAAGATTGTTGCATGAAATCCAAGTTCTTGTGGAAAAATGATGAGCCATGTAATCTCACGTGTGACTAAGTCATGGCATTGTATGTTGCTTATGCACTTGATTTGGAAACCGTGATCTGCTTCTTGCAGCATCAGTGAATTTTCCCACAAACAAACATGACAAAACCAGTGGTAAATCGTCTTATCCTCAAGGGAATTGCATAGCCAAAATCTATAAGACGTAATGTTGGTTAGCCAATTAGCAACATAAAAGAGCCTCTTTCTTCAATTCTTCAGGTATCGAAGAACTAAAAGAATGTTCCACTAATGGCTGTAATGCGGCTTCTCCATGTAATGGTTGGCTATGCTCCCAGAATACGATATATCAAGCTAATGAGTGTAACATATAACAGTTTGTCCACTAAACTTCTATATCATGGGCTATCCTCAAACACGGGATCTGCTAAGGTGGTATCTCTTAATGAGTGTGTAGGAATTGAGGATGGTTTACAGCCAAGCAAACTGACATTTGCAAGATGTCTAAACAGTACCTTTATTATGACAAATGTAACCATCCAGTAATACAAATCACCTCCATCCCAAGAAAGCACCCATCATTACCAAGATCCTTTGTGCTAAACACCATTTGAAGAAAGGCCTTGGACTCAAGAATGGATGTATTGTCATCATCAGTAATGTCTTAAACACGTACAACAAGTATCATTGTACATGAGGCACAACATCAAACGAACATCAAGTAATCAGATGTAGTCCTATGAAAACCAAGAGAGATGAACTCCAAGGTGAGTCTATCAAACCAAGCTCGCGGACTCTATTTTAGATCATAGATGTCCTGATACAAATGACATGCATACTCCCCCTCAAAGAGTATCCCAATGGCAATGTATTGCATATACCTCTTCCTCATAATCACCACAAGGAGGGCATTCTTCACATCAAGTTGGAAAATATGCATGTTTCTATTGGCAACCACAGATATAATTGTGTGAATGAACCCATCCTAACCAATGGAGAGAATTTCTCGAAATAGTCTATACCATTAGTCTAAGTGAAGCCCTTTACCACTAGTCTGGACTTTAGTCTGTTAATTAATCCATCTAGAGAATGTTTGAACCTAAAGACTCATCTGCAAGCCATAGGATTGACGCCTGATGGACATGGCACAAGGCCCTATGTGCCTCTAAATGTAAGAAGATCCAGTTCTTCATCCACGGCATGCTTCTAATAATGAACCTAAAGAGGTGTGTGATGGTTACAAGGAAAATAGGCATCGGTATAAGAGCATCAGCAAAACTTCTGTCACTTGTGGATAAAATATCAGTAAGTAAAATGTGACAAAAGGTTTAGAGCAAATTGTCATTTGGACTTAGAGCAATAGGAAGTTGCGGAGGAGCATCTATATTTGTAGTGAGAGGTCAACTGAAGGGATCTCATCGACCTACAAGATAGGAACATGCAAAGGGACATGCATAGACTGTTAGAAGAAAGGAGTCTTCGTTATGATTCATAGAAAAACCCTAGGCTCTCTTATATAGGGAGAGGCCTTAAGGGTAAATTACATGGATGTCTAAATAGAAGAGAGAAATAGAAACAAGGTACAGAAACATATAATAATATTAGAAACTATCTCTACACTCCCCCTCAAGGTGGAGCATAGATGTCGATCATGCTCAGCTTGGATGAACATCTCTGGAAAGGTCCTCTGAGCAATGGCTTGGTGAACACATCGGCAGTCTGATCTCCTGAGCTAACATGGGCCGTGGATATCAATCCTCTCTGGATCAGGTCCCTGGTGTAATGGCAGTCAACTTCAATATGCTTGGTCCTCTCATGGAAGGCTGGATTGTTGGCAATGAACAATGCTGCCTGATTGTCACACTGAAGCTTCATAGGTAGAGGTACAGCTACATGTAGATCTTCTAATACGGAGCGAACCCACATCATTTCCGTGCTGGCTTGGGCCATTGCCCTGTATTCGGATTCCGCACTGGATCTTGCCACCACCGTTTGTTTCTTGCTTTTCCAAGAAACCAGAGATCCTCCAACAAACACTGCAAACCCTGAGGTTGATTTTCTATCCTTAGGGCATCCTGCATAATCTACGTCTGCACACGCTGAGATGGATAAATCTGCACCCTTTCTGAACAGTAGCCCTAATCCTGGAGTAGACTTCAGATACCTCAGTATCATGTGTATAGCATCCATGTGAACCTGTCTGGGCTGCTCCATAAACCGACTCACCCGGCTAACCGCAAATGCAATGTCTGGACGGGTTATAGTAATGTAGAGGAGTTTTCCCACCATCTCTCTATATCTCCTCTTATCCACTTCATCAGTATCATCATCATATAACTTCATGCTGGGGTCCATGGGGATGCTTGATGGTTTGCACCTATCCATACCAGTCTCAACCAGGAAGTCTGTAATGTACTTCCGTTGTGTCATCATCAAACCATGTGCATTCCTTGCAAATTCCAACCCCAGAAAATATCTTAGGGTGCGTTTGGTTCGTGGGTTATCCAGGGGTAGATAACCCGGTTTTGTGTTTGTGTGTTTGGTTCGTGGGTTAAGGGTTGGGAGGGTTTGTGTGATGTGATTGTATTGAAATTTGAAAAAGTTGGTTGTTATTATTATATGATTGTATTGAAATTTGAAAAAGTAGGTGGTTGTTGTGATGTTATTGTATTGAAGTTTGGAATAGTGAGTAGAAGTTGAGTAGTTTATGACTTTTAGATGATATGATGGTATAATCTATATTTTTTTGGTTGGAAAGAGAGTGTGTCCCATTAATGGGTTGGGAATATAGGTTTTGGGGAGTACCCACCAAAGTGGGGGATAACCCCCCAACCAAACGCACCCTTAGGGTTCCAAGATCCTTTGTAACAAACTGACGACCTAGGAATGCCTTCGCCCTTGCTATGCCCTGAATATCGTCTCCTGTAACAAGAATATCATCCACATAGACCATTATGACAACCGTACCTGCCGAGGACTTCTGGACAAACAACGAATGATCAGCATTGGACCTCTTGAATCCCTGGTGCTCAATTAGGTTGGACAGCTTCTGGAACCACGCTCGTGGACTTTGTTTAAGGCCATATATAGCCTTGTGAAGTCTACATACCATATGCTTCTCCCCCTCAGCAGTAAACCCGGGTGGCTGCTGCATGTAGACTTCCTCCTGTAAGTCCCCGTACAGAAATGCATTCTTGACATCTAGCTGATAAATGCTCCAGTCACGAACCACAGCAACAGACAGGAGGATACGGAGAGTCGAGTGTCTCGCCACTGGAGAGAATGTATCCATGTAATCAACGCCATATGTCTGTGTAAATCCTCGGGCAACCAAGCGTGCTTTGTACCTATCCAATGTGCCATCCGCATGATATTTGACTGTGAAGACCCATTTGCAGCTGACAACTGATGCATCAGGAGGTGCAGGGACCAAAGACCATGTGCCACGGGACTGCAAGGCCCCCGTTTCTTCTTCCATAGCTAGTCTCCAGCATTCACTCTTCAAGGCTTCCTGGTATGTCCGTGGTATGTCCACGGAAGACAAAGCTGTGGCAAACTTCTGGAAATCACCTGTGAGTCGGTGGAAGGAAACCTGTGAAGCAAATGGATAGGATGCACACTGTCGTCTCTGTTTCCGAATAGCAATCGGAACATTCAGATCATCATCTGGGTCCACCTGTAAGGAGTCATCCTGCATATGCACCGAACCTGACCCGTCAGTAGTAACATCATCTGAACATACCTGAGGCTTAGTGATTGGCTGATCTGCTGTCTGAGCGGGACCTGACCGACGCGTATAGTGGTTAGGAAATGGTGATATGATTCGCCGTGGAATGGGTGGAGGTGGAGGTGGTGGTGGAGGTGGAGGTGGTGGTGGCGGTGGTGCTGGCATAGGAACTGACACAGGAGACGAGTCAGGTGGAAGACAAGCAGGTGGTGGTGGAACCAAAATATCATCAGCGGTGGTGGATGGTACCATTCTGTCCCCAACTGGCGAGAAATACATAACCGACTCGAAGAAAGTGACATCCGCACTAACAAAGTACCTATTGGTAGTAGGATCATAACACCGGTATCCCTTCTGGGTTCTGGAATACCCAACAAAGACACACTTGACTGCTCTTGGAGAGAGCTTGTCAAGTCCAGGAGATAGACGATGGACAAACGCCACAGCACCAAAGACACGTGGTGGCGGTGAGAATAGCTCCTTGTCAGGAAAAATAAGAGAAATGGGTATCTTCTCTCCAAGGACAGAGGACGGCATTCTATTGACCAGATAGCATGCAGTAAGGACAGCATCCCCCCAGAAAGAAATAGGAGCACAACTTTGAATCAACAAGGTACGAGTGATATCCAAGAGATGGCGATGCTTTCTTTCCGCCACACCATTTTGTTGGGATGTATATGCACAGGTGGTTTGATGAATAATACCCTTCACTGACAGAAATTGAGAAAGAGAACGTGTACAAAATTCCAGGGCATTATCAGTCCGAACATATTTGACTGAAGAAGAGAAAACATTCTGCACTTCATTAATTAAATTTTTTGATAACATCTCCTGCTTCAGACTTATTCTTCAGAAGAAAAACCCACGAGACACGAGAAAAGTCATCTACTACCACAAGATAGAACCTGTGCCCCTGGTGATCGGGAACACGACTCGGACCCCATATATCTATATGTAACAACTCAAAAGGGGAGCTACTGCTCCGACTCTGACGACCTGGAAAGCTCGACCTGTGATGCTTTCCTAACTGACATGTTTCACAACGAAACGACGAACTTGGAGAGATCTGGGGCAGAAGATGGCGCATCTTCTGGAGCGGAAGGTGACCAAAACGAAGATGCCAAATGTAAGGTGAGACTGGTCCAGCAGAGTGAGCGGAGATGCCAGCATAGGATTCCCGGACCAGCCGATATAAACCGTTCTGCTCAGAGCCACAGCCAATCACCTTGCCCGTGAGTATGTCCTGAAAAATGAGAGAAGACGGGTCAAATATAGCTCGACAATTCAAATCCTTTGTAATCTGACTAATAGACAGCAAATTCAGTGAGAACTCAGGGGCATGTAAAACATTCTGTAGCTGCATAGTGGAGGATAAGAAAACCTCCCCCTGGCCAACAAGGGGTGAGTGGGAACCATCTGCTATCTGTACTGAGCGACCTGGAGGAATAGCCCTGTAGGCCTGTAATCTACCTCTATCTCGACACAGATGATGTGTAGCTCCGGAATCTATAACCCAGTCAGATATATCATGTGAAGGTATGAATGCTGATGATCTACCTGAGGAACTGGCTGCAGCGGATGAACTGGCAGAGGCTGTGGCAGCAATATCTGAAGAGCCACCAGATGAATCACCAGAAGATTGTGGCATAATATCACGGAGACGGGCCACGAGTTCGTCAAATCTATGATCTGCAGTAGACGGTAATGGAGACTGTGAGTGCTCTGCGACCCGTGCCGATGCTGGGAACCCATGCTTTGAGTAGCATGTCTCCTCTGAGTGTCCAGTTCTGTGACAGTATGAGCACATCTGACTGACTCGACCGCCTCTTCCTTGAGAGCCACGGCCACGTCCACGACCACGCCAAGAAGGTGGTCCACCTCTCCCACGCGAAGCTGCCATCGCAGATGGGGGTGGAGTAGAAGAGCTGGAGG
Organism: Ottelia alismoides; assembly: GCA_037367405.1. NCBI lineage: Eukaryota > Viridiplantae > Streptophyta > Magnoliopsida > Alismatales > Hydrocharitaceae > Ottelia > Ottelia alismoides. The sequence goes on along the minus strand of JAZKJV010008423.1, from coordinate 351,788 downwards.
AAACTGGAATACGACTGAGCCTCCTGTAGACATCCTCCACTGGAGGAATAACTGCATCTGCTAAGATCTGTGACCGTGCAGCATCATACTCAGGATCGAGGGCAGCAAGTAGAACGCCCACCATGGTGGCGTTCCGGAACGTCTTCTGCTGCTCTGGAGTAGCAGTCAGAGGAATGGTACTGTAAAGCTTCTCGAACATCCCTCTTAGGGATGTGTATAGAGAATGGATAGGTCTGCCGGCCTGCTTCATCGTAAAGATGTCAAGTTGAAGCTGCAACATCTTTGTCTCATTTCGCACCTGCGAATACGTAGCAGCAAGGATCTCCCACATTGCCTTAGCAGTGGGCTGATGGAGGACATCATTCGCTATCTCCATCGTCAACGTACCAGACAACCATACTTTTGCGTAAGCGTCATCGGCCTCCCATGAGGCATAGATCCCTGTCTTCTCCGCAGGCTCATCCTCGGTAAGAATGTGTTTCTTACCGTTTGATTTCATGAGGCTCATGAACTGCATAGCCCATAGCTCATAGTTAGACCCATCCATCTTGACTATTGGCGCCGGACCTTTGAATGCGCCGGTGGAGGGCAAATCGACTTTCGATTCTGACATACTGCTGCTCGAAGAAGACGAAGGGAGAATAGACAATGTGATGAATGTCTACACCAACTGCATCGGATTTGAGTACGTGTGTAGACTTTTACGCACTCAAATCCATAATCCGGAGGAAGAGGGGTCTAGGGCACGCCTCCAAGGAAGCTTACAGCCCTTGAATCGCCTCGAGAACAACGCCTATGGACTGCTGGAGGCCACTGGAAACCCTACAGCGGCAGATGGGAGGTGCCGCTGGGGCTACGAGGGCCGCTGGGGCGGCTGTAGGCGGCAGTAGGGTGTCGCTAGGTCTTCGGGGGCCCGCACGGGCGGCTGGGCGCCGCTGGTAGGGGCGGTGGGCCCGCTGGAGGGTGCGGCTGGGGGCCGCTGTGCGGCTGGGGGCCGCTGGAGGGTGCGGCTGTGGGCCGCGGGGGGTTGCGGCTGGGGGCCGCTGGGGAGGCCGCTGGGGGTTGCGGCTCAGCGGCAAGGGGCTGGCGGAGGGGCGCCGGGCATGGCCTCAAATTTCAGCGAAATTCGGTCGAATTTCTGTCGAATATCGATATCCAGTCGAAATCGAAATTTGACCGAAATGACCGAAATGACCGAAATATGGGGGTCCTAGTACAAAAAATGACCGAAATGACCGAAATTTCGGTCGAAATTCCACCGAAATTCCATCGAAATTCTGTTTTGATCGATACCGAAATGGTGACCGAAACCGACGTTTAGGGCCTTGGCGCCGGGAGCCGTTGTTGGGGCGGCGGCTAGACGAGAGAGTGAGAGAGAGGAGGGGCAGCGGGTGGGGAAGGGAGGAGAGCCCTAAGGCGGCTCTGATACCATGTTAGAAGAAAGGAGTCTTCGTTATGATTCATAGAAAAACCCTAGGCTCTCTTATATAGGGAGAGGCCTTAAGAGTAAATTACATGGATGTCTAAATAGAAGAGAGAAATAGAAACAAGGTACAGAAACATATAATAATATTAGAAACTATCTCTACATAGACTATATTTGGTGCCTCCTTTTATAAACTTGGAGTGGTGGAAGGGACTCCAAGGGAATGTCACTAACATATTTAGAGAAGTAACTAGTCTGTTCAAAAAGGGTGACCTCTGCGGAAATGTAGTAGTAATGACTGACAGGGTCATAAGATATGTACCTATTTTCAATTCTAGAATACCTAAGGAAGGCATACTTGATTGCACATGCTAATAATTTGTCTCCAATATGAAAATTGTGAACAAAGGTATCAAGAATCTGTAACGGAAGCGAAAAGGGTATTTCATCTTTAGAAGGTATGAAGAATAGAGCTACCCCATTGAAGACAAAAGAAGGTATCAGATTTATAAGAAATGTTAGAGAAAGAATGGCATCTCACCAGAATGTTTAATGGGCCTTCATATGAGTAAAGAGAGTGCAGAACATAAAATAATGGAGTTTCCATTCCGCCAAGCCATTATGTTGTGAGGTGTACGGATAGAAAGTCTAGTGAAGAGTGTTATGAGCAGCAAAGAAAGTGGATAAGCCCTACTGAACAAACACAAAAGCATTTTGCAGAACCCAAAATTTTACTGCTAATAGAAAAAATATCTATAAACTTAAAAAACGATATGATGATTTCATTTATCGGACCAAAATTTCTTTATTCGGTACACCCGCAAGGATCAGTTATAATCATCAACAAAAAAATCAATAAAACACTTGTAACCATCCATAGTATGGTTTGGGTGATGCCCCAAATGTCATAATGTATTAATGAAAAGGCAAGGAACGGCGAGGCTCGATCCTCAAACGAAAGGATCAGTGGACTCAGTTTACAGTTTAAGAAACAACTGAGAAAGTGATCAGGTGAATGGTGACCAAGATGTAACTGCCACATACACGAGGCAGCAGCGACGGAGACAACCCCAATAAAATAGGAATCAGTAAGAATATTGAGGTATTATAGGTAATTTTCTCGTGGACCCCTCCAAAGATATGCATCATCCAGATGTCATGAATGTAGCAAAAATGCTCATCAAAAAATCACTCCACAATGGAGCTCCAAACATATTCTGGTACAGCTAATAAGCTAAAAGGAAAATCATGAACACCAAAATTCCAGAGAGCTAAGTTAGGAAGTGAACTTCACACTAACAACAGAACTAATCAGTAAATTTGCATCATTGGTTAATCGAACAAACTTCATAGTAGATAAAGACTGATGAATCAGAAGGCTACTATCTCAAGTGAGCAAATGCTCCGAAATCAAAAATCCAATCTAGCATAGAGGTAGAAAGGGAATGGGTTACTGTACCTGAGGTAGTAGCCGAACTCGTAGTGGAAGTGTAGTCAATCGCAGAGGGCATAGAAGGGTCCAATAGAAGTAGCATGGCATAGTGTAATCAGCAGTAGCTTGTTGAGCAATCTGACCAGATTGTTCGTGATCTATTATCATCTATATAATAACAGATGTATCATACTCTGAAGAGAATGTCAGATAAGCCTGCGGAGGCCTGTCGAACTTTTCCCAACACATATTAGTAGGTAATTGGGTTTATGAAGTGAATGCAAGGAGGGTAGTTGTCCTAGAGAACTGCATCGCCTACCATGTCCGAATTTTATGAGAAACATAATGCTCTTTGTAAAATGAGTAGAACTGAATTGTCCAAGAGAAGTCTCAAGTGGATGCATATGGACAAAAATCACCGTGGAAGGATCAAAATCATATGTGAGAATTGGTCTTTCATTGTCTGATAGCGAGTATGCAATGCAGCTAAAAACGGGTATACCATTCTAACTACTCTGTAGCATGCTTGACAAAATATGCATGTTAAAAGATGGGAACTGCCTCACAGAGGCCAGTAATACGATGTGCACACTTCATTAGCTAGGAATCTCCATGTCTCTACAGACCAAATCCAGATATTTTTTTGAGAGAAAAGAGGGCGCAGTCCCAGGATTGGAACCCACCACGAATTTATTGAACTAGTTCAAAAGACAGAGTACACGATTTTACGTATTACACAATAGACCACATGGACACGAGTACCAAGTAGTGCCCCAACACATTCACACTAAAGGGGCGTCCCCAAAAGATCCTCTCATTCCTAGCACACCAAGTAGCCAAAGCAGAACGAACGTCCCAACCGCATCCTCCCGAGAGCTTCCACACACGTTCTAACAGAGCTCCAGTACGACGTGTCATCCGCGGACCGAAGCCATGAAATAGTCGTCCCCTCCCATACCGCCACTGAAGCCGTTCAGTCGAAAAAAAGGTGGGTCGAGATACTCACAATCAAGCCCGCACTGATCACATAAGGTTTCCTCAGTATGCATCAATCTAGCCCTCCATACCTTAGGGAGTAGACGCGTGTGCCTCGCCAACCACAAGAAAATCTTTATTCACATAAACACCTTGCGAGCCCAAACAATTATGTAGTTACAGGTGGAATCCTCCTGAGTCGCCTCTTGGCGCCTTGGCGAATAACAGTATGTCTTCTCACCGAGAACTTCCCCTCCTTCCAAACAAAGCAATCCCAACCTTCACCAACGCCTTCAACATCCGCCATAGCGCCAGAAATTCATTGCATCTCTGATCAGACAAAGCTGAGGCAAAAGTCAGGCACCAAGAGCCTGCTGACCAAAACTGATCCACCAGAGCATCCCTGCCATCGGTGAGGCTGAAGAGACGTGGTTATCTCTCCCTGAGTAGACCTAACCACGTCCAGTTATCCCCACAGAAGCGGAATCTATGGTCGTTACCCACCATCGACCTCACACAAGCCTCTAACTCCGGTAGAATACCAGCAATCCCCTCCAGAGCAACGAAGGAAGACTGGGTCGCCTCTGCTCTCATCGAACCATGTACCCCGTAAATGCTCCACAACATCCTGCAAACCAGACCATCGAATCACCCCAAATCATGATGGTTCATTTAGCTAGTAGCGCCTTTTTCATATACTCCAACCTGCAAGCATTGAGACCACCCTCCCCTTTGCTCTCGTAACGGTGTCCAGCTCACCAGATGCATTCCTCCACCCTCTGTCGTCCGGCCGACCAGAAGAAACACTTCATCATTACCTCCGGCCTCAGGGCACACCCACAGGCATCAATCCCGTGGAACAAAGAACAACGGATAGCGGATAGTGCATGCTTGTGGAGTACCAGCTCCCCCTCCCCGAGAGCGATCTTGCCTTCCACCCACCATTTTGCCGTCCAACCTGTCAAGCACCACCTTCCAGTCCGCACGCGCAACCGCCCAACAACCAAAGAGAGCCCCAAATATGTTGAGGGAAGGGAGCCCCCGAACAATCGAGAATGCGACAGAGCTCCTGAGCCTCCACCTTCTCCAAGAAAAAAGGAATAACCACGGACTTGCTTCTGTTAATACTAAGGCCGGAAACCTCCCCAAATATATCCATGATATAAGAAACATGTCTCGCATGCTTTGGGTCCCCCTCAATAAAGATGATCGTGTCATCGGCATACTGCAGAATAGGAATTGAGGTACCGTCTCGCATGTACCTGGCACAAAAACTATCAATTGTAACCAATCTCATCATCACCGCTAACGCATTTACCATAATAACAAAGAGGTGTGCAAGGGGGCACCCCTAGTGCACCTCTGTTGGGGTTGGAAGAAGCCACCTTCTGGCCTACCATTCACAATAATCGTGTCGGATGCCGTTGTGATGCATCTCTTCCACCCATTGAGCCCATCACTTAGGGCATCCTCTTTTCTGCAACGATCACCAGAGGAAACACCAATCAACGCAGTCGTAAGACTTGGTGAAATTCACCTTCCAAAAGACCCCTTCTCCCTCCTCCGGTCCATCACCAACTCTGACAACAAGACCCAAGAGTCCGACATCTATTTTCTAGGAACAAAAGCCGATTGCTCATGAGAAATAATGTTCCACAAGACAACCCGTAAGCGGTTCACCAAGACTTTGGCAATAAGGAGGGAGATCGCATTGGACAAAGCAATACGTATGTAGTCTTCCACCTGCACCGCCCCCTCCTGCTTAGGAAGGAGAAAGAGTAATGCTCTATTGAGCAGCTCGAAACCATGATTGCCCTCCTCGAACTCCCGCAAGATCGCCACCACATCACTCTTCACACAATACCAAAACTCCATGAAGAAGCACACCGAGAACCCATCGGGGTTATGGAGCCCCATCTGCGTTCAGCTGCCACAGCGCACGCTTAGCCTCCTCCTCCGAGAAGGGTGCCACTATCGCATCCGCCACCTGGGGGGAAATAGACCCCCTCCCCCCCCCCCCAGCCCACTCCCCCGGCTCTTCTTGAGAAAGCGAGGAAATGTGATCTGAGTTTCCGACCGATCTCCGTGTCGCCTCTCACCTGCTCCCCCCTCCTCCACCTCAATGCTCTGAATGGCATTCTGGCGCCTTCTGCCACTGGCTATGGAATGGGAAAATTATGTATAGCTATCGTCCTCCCTCGACCACTTCTGTCACGACCTCTGCCGCTATTCGACCTCCTTCTTTTTATCCTCTATGTGTACCCGATTTAGGCAAGCATCCCTCTCCTCAAATTCCTAAGCCGAAAGCTCCCTCTCATCCTCCAACGAGTCCAGGAGAGAGATGACCTCCTGCGTTGCCATGCTCGTGCTCTGTCGTAGCAGTCGAGACCTCCTGTTGAAATCAGTTAACCACTTCCTCAAGAGCGTGAGCTTCTGAGCCAGAACAACCGTAGTTGATCCCTCAAGCTGTGTGCTGCTCCAAAATTCTGTACCTAACTTGCGAAAGCCCTTCTCCATCAACCAGGAGTGCTCAAATCTAAATAAGGACCTCGGCCTCTCGTCCTCGTCGAAGGACCAAAGAGAAGTGGGGTGTGATCGGAGTGGGCACGGCACAGAACCCACGCATCTGCCAGAGGGAAGATCCCAATCGCCTCCTAGGTGACCAGGAAACGATCTATGTGTGACCTCGACCTAGCATTTCTCCATGTGCAACGACAACAACTGGCATCAAAAATCCGCAGGCCCACGTCATTGACTAACCGCTTTAGCTCCTCTGAACCTGCATCAGCACCCCCGTGCATACGGGGCTTGTCTCTCGGGTGCAGCATCACATTAAAGTCCCCCACCTCGATAATCCAAGCCATGTCAGGGTACCTCTCCCTGAGTAATTTCAAGTCCTCGGCCGGCTCAAACATGCCAACACTATATAGGTAGCCTATACACATTGGTCACCATCAGCTCCACCCAGTCCACCCCTCTCAGCAGCAACATCGAGATAGAGTGCATCCCCCTATTCGCATCCTCCAAAAGGCTGAGGTTTTCTCCGTTCCATACGATCGCCAAGCCGTCAGAGGCCCCCGAAGAATCCAGTGCAATGTACTCATTCAGCCAGGGTCCACCAATCAAACTCCATACATCACCAAAATCATGAGAAATCTTTGTTTCTTGCAAGAGCAGCACATCCGCTAATGACTCCGTACATAATTCTCGGATCACCATCATCTTCTCTGGCCTCCCTGCACCCCTAATGTTACAGGAGAGGATCTTCATAAATCAACAGGGGAAGCTCTAGATGATGACACTACACACAGGCAACTCAACAGGGCATGGTTCGCCACCAAGCCTAGTCGCCCCCATACAATCGTTCGAAGGCTCTACATCCGTTGCAGAAGCCTCCTCCTCCACCACCCCACCCATGGGCCCAAAAGAGTCTGCAACCTTCCCGCACCAGAATCACGAGAGCAGTATGCCCGCATCAGCGCCTCGCACACCGCCAATCTCCACCTCCTTCTGCTCTCCCTGGAGGAGAGTCTCAAGTACCTCTTCTCAAAGCGTCACGGGGGCAAAAGGCGCAACGAAAGGTCCCCCCTGGAACTCCAGGAAGCTCCCGCTAAGGATCCCAGAAAGGACCCCGCCTCCCCCGAGCTGCAAGGTACAGATGAGGCGCCAAGAGCAGCATCCATCAGCAAGCCACCGCCTGCCACCGACCCGAAAGGGCCTCCGCTCCCGACCCCTAGAGGTAAAAGGCAAGGGTCGTAATGCCCACGAATTGAAGTCGGGAACACCAACGATCAGATCCATGATGCATCGATTGCTCTAGAGCAACAGAAATACCCTGATCAGATCTGGATGCCAAGGTTGTGGCCCGAGGTATGGACTGAGAAACATCGCCCGTCCCCAAATCCAGATATAGAAATGAATGAGATGAGTTTTGGTAGTATGTCGAAAATAAGATCCAAAGTAACCATCTTGTAGAAACGATATGTCGCCGATGAAAATGGGGCATATATGTCAAACTATATTTTATTTTTTGGAAATCAAATATTCCATTGTGTTTTATCAATAAATAAAAAAAGTATACATTTATTTGCTAAAATATAGGTCTAGATACAAGTTTGGTATAGTATTGGCATGTATATTGCATAGGCAATAGCCCGATAGGATGATATGCATAGCATTTAAGACATGCAATTAAAATTTATAAGTATGTTCATGAATAGAGAAGTTGAAATAACAATTCAAATACAATTCAAAGTTCACAAGGTATAAATGAAACACAAAAACTCAAATATTAAGCAATTCATTTCAGAAGATGAAGGCTCAGAAGAACCAATGAGAGTGTCTAGGTGGATGCATTTGTCAAGTTTGCTCTTCCTTATATCATCTCCTCATTTAATCTCTACATTCCATGTAGTTGTCCTTTGTCATGTAACTCTACATGGCTTTCTAGTCTAGGAGAACTTGAGCATATATGTGGTCTTCGACATGCAAGAAAAGCAATACGAGGATATTTTTTACAAAGGTGTTAGGATCATGAGGAGGTTAACGCAAGGAAGATGGATCTTCAAAAGTACATGCACAGTTGATGGAGCAGGAGGAGAGGACATCCATGGAGGTTGAGCCGGTGGATGCACTACGATGTTAAAATTAAAAAAAGCCCATACCATATGCCATATCATGCACCATCATGTGATTGTGATGTAGTATTACCATAGCCACCAATTCAACCACTATTTTAACCACGACCAGGAGGAGTGGACAAATCGTACGAATCATTCTGCACATGGAATCCATAATCATATGATTTGTATGCTCCACAACCACCACAACAACTTAAAGTAGACCCATAGCCTCCAAGATTATAACCGCACAACATCTACCACTCAATATAGAGTCTCCTCCAACTCCCATGGAACTAGCTGAATATATCAGATCTTCCACGACTATGTCATCCTAGTGATGTTGAGGCTGTAGTTGAGGCGGGTATGAGTATGGAGACGTAGGGTATGGATGGTAATCTATCAGCATTCTAGGATTTGGACCTCGAGGAGGACTGTTAATATGGTTACTACGGACATTGTTGTCTTGGACCATATATTCTTGTCATGCAAGTAGCCCTACGTCATATTTAAGCCCTCGTCAACTAGTATGTTCTTCATTACAAGAAAATGTCATTCTGCCAGAAATCTCCTCAACTTTGTCACATTTATCATCATCTCCTCCACTTGATTTTGATTTGGATTTCGACCTCTAGAGCCCTCATTAACCACATTTTCCAACCCTCCAACAAGTTATGGAGGTTAACCTGATCTCGCCATGTAATAGTTGACATTTACCTTCATCTACAATGCAATTTGTGTATTCAGCATTCCTCCCCTCTCATCAAGCACAAAAGCACCATTTTCATCCATCCACTTCTGAAAGTTGTCCTTGTCTTCATCATCTGAATATTGAATATTAAAGATGAGGGCAATATCAATGGGTCTATGAAGTCGTGTTTATTATGCCTCTCCCATGCATGCTTCATCTTCAATCCAAGATCGTAATGTACGTAGAAAAGATCTTGCAACTTGTCTACCCCTAAAGAATTCGGTCCTTAGGAGAATGCGTTGATGTGGTTTACGAAAAAAACCTTCACAGGCACTTGTTGCAATTTGGGAGCATCCATTCCTAGAGGATCCACCATTCACCTGCAAAAAACACACGAAATTGTTTTTAAACCTCCTTTATAAGTTTATATCTTGTTAAGCCAAGACCAAAGCATGTAATCGTATTACCGAAAAGAGAGTTGCTCCAACCGCTTATTGCGGTCACTTTCCAAAGGAACCCAAAACATTCCTAAAATGTTTTATCTATAAAATTATATCTTCTTTTGCCCTTTTGCTTCTTCTGTGATGGTGCCTCGGTTGTTGCCTCGCTTCCATTGTCACTGCCACATCCATCTCTGACATTAATAATGAACATTACAGCATGAATGTCCAATCCTCATCGAGTCTCGCATTGCCATCTTTAACATTTTCATCTCGGTTATAGCCTGAATGTCAGCTGGATAAGTGAAATCATCGTCTGAATCAGAAGATTGGACATCGAACTCTCTTTGAAACATGAACTTGTTGTAACTGCTCCTCTCTTTTAACCCTCTCCTTTTTCTTCTTGGCATGGCCCTCCAAGCTAACCTTCACTTCATCCCTAACCTCTCGCGGACAGGAAAGGTATTTGGCCATGTTTTTCGAGCCACCAATAAGGTTTTGCTTCAGTATGGTAATCTCGCCTCCTTCAATTATCTTCCTGCAGAATTTGCATTGAGGTTAAGTTTTTTGTTCATTTATAATAATCGCAAACTTTTATCGCATGTATCCTACAAATCCAAGCTGCTCGTTGCTTGAACCAGTAGTCATGATCTTTGCTAAGGTTGCAGAAAGCGGTAGTCAATACTCAGTCGGCGGGGTCACTAACTAAGGACTAATCAGCAGTCGGACGACTAATCGGATTTAGTCGTCTGTTAGTCGGTTTTGAATTTTTTTAATTATTCTAAATATAGAAATCGATTTTTATACATATATTCTTATATATTTACATTGATTTGTACATTTTCTATACTATCATAAAGAAATAAAAGAAGTAATTGTCTTTAAATATAACATTAAGCATATCAGAATAAGTTTGCTTATAAAAAAATCGAAAAACTAAAAAATTAAAAAATCTCAATGTAAAAGTCGGACTTGTAGTCGGTCCGATTAGTCGGGTTGACCGATTAATGGCCGACTAGGCCTAGTCGAGTCGGCTACCCCACCGACTCGACTAGTCGGGCCGATTAATCCGCCTAGTCGGTCGACTTTTACAACAGTATTATTTGCTTCTCAAAATAAATGGGATGGTTGAATCAATATACCCATTGAGAACATAAAGTGAAATCAAAATGTCATTGCCAGTAGACTTAGTACTATTAAATTATTAAAATGACAAACTACACTTAATGAGCTAATGTAAGTTGTTAAAGATGTTAACTTAAATAACATAACAAAATGGTGGTCGTTCTGATGTTAACCCAACACAATCTGACTTGACATAGATACGTTTAGATTCTATATAGAAACATTTATTCCAAGTTTTCAACTACTATAATAAATAATAATTGCATAATAACAATAATTTATCAAGTTTTTAAACAAGATATCAAGATTCAAAGTTTTAACCTTTACATTTTCACACAAAAAATGGTGACAAAAGTGATAAAGTAAATCTAATACCTTATGACGACGGTGAGTAAGGGAGATCGTAGAAACTAGTGAATTACTCCCTAAAGAACAGAAGAATGCAAGTCAGAGGGAGAAATTGGTGAATTGCTCTCCAGATAATAGGAGAATAGGAGAATGAGAGGGGAGTTGTTCTTCTCTTAAGAGTTATGTTTGTGTTGAGGTTGGTTTGTGTGTGTTGTGCCAATGGGGAGGTTTACATAGCCTTTGAAAGGTATCAAAGAGGAATCAAATAAGATCTAACATCAAATAAAAAACAAAAGAATCTACTTTACAGCCAACATATCACCAACATGGCAATATATTGTTGGCATGGAGGCGACATGTGGCGATACCTGGAAAATGATAGAGTGGCTTATTCGATTTTGATGACTCGTTAACATCAAAATGACGATAAATTTCATTGATATTTTGAAACATGGTTGATAATGCCTGAGCCAGTTCCTCCCACATATATATGGTCGTCTCCTCGTACAGGTTATACACAACCATGTCAGGCTTGACGCCATTGGCCAACCATGTCATGACCTGATCGTTATTGCTCAGCCACGAATCACTTTCCTTGTATGTCTCTTTGAGCGGTTCCTTCATTAGAATATAAGTCTTCCTTTGACTGCCAACAAACATGATAAAGATCCAATACCATGATTCATAGTTGTATGGACCCTTCATTATGATAGAAGTCCCTTGAACCACCATGGAAGAGATGGATATCAAAAGCTTAGCCTCACGTAGAGATACGATCAGAGAGAGAAGATAAATGAGTTATGGAGCAATCCACTCAAGCATTGGGATTCAGCAGTGATAGAACCGATATGAGTGATAGCATGAGGCTACCTAACTGTTATGCACACGCAAGAAGGCTACAGGCAGCACTGGGTTGTCGTTGGGTGTTGCTATGGCAAAGGGTGGTGGCTTTGGTGGCACTTAGGGTTGCAAGGCAGCATTGATCAGCCAGAAGAAGGCCACATGAGCAGCACAGGACTGCCATTGGGTGTGGATGGGGCGAAGCTTCGAAGTGGAGTAATGGGCTGACAGTGGCTCCTCTGACGTGTGGCAGAATTTAGGACACGAACTTCGACTTAAGACCATCGCACCGATACTAAGTGGAAAAATAGTGGAATAAACTGAATAATTTTAAGGGAGATGGTTTCTTATATAGCATGAAATCGTAAAGCCTTAAGGATGGAATATACATAACGGTCCTCAATAGGACTCCTAAACATGGAAGGTCTACATACAGCAAGCACCAAAAATAGACAATACATGGGAACAATAATAAACTAATAACGTTAACAATCTCAATATTTATGACTCAAGGACTTATAATAGCAATTGCCACAAGAAGCTATGTTTGATAAGTAACAAATTAACATGTTCTACAGGGAAAAAAGTTAACATAAATCTTGTGAAAGTTAGTCTTGTGTAGATCGATGTGCTTGGATGATTTGATCCTCCACCAAAAAGCAATACAATTCACATGCAGAGGTAAGTTGTGCAAGAAGTCTTAGTCATTGTGTAGAGGACCTACATTTTGTCAAACTCACACACCTTAAAGGATACTGGGAACAAATGGTTCAACTCACAGCGAATGCTCCATAGTGACCCCCATCCATGCTACAAAAAAGAAAGACCTAAATCTGCATCTTTCTTACGAAATCGATGATCTACGCCTCTTGTTCAGCTGCAGCATAGTTGTTCAGTGTTTTCTGGAGATCTCCCAAGCTACAGAATTGCATGTTTAGATCATCTATTGGTCTTTTTATGCCAGTTTTGCAGGTAAAGATGTAAATCTTTTGTTTTTTTCCCAGAATGCAAGAATGAAGGCAAAAAAAGAAGAGATTTACCCATATGGGTTTATAGCTTCCAGAGTTGTAGCTAGATATAGATACAAAAAGAAAGTAGCATCTGCTTGTCAGAGAGGTGGGAGCAAAAACCAGTGAAGTCAAGGATATGCGCGGTCGAGTTTGGGACCCTGGCTTGGTAACTGAGTCCGATGGTTGCCAGCACAGTTTATCAGTTATAACCAAGGTTTTAAATTTCAATATCGATATCGTATCGACACCATGTCGAAACGAAATTTCGAAATTTCGTCGAATTTTCGGTAAATTTCAGTCACATTTCACCCTAATCGAGCAACATTTGTGAAGGAAGGCCCCCATATCGGCATTTCGCTAGAAATTTCGGTCCCATGTCAAAACCAAAATTTCGGAGAAATTCCGCTGATATTTTGTGAAATCTGGAACCATGGTTATAACTAGATGTGAAACATTGGGTGCCTCTGGAAGATAATAATACTCAATGTTTAGAGTCATGATCTTACGCAGAGATGCATACATAAGCACAAAACTGTAACTTGAATGTGAATGATAAATATAATAACACGTTTAAAGTATCCATCATTATGCTCACCGGCATAACTCTCCCTGTAAACTCGTCCACTATAAGAACCTCCTTTCCACGAATAATATAGTTCACGTCCCTTAGAAAGAGTTCTTTAGCTTTGATTGCATTCAGAACGTAAGATGCCCACTGTTCTCGAGGATCATATAGATCTTTAACACCCAAAATCTCTTCAGCATCTTCATATCCTTGTTCTGACATCAAAACTGTTTTCTGTTTTTCATCTACCTGATCAAACAAAACAAAATAGCCAAATAATTTTATACTGTAGCTGATTTTCTGGCCCCACCTTGAAAGTGAAATTTCTTTAAGAATGTAGACTGTCATAACAAATACAAGAAAATGAGGGCAAGCGTCCTCGGTTCTTACAGTATAATGAAGATCTCGCTCAAAGGCTGCAGCAATCTTTGCCGCTTTGTAGTACCTGTCGCTGGGTTTCTCTGCAGGACCAGAGATAATGAGAGGTGTCCTTGCTTCATCAACTAAAATAGAATCCACCTCATCAATGATACAATAATTAAAGCTTCTGAGAACCAACTCATCAACGCTCTGCGAAGATCGACATCCAGAAGCTACATGTAAGATGAATACTTTTGCACTGAAGTGGAGTACTGTAACAATAATCCTTAAAATACTTACAGTGGCAAGGTTGTCCCTCAAATAATCAAAGCCAAGCTCACTATTGGTAACATATGTGATATCACATAAATAGTTCTCCCGCCTTTGCTCACTTGTCATGTTTTCTGCCAAAAACAAGCATTGTACATAATTTAAAATGTCTTGCTAATCCACTGGAAAAAGAAAAGTAGATACAGAAATAAACTGCATTTATGTAAATTAATCACACTTAATAAAATTGAAGTGTAACATCTGGATCCGAATGAACTGAAGCTCCTGTCAAGAAAAGGATGTTGCAAGCAAGTTTGGATCTCCAAAGTGGAGATATTCAAAGGTACATATCTCTCTTCACTTTACTTTCATTAAAGTCAATGTTGGAGTCTCTAATTCAGTTTTTTTTATGTTGTTGTCCATCAGGTATTTTAGCTATTGTTGTATGTTAGATAAAGCCACAAAATCCCTCCAAACTTAGAGGATCAAAGGTACAATCTTTCTCCCTCCTCTTGCTGCCTTCCATGCATGACTTAGCCTATAAAATTTTTATTACAAAAGTCTTCTAGGTATCTAGGGTTGGGACATAAAAACATCCTAACTGATATTATCTTATAAGAAAGTATTGGTCATATCAAACTCACAAATAAGCTAACTTTTGGTGCACCTGAACTCCATACTGGTTACTAGAGAAAAGGCTTTGATGTAATCAACTCCATACGTATAAGAGAATTCTTTTATTGAAAGCTCCTCTTTAAGCCAATCAACCTTACCATCAAGTGTATGCTCTATAGGAAATAACCATCGACAGGAAACAAGAGTGACATTCAAAATAAAGAACATGAGGTTAGAGGAGCATTCTTCTTATCATTCATGACCTAACTTCAGTTAGAGTTTTGTAATATATCAATATAATCTCTTAGAATCAATACAGTTAATAGTATATCAATGGATTGCATTCGGGATAAGATTAGCCATTACTCGTAATAATTAGAGATAGAATGGTGAACGCATGATCTCACCCCTTCACATAGGGAAACCAGCTAAGGTAAAGAAGCATCTTGAGCAATGTTTGATGATGGGCTAGATTTGGATTGTTCATGAATTATGATTATGGTGCACTATTGAAAGTTCACATTCCCACCACCTGTAGAAATCGTAATCACTTTTATCTATACCATTGTAACTTTGTGTAAACTAGGTTGGTGGAGTGATACCTTCCGAACAGATTTTTGGATAGAAGTTCGAAATTAGATGCATATGTCCATTGGCTACAATCGCTCGAAATCAAAATCTACTGAGGATTGTTCAATTAGTGAAACTCTTGCTTCACATATGAACATTGTAAGCCTTGCAACATATGACCATGCTGCCACATTTTTTATAAAAGACTATGTATGGCCTTATTATGATCGACTTCTATCTACCTATGAGACACTGCTCGAATAAGAGGGCTTAATCATCATAGGCAATCTCCTTGATGCCACCGATTAATTTCACATTTACAAACATTGATCAGATTTAATATCTTACTTATATAGGAGCAAATATGATGATCTTCTGAGAATTCATCTTTTAAAATATTAAAACTCTTCTCTCAAAGTCAACTCTCAAGATCTTTACGAATAAGAAATCATCAATCAATTGATCATTATGTATAGTCTACTATTCATACGATCTATTATATATAGGATGTTATGGCAAATGATCAGAAAACACTCCTTTGATGTCTCAACTGGAACTGGTACAATTAAGCCATGATTCTTCTATAGGTACAATATAAAATAAAATGATAAAGGCTAGCTAGATCCATATCCAAAGCATAGATGGTAATCTTATGATTTTAGAAATGATAACATGTGACCAAAAAGACCAATCATCTTCATAAATTAATCTTTTAGGTATACACTACTATTGATACATATCACCAAAGATAGGTAGTGATAAAATACCTAGATTTGTAAAGTCAACCATTGAAGAGTTTGAGAAATGATGGGGTAGATGAATAAGTAAAATCAATGATGAATCAGTTATATCAATAAGATCGTTGATCAAAAAGACCTAGATCTGTACAATCAACCACATAAAGGATTAAGAAAGAATGAAGGATCAAGTAATTGATGACTGATAATTAAGAGTGACAGTCACGGTGACCTTTACACCTGACTGTGCAAGGGTGCGGTGACCCTCAGCTGGGCAGGAGATAGGAAGCCCAGTTAGGGCAGCGGCCGCTTAGTGCGCGGGTCTAGGATCCCAGTCTTTTTCTCGGTTTTTCGCGAGCGCTCGTAGTTTTTACGCCTCTTTAGGATCCACAGGTTTTTTTTTAAAGACCAGTTCCGTTGACTCTTGTTCTTTAGGGTACCTAGGCAGGAGGGCCCTAGGTTTTAGTTTTTCGAGCTCGTTAGCCCGTACCGGTCGGGCCGGTTTTTTTCTTTTAGAGCGTCTTTTCCGGAGAGTCTCTCTTACTCGTCTCAGTAGTGTAGTTTTGGAGTAGACATATCCCTCTATTGGACCGCACTTCCAATTCCTGCCTGACGGGCAGCAGATGGAGTTTTGATAGCCTTGATATTAAGATGAAAGAGATGACTGACCTTCGTTCTCTCTCTCTCTGCTGTAGAGGGCGAGACGGAAGAGCTTTTTGTAGGCCACCTCACCGCTTGAGTTTTGTTTACTATTCAGCCGCAGACTTGGCAATGCTACATCCGAATCATCCGTGTATACATCTGAATCCTCTATGGCTACATCTGAATCAGTTACCGTTGAATTTGGAGGAATTACATTTGATATTGGATTAAATCACAAATGAGTTTGGCTAAAATTGAGATGAATTACAGTTGAGTTGGTTACATGGGAACTTGGTTACAGTTGAGTTGGTTGTAGTTGAGCTTAGTTTCCATTGAGCTAATTACTGTTCCGCTAGTAATTTCCTGATGAAGAGAAAAGACCAATTTATGAAAATCATCCTTATCAGACTACGAGCTACTACCATAGTTGTTTGAAATAGCTAGTGGACGTGTTGGGAACTTAGTTAGGATGCATTTTACTCCACCGCATGCCTACGGAGGCACCCCAACCCTAAGGCTTCCTTACTACCTTAGAGTCATAGTGTGAGGTCTTATCCAGACCAAGACCACAGACTATCCACTAAGCTTGAGAAAATTAATAAGGAAAGAATCAGAATACGAGACACATCATCCACACTTACTAAAATTTATCTACATGACTTATGAAAATTGAAAGGAGATCTGTATCACCTCGATCATAATAAACTTATAATGAACCAAGAATTAACGAATCGTTGAAACTTGAAATATGATAAGGAAGAATGAAAATTATATACGGTTATATATATAATTTGGTAAGGACAAAGATCAAAATAGGAGACTCATCATCCTCAATACATAGATCCATCAAGCATGAAGCATAATTTTAAAATAAGGCAATAGCTTAAGTGTGGATCTTATACTTATATATAAAATATTATCTATAACTATTCTATGAAATATGAACTACGGGTAATTGAGGTATGATGGGTAAGTCAGGGTTTCACCTTTACAGAACAACATGATAACCGGCTTCTCTCCAAGTAGCTCGATAAATCTAATTGTTAGACCACCTACTTGCTTTCTTTTGGAGCCACTAAACTTCCTATTATTTCTAATTAATAAGATTTACTCAACATTTGTTGATGTTCTTTTCTCCCTATTGTATGAATCGCAGGAAAAACACATGCATCGTGGTATTGGGAGAGTTGAACGTCAGTTTCTGCAGTAAAACATATCAGGTATGTATGTTATAGTTTTGTTCACAATATTATATATATGCTTTTCTTTCTCTTCTGATACAATTGGGATGCATGTACATTATGCAGTTTCGTTTGTTACATGTTAAATGCTATGGAAATTTATGCAATAGATTGATGATATATTGTAGTTCTGTGGCTTATTGTAATGCGATCTTTAGCGTACATGATACTACGTGTGATGTGTAAACGGGTATCCCAGATCCGAGAGGGAGCGGGCTTCACATGAAGCCAGTTGGGTTGACCATTTGTCTGGCAAAGCCTTCTCCCATTTTTAGTAGGGTCAGCTACATGGATTCTTTTTTTTATCCAAAAAAGGGGAAATCACGCAGAGGTGTCCTCCCAAATCTATTTAAAAAAGGTGGCAGTTACAGGAATACTTACAGTAGCCAGGACTCGAGTAGAATCTTGGAATGAAAAATTACATTTGCGGAGTAAAAATGCTATATTGAAAAAAGTGCATCGTTTCTGGCCAACCAGAATGCCCAAAGAGTTGTGATAGGGTGCAGAAGATCCTCTCTGCAGCGTCACTTCTCCTGAAAAAGTGACTCCCAATAGATATCCAAATTTTGAAGGTTCATCCAATAGATGGTTACCTCCGACCAAATAGCAGTTGTCCTCGCACAGTGAAAGAAAAGGTGTTCAACCGTCTCAACATACGTATCGCAAGGGGGCATCCGTGGGAAACATCTGGGAAAAATCTCGCACAACGGTCCCTAGTCATAATGTGCCTCCTTCGTAGCAACCACATAAAGAATCCAATTCTGCTCGGCATCTTTAACTCCCAAATTAAGTTGCACTCATGAACCAGTGCATCTGTCCTTGGTTGTGGGGGTTTGTTGATGGTTTCGTAGGCGTGGCTGACTAAGAAAGAATTACTTTTCCATACCCAATGGTCCCAACCCTCAGTCGGTCTCTCAGTATGTCTAATGGATTCAAGAAGGGTAAGGAAATCCTCTAAACGTTGATCTGAGAAGTCTGTCAGGAAACGAAACAGGGTCATCCAGTTGCCATCTAAATAGCAGTTGAAAACTCTTATGTCTCGATCTACAGCCAAAGCAAAGAGGCAGGGGAATTTTGAGGAAAGAGTACCCTGACCAGACCAGTTATCCAGGGCATCCAGTTGCATGGATTCTTATCAAATCCATGATGAAAGATCTGACTATCTTTTTTATTAGATCAGTCACAAAATTCCAAACAAAAGTAAAAGAGAACAATGCTTGCATGGTAAACAAAGTAGGATAATTATAGAGCACAACAACAACAAAGCTTTTTCCCACAATTAAGTAAGGCCAGCTACATGGATTCTACGCCTCCATTCATATCTATCTTAGGTCAATTTCGGGCTTATATCCAAAAAATTAAGATCCCTTCGTATAGTTTCTTTCCAAGACTTCTTGGGTCGTCCTCACCCTCTCTTAGTCGGCTCAACATCCCAACATTCGCATTTCCTAACCGGTGCATCCATTGATCTTCTTTGCAAATGACCAAACCATCTTAATCGGTTTTCTCGCATCTTATCATCGATCTGAGCTACACCATTTTCTTTCTGATTGCATCATCCCGAATCCGATCTTTATGTTTGTGTCCACACATCCACCTTAAAATTTTCATTTCTGCTACAGCCATTCTCTGGACATGTCTATGGTTCACAGGCCAACATTCAGATTTATAGAGCATAGCAGGTCTGACGGCTACTTTGTAAAACTTTGTTTTAATTTTTAAAGGAATTTTCTTATCACAGAGAACATCATAGGCTCCTCTCTACTTTAGCCAGACTGTATTTATTCTATTAGTAATATCTCCATCAATTTCTCCATCCTGTTGCAAAATAGATCTCAGATATCTAAAAGAATCACTCTTCCGAATGTTATTGTTACCAACCTTCAACTCAATTCCTTTACTATTGCTTCCATCAAAGGTGCACTCCATATATTCCGTCTTAACCCTACTTATACGAAATCCTTTAGTCTCCAATGCATGTCTCCAGACCTCAAGCTTCTCATTTACTCCATCTATAGTCTCGTCAATCAACACAATATCATCAGCAAATAACATACACCAAGGTAACTCATCCTGAATGTGACTTGTCAACTCGTCCATAATCAAAGTAAAAAGAAATGAACTCAAAGTTGAACCTTGATGTAAACCAATGTTGATGTCAAAGTAGTCAGTCTTCCCAGACGGGGTCCTTACACAAGATAAAGCCCTATCATACATGCCCTTTATGAGGTTAATGTATAAGACAGGTACTTGTCTCTTCTCAAAACTCTCCACAATATCTCTCGTGGGACAGAATCATAAGCCTTCTCCAAATCAATAAAGATCTATGG
This sequence comes from Ottelia alismoides, assembly GCA_037367405.1. Lineage (NCBI taxonomy): Eukaryota > Viridiplantae > Streptophyta > Magnoliopsida > Alismatales > Hydrocharitaceae > Ottelia > Ottelia alismoides. Next base: position 331,552 of record JAZKJV010008423.1, on the reverse strand, counting down.
AGGTTCTTCCTTTTAGCTCTATAAATCTCCATTGTTCTCCTCAGCAAATGGATGGCTTCAATAGTTGAGCGACCTCGCATGAATCCGAATTGGTTTTCTTTTATGTTGGAAACTTGCATCAGCCTTCTTTCGATCACGTGTTTCCAAATTTTCATAGTGTGACTCATCGGCTTGATACCTCTGTAATTTGAACAATTTTGAATGTCTCCTTTATTCTTATAAAGAGGCACCACAATACTTCTTCTCCAATCTTCAAGCATTTTCTTTCTTCGCCAAATAGCATTAAATAGATTCGTAAGCCAAGTCAAACCGCGCTCACCTAAAATTTTTCATACTTCTACAGGGATGTCATCTGGTCCTATACCTTTCCCAGGTCTAATAACCTTCAAAGCCTCCTCTACTTCCTTTCTTTGTATTCGTTTATAGCTTGCACGATTCAAGTAACTTTCACAACTAGCTAGATCACCCAAAGTGATCTCTCTATTTCCTTCCCCGATGAAAATGTTATGGAAGTGTTACTCCCATCTAGTCTCTATGTCCTTCTGAGTAACAAGCACATGACCTTCCTCGTCCTTAACGCATCTCACTTGAGAAAGATCTTTGGTCTTTCGTTCTCTTGCTTTGGCCAACCTGAATATATCCTTCTGGTCCTCCTTAGAGTCGAGATTTTTATAAAAAAAAACTTCATAAGCTTTTGACTTAGCTTCGCTTACAGTCTTCTTTGCTTCCTTCATCGCTATTTTGTAGTTTGTGACAATTTCCTTTGTTCTATCCTTAGACATAACTCTAAAGCATACTCTTCTAATTTTTAGCTTCTCTTGCACCCCTTCACTCCACCACCAGACCTCCTTTTGACCGGGGGCTCCTCCCTTTGACTCTCCTAGCATCTCTTTGACCACCTTTCGAATACAAGATGCCACTGCCTCCCACATCTCGTTTGCACTTCCGCTACAATCCCAAGATAAGTTTTCTAAAACCTTCTCCCTGAAGATCGATTGCTTCAGTGGAAGATTCCACCATCTAGTTCTAGTGATTGTAGGAACCCTCCTTTTCTTTACCAGCCCTTTCATTTGCGCATCCAAGACTAACAAGCGATGTTGGGTTGTCAAACTCTCTCCTGGGATTACTTTGTACTCTTTACAACACAACCGATCTCTTCTCCTCAATGCAAAGTAATCTATCTACGTTCTAGTTGGCCCACTCTTATAAGTAATTAAATGCCCCTCCGTCTTCTTGAAGAGAGTGTTTGTTATGAAAAGATCATATGCCGTTACAAAATCCAGAATGACTTTTCCCTCTTCATTTCTATCTCCAAAACCATGTCCTCCATGAACACTAGCATACCATGAAGCATCTTTTCCCACATGTCTATTAAGATCTTTACCTATGCAAAACATCTCTCTTTGTGGGATTCCTTGTAAAATAATATCCAGATCCTCCCAAAAAGCTGGTTTAGTCCTTTCATCTAAACCAATTTGCGGTGCATAAACCAAGGCCCTAAATGTCGGTTTCGGTCACCATTTCGGTATCGACCAAAACAGAATTTCGGTGGAATTTCGGTGGAATTTCGACCGAAATTTTGGTCATTTCGGTCATTTTTGTACTAGGACCCCCATATTTCGGTCATTTCGGTCGAATTTTGATTTCGACTGGATATCGATATTCGACAGAAATTCGACCGAATTTCGCTGAAATTTGAGGCCATGGCATAAACTGAGATGATATTCAGAATTTCTTCTTCAAGCACCAATTTTAAATCCTTCAAATCCTTATGAACAACCACTCCAATACCGTTTCTACCCTTATCTTTACCTGAATACCAAAGTTTAAAGCATGTCTTCTCGATCTCCCTTACTTTCTCTCCAACCCATTTAGTCTCTTGAAGACATAGTATATGAATCTTCCTTCTTTCCATCGTATCCACTATCTCCATCAATTTTCCAGTAAAAGTACCAACATTCAAACTACCAATCCGCAACTTCGTTTGCAATCTCTTTTGGACTAACTTCTTTACTCGCATGTGTCCATTATGCGAGAATCTCTGTAAATTTTGGACTGCATCCGGACAGTGATGCAGCGGAACTAGCTTATTTACCCGCACACGTTCCTCATGCGAGAACCCTTGCAAATTTTGAACTACATCCAGGCTGCGATGTAGCGGCCCTTGCCAATTTTTCATTGCATTCGGACGATGCAACGCGTCGCAAGTAGGGAACGCCCCAACGAAATCTATATGTTTGCTTAAATCCATGTTGAAAAGATCCAACTGTCATGAGGCAACTTCCTAAAGAGTATTTTAAAAAAATACTATTTAGGAAATTGTCTCCGCCCGTTTTACATTGGTTGTCGGCTACCTAACACAACCCTCCTCATTTACTTGGGATTGGGACCGACCATGGCTGAGTTAGGATAATAATAGAAGTGTTTCAAAAATCACCCCAGCATCCACTAATCAGTCACATAAGAACCCATTGCACTGCCCAGCTGCTATCTTATTGTGTCAGCAGGGTTTCAGATTTCTTTTTTTTTAGGCTCAGCAGGGTTTCAGATTTCACGAAATCGATGAATTTTAGATTTTGACATGAGACCAAAATATCGAGTGGTATGGTGATATGGGGCCTTTTCAGGTCATTCATTCACAAATGTTGGTCGATATGGGAAAAATTTCAACGAAATTTCACTGAAATATCATATCGACATGGTGTCGATATGGAAATTGAAATCGATATTTAAACCCTTGTGTGATAGAACAGCGGAGCATACTCAAAACATATTGTTTATCTGTTATCTTATAGTGTTCGAACAGCAAAACGTTCTCAAAACATATTTGAAGCATCCTGGAATAAGCTCAAATATGACAAAAATGGATAAGCATAAGCAGTTGGAACTTGGAATGCACGGGCACACTATGCATTTGGATGACTGGGCCTATAGGAAAAAGAAGATGGCTGGATGGAAGGTTGCAATACTCTCTAGAGGTGGTTGTTTGGTCCTACTTAAGCATCTACTCCCGACTATCTCTATATTTTTTTGTTCCACCAGACTAATACCGATTCTCATAAAAAAAGAGATTCGAATCGCTGGTGTGGTGTTTCTTCTGGGCAAATTCAAGGTAGGAAAAGGGAGGAATACAGTTACTAGATTGGAGCACGATGACTAGGCTGAAGGTAGAGGAGCTTGATGTTTTGAAGATTGAACAAATAAGCAAGACGCTACCAACCAAATGGATTGTGACTTCAAAAAAAATGGATTGTCAAACTGTGGGGAAAGGATGATGATTTAGTATGCCGTTCAATGCGGAATACATATGGAATTGGGGCAAATATATGGGCCATATGCTGAAGTCATCTACATTGTTGTTGTGGCGTGGGATCTGTAGCTGCCTTCCTAACATGGTGGAATTTATGCGGCCAAGCGTTGGAAATGGGGAGTTATTCATGTTTTGGCTGGATAATTGGACTGGATCTGGCACTCTTTGTGGCCGTTTTTCTAATTTGTTTGCATTGGCAAGCATTCGCCCTGTCTCAGTTGCATAGGTCTGTTTGGGTGGGACCTGGGCACCTCCATTTGCGGCTGATTTCTCAAACAATGATGCAGTGAATTCCTGGAGATGAGCAGTGAATTGGAGAATGTGGTTAGGCTGACAATAGGGAGGGGCCATTGGACTTGGGCTCGCGCTCATGGTGAAGAAAGCACATAGGCCCTTCACGACCTCTAAGGATCAGAGACAGGAAGAGACACAACTTGATTATAAACAATCCACGGCACATTAAATTGTTCCTTTGGCTAGTGAGACTGCTGGATTCTAAAGAAGGCGCACAGGAAAAGGATTAGGCAGACAAGGGACGATCTCTGCACGAGCTGCGACGTTTAAGTGGCAATTTGGATCGTCTTCTATGCGGCTACTTTAACTCGGCTAGGACTTGGGATGGTGGGTCCCATCTCAGGGCTACACCCTCATTTTCTTCCAAAAAAGATATTAAAAATGTATTGGGTAGCCTTCCAAAAAAGTAGTGTAGGTGTAATAAGAGACAGTTGAAAGCTGAGTAATTAATTAACTCAGTCCACTTAAATGCATAAATTTGACTTAAAAAGTTATAAAAAAATTAGCTTTTAAGGTCAAGCCAAAATGGATTAACATGCCTTATATACTAATTAGAATCAGGAAGCCGTACAAGGTAATTAGAGGATCTACACTGGTAAGACGGAGTATACTTGGAGATAATTATATAGTATGAAGTTCAAACTGGATCCAATTGGATGATATATGGAGCAATTTGGGTTAATTAGGGCCCTTTTTGTACTCAAAACTAGTCAACCATACAAGTATGCAGGTTCTTTGCTTAATTCTGTTGGTGAACTCATCCTAAAAGAAGCACTCTGGTCCCTTCTACACTCTGCATAGAAAAGCTGATGCACGTAAAAAAAACATAATTTGAATGCCCAAATTTAGGAAACATAACACCTAGGAAGTGATGTGGAGAAGAAATTAGACTGAAGCAATCATCTTCAGGCCATGAGTCTTCAATTTCCTAAATCTACACACTTTTTACTAAAGTATAGCAACTCTATAAGGCCCTTGTTTTGAGAAAAAAAACACCACGGCCAGGTTCGGTGTATCTGGAGGAACATTTAACTCATCTGAAAACTTTTAGGGAAAACTTACTTTGAAGGTTTAGACAACTTCCTTTATTATTATTATTTTGCAGTTGCACCATCATTCCTATCGAGCTAGATCCCCACTGATTATCGCAAAACGTTAATAGAAAAACAGATCCAATACTTCATAACTTTAGATGCAACAGTATCCTCAACAAAGTACCTTGATAGCTTTTTGAGGGAAATACTTGATGTTGCCCACCACATACACAGATATTACTTAAAAATATTAAAGAGATTGCAAAAGCTGTTGAGATATTTCCTATCGTTCTTTCTTTTTTCTTATTATCTATTTATTTTGTCTTCTTCATGTAATTTGCTCAATAGATTTCTCTCCTATATAAGAGAACCCAAGGGCCTCTCATTAATCAATCAAGTCTTTTCCCTTTACATGGTATCAGAGCGACGGTCCTAGACCGGAGTTCCCGTATCCCACCAAACCCTAAACCCCATACCCCCCATCGACCGCCGCCGGCCGCCCGATCGCCGCCGCCCCTCCATCTGGTCGTCACCTCAATCTCTGCTCAGGCGTAGCCAGGGCCGCCAAACCTCCATTAGACCGCTTCCTAGGTCGTCCGGCCTCCACCCGGTCGCTGCCCCGGCCTCCAAGCCGTTGCACAGCCTCCCCGGCTATCGTCTCTGATAGGAGAGAATGAATCGACGCATTACACGTACCCGAGGGCAGTGTTAACATGAAATCGGCCGCACGGGCCGCATATGTGGCCGCATATGCCCGTACCCGCACCGATTTCACAAATCAGTGCATTATGCGCCCTCCCCGCATATGCGGCCCGGATATGCCCCGCTTATACCCCGCATATCCCGCATATGCCCCGCATACTGCTCCAGCAGCTCCAACTTTCCAATCTTCTTTTACAGGTTCTTAATTCTGTAGCTTTGCCTCTTCCTTCATTCAATTGTAAGAATATGGCTTTCATTTCTATACAATCGCAATGCATTATACCATCATGTATATGCAATGTTTTATGTTTTTCTCATGTATTGTTTTCACGAGTATATGCAATGTATCGTCGAATATTTTTATATATGTCGATTGAGATTTTGCTCATGTAGTGCATGTATGTGTATTGAAGTTTTGTTATTACGAATCATCTAATATGTGACGTTTTTATGGTAAATATTTTTTGTGATTAAATATGAGGCAATTAAAAGCATATACACACACCCATCTCACATTAACCGTTTTTCTTATATCTTCTTTAACTCCACTTAGATACATAAATTCAGTGGTAATGTTATTCATAGATATTTATTTATTTTTAAATTAAAAATTAGAAAACCACGTAGAATCGCATATACCCCGCATATGCCCCCCGCATACCGCTTATTCAGTATTCGGTGACCAGTTTGAATGCATACGCATACCGCTTTCCTGAACCTTTCCCGAGGGCTCTCTTATATAGAAGAATAGCCCTTGGGTTAATTACAAGATAAGTACCCAGAGAAACTGAAATTACATAAGAGAGACATAACAAGATATTTATCTTAACACTCCCCCTCAAGCTGGAGCATATATATCTATCATGCTCAGCTTGGAACAACACTTCTGAGAAGGACTTCGAGATAGAGCCTTGGTGAAGATATATGTCGTCTGATCTCCTGTAGACACATGAGAAGTAGATATGAGTCCTTTCTGTATCAAGTCTCCAGTGTAATGGCAGCCCACCTCAATATGCTTTGTTCGTTCATGAAATGCAGGATTATTTGCAATGAATAATGCAGCTTGATTATCACATAAGAGTTGCATAGGATGAGGAACTTCTATGGTAAGATCAGTCAACACCGATCTAACCCGCATCATCTTTGCACTCCCTTGGGCCATAGCTCTGTACTCAGATTCTGCACTTGATCTAGCAACTACAGTCTGCTTCTTGCTTTTCCATGAGACAAAAGAGTGTCCAACGAAAATTGCAAACCCTGAGGTAGACTTTCTGTCCGTGGGGCATCCTACATAGTCAGCTGCTGCACAAGCTGTTACCTCCAAGGATGCATCCTTACTGAATAAGAGTCCCGGACCAGGTGAGTTCTTCAAATATCTCAAAATCATATGGATAGCATCCATATGTGCCTTTCTGGGTCGCTCCATGAATTGGATGACCTTGCTTACTGCAAACATAATATCTGGATTGGTGATAGTAACATATAGAACCTTCCCAACTAGTTCTTTGTACCTCCTGCTATCAACTTCTTCAGTATCCTCATCATACAATTTCATACTTGGATCTATAGGAGTCGTAGCAGGCTTGCATCCAGTCATACCTGTCTCAGAAAGGAGGTCCATGACGAACTTTCTCTGGGTCATCACTAGACCACGATGATTCCTGGCAAACTCTAAGCCCAGGAAGTAGCGAAGAGTGCCAAGATCCTTGGTCACAAACTCTCTACCTAGGAACTTCTTGGCTATCTGAATGCCTTGAGTATCATCTCCTGTCACAATAATGTCATCTACATAAACAAGGATGGCAACCGTACCTCTCTGTGTCTTATGAACAAAAAGTGAGTGGTCTGCAGTTGACCTCTTAAACCCTTGTTGCTCAATCAATTCTGACAGTTTTTGGTACCAAGCTCTGGAACTCTGCTTTAGGCCATAAATTGCCTTATGTAGCCTGCATACCTTCTGGGATTCCCCCTCAGCAGTAAATCCGGGTGGCTGCTGCATGTAAACTTCCTCCTGAAGATCTCCATAGAGAAATGCATTCTTCACGTCAAGCTGAAATAACGGCCAATCCTGTGAAATTGCAACTGCTAGTAAAATCCGAAGCGTCGAGTGCCTCGCAACTGGAGAAAACGTGTCCTGATAATCCGCACCGTATATCTGAGTAAAGCCACAGGCCACCAATCTTGCCTTGTAGCGATCCACACTACCATCTGCATTTTGCTTAATGGAAAATATCCACTTGCAGCTTACAATCGAAGGACCTCGTGGAGCCGAAACAATAGTCCATGTCCCTCGTGATGTTAAGGCCGCCATTTCTTCTTACATGGCTTGACGCCACCTGTTGTCCTCTAAAGCCTCCATATATGTTCGTGGTATAGTAATCGCAGAAAGACCAACAACAAACTTCTTGTACTCATCAGAAAGATGATCCAAAGAGACATGTGTTGCAAGTGGATATGTGGCACATTGACGTCGTGGCTTTCTCAGCGCGATAGGAATATCCAAATCTGCCTCCCCGTTGTCCTCTACAGCAGAATCATCCTGTGTATGATGTAAAACTCCAGTGCCATCAGTAGAGATAATGTTATCATGACATACCTGAGGCGTGTTGAATGATGAGGACGGCTGATGAGCAGAAGAGCTAGTAGAAGACATGTGAGTGTAAACAATGGGTAAAAATCTTCGCTCAGGTGGTGGCGGAGGTGGAGGCGGTGGTGGAGGTGGTGGTGGAGGTAAAGGTTGCTCAGGTTCAAATAGTGGGAGAGATGGAGGTGGAGGAACAACAATATCGTCCTCACTGTTATTGGATAACCTGTCACCTGTAGGAGAGAAGTACATGATAGACTCAAAGAAAGTAACATCAGCACTTACATAGTATCTCCTACTCACCGGATCATAACATCTATACCCTTTTTGAGTACGAGAGTACCCAACAAACACACATTTGATAGCTCTTGGAGAGAGCTTATCACGACCAGAGGTACAATTATGCACAAACGCCACAGACCCAAAGACTCGAGGTGTGAGGGAGAATAGGTCCTTCTCGGGAAACGCAAGCAAGAAGGGAACCTTCTCTCCAAGAACAGTAGACGGCATACGATTCACCAAGTAGTATGCAGTGAGAACAGCACCCCCTCAAAAAGAATGAGGGGCACGACTATGGATCAACAAAGTCCATGTGACATCAAGAAGGTGGCGATGTTTGCGTTCCGCCACACCATTTTGTTGTGAAGTGTAGCTACAAGAAGTTTGATGAATAATGCCTTGGGAACTTAGAAAATCTGGCAAATGTAATGTTGAAAACTCCAAAGCATTATCCGTGCGAATTATTTTGACAGTGGTAGAAAAGATATTATTAACTTCAGCAATAAATTTTCGAATAATAGCACCCGCTTCAGACTTTTGTTTCAACAAAAACACCCAAGATAGTATGGAATAATCATCTACAGCAACCATATAATAACGATGTCCCTGAAGATCAAGGACACGACTCGGACCCCAAATATCAAAGTGAAACAGCTCAAAAGACCGACTACTATGACGACTCGGACGACCCGAAAACGAAGACCGATGGTGTTTCCCAAGCTGAGAGGATTCACAATCCAATGTGGTACGGGTAGAAATCTATGGCAGGACATGACACATCTTCTGCAGAGGAAGATGGCCAAACTGAAGATGCCAAAGAAATGGAGAAACAGGTCCAGAGGGAATAGTTGCAACTTCAGCCGATGATGATATAGCAAGCTTATACAAGCCCCTCTGCTCACGGCCACTTCCAATCATCCTGCCAGTCAGTATGTCCGAAAACACAAAAGTAGAATGGTCAAAGATGGCACGACAATGTAAATCTTTTGTAAGCTGGCTAATACACAACAAGTTCATCTGAAAGTCAGGTGCGTGTAAGACATTCTGAAGACTCAAAGAGGGCTTTAGAGCAATCTCCCCTTGACCAACAATGGGTAATCGAACCCCATTGACAATGACAACAGATAGGCCTGGTGCAAGTGCTCTGTAGGTAGTAAACTACATTATGTCGCCACACATATGATGGGAGGCCCCAGAATCCATAATCCAATCTGTCGGGTCCGAGCAAGTAGTACTGGTAAGCGCATAATGAGTACCTGATGAGCTAGAGGATGCTCTGGCCAAAGCGGCAGTATCCGTAGAACCTGGAGACGGAGATGTAGGTGTAGTCAACATCTCATGAAGTCTGGAGACGATGTCATCAAATCGAGCATCTGGGAGAGGCGCAGTTGCAGCCTCAGTCTGCTCGGCGACACGTGTAGAGGCTGGAAATCCATGCTTGTGAAAGCATGTCTCCTCAGAGTGGCCTGGACGGTGACAGTGAGCACAGGGACCACGGTGTTTGCCTCCCCCTCGACCATGAGGTCCACGACCCCGAAAACGTGACGCTCCTCCTCTGCCACGAGTGGCAGCCATAGCTGAAGGGGTATGTTTGTGCTGTAGACGCCGATGCAGTAGTAATCCTACTCAATCGCTTATACACCACCTCCATTGGTGGAATAGTCTCGCCAGTCAGAAGTTGAGTACAGGTTGCATCGTACTCAGGATCAAGAAAGGACAAAAATACACCCGTCATTGTGGCATTTCGATATGCATGCTGTTGTTCCGTACTGGTTGTGATCGGCATGAAGCTATGCAATCTCTCGAACATGCCCCACAGATGAGAGAAATGTGCATGTAGTGGTTTCCCATTCTGTTTGGTAGAAAAGATGTCGAATTGTAACAGAAGTATTTTGCTCTCATTCTTCGACTGCCCATATGTGGCTGTCAGTATATCCCACATAGCCTTTGTTGTAGGTTGATTCACAATATCATTTGCAATCTCTGTAATCAGCGTCCCAGAGAGCCATATACGAGCATAAGCATTGCCTTGTTTCCAAGTCGCATTCGCTCCAGTCATGCCTTTCGGCTCGGATTCTGTCAGGATGTGCTCCTTATTATGGCACTGCATCATGGTGCGAAACAGCATGGACCATAGTTCATAGTTGGTCCCGTCCATCTTGACTATTGGGGCCGGGCCTTTGAAGGCACCCGAAGATGTAAAGACGTCACCCTTGTTCTCTGATATGATTGAAGAAGAACCACAGACCGACGAAGGTAAACAAAATAGTCGGACAGTATCATATGAGGGATAGGTTATAAGTGTAGACTCATACACCCATCCCTAATCCTCGTTCAAGCGCTGACCATAGTCCGGAGGCGGCAAAGACAGCGTCGGGGGTGGCTGGTGCCGTGCGGGGGTGGCTAGAGCCGGACCGGAGGGCGGCTAGGAACCGCTTGGGGGGGGGGGGGGGGGGGGGGACGGTGAGAGGCCGTTGGGGCGGCGAGAACCGCCGGTGGGGGCGCGGAGCTGCTGGGGGCAACGAGAAGCCGCTGGGGGGTCAGGGCAGTGTCGTTGTGGGCGGCACGGGTGTCGCTGGGGGCGGCGAGGCTGCCGTTGGAGGTGCTGAGGCGGCACGGATGCCGCTGGGGGGACGGCTAGGGGCCCGCGGGGGCCGGCGACGGTGCGGAGGGGGGGATTAGGGTTAGGGTTTTGGGTGGGATACCGGGACCCCGGTCTAGGAACGTTGCTCCGATACCACGATAGGAGAGAATGAATCAATGCATTAGACGTACCCAAGGGCTCTCTTATATAGGAGAATAGCCCTAGGGTTAATTACAAGATAAGTACTCAGAGAAACTGAAATTACATAAGAGAGACATAACAAGATATTTATCTTAACAGTATCGACTGTCGTCGGCCATCCTGTGCGCTTCTGTGCACCTTTGCAAGTCATTCTACGCAAGGTTTTAAAAAAGCGTGAGGCGTATCGAGGCGTTTTCCCAGTATTGCCTCGAGGCGCAAGCCTCGAAGCATATCGAGGTGTAAGACTCACTCGTGAAAGAAAATTTTTCATAAAACATAATAATTAAACATAATTACAATTTCCAAGTTCTAGAAATTAAATAGTTATGAGTAAATACATAACTCCATGACATTTCAAGGCAAACACCATGGTTTAAACATCCACGTTGTTATATAACTCTCGTTTTTGGACTCTAGATATGTACGGAGTCAAGTAATATGGATATGCAAGCACAGTAATGGGTATCACTCTGCAAAATTAAAGTTTTTGAATAAAATTTAACTCAAGGGACTAGATGTAACACACCATTTTCAAAATTAAGTGAGATATGTACGTCATTCAATTGAGAAGGATACGAGAGTAAGCAGTGAATCAGTTATCACTTTTTACTTTACCATAAGGATAGGGGATAAAATACTTGAATATTGCATGTTATGACCATCTTTGCTCATGCATGCTTTGATGTGTATTAATTTAGTCATGGTTGAATAGAAGAAAAGATGAGACATTTTAAAAAAATATATACTTTTCTAAATTTAGGTTAAAGTAGGGGACTTGCATCCAAACATTTTAATAAAGAAAGCATTTATGCTTGATTCATACTAAAGACTAGAGGCATTAGATTTAAGGACTCGAGACTCAATTTTTTGTTCATGTTGATTTATAAAGAACATGCATAACAAAGTAAAGATAAGCTTAATATGCTAATAAACTAAAAAAATACATTTCAATGAATTGTGAGCTTAAGGACTTGAAAATACTTGTCTACGAAAGATGAAAAGCTCACAATCAAAAAGAAAAGAAAAAATATTGCAGAAAAAAATACAAAAAAACAACTCATACATGAGGCAGAGCCTCGAGGCGCGCCTCATAAGCCTCGAGGCGCACGTGTCACTGAGGTTGCATGAGGCTATAGCCTCGAGACATTTTTCCTTGAAAAATGCCTCGAGGCGTATGCCTTAGCGCCTCGAGGCGCGTTTTTAAAAATAATGGTTCTACGGTCTCAACCGGTCTGATTTTGACCGGAAAACGTGTTTTCAGACCTATAAATCACGTTTTCCAGTCCTAGCAAGCAACGAAGATTGATAAGGATAGTTGTATGAGTCTACACGTACAACTAATCCTCCGTATGATCGTGTAGACTCGTTTATATCGGTCTGCTCCCCAGTTGAGTTCCATTATTCGGTTGTTTACCATCATATCAGAGAACAATGGTGACAGTTTTTCGTTCGGAGCCTTCAAGTGCATGGCTCCCATCGCTAAGATGGATGGGACCAACTATGAATTATGGTCCATGCAGTTTGTCACCCTTATGCAGTGCAACAACAAGGAGCACATCGTAACAGATCCAGAACCAACGAATAAAACTGGGGTAAATGCTTCTTGGAAGCAAGATGACGTGTATGCGTGTGTTTGGCTATGTGGGACCCTCACCACTGAGATAGCCAATGATATTATGAACCAGCCCACCGTCAAGGCGATGTGGGACACTTTAGCTTCCACCTATGCTCAAGCGAAGAATGAGGCCAAGATTCTTAACCTACAGTTTGACATCTACAAGGCCAAGCAGAATGGTCGTCCTCTGTACGTGTACTATAGTTCTCTCTGTGGCATGTTTGAGAAACTGCATAGCTATATGTCTATTACGACATCTCTTGAGCAACAGAAGGCATATAGGAACTCCACGATCGTTGGAATTTTAATGGTCGGCCTTGAAATAGAGTATGATGCAGCACGCACTCAGCTTCTCACTAGAGCTACCATACCTCCCATGGAGGAGGCCTATAGCCATCCCAACCGGATTATCATGCCTCCTACGGCCACTCCTCAGCCCGCGACTGCTATGGACGTTTCTCGTGGCCGAGGAGTGATGATCCAGTCTAGAGGACGTACCCCCTGTGGCAGAGGCGATGAACGTCCGCTTGCCCTTGCACCTTTTACCGTCGACCGGGACATGCAGAGGATACATGCTACCAGAAGCATGGGTATCCCGTTCACGTGGTAGAACAGATTGAGCCTTCAGATAAACTTGCTCCCCAGGCCGATCCTCGACTGGATGATATCGTCTCTCGTATTTGAGAGATCGTGACCCTTGTTGCAGAAACCACCACTACAGATACCACAGTCGCAGTCGCTTATGCTTTCACGGGTAGTAATGGTACAGATATGACAGTGGATTATGGACTCTGGTGCTTCTCATCATCTTTGTGGAGACAGAGCACAGTTGAGGTCTTATAGGACCATACCACCGGGTAGAAGGGTTGTCATTGTCAATGGCGACCACTTACCCATTACAGGACAGGGGGAGGTGCATTTAACATCGTTCATGCGTCTTAAGAATGTTTTATAGGCTCCTGACTTCCAAATGAATTTACTTTCCATTAGCCATATTACTAAGGATATGTGATTGCCGTGCCATCTTTGACCCTTTGTCTCTTGTATTTCAAGACATACTCACAGGCAGGGTGATTGGATATGGCCGTGAGCAACGGGGACTCTACAGACTGGTCCAACCTCCTCATGTTGGTGTTTCTACTATACCTACTGGACCAGTCTCACCATATCTGGGGCACCTTCGTTTTGGCTACCTTCCTCTGCAGAAGCTATGTCATGTTCTCCCTCAGATTTCCACGAGATCCTCCTGCCAGTGTGAGGCATGCCAACTTGGGAAGCATCACCGTTCCTCCTTTCCACCCCATCAGAGCCGGAGCAGTTCTCAGTTATTCGAGCTCCTTCATTTAGATATCTGGGGTCCAATTCGTGTTCCTGATCACCAAGGACACCATTTTTATCTTGTTACTGACGATGATTTTTCTGGATTATCCTGGTCTTTTATTGAAGAATAAGTCCGAGGTAGGATTTGAGATCAAATCTTTTATTAATGAGATAAAGAATATTTTTTCGACCAATGTCAAATATATTCGTTCTGATAATGCTTTGGAGTTCTGCACCTTACAGCTTTCTGACTTTCCTAGATCTCTTGACATTGTTCACAAGAACTCATGTGCCGATACATCCCAGCAGAACGATATTGCCGAGCGCAAACACCGTTACTTAATTGATGTGACCCGAATATTTTTGATATAGAGCCATGCTCCTCATGCTTAATGGGGAGATGGTGTCTACACGGATTGCTATTAGGTGAACCGCGTGCCTTCGTCTGTGTTGGGAGAGAAGATTCCTTTCTCGATTGTGTTTCCCGAGAAAGATCTTTTCTCTCTAACACCTTGTGTGTTCAGTTCAGTTGCTTTTGTTCATGACGTCTCTTCAGGTCGTGACAAGCTCTCTCCCAGAGTTGTCAAGTGTGTTTTTGTCGGCTACTCTCGTACCCAGAAGGGATATCGCTACTTTGATCCGCTTAAGCGGGAATACTTTATCAGTGCTGATGTTACTTTTTTTTTAATCTATCATGTATTTTTCTCCTACAGGCGACAGACTAGACCAGTCCGACTATGACGATGAGATCTACATGCCTCCACCTCCTACTATAGTACCACCACCTCCCTCTACTCCTGCTCTACCACCACCTCCTCAACCACCAATGTCGTTGTCGCCACCACCTACACCTACTCCTGCCTCTACACATGCTCATGTGGCTCTACCTCGCACTGTGACTCAATTTTTGCCACGTGTTTTTACTCGCAAGTCTCGCTCGATTCCCCCTGCTCACAGGCCTTGCCCATCATCCAGCACGCCTCAAGCATGTAATGAGCGCATTGTTTCTACTGATGGCACTATTGAGTTGCCCGTGTAGCAGGATTCCATACAGGATGAGCAGGTACCCTTGGCAGATGATCTTGATGTGCTGATTGCTCTGCACAAGCAGAAACGTAGGTGTGTTGCTTATGCTCTTGCAGCCCAAGTTTTCTTGAGCACACTGTCAGAGGATTTCATGAGGTTTACCTTGGCACTATCAATCGTGGAGATACCATGGACATATCAGGAGGATCTTCAGGACAGTCAGTAGAGATTAGTCATGGAGGAGGAGATGGTTGTGTTACAGTTACGTGGTACGTGGATTCTTGTTTCTGCTCCAGTTGACGTATTCGTTGTGGGATGCAAATAGGTGTTCACTGTGAAACACCATGCAGATGGCAGTGTGGATCGCTATAAGAAGGGACTTCACGTGGGTTCACCCAGATATATGGGGTGGACTATCATGATACTTTCTTTCCAGTTGCCAGACATTCTACTCGGTGGATTCTACTTTCTGTTGTTGTGACACGAGATTGGCACCTTTACCAGCTTGATGTGAAGATTGCCTTCCTCTATGGTGATTTACAGGAGGAGGTCTACATGCAGCAGCCACATGGGCTTGCTACTGAGGAGTGTCAGAAGGTTTGCAGGTATCACAAGGCTATCTATGGCCTTAAGCAGAGTCCAAGAGCATCGTTTCAAAAGCTCTCGGACTTGATAGAGAACCATGGGTTTGTACGATCGATTGCATATCACTCTTTGTTTATGCACAGGACCCAGCGAGGTATTATTGTCATCCTTGTTTACGTTGAGCATATTATTATTATAGGGGATGACGAGCAAGGTATTCAGAGTGCCAAGGACTTCCTAGGTCAGCAGTTTGTGACCAAGGACCTTGGTAATTTATGCTACTTCCTTGGACTGGAGTTTTCCAGGAGCCAGCGAGGTCTCGTGATGACCCAAAGGAAGTATGTTACAGACCTTTCAGAGACAGGCATGGCAGATTACAGACATGTCACTACTATTGTCTCAAGAAAGAAGCTACATGATGACGATACTGAGGAGGTCGATAAGAGGAGGTACATGGAGCTTGTTGGCAAGCTACTATATGTGACTATTTCCAGGCCCGATATATCCTTTGCCGTGAGCAAAGTGAGTCA
The DNA here is from genome assembly GCA_037367405.1 of Ottelia alismoides. NCBI lineage: Eukaryota > Viridiplantae > Streptophyta > Magnoliopsida > Alismatales > Hydrocharitaceae > Ottelia > Ottelia alismoides. Next base: position 315,488 of record JAZKJV010008423.1, on the reverse strand, counting down.
GTTTATAGAGCAACCCAGACAGGCACATATGAATGCAGTCCATATGATTTTGAGATATTTGAAGACTTCACCATGTACGGAACTTTTGTTCAGCAGAGATACATTTCTTTCTGTTACAGCATGTGCAGATGCAAATTATGTTGAGTGTCTGAAGGATAGGAAGTCTACTTCAGGCTTCATCGTGTTCATAGGGAATTCCCTGATCTCTCGGAAGAGCAAGAAGCAGACTGTGGTAGCCATATCGAGTGTTGATTCAGAATACAGGGCCATGGCACAGGCTAGCACGGAGATGATGTGGGTCAGAGATGTTCTTACTAACTTGACCATAAAAGTGTCTCTTCCCATGCACCTCTAATGTGACAATCAGGCTGCTCTTTTCATTGCCAACAACCTGCTTTCCATGAGGACCAAACACATAGAGGTGGATTGTCACTACACTCGTGACATGATACAAAAGGGTCTTATTTCCACTACTCATATCAGCTCATGAGACTAAACAATAGATTTTTTACTAGGGCCCTAGCCAGAGGACCTTATCGAAGATGTTGTTTCAAGCTGAGCCAGAGGACCTTATCAGAGATTTTTTCCTATCTTTCTTTTTGTTTTTTTATTATCTATTTATTTTGTAACCTTCATGTAATTTGCCCAATAGGTTTCTCTTATATATAAGAGAACCCAAGGGCCTTTCATTAATCAATCAAGTCTTTTCTCTCTACAAAATCCATGACTCAAAAAGAGTCCTAGCATGCTTAATAATATTCTCCTCGTACATTGGCTCCGATTGAAAATAATATCGCAACAAACAAACCAAAATTCATAAAGCGCAGCAGTTGGTTTCAACTGTAAGATCAAAGGTATGAACTATGCATCCACAAGAGAGCCCCAGAAGATATCCATATTGGAGAACTCCACCCATGGGTATCTATGGCGTACAGATCCGTCTAGCCTTGTCACAAGGCAAAAAAAGGTCATCTATTGCCTCTAGGCCATACCGACAAAAAGAACCATCACCATTCACACCAGGAACGAGCTTCGACAAGCTCCTTGGTCATCAACCTCTTACGCCATAACTGTCACAGAAATATTTTGATCCGGAGGGGAATATGCAAAGCCCATATGACTTACACACACCAAATTATAAGGATCATAAATAGTAGAAATCTGATAAGCTTTATTCCTCAAGAAGTCGCCATCCATCAGGTCTACTGATCCACACGATGGACCAAAAATCAACCCAAAAATTAGAGGAACTCTAGAAGTTGTTGCTTCAAAAAAGTCAGGTGTTGGAAGCCACGCTCACCCACGCCTCTGAGACCAGTGCTTTCCTATCGGTCATTAATGCAAAGAGATGGGGTCAACACTTACACTTGAGGCCTCCTTCCGTACAGCATCTTACTAGAAGGAGAAACAATTGTCACCCAACACATAGTGCATATACACCAGAAGCTCGGTTGTCCAAACAAATCCCCTTTAAGAACGTGGAAGAGAGATGAAGGGGGCGCAAGACAAGAGAGCATTGGTCATGCAAGCCATAGATGCTAGGAATCAATCTATATGTCATATCTTTATTTTTGCCCAAATTCTGGCCACACTTCATCAAGATTGAAATATTTATAGTATCAAGCCCCAGCACGCCAAGCCCGCCCTCATCCTACGATATCATGACAACATTCCAATCAACCAAGTGCATACTAGCAAACCTCCCATTGGAGACACTCCAAAAGAATCTTCATGTGGTTGCTTCAAGGCAGCAGCGAACCCCCATTGGAAGCAACCTCATTCATATAAAGAAGATAGTGATCACCATAAGCACCGCTTATTGGAGAATAAGACGACCCCATGGGAAAGGGAAAGGCAATAGGCCTTCCAAATAAAACTTGTGTCCATCTTCTTTATGATAGGAAGCGGGTCTTCTTGGCAAAGACGAGCACTAGTCAACGACAAACCCAAGTACTGGATTGGCAGAGAGCCACACCGCATGGCAAGAACAAGACACACTCAATACTCTCCTCCTCCGAGAGATCAAAAGGGACAAAAGCCAACTTTGATCGATTGATCAACAGACCAAAGAGCGCACCACAAATATCTAGCACTATGGACATACCTCTCATCTCCACCTTGCCACCCTAAATGAATAAAATGATGTTGTTTGCGTAGTGACCGATGGAAAAATAGATGTTCCCACGAAGATAACCTAAAGTTACCCCCTTCTGAACCACCTCAACTTCCATAACCACAGGGGCATTAGCAACCGACACAAAGCAACGGTGCTAGGGAGCTGCCCCGACAAACATGGCATTGGGGCAGAGAAAATCCATTGTCCGAACAGCCACAAGTAGGAAGTTGTGGCCACACACGACTTCATCCACAAGATTTAAATGTAAGGAAACCATCATTTCGCCAAAGAGGAACAAAAGAAATGTGAATCAACAAAATCATATGCTTGGAGAAAATCAATCTTCCAAAGCAACCCTCGGACTCCCCCCCCCCATGTTTCTAGTGCCCCACAATCTCCATAACCATAACCAGCCAACCAAGTCGTCAGCCATTTGCCTCTCATAGATAAATGATTTCTGAACATGAGAAATAATATCATTCATGAGTAGGAAGGCCATACTTTGCTTCATCCACAAGATACAAGTGTAAGGAAACCCTCATCTCCAAAAAGAGGATCAGTCAACAAACGTATATGCTTTCAAGAAATCAATCTTCCAAAGCACTGTTGGGATCCCCCTCCACCTCATTTTTAGTATTCCATTATCTCTTTAGCCATAACCAGGTTGTCCGCCATCCGCTTCTTCTCGGAGATAATATCATTCATGACCTCCCTCAGCATGTTAGCAAGCACCTTTGCCACAATGAGATAAATGGCACTGGAAAGTGCAATCGGCAGGAAATCCTCCACCCTCTCAGAGACATCCTTTTTTGAAATAAGAAAAAGAAGGGCACATTGTTGATTCTATCAAAGGTTGTACTCCCTCGAGCAATCTCCTCAACAATAACCATGATATACTTACGAACATGATCCCATAATTCGTGAAAGAAAAAGATAAGGAAACCGTTTAGGACCAGTGCCATATATGCATTCAACTCTGTAACTCCAAATCTCTCTTCTCAAAATTAAAATACCTCATCAAGTCTGCTGACCACTAGATAGAGAAGAATCCCAAGTGCCCAACCATATCCACCTAACGTGATCAACGTTGCTAGTGATCATGCAGAAGTACTCCATAAGAGTACTGCCCACCTCATGGTCCCTTTCGATTTGAACACCGTCTATGATAATGGACTACAAGGTTATGGTGATGGCTGCTGCTAGTCCCCGCATGAAAGGTGATGCGGGACTACACATGAGGGTGTGGTAAAGATCCAATTACCCACCTAAGAAATTCGTCAACATTTAGTAAGGTTTAGGGGCTCTCGTATTTCATCGACTGAAGGACCCGCATACACACAAGAAAACACTTGGCTAGTCCGGGCCAAATAGCAGCGAGACTTTTAACTTAGAGTATAGAAGAAGAAAACTTCCTTGAATTATAAGAAAAACTGTGTTTTTAATTGCCTTTCTATAACGGCATAGCATAAGACAACTTCAACAGTTAGTAGACTTTTAGCAGGAGACAATCAGTAAGTGGAAAAAGGTTCATACCGTGTTTTTAATTACCTTTCTATAATGGAAGCTGAGCATGGATGGCAATATAAAAACTCTCATTTTTTCTATTAAGAATCTTCCATGACAGGAAGCATGAAAAAATATACCAATGTTGTTGTTGAGCTCCTTAATAATCATTTATTATGTGTGCTTCGCCTGGACTATATATCCATTCAGATATTTTAAGAGAGACAAACTCTTTTCTTTCATGCTACAAAATGGACTGAAGAATTATATGCCAGCAGGTGCCTACGATAATACTTTGCTGGGTTCGGAGGTGTCAGACCACTTTGGATCTATACACGGCCGTACATTGCTTCTATTTTTGCAAGAGACTGTTTTCATGACACACTTAGTCACACAGTGATCTTGTCTGTTTTGACACGGCTCTGTTTCAAATAAAAGAACAAAAAAACAGAATAAAAGGATAATCCAAAAATGTGCATAACATACGTTGGATTAAGCCAACCTGCAGGCCAAGAAAGCGAGGAACTTGACCAACCCACTCGCAATCACGCCTTGCCAGGTAATCATTCACAGTAACAACATGTACACCTTTGCCACTCAGTGCATTTAAATATGCCGGTAAGACAGCTACAAGAGTTTTTCCTTCACCGGTTCTCATTTCAGCTATTTGCCCTTTATGCAGCACAATACCACCTGAAAGATAAATATAGACAGCTGATTCCAGATGAAACTTTTAAGGCAAAAAACAAAGAGATGGGATTTCTTTTAGACAACTTGTAAAGGACAGCTTATATGTGGAGGGTTTTACATAAATCTATGTTTCTTCTTCTTCAGATGAGGAAAAATCTGTATCTAAAAGAATGGAGGTTACCCTATTTACTTAACTTCTTGCCACCATTCTAACAAAAAATATTGCATGTAAAGAGCCATTTACTCTAAAAGCTCAAGAGAAGTGATATTGAATGCATAGATTTTCCACGTGATGTCAAGCACATAGACATATGTTTATTAAGTGATGTCTTATTCACATGTTTCGTGAGATTTATTACCAGAGAAGATGACTGCGCTTTTTTCTAAATACAAGATTGGTGTAATGAAATATTTCTTGAGGATCGCGAGCATGAGCAAACCCTCCACCACCACCACCCAAAACACACACATGAACGCCACCACCCCTACGAGAGAGAGAGAGACACACACTAATCACGAGAGTGAGCAGGCTGCCTCTTCTGGCCTTGATCGGAAAGGGAAGAACATGGTTGGCGCTTCATTGAGAAGTGATCGAGATGTGGCCGTGGGCAGATCTTCCAGCACCGGAAGCCTCATAGCAAATTGTGCACCGACAACCCTGTCGATCCTCTGTTGCAGTAGATGTTGGGAGAAGGCAGGGGCCTCAACGTTGCTTTCGTTGTGGAGGCAATGACAGTCACCTTGTGCAGGCATGCATCATGAAGGAACCACTTTGCTTCGTCTGTGACCTCGTACACAAGCACAAGTGTTGCCAATGATGGAGAAGAACTGTAACATCCGGGATCCGCGTAAAACCGAACCCGACCCGAATAAGGTCCGATTAACCCAATAAAATTATCTGACAATATTAGATAACATAAAACGATCAATTGATCGTGAATCAAAAGTCGTTCGGGCGAAATCGACCGAAAATCGGTCGCATCGTAATGCGCGCCGTGAAAAAGCCGCGACGAAAATTTTTCCCTGCTTTTCTGTAACTTCATGCGATCTCATGTGAATAATAGTGCGAGTGTGTGATTAACGGGTACCCGGATCCTGAGGGGTTCACAGTTTGGTATCAGAACAGTGGTACCCCGATACGCACATTCGCGGTATTACAATTTCGATCGCATTAAGTTCACGAATAGCGACAGTCTTCCGACCTGTCGTGAGTTCGAGAAGAGGAATATGACATTCTTATTCAATAACCACAAATGTCACCAATTTCATTAATTTTCATCTTATATCCCAAGAAGAGAAAAGCATTTATGATAAATATCTGTCTAGGGCATCCTTATGACTAATTATGGTCCTCATGCAGAGCCATAGCATCTCGACCAGGTCAGGATACTTCTGATCAGCTGGCACGCATACTGAGCGCACTTACCGATCTTCAGCAGCAGCAGGCTGCTATGAGAGGCCAACAGGAGCAGATATTGGCCCAGCAGACCGAGATTGCTGACAGACAGACGGACATAGAGATGAGGTTTGAGGACCTGTCAGATTTCACGTACCATCCATCCCAGGATGGGATACGGCAGGACCAGCATCAGTCCGTTGAGGTAGAGCAGCCTCATCCCGATGATCCACTTGAGGAGGCACCAGAGCATGGAGCTGAGGAGGATGCTGACTTAGACAGGGAGCGGGACCCTGTTGACTTTGCTGACGAGGGTGCACACGAGTACTCAGCTATTCACAGGCACCAGTCCATTTTCACGTCCTATCAGCGGGCCAACATACCTTTGTTCGAGGGCACAGGTCCACCAGATGATGCTGAGCAGTGGCTGAAGCGGGTGACGAAGGTGCTCAGGATGATTCGCGCGCCACGAGACACGTGGCTATCCTTCATGGAGTATTCATTGACAGATTTTGCCGAGAGATAGTGGGATGCGGTAGTGTCTGAGCTAGGCCGAAAGCCTACATGGGATGATTTCGAGACGAAGTTCAGAGCCCACTTCTTTTCTGCGAAGTGGAAGGAGTCCCAGCGCCGCCTATTTGCAGAGCTTCGTCAGGAACAGATGACAGCCAGAGATTATTTTATCCGATACACAGAGCTGTCACGACATACACGAGCAGCTGGCACATTTCCAGAGGAGAATCTGGAAAAGTTCATTGGCGGCATGTGCGAGGAGGTGCAGGAGAAGCTGGCAGGACTACACATCACTTCTATCTCTGAGGCTACCGATGCAGCGGAGAAGTTCGAGGACATCAGAGGGAGACGTTTCGGGAGCTCATCTGGAGCACCGCCTAGACCGCGGCGATCTTTTGGACCGATACATCGACCGTTTCAGCAGCAGAGGTCAGCCAGACGGTTCCGACCTACAGGTTCGACATTCTCTGGCAGTGCTCGCTCTTCTCCATCGACTACTTTAGGAGGAGCACTTGCCGGACGTGGCTCAGATTCCGCTCGACCATCTGGGTCGCAGCGAGTAGACCGACCACCAGCCGGACCAGCTCGGAGCACGGATACAGCTACTCCACCTACCAGGCCAGTCAGATGCTATCGATGTCATGAGTGGGGACAATACCGAGCACAGTGCCCACAGGCTTCTGGCGAGCCTCAGCCATAGCCTTCACAATCACAGCCTCAGACACAGCATTCAGGGAGTTTCCGTGGCAGGAACTCCAACTTTAGGCGACAACAGCAGAGACAGACGCAGAGTGTGGCAGGTTCTAGTGCTGCATCAGCTAGGCAGGGGCAGTTACATGCAGTTACTGAGGAGCAGGCACGTTCTGCCGCCATTGTGGTGAAAGGTATGGTCTCAGTCTTGGGCCGACCTTTCCATGTTTTATTCGATTCCGGTGCGACACACTCTTTTCTTGCTTCGAGGCTACTAGTTTCTTTAGATAGAGTCGCAGAGACTCTCTCTTCCCCATATCACATTCGAGGGCCAGGTGGCCAGTTGTTTATTATTTCACTGGTAGTCAGGCACTTGCCCGTACTGATTGGAGGTCACGAGATGATCGCAGATTGTCTATTTCTGCAGCTTGATGAGTTCAATTTGATTTTGGGCATGGATTGGTTATCCGCTCATCATGCACTGGTTGATTGTTTTAGGAAGACAGTTGTCTTCAGGATTCCAGGTTTACCCGAGTTCACCTTTGAGGGTACTATACAGGACTCCACCATGGAATACATTTCAATGTTGCGAGCCCAGCGACTTGTTGACCAGGGTTGCGATTCATATCTTGCTTTTGTTCGGGAGGTATCTGATCAGGAACCGATGACACAGGACATCCGAGTAGTCTCAGAATACTCTGACGTGTTTCCTGATGAGCTACCAGGATTACCTCCTGAGAGAGAGATCGAGTTCGAGATCGCATTGCTGCCAGATACACAGCCGATCTCTATGGCACCATATCGCATGGCACCAGCCGAGTTAAGGGAGCTGAAGGTGCAGTTGCAGGAGTTACTTGATTTGGGATTCGTGAGGCCGAGCACTTCACCTTGGGGTGCTCCGGTTCTATTTGTCAAAAAGAAGGATGGATCCATGAGGTTATGTATTGACTACAGGCAGCTGAACAAGAGAACGGTGAAGAACCGTTATCCTTTGCCACGCATTGATGATTTGTTCGACCAACTCCAGGGATCTTCGATTTTCTCGAAGATCGATCTTCGCTCAGGCTATCATCAGTTGAGGATTCGCGAGTCGGATATTCCGAAGACAGCCTTCAGGACTCGCTATGAACACTACGAGTTTGTGGTGATGCCGTTTGGGCTCACCAATGCACCTGCGGCTTTCATGGATATGATGAACAGGATCTTCCGTCCATACTTGGACAAGTTTGTAGTGGTGTTCATCGATGATGTGTTCATCTAATCGCGGAATGAATGGGATCATGTGAATGGTCTACGGATTGTTTTGGACACATTGCGAGAGCACAAGCTATATGCCAAGTTGAGCAAGTGTGAATTTTGGTTATCCCAGGTCTCATTTCTCGGGCATATCATTTCTGGAGCAGGCATTGCAGTTGATCCTGCGAAGATAGATGCAGTCATGTCTTGGGAGCAGCCCAAGACTGTCACGCAGATTCGGAGCTTCCTTGGGCTAGCAGGTTATTACAGACGCTTCGTCAGCGGTTTTTCACGCATTGTTCGCCCTCTGACACGGTTGACGCAGAAGGGAGTTCCATTCATTTGGGACGATTCATGTGAGCAGGCCTTCCAGACACTGAAGGAGAGGTTGACTACAGCGCCTATTCTTGCTCTTCCTTCAGGCACTCAGGACTATGCAGTCTACACAGATGCATCTGGAGAAGGTCTAGGAGCAGTGTTGATGCAGAGAGGACAGGTGATTGCTTACGCATCACGGCAGTTGAGACCACACGAGCGGAACTACCCCACACATGACTTGGAGTTGGCGGCAGTTGTCTTCGCCTTGAAGATCTGGCGTCACTACCTATATGGGGTGAATTTCGAGATCTTTACAGATCACAAGAGTCTGAAGTACATCTTTGATCAGAAGGAGCTGAACAAGAGGCAGCGCAGATGGCTCGAGTTGCTGAAGGATTATGATTGCACGATCTCTTACCATCCTGGTAAGGGAAACGTGGTGGCTGATGCACTCAGCAGGAGAGCGCATACTGATGGTACGGCGAACTGGCTATATACATGGGATACGCTTGCCGCTTTGACCGATTGGCATCCTCAGGAGAGCGCATCCATTTCTACCGTCGTGCCTCCACGATACAGTAGTCTTTGGGATCGTATTGTGGAGGGCCAGAAGACCGATCCTTGGATTCATGATAGATACATGCGCGCCGTCAAGGATGAATTTGATGATTTTGTCGTGGCAGAGTCTATTTTATGGAAGGCAGGATGGGTCATTGTATCCAATGACGAGCAGCTCCGCAGAGACATACTTGATGAGGCACACAGTTCACGGTTATCTATCCATCTAGGCAGCACGAAGATGTACCGTGACCTGCGTCGACATTTCTGGTGGGATGGGGTAAAGCGCGATGTGGCGCTACATGTTAGCAGATGCATGACCTGTCAAATGGTCAAGGTCGAGCACAGGAGACTGCCAGGATTACTGTAGTCTCTCCCCATTCCCGAGTGGAAGTGGGAAAGCATTTCTATGGATTTTGTCACGGGATTGCCGAAGACACCGGGTGGCCATGATTCCATTTTGGTCATTGTTGATAGGTTGACCAAGTCAGCCCATTTCATACCTGTCAACACGACTTACACTCCTTCCAGATTGGCCAAGCTCTATGTGCAGAACATCATCAGACTGCATGGAATACCACGAGAGGTGGTGTCTGACAGGGATTCGAGATTTACATCTCATTATTGGCATCAGTTCATGTCAGCACTACAGACAGAGCTGAATATGAGTTCTGCATACCATCCGCAGACAGACGGGCAGAGTGAGCGCACCATTCAGACGCTTGAGGATCTACTTCGCGCATGTACTTTGGAGTGGAAAGGATCCTGGAAGGACCATTTGCCTTTGGTGGAATTCACATACAACAACAGCTATCACTCCAGTATTGGCATGGCACCATTCGAAGCCCTATACGGACGGAGATGCCTCACGCCTCTCAGTTGGCGTGAGGTAGGTGATCATGCTCTCTATTCCGTAGATCTCCTGGAGGAGACCGCGAGAGCTGTTGATCTTGTGAGACGGATGCTTCTGACGGCACAGAGTCGCCAGAAGAGTTATGCAGACCGTCGGAGAAGAGATTTGGAATTCCAGGTATCCAATTTTCTTCTCTTCCTTTATTACAAAATTAACTTAACCTCATATTAATGACATTCCTATCAATTATAGGTTGGAGATTGGATATTTTTGCGAGTATCTCCCATAAAGGGAGTACAGAGATTCGGTGTTCGTGGCAAGTTGGCGCCACGATATGTTAGACCGTTCGAGATTCTTGCAAGAGTGGGGAAAGTGGCATATCGAGTAGCCCTTCCTCCACATCTTTCAGCTATCCATGATATCTTCCACGTATCAAACCTGAGGAAGTATGTGCACGACCCTCGCCACATTATCAGTTACGAGAATCTCGATGTAGAGCCGGATCTGACTTATGAGGAGGAGCCAGTTCAGATACTTGACCGTGCTGTGAAGAAGCTTCGCAGCAAAGAGATTTCATTGGTCAAGGTTTTGTGGCACCGCCACGGTGTCAAAGAGGCGACGTGGGAGACCGAAGCCGACATGCGGGCACGATACCCGCAGCTTTTCTGAGGTAATAATCGAAACAAGCTTTTGTAATTAAATATATGTTAAAATATATGGCTTGTTTTCTCTTTGAGGTTTTTATGGGTTCCAAACCCTTTGAGGTTTTTATGGACATACAAAATCCCAACAAGATACTTAATGACCTTGACTCGAGTCTCGAGGACGAGACTCCCCTTGAGGTTTTTATAATTGTAACATCCGGGATCCGCGTAAAACCGAACCCGACCCGAATAAGGTCCGATTAACCCAATAAAGTTATCTGACAATATTAGATAACATAAAACGATCAATTGATCGTGACTCAAAAGTCGTTCGGGCAAAATCGACCGAAAATCGGTCGCATCGTAATGCGTGCCGTGAAAAAGCCGCGACAAAAATTCGAAAACCGCAAAACACACCGAGACCGTCATTAGACCCGATTCGACGAAACAAGACAAACGGAATCGACCGTTCGTCAATCGGAGGTCGTTTGATATTTTAAAATCACCAAATTTAATCTCAAATAAAAACCGTATCCCAAAATTTCGGGTATTCAAAACCCGACCGGAAGTATATCAATATTATACTCATATTGATCGTCGTTTAGAGACGATCAAATCGAGATATTGCGCGTCGAAATCCAATGTTCGAGGCGCTATAACGGGCATTTTGAAACATCTCAAATAAAAAATATATATATATAACTTTATTTAATTTTTTTTATACAGCAGCAGCAGGCAGCAGACTGCTTTCCAGGAAGCTTCTTTGGCTTTCTAATTACCTCCACTTGGAGTTTCTTCCACTCCACTTGGCACTTAATTATGCACTCCTCATTGTTATATAAACCCACACTTTCCAGCCAACAAAGCCCCAATTTCCCAAGATTTCAGCCGTAAGAAGAAGTCCGAAACCCCTTGACCTTCTCTCCTTGGTCGGCTGCTGCAAATCCCAGCTACAGCTGTTGGACATCTTCCTGCATGTCAAGAAATCCTCTCATTTTGAGGCTCAAAGGTACCAACCCTCCTCTCCTATTTGCTGACAAACATGTGTACATTCCCATCCATACCTCTTGCTGCCATGCATGCCCAATTAAACCCCCATTTATTGCTATCCATGATATTTGATTACATAGATGAGGTATAAACCAGTGACCTGAATTAAATGATCCAAGAAATGTGTATTGATTTTCCTATGAGCCTAATGAACTACCTGAATAATGTGTCTTGCCGTAATAACACCAGAATACTAATAGATTTTTTTTAGTTACTGTTGGTTTTAGATACAGGATTATGTAAAAAAAATGCTATTTCAAGTCATACATCAGTAGATTAATCTCTTTTTCTTCATTCCCTGAAGGAGTCGTTCAATTAAACTCTTAAATTCTGACTTTTCTTATAAATCAACCATTCATATACTTACTGTTCCTGATGCAAAATTCCAATTCAAAACTCCAAATCTGGAAATTTTCTTTATGAAAGAGTGTTGATTGGTAGGAGATTGTAACATTTAAAAAAATCAAACTATTCATACTAACAATTGTGTGGCAAGTAGGATTTGTAAGAGTTGAAGTATACTATCTTTTATTTCTAGTTAAAACTATCTAAAGGCAGTTAGATTTACTGGCACCTTAACCATCTAGAACATTTTATCTGACTTTTCCAAAATATGTGATTGAGCACCGTCACTTCCAACCAAAAGGAGTATAATTGCCATCATTTGAACTCTAACATCAATTCAGGAATGGGTGACACATGAATTAAAATTTTTCTCTCTCTTCTCTGAGTCTGTTACTCTATACTAAAAAAAAAGAAATTTTCTATCATCACAGAATTTTCCTGAAATGAGAAATAGCATCTGTATTTTCTTTAAGCCTGACTCGTTAAAGTTGAATCTAATACGTTAAAAGCCATACTTGGTCCATGTTCACAATTAGAACATCTGGCAGCTATTATGTTGTAGCAAGCTATAAACTGATCTTGCAGAATCTAGTGGATGGGAATTTAAATCCATTTCCTGATCAGAGGTTATGTTACTACAATTACATGTATTGCTAGAGATACACAGAGCATAAGCACTTGGTTATATAATGATTTTATCGGTATGGTTTTCTTGGGATTATGTTTTAAATCCCATGTAGCTAATCTTCTTAACATCAGAAGTTGAATGTGTCGAGATCACCCTAGCATTTGACACATTTGGGGTTAGTATGAAATCTATGTTATTACTGGCCCTCCCCCTCCTCATTTCACTTGTAGATTGAAACTCCATATAGATACAGGACTTTTGGGGAACCTAGCTTTGTAAATTGGGATGGTTTTGCATCGACCTAAACTTGAATCCATGTCTAATAATTCGCTTCTAATCTCATGATCTTCAAGAAGAGAGTACTAGGGGGGGTGTATGAATTTGACTCTAAGTCTTTGCCCAAATCATTAGATCTAGGAAACTCGGTGCTTAGTCAGATCAAGGAATTTAAGTGACATATACTACTGTGAAATCTTTGAGATAATTGGTTGATAATTAATCAGTAATGATAATGAATTATGCCAGTCATGGCGATCCTTGCGCCTGACTGTGCGAGGGCGCGGTGACCCTCAACTGGGCGGGAGATAGGAAGCCCAGTTAGGGCAGCGGCCGCCAAGTGCGCGGGTCTAGGATCCCAGTCCTTTCACAGTTTTTACGCGAGCTCGCAGTGTTTTTACGCCTCGTTGGGATCCAGACTTTAGACCAGTTCTGCTGACCCTGTCTTTTAGGATACCCAGGCGGGGGATCCTTGGTTTTCAGTTTTACGTACGAGCTCGTTCGCCTGTACTAGTCAGGCAGGTTTCTAGAGCGACTTTTCTAGGGAGTCTCTCTCACCCGTCTCAGTGGCGTAGTTTGGGAGTAGACCTATCCCTCTATTGGATCGCGCTTCCAATTAGAGGGCGAGACGAAAGAGCCATTTGTAGGCTTCTTCACCGCTTGAGTTTACTTCGCCAACAGACTTGGCGATTCTATATCTAAATCATCCATATCTACATCTACATCATCTGGAATTATATTTGAAACATTGAAGTTAAGAATCGGAGAAGTTACGATCAAAAGTTGGGACTAATAGGAAATGATTATTCTCTCTATCTAAGAAATTAATTAAATTAAGAGATCTTTCCAATCTTAACTTTTCCATCATCATTCACAAGTATGATCTCTGAAGCAATTGATATATATGCTCACACTCATACCCTCATGAATATTCAACTACAAAATAAATAGGTAATATGGGGGAAATGCTGGGTTCTGGGGAAATCATTAAGATGCATTACAAACAACTTGAAAAACCTTTTTACTTAAGCAAGTAGATGTAAACTTTACTTTCCACCTTTCTACTTGCTTGCTTTTGCACATATTAAATGTCTAGTTATTTTTATAAGTCTTTGGGAGGTACCAGCAATGGCTGACGCCTCTTATTTCCTAATGTGTTTGGCAGGCAAACAACCTGTAGTTTAGTAGCAGCTCAGTAGCCATACATGTTTCCTGGAGACAGAGTATACACTAGACGGTATGAATTACTTGTCTCAGTTTTTTTTCAGATGATGATGTAAATGCTATCTCTTTTGTATCATACTTTGGGATATATGTTGTAAAATGGAAGATCCTTGTACATGTTGTAAATTGATATGAATATTAATGAAAAGGAATTTAGATGTCATTTGTCTCTCTGTGATCTTGTGGTTATGTTATGAATGTGAATGTCATGTGGATAATTAGCCGCGCGAAAAATTTTCCCTGCTTTTCTGTAACTTCATGCGATCTCATGTGAATAATAGTGCGAGTATGTGATTAACGGGTACCCGGATCCTGAGGGGTTCACAAGAACCCTCAACAAGAAGGTATCGGTTGCCAAAACAAAGAATCTACTAATCTTATCAGAGGGGTCATGTTCGCAAAAGGGTCAAAGGAGGAACTATGGGTCGAAGAGAGTTTGTAGAGCAATCTCGGACTTAGGGATAGAAAGAGGGCATTGTGTGGCCAGATAACCATACCCTACGTGTATGAGGTTTATCTCTGGAAAAAGTTTACACCTTCTTTGACAGTGATGGGATTTCGATAATGCGCAAAGAAGATTTATCAGGGTCTATGAAGTGGAGTAGACCTAACTTCCAGGATGGTGCGAGGCCTTTGGACTCTCGATGGTTGGTTGTGATGGAGGGAGTAGCTTTGAAAGCTCAAGGTTTCAAAAGCCTCGAAATGCTTATTTCCTATGAGGAAGCTTAGGGCAGTGGTCCAATAAGGCCCCCATCTAATACAATTGATGGATGTTCCAGTTAAATTGCAAGGCCACATACGTGTGATTACTCCTCTTATGTTTCTTGTTGATCGATTGACCTTTTCAGTTGGCCTCTCAAGCATTCCTAACGATGAAATTTTGATCGGGCCTCGCATAGCGAAGATCTCCGAGAGGAAGAGCATGCAGGCAAGTCGACGGAGGCATGTGGTGAAACTTATTAGTGGCTTTACAAAGTCGGAGGCAATGAAGAAATCTATGGTGAGATCTCTAAGATCGCCCCCGATGGAGGTGAAGTCCCCGTATGCATTTGACAAGCCAACTTTGAAGGAAGTTTTGACCATATCCCTTTTTAAGGCAGAAAGGCCCCAGATCCTCTAGTGAACTCCATTCGACCCAATAAGTAAAGTTCTGGCTCCACATCCTAAGAGGGAAATTCCTAAGTAGTACCCTGGAATCTGGATTTACTTAAATCCCTAGGTACAACGATTTTTTTATCTGGATGCTATAGTGGTGTCGCATGTATAACATGCGACACCCTTTAATGTTTTTTTAACCCAGGTACTACAAAGATAACGCATCTTCGATGTGAGCTATCTCTATCGCATACTCAACATGCGATATAGATGAAACTTCGTAGAAATTTTGCGGATCTAGGTGGCTTATCTTATATGCCCTGGATCTGCAAAATTTCCAGGAAGTTTCATCAATATCGCATACTCAACATGTGATATTAAAGGAACTTCCTGGAAATACGATATCTATAGGAAGTTTCACTAATATCGCATGCTCAACATGCGATATTACAAGAACTTCCTGGAAATGCGATATTTCCATGAAATTTTGTAGAGCCATTCATTCCTACTTGATCTTTATCATGATTTCCACATTCATTCCTACTTGATCTTGATTTCCACATTGATTCCTACTTGATCTTGATTTCCACATTCAAATTGGCATATTGATGCACAGAAACATTCACATAATTGACTCTCACATTGATGCACAGAAACATTCACATAATTGACTCCCACATTGATGCACAGAAACATTCACATAATTGACTAGAATAAAGCCACAAGTTCATAATATCAAATTATCCACATTGATGCACAGAAATTTTCACATAATTTTCCATGAACAACATTATATTTTCAACTTTGAAATTTCACAAATCATCACCTTCTTCTCCATTGATATGTCCTCGTTGTATCATGTGGATTAAAGGGTAATAAACGATGGGCCTCGTCTATCATTGTTATTTGGGAGGGTCATGCACCGTCGTCCTCAAATGTTGGCATTGGTGGCGGTGTCAGCGTGTAGTAAATGGGTTGAGTATCTCTAGTGTCCACGCCCAGCCTTAAAGGTGCCTACGGTGTTGGCATGTCCTCACACGGTCGCTCGACAACTGGTGTGAGGATTGGCTCTCCACAGGGGATGGAACATATGCATCTGCCCCCGCGTCTTCGTCCTCATCCACAGGTATAGCCGGTGGTTCATGCGCTCTTCTCCTGCCTCTTCCTCTCCCCTAGCCCTTCCTCATCTAGCCTCTGCCTGAACATGGCCAGCATGCTCCTCGTGTATCATGAGCGCATCTGCAAATTGGAATGCCAACCATTGCTCCATTTCAGCCTTTGCTTGGACTGCAATCTCCCGACACTCATGGTGTCCGGTATCGTATATGCGGTCCCACTAAGACATCTGCATGAAAAAAAAGGAATACACAGGAAAAAAATATCCTGATAAACTGACAACATATTTGGTGAGTGTTCTTACGTTGCTTGCCAATGTTGCCCCTAACCGACCAACAAATCTCCTCGTAATCATTCTATACCAATTCATATAGTCCGGAGTCGCAATGATCCCATTGGATTGGTCGAGGGCAACAACTCGATCCACTCGATCATCCCACTCACGTATGTGCATCCAATGTTTGGACCTCCAATCAATATATACCTTTCCCCTCAAGTCGATGGCGTGGAAGTCCTAGAATGTAAAGCACGGCATGGGAATGTTTTGACGGCCGCCAAATTGACGAAGAAAGCGGTCCGGAAAATAATATTCCACAATGTGGAAGTATATCAACGTACCCTTTCCCTCCAGATGTTTTGTCCATGTAGACAATAGGTAGGTAGATGTGCAAGTATGTCATCAGTAAATGGCGTCCACGATACCTGCAAGAAAAATTGGTATATAATTTAGTAGTTGTTTTTTGTCCCTCTAGACAATAGACAGGTAAATGTGCAAGTAATGTGTTGTTGCTTACAATACATGCTCTGGTGATTGCATGTCGAAAGTGTCGCGGTATGGTCTCACGACGTGGGATGGCTGTCGACGATGCGCGAACGCTGTAGCCCAACGAACCCCTAACGGGCGGTCGTGCCACTGCCATGTTTCCCTAATCACAAGAGCAATGTGTGGAAAATGTTGCCACGCCCACAGCTGAAGCAATATGACCAAGGTTTTAAAAACGTGAGGCGGATCGAGGCGGTTTCCCGTAAATGAGGCGAGGCGTAAGCCTCGAAGCGGTCGAGGCGTAAGCCTCAGTTTTTAGGTTAAAAACTATACAAATATAGAACTTTGTATTAAAATGCTAGAAATAAGATTGCATTAAAGTCACATGCATTAAAGTTACAATATTGATTAACGAAATAAGAAAGTTTCTAGAGTCCAGCATATGAAAATAAAAAGGAGACAAGTTTCAAATCCAAAAATGACTGAAAGTCTGAAAGTATTAATGTAGGCTATCTAGCTAAATATCGTCACTCGTCAAGAGCAATTTCCGCCTCAATATCATCTTGCCCATCATCTTCGTCATCATTGCTGCTTATTGGGTCCTCCAGTGAGTCGTCATTATACTGCACGATCACATCCTCATTATCTTCTTCATCAGTATGTCCCTCACTTTCTTGGAATTCATCTTCATCAACATCCACAACACTTTTTCCTATTTGAAAGTAGTAAAATAAAAAATAAGATTTGTCCTTAAATTGTCATCAAAGAAGCAACAACAAAATAAGATGTGTTACGGTACCTTTCCCATGATGGTTCTTTTGCTTCTTCTTTTGTCGTCTCCCTTCGCCTTGTTCCTCTACAATGTCTTCATTTAACGCGTCATCTTCAAGAGGAATGTTTCCATCAAGTTCATGAAAAGCTTCAACTTCAGTTTCATTTAGTTGGAGTTCAGAAATCCATTCATCATCCAAATCGACATCATTCAAGCAAAGGGGATCTTCCAAAGTCTTTTTTCTCACTTCCTTTTACTTCAGCTTTAAGTAGAACATGCAGAAGACCAGGTCATTGAGTTTTTCTTGTCTCAAATTATTTCTTCTTTTGGTGTGGACCTATCATTGAGCAATCAAATGTTTCATGATACATCTATTGTAAATTTAGCATGTGAATGTAAGTTATACCAAGCTTGAGTAAGTAATCACCTGATTGAAGGAGCTCCAATTACGCTCACATCCAGATGCACTACGTGTCAAGCTTAAAATGCGCATTGCAAATTTCTTCAGTTCAGGAGTTTCATCGCCATAGAGTTGCCACCAATCCGCTGTAATTGATAGCAAAGTTACTATTAAGACAAATTTGAAATGAACTTATCATATAGATATGAAAAAAGTTAAATACCGGGGCTTCTTTTCTTTCGTGTCTCGATGGCACCTGACCAGCTAAACAAGCCTCTTGCATTGATGAAAGAACTTACTTGCAAATCAATTTTCAGCCTTTCCTCCCTATCAGCAATCAATCTTTCCACACAAGACAACCATCCAACTTTCACTTCATAATCATCTCTAAATGATGGATCATATTGGCATTGAGGGTTGACAAAGTATGCAGCTGCATGTAAATGGGTATGTAATTGCTTGTCCCACCTCCTGTCAATAATTTCGCATATTGGCTTATATTTCCCTCATTATTACCCAAGTTTCGAGAAATTTCTTCTTTGGCCCTATCCATGACCTCATAAATGAACCCCATCGGTGGATACCTTTCAGAATCCACCATTCTAAGCACCATTACCAATGGCCTTGTCGTCCGGATCACATATGCCACACCGGGCCAGAATGATCTACTTTTCATGATAATGTTTTTTACACTTTTACCTGGAGCTTTCGTGGCATAGGAGCTACTTTTCCATATTTTTGAAGTGAAAAATGACTCAAGAGGATCTTTGGCACCAAACAGCCTCTGCAATGTAAGAAAGCTGTAGCAAAGCGAGTGACAGCAGGTCGAACCAGATCTCCATCAACATGTTTCCTCACCATTGCCAAAATCCAACCATGAGCGTAAATGTAGTTGATAATCATTTTTGCCCTTCTAAAGACGGACTCATGCAAGGGCAATTTCAAGATATCCTCCAGCATGAGATCAATGCAATGAGTTGCACATGGAGTCCAATATAAGTGCTTTCTTTTTTGCATCAACATCTCTCCAGCTGCCATGTAAGCGGCAGCATTATCAGTGATGAGTTGTATGACATTGCTTTCTCCAACCTTCTCAACAACCTCATCAAGCAAATTGAACAGGAACGTGGCATTCTTGATTTCTTCAGATGCATCAATGGATTTCAAGAACCATGTGCCCTTAGGGTTATTCACTAAGAAGTTAATCAAAGTGCGCCATTTAACATCCGTCCAACCATCCGACATAATGCTGCAACCTACCTCTCTCCAGGATGCCTTAGCATCATCCATCAGTGACTTTATAGTGCTAACTTCTTCCCTTAAGATCCAAGTTCTCAATTCATGCATAGTTGGAGGTTTCAAACCCCTTCCAAAGTTGCCAATGTCTTGCACCATTGTCGCATATGAAGGACTAGTGGCAACATTGAAAGGGAGCCCATTTTCTATGAAGAATCTCCCTATGCTTTGGCAACACCTCTTCCTTTCTTCCTTTCTCCAAGATGCATTCAATGTAATATGTGCTGCATTATCTGGAGTAGTTGCACATCCACCACTTCCGCTTGTCGTTCCAGCACCCCGTCCTCCCACAAAAAGATCTATAGGACCTCTTACTTGTTGAGCTCCACTTGATCCGGTAGGTACATGCTCACCAAAATCAGATCCTCCTTGCATGGCATATGCTCCCACTCGACGAACCTCCTGCATCTCTTCAAGTGATCTTTTTTTTTATCCAACTCTTTCTTCATCAGAAACAACTTGATTTCATTTTCCACTTCTGGCGGTACATTTGGGCAACCACTAACATTCTTGTGACTTCTCGCCAAATGTTCTTTTAATCTTGCAATACCACATGTGATGATCTTGCTACAAAAGTTACAACTCACGTATTTGTATCCTTTCTTCTTTTGTTCTCCCTCTAACTCAACCTCTTTACAATATTTCCATGCAATATCCGATCTATCACGTCCACCATCATGTCCCTTTTTCAATCTTGGAGCCATTTCTGAAATAGGACCAGGATGTGATACTTCTTTACAGCATAAATCAAATCATCTCTACATTTGAAGGTTCTGCCCTTGCGTATTTCATCGACAACACCGTCAAGTCCAGACTTCATTCGAATGATATCCTCATAGGTTGAACGAGTATCGGATCCTCTCACTCCAAAAAACGGTAAACGTGGTACAATTGGTTGCGTGATTTGTTCATCGGCTCGCATCTCCTCGTTTACGACATTATCTTCAACATCTTGATCACTATCCTCTTCCAGATCACCGTCGCTTCCCCAAAGGATGAAGTCATCCAAGGCATGAGTAACCTCTCTCAACAGTGCGTCACTCATGCGTCATTCGTGATCTGTAGATGGCTGAGTTATAGGCACATCAGTGTTAGGGACAACGGAAGGTCTCGTGTAAGGTACAACGGAGGGTCCAAGAGCAAGGTGATCATCCACATCAACAACATTGGGGACTTCGCCCATTGATACAGTTTCAATAATAAAGTCAGTAGGCATCGATTTCCCAATGGTCCGAGCATACACAAAAACTCCTTGCACATCATCATCATCGACAATACACGAAAACGTTGGCTCTTCGCCTGCGCCCCAAGGGATGCGATGTAGTAGTTGGATTTTTTTATTATTCACATCCAGGTTGAACTTACGGTAGACTAGGTTCAACATCTCATCGAATGTCATATTCGGCATTAACCCAAAACCACGTACATTGGACATTGATGAACCAATAATCGCACCCTTCAAATGAAACATGCAATATATCGACTCCATTCCGACCTAATACGTGAGGCAACATACAACTCAATATTATACAATCAAGAAATGAAAAGAAATATGTGTATTATATATCATAAATATAACAACAAAAACAAAGATTTTACCCAAGCTTTGTAGATGCAACGGAGGAAACGGGAGGGGCGGCGGCGGCACAGGAGGCGGAGACGGAGGAGGATCTCTTGGCAGAGCGCAGGAGGGTCGAAGGAGGACTTGGCAGAGGGGGAGGAGGAAACGACGGAGGGGGAGGAGGCGGCAACCGCGTGTGAGCAGGAGGACGCAAGGTCGAGGGCCGGCGCAGTAGGGTCGAAGGCACGTGAGGCGTGAGGGTTTGCAGAAAGAAAAGCTGGGTTTAACGAGGACTTAAAGATATCGCATGTTCGACGTGTGATACCAATAGTGCAAATCGAAGATATGTTATCTTTGTAGTAGATGGGCAAAAAAACATTAAAGGGTGTCGCATGTCGAACATACGACGTCGCATGTTGAACATGCGACACCACTATAGCATGCAGATAAAAAAATACTTCAAAGTACCTAGGGATATAAAAAAAACAAGGTCCTACTTAAGAATTTCCCTCCACATCCTAACCAGTCCATTGTTGCTTTGGTGATAAGTGAAATTTAGACCTCCCCTAATTCAAGCAAATCTCCTACTGGGGACTTGTTATATGCGACCCCCTCCTTAATTTAGTAAATAAGGGGGGAGTGTGGGGGTAGTGGGGATTGGAACCCTGGTCACTTGAGTGGGAGCTCTTTGCTTCACCCAGTAGACCATTCCACGGGGTTTGTGACCCCCTCCTTACCTAAGAAGGATAAAACCTTTATTGAACGATAATGGGGGATCATCTTTCGGCCATGTGACTGTTTTGACCTAGAAACCCCCATCCTCTTAGCGAAGGAGGCACGGTAGGCAATGGCCCATCGATTAGGCCCTTAGGTTGCAAAGAGACAAAGAGTGAGCATGATGAGGAAATATGTATCGGCTATGTTGTTTTGGAGTCAGACATCTTCTGGAACCCCCTGTGATCTAAAAGGTGCAAGCTTGAATCTGTCGGTTGGATGGAAAGGGAGTTGGATGATTCATCTGAACATACACAATCAAAACCACGTTTCCAAAAGTTTGCCCTACCGATCATCAATAAAACACAACTACATAGTGAACAGACTTTGAAGTTACCCAAGGAGGGATGTTTATGGCTCAACGATCGGGAAAAAAGGGCAATGGTGGGCTCTTGTCAGGCCCTTGACAGTCAAAGATTTTGTGCCTTCAGGAAATCAAGATTGGGGAATGCAACCTTCTATTGTAGAAGTCAATAGCTAGTCTCCACCTGATAGAGTACAAGACGGTAGAAGCTAGTGGCTCGACGAAAGGGACCCTCATAGGCAGGAATGAAAATCTCTTTGGCTTTGTAGATGAAGATAAAGGCTCGAGATCGCTAAAAGTGGTACTTGAGTGAAAAGCAAATGTTCTTCAGCTGATGACGACTTCATCCTACTAACCAACAAGGGTGCCTACCAATACTTTCTAGGAGGATCGGCACGCAGTTTGAATCCGGATCCCACTCCCATCATGGGTTGTTGGAGGAGATTTCAACTTCACCTTATTTTATTAAGATAGGACGTTTGGTAGGGGAAGTATGGATCTCGTTTTCGAGGATTTTACCGACTTGGTCAGGGACCTAGCATTGGAGTTGTTGGATGCTACAAATGGTAGGTACGAATTTGAGCACTTCTTACTATCAGTTAGGGGTTCCCCTTCATGTTTGCGGTGGCATTACCTCAATCGAGTTCAAATCATACACCCTTTTGATGGAGCTTCGAAGAGAGAGAGAGGGGTTGAGATCTATTTTCCAATTTCTAGAGGATGGAATTTGTCACATGGTATATGGTAGTAAGAGATGAGTACTGCTTCGAAGAGACTAGCTCAAATGCTTTTCAAGACTTCATGCATTGCTTATAACTTATAAATTCGTTACCATTCATAGGCATAAGGAACAGAGAAACAATGCACATGCAGAAGTGGTCAGCCTGCATACAAATAACGATGATAGAGACCTTACTGAGGAGGAGTTGGCAGGTAGGGACGGGCCAATAAAAGAGCATTGGAAATGAAGACAAGAAGGTCGAGATAGAGTGGAGGCAAAGATCGAGGAACAAGTTGCTAAAAGAGGAAGATGCAAATACTCGTTTCTTTCATGGAACAAGTTGCTAAAAAAAGAAGATGCAAACACTTGTTTCTTTCATGTCATGCCAAGTGGACATCGGCGTCGAAATTTCATTCACTCAACCTCCGTGGACAACGAATAGATTATAGGGAATACCTCGATCGACACAAGGATCGTGGCCTACTACACTGAGCTTAGCCGGAGAGCGGCATTTGACTCTACAAGGTGGTTTGGGCATGGTGTGAACCGCATTTCAAGGGCGTACATCGAAGGACTCATTATCGAGTTTATACCGTAATTGATTCATGCAGTTGTCTTTGAGCTTAATCGGATGGATCACTAGGTCTAGACGACTCCCTTATATTTCTTCAAAGAATTTCGGGATGAAGTGAAGGAGATCCACCAGTATCTCTAGCGGAATTTAGGCATGGAAAACTCAGGCTAGAGCAGATTTCGTTCACTTATCTTTCTGCAAGGAGGGGGCATCAAGGATCAAAGATTCCATACCAATTACTCTCCCCAATACACTTAAAGGTGTTTTGAATTCCTTCATCTTACCTAAGCAATCAGACTACATCTTGGGTCGCCAATAACTAAACAATATGGTTAGTGCTACTGAAATTGTTGTTGCATGGAAAAAAGGAAGACACGGTGGATGCTTTTTGACGGTGGACTTTTTCAAAGCATACAACTGTGTAAGCTAAAAATTCATTTGGACATCACTACAGCGTAGAGGTATCCCCAACCTATGGATAAGCTGGATGCATAGATGCATCACAACTACTTCTTCCACGATTTTGATCAATGGCAAACCGAAGGGTGGGTTCTACCAACCATAAGGATTAAGCAAGGTTGTCCCCATGCGCCTATGCTTTTTGACATTGTATCATACGAGCTTTTGGTCATGGTAAAGCCAGCAACATATGGCGGTTTCTTCAAAGGCTTCACCATGGTTGACATCGCTATCCTACTTCTCCAATACGTAGATGATATGATTTTCTTCATTGAGGGAGAACCAAGAGAATGCAAAGGTTTCAAGGCAGTTAGGGATCTTTAAGATGAGGTCTCCGGTCTACGAGTGAATAGACGCAAATCCATATTCATCCCGTTTGGTATAATTACCGAGATGGTGACTGAATGTGAGGCAACACTGGAAACACCTAAAGGAAGGTTTCCCATCAATTATCTGCATTTGTCACTGATAAGCGAAAGACTAAAGCAGGCCGATTGGGTGCCCTTGATTAAAAAACTAGAGAAGAAGACGGCCAGGTGGAAGGCAACTTACTTTTCCAGGGTAGGTCGGCGGATGTTGGTGAGGGGGGTGCTTTCTGTGATCCTTGATTTTTTCTTCCATCCCAACTATTATTGCCCGGAGTTTGGTGGTGACTTGAATCCTTATTAAGAAGGTTTTTATGGTCCTCCTCGGAGTCTGCTAGCAAATCGCTTATGGATTGGGACTCCATCACCCATTAAGTAAATGATGGATACATTGGGGTTCGTAAATTGAGGGAAATGAACATAGCAATGCTTGTGAAGTAAATTGTGTGAGTTTGGAGTAATGGCAATTGCTTGCTTACTAAATTGGTTTAATCAATTTTGTAGGGTCACAACTAGACCTATGTAAAACATGATGTTGTCGCCTCTCCCTCTACTTTTTGGTGAGGTACATACGCTATGTTCCCATAGTTTGTACCAATGTTGGGTTCAATCTTGACGGATGGTAAAAAGTTCAAATTTTGGACTGAGGAAGGCATTTTATGTGGTTGATTTCCGCACCTTTTTCCTCGGCAACCACCAATTTTTTGTTCGCGTCATACTGTTAGAAAACTTGAATGCGGAAGCGTATCAAAAATAAAAGATAAAGAACAATGAAGAATGCAGGATTTTACGTGGAACCCTACTCCCTAAGGAGCGAGATGAAACCATGGGAGAAGGCCTCAAAGGGACATATGTATCTATTACACTTTTTCATTGGATACAGGAGGTATGGGCTTCTTATATAGCCCCCATAGACCCTCTAAGTCCTACCACTGGTAGATGTGGGACTGAACACTGGGATGTGGTAAGTGGATCCTTGAGAGATTCATTTACCCATCTACATATAAGTGATGCACACTCCAACACTCCCCCTCAAGTTGGACCATGCAATACTCAGCTTGGACAAACAGAAAAAAATCTCAAACTCACAATACAAGACACTACAGACAATATCAACTCAACACGCACAACTGTCGGCTGTTATCGAGGATGTTGCTTCTCATGCCATGCAGTTGAGGAAAAACAAATTGGTTAAAGTGTGAGTCAAATTGAATCTCCTCATCGGAGAGCATGTGCTTTGTACTGCACCTATCAAAGTCACTGCAATTGAAACGAGTCTCCACCTGGAGAACTCAGGCCCGCCACATCATGTGGACAACTGCTCCATCTCTGAAATGGTCGAACTGAAAAAGCCGTGAAGACATCCTCGTCAGAGTCCAAGGTCACTGGAGAATGGAGTCTGAAAAAGTCTCCTCGTCGGAGAACTGGGTCTCTCCCATGCTGCCTCAGAGAATGGGATCTCTACTGTGGAGTTCCTGTGAAACCACATGAAAACCTTAGCCTACATGGCATAGGGAATGGGATCTCTACTCTGGGGTCCCTATGGAACACAAGAAAACTCTGAGACCAAAAATAAAAGGTGCGGACCAGAAACAATGAGCGCACGCATATGCGTCTGAAAAAGGAACCTCTCTGGCGAACTCAAAGAAAATGGATCACTCGAGTATGGAGTGCCATGAACTTGGACTCTGAACCAATCCATAGAGTTTGAAACTGAACTCTAGAGTCTGAAAATTCTGGTCATGCATCTGAACTGGAATCTGGAATCTGGAGAATCGGACTATTTGGATTGTGACTCTACACAATACTCCCCCTTTCTCCCATACTTGTCGGAACACAATGACATCGACAAAGTTGGGAAAAGACAAGAGAATGTGGGGAAGAAACAAACACCAAATAAGTCGATAACACTTTTTTTGGCTATTCCTCTCGCATAATTTTTTTCCTTTCCTTTTTTTCTCGGCTCTTTCCTCTCTTTTTTATAGCTGACTCATCTTTTTTTTGCAAATTTTTCTGTGTACGGCTTTTCTTTTGTACGTTCCTTTTCTCAAAACACTTTTTTTGCAAATGCGGCCAATCATTTTTTCCTACCTCTCTTCCTTTTTTAAGACACACGGTCCAACTTTAGGCCCAAAAAAAACTTCACATTTTTCCAGCTTCCCCACCCCCTTTTTATAACTCTCAGCCCACTTGGGCAAGGGAGCAACAAAACAATTTTTTTACGTGCAGCAGAGCAGCCCTTCCCCAAAAAAAATAATAAAGGGCCATCAGGCCCCTTACTTCAATATAAGACGATAAGGTTCCCCAAAGGGAGCCTATCTCTTGATCTGCGTTGCCCCATCGGTCGTCGACCTTGGAGCGCCAGGACATAGGAGAGGAGGTATGGCAGTAGGCTGGAGAGAAGGCTCGGGAATCGATGCTTGGGTTGTGGGTCTTACGCTACCTTGAAAAGGAGCGACGCTTGGATGCGCGATGGCGTGAGGTGCGCGACGGACTTCTGCCGCCTGGAGATCAATGAGAGAGGTCGCCGCGTGGAGGAATCGCATGGAGAGTGAGGAATCAGGAGGATGCGGCTCGCCGCTTGCAACAAGATGTGATGCCTGGGAGGTCTTCTTCGTACGTTGGGGTTTGCGCGAAGGCGGTGTTGCCTGAGATGGAGATGGGGCTTGCCGCCTCCAGGAGGGAGGAGCAACATCGCCGCCTGTTGGAGCTTGCCGCCTGTTTAAGGGTGATCAGGGTGATCTGTTGGAGCTTCGCCGCCAAGCTGGAGGCTGGGAGGTCTGGACGATGATGGGCGCTAGCCCCGCTGAAAGCCTGGGCTTCGAGGGTCATTGCCTGGAGCTTAAGCTCCGTTTATCATGAGCTCAGCCTGGATGTCGCCGCCATGAGGGAGCAGAGAAGGTGGAACTTCGCAGATCACGACTAGGAGCGGCTAGGGTTCTACCAGGTGGGACTTCGCCACTTGAGATTAGGGTTCCTGTTCGGGAACTCTAGTTTCCTTCCTATTGCACGATCTCAAGAAACAAAAATGCAATCTTCAATGCAGAAATTCCAAGAACAATTCTCTCATAACATGAATAATAATCTTCAAGAATACAAGACAAAATAATCGAGTCTCCAACAAATGATGAACGAACATAAAATCCTCGAGAATCGAACCCGCTCTGATACCATGTTAGAAAACTTGAATACAGAAGCGTGTTAGAAATAAAGGATAAAGAACAATGAAGACCGCGAGATTTTACATGGAACCCTACTCCCTAAGGAGCGGGATGAAACCACGGAAGGTCTCGAAGGACCATGTGTCTATTGCACTTTCTCATCGGATACAGGAGGTTTGGGGCTTCTTATATAGCCTCCACATACCCTCCAATTCCCACCACTGATAGATGTGGGATTAAACACTGGGATGTGGTAAATGGATCCTGGAGAGATCCATTTACCCATCTACATATAAATGATTCCAACACTACTAACCAGAGGTTAGAGCAAACCCTGCATGTGTAAGGTTTTCTGATGCAGCGTGGAATCACGAGATGGGGCTTAAACAAGGATCTTTATCAATTAGGATTTTCCGTCCATCCAATTAGAGTCTACTTAGATTAGGATTATGACTTCATATATATATATATATATATAAAGTAGACTCCAAGTTCTATATATATATATGAAATAGACTCCAAGTTCACCGTTGTTAAACTTTTGATCTCTTTTTTTTCTTTTAGATAAGATTGGGATGATTAACATGCAACTAAGTTTAAAATGCAAATAACTATTAGTGGACTTAAGAAATTGTGTGGGTGTTTTTAAAGAAGCTAAGAGTATTAGCATAAAATCGGCTAAATTTCAGATCAGCAATTAGTTTAATCTATGACTACAAAGTTAAAACATTAGAGAGTTAGTGTGTAATATGCTTAAAACCGTATCAATATCTAGTCAAATTCGCATGACCTTATAGAAGAGTTTTTGAAATACAAAATATTAGAATATTAATACCATACCAATTATATATCATTAATACAACAAAGGACCTACATTTGTTCAGCCAACCATAAAGTGATATCAATAAGATCATTGACCAATGATCTAGAGTTGTACGATTAACAACAGAATGAGTTGAGAAAACGATGAGTAGACAAGCAAGTGAAGAGGATCTTGAATCAGTGATGACTAATAATTAATTGTGCCGGACACGGTGACCCTTACACCTGACTGTGCGAGGGTGCGGTGACCCTCAGCTGGACGGAGATAGAAAGCCCAGTTCGGGCAGCGACCGCCTAGTGTGCGGATCTAGGATTCCAGACCTTTTTACGATTTTTATGCGATCTCGCAGTGTTTTTACACCTCGTTGGGATCCCGACTTTTGACCAATTCTGCTGACCTTCTGTTTTAGGGTACCTAGGCTGGGGGCCCTCTGTTTTAGTTGTTATTACGAGCGCGTTAGCCATTACCGGTCGGGCCAATTTCTAGAGTGACTTTTCCGGAGAGTCTCTCTCACTCGTCTCGGTGGCGTAGTTTTGGAGTAGACCTATCCCTTTACTGGACCGCACTTCCACTTAGAGGGCAAGACGGAAGGGTCTCTTAGGAGACTTCCTCACCGCTTGATTTTTGGTAACCGTTCCGCCAATAAGCTTGGCGATGGCTACAGTTGAATGGGATCAGTTGAGTTTGGCTCGAGTTGAGATCAGTTTAGCTGAATTGGCTAAAGTTGAGCTTGCTACCAGAATCATCAGTCATCATCTATCATCAATCGTCGACAACTAATCAGATCTAAGATCTACTACTACGAGTGATAAGATAAGCTACTAGACGTATTGGAAACTTAGTTAGGATGCATTACATCACACCGCATGCCTACGGAGGCACCCCAAACCTAAGGTATTCTTCACAACTTAGAGTCATAGTGTGAGATCACCCTTAGACCAAGATCACAGACTATCCACTAGACTTGAGAGTTAGACAAAATTAAGGATCAGATATGAAATTCGTCCTCCTTAATATCAAGATCCATCAACTTGATCTTTAAGAAATAAAAAGATAATCACTTACTTATAGGTCATTAATTAAATTAAGAAAAGGTTTTATACAAAAATTATGGGGTGATGGGTGACTTGGGAATTTACTTACATATAGGTCATTAATTAAATTATAAAATGTTTATATACAGAAATTATAGGGTGATGGGTGATCTGGGAATTTACATACAGCATAACTTGAAATCACTTTGATACAAGTAGCTTGTTAAATTTAAAGTTCAACACATGTCTACTTGTTTTCTTTTAAAACCACTAAAATTACCTGTTATATTTTTTATGTTGGATTGTATGCAACAATTGTCGACAGTCTTTTGTTCCTTGCGTGCTTGGCAGGCAAAGCGCATGTGTCTCAGTAGCTGATTGATGATCCCAAACATCCGTTGTTGTACCAGACGGTACACATTTTGTAGTTTCTGTACAGTTCATATTGTATAATGCTTTTGTTTCTCACTTTCTCTTTCCTTTCTATTACAAGTAAACTATGTGAAAATTAATGCAATGAATTGGTAACATTATTCTTGTTGGCTCTGTGGTTGCTTACATTAGTTGTGAATGTCGTTCCAAAATGCAAAACGCGAAAAATTTCCCCTCAAATTTAGTAGCATAATGCGATCCATTGTGAATATAATGCTGTGAGTGCCGTGTAAACAGGTACTCGAATCTCGTGGCATCACATCCTCACCGTCCAGCCTGTCGCCATGAGTCACCACATCCCCCACCCAATCGTCGCTTGCCTCTCTCCCGACGTCCCTTCCTAGAAATCTGTCTGACCATGTCAAATTGCTTTTAGTCTCTACAAAGGTAGAAGTATGCACAAAAATCTACATACCAGTCAAACTCGCTCAGGAGAATGAACAGAGTAAGCATGTATACGTAAAATAGTAGTAGAAGTTAAAGCATGTGTGATGTTTATGTCTAACGTAAAAGGTGGTGTGTCTATAAAGATGGACAGAGCCAGAGGCACAAACATGTCATCCAGATCAAACAAGAAACAAGCATTGTGTCTCCCTCTATAGTTAATCGAATACTAGAAAACATGTGGTTGGTCTAACATGTTTACTCGTTATGGCATGTCCAACAATAGGTGTATTGATCAAACAAGAAACAAGCATTGTGTCTCCCTCTATAGTTAATCGAATACTAGAAAACATGTGGTTGGTCTAACATGTTTACTCGTTATGGCATGTCCAACAATAGGTGTATGGACTTTATCTCTGTTGGAGAAAAATGAATTGTTTGTTTATAAAAAGGACCCCAAGGCTCTCTTATATAGGAGAAAAGCACTGGGTAAATATCATGAGGTGTACATATGAAAAATAAACTATGAAATAACACCAAAGATATATAACTATTTCAACACTCCCCCTCAAGCCGGAGAATATATGTCTATCATGTTCAGCTTGGAACAGCATCTTTGGAAAGGGCCTCGAGTAAGAGCTTTGGTGAATATATATGTAGTCTGATCTCCAATGGGAACATGAGTGTGGATATGATACCCTTCTGGATCATGTCTCTGGTGTAGTGGCAATCCACATCTATATGTTTTGTACGTTCATGGAATGCAGGATTATTTGCAATAAAGAGGGATGTCTGATTGTCACATAGAAGCTGCATAGGAAGAGGTACATCAACCGCAAGATCAGTCAAAAACCAACCTGACCCACATCATCTCTGTGCTTCCCTGAGCCATAGCCATGTATTCAGACTCTGCACTAGATCTAGCAACCACTGTCTGCTTCTTACTTTCCCATGACACGAGTGAGCTGCCAACAAAAATAACAAAACCATAAGTAGACTTTCTGTCCCTAGGGCATCCTGCATAATCTGCATCTGCACATGTTGTCACATCAAGAGAGGTGCATCTACTGAATATAAGGCCAGTGCTTGGTGAAGACTTCAAATATCTCAAAATCATATAGACAGCATACATATGAACCTTCCTGGGTTGCTCCACGAACTGGCTCACCTTGCTCACCGCAAAGGATATATCTGTCCAGGTGATGGTAACATATAGTAGCTTCCCAATCAGTTCCATATATCTCCTCTTGTCTATCTCCTCAGTGTCATCATCAAATAATTTCATACTTGGATCCATAGGAGTAGTAGCAGGCTTACACCCTGTCATACATGTCTCTATTAGCAAATCAACAACAAACAATCAACAACAAACTTCTTCTGGGTCATCACAAGACCACGCTGGTTCCTGGCAAACTCTAGTCCAAGATGTGTCGAAGACTGCCAAGGTCCTTGGTCACAAACTGCTGACCTAGGAACTCCTTGACTGCCTGAATACCCTGCTCATCATCAAATGTGACAATAATATCATCAGCATAGACGAGAGTAACAATAGTATCTCCATGTATTCTCTGAACAAAAAGTGAGTGATCCGCAGTGGACCGGGCAAACCCCTGATGTTCTATCAACTCCGAAAGCATCTGGTACCAAGCTCCCGGACTCTGCTTCAGGTTGTAAATCGTCTTGTAGAGCCTACACACCTTCTGAGACTCCCCCTCAACAGCAAACCCTGATGGTTGCTGCATATAGACCTCCTCATGTAGATCTTGATAAAGAAATGCATTCTTTACATCCAATTGGTAAAGAGGCCAGTCCTGTGAAACAGCAACAGATAGAAGAATGTGTAATGTTGAGTGTCTGACCACTGGAAAGAAGGCATCATGATAATCCACACCATAAGTCTGAGTGAACCCATGTGCCACAAGCCTTGCCTTGTAGCGATCCACACTGCCATCTGCCCACTGCTTCATTGTAAAGATCCATTTGCATCCTACAACAGATGCACCTGGAGGGGCAGAAACAACACTCCATGTGCCACGAGACTGCAAAGTGGCCATCTCCTCTTCCATGGCAAGTCACCAACTGCTATCCTGTATGGCCTCCTGATATGTTCGCAGGATAATAATAGATGAAAGGCCTGTAACAAACCTCTTGTACTCCTCTAACAAATGGTCCAAGGAAACATGCGCTGCTAGAGGATATGTAGCACAGTTACGACGTGGATTCCTTAAGGCAATAGATACATCAAGGTCATCAGCCTCTCTATTCTCTGGCATCAGTTCCTCCTGTGAAGTATCCTGTGGATCAAGCATAGCACTAGTGTCATCAATAGAAACAATGTGTTCACTATATACCTAAGGCATGCTGGATGACGGGGAAGGCGTAGGAGCAGAGAGAAGAGTAGAGGACCTGCGAATCCAAAATCGAGGTAGGAATTGAAGCTGGGTAGTCGGAGGTGGAGGTGGTGGAGGAGGTGGTTGTGGAGGTGGAGGTGGCTGAGACTCAACATGTGTGGTTCTCGGTGACGATAACGGAGGTGGTAGAATAAAGATATCCTCACTAGCGTCAGCACTAGACAACATGACACCTGTAGGAGAAAAATACATAATAGACTCAAAACATAAGACATCAGCACTCACATAATATTTTCTCCCAACATGATCAAAATATCTATACCTTTTTTGGGTACGACATTAACGACGAACACACAATTGACAGCTTTAGGAGATAGCTTGTCATGAACAGGAGTAAAATTGTGGACAAAAGTGCAACATCCAGGTTCAATTAAACCCGAACCCGACCAAATTAGAGTTTGTTTTACCTAATAAAGTCATCAGTCAGCAGTAAATAACCTAAATCGATCAATTGATCGTAAATTAAAAGACGTTCGGTCGAAATCGACTGAAAGTCGGTCGCACCGCAATACGTGCTAAGGAAAAGCCGCGGCGCAAATTCGGAAACCGCGAAACAAATCGAGACTGTCATAAAATCCGAGTGGACGAAATAAGACCAATGGAATCGACTGTTCGTCAATCGGAGATCGTTTGATATTTTAATTTCATAAAATTTAACCCCAAACCAAAACGGTATCTCGAAAATTTCAAACCCGATCAAAAGTATATCAATATTATACTCATATTGATCGTCGTTCTGAGATGATCAAAACGAGTCATTATTCGTAAAAATCAGAGAATCGAGGCACTTATACGTAAGACTTTTGTATTCCAAATATATATATATATATAAATAAAATTTTTAAACTCATGACATCAGCCAAATGACATCAGCAAACTGATGTCATGGCTGATGTCATAAAAAAATGTAAAAAAAAAAATTGGAGGAATGTTCCAGGAACCTCCCTCTCCCTAATTCTCTCTACCTACTTCCCTATATGTATCAGCCGAGATCTTCCTTCTTCTTTTTTTTTGAAGCCAAGAAAAAGGGGGATACACTTAGTGGTGCTCACCCCAATATATTAAAAGGAAGGAGCGTCAAAGGTACAAACACAAAAACGAGTGACCCAGAAAAGGAAGCGAGAAACGTCCAGTTCTGGGCAAGACAAACACAAAAACAATATAGTAAAAATCAACTACTACTCCAGTCGTCCACCAACCCAGCCGCGCGACAGAGTACGTTCTCCTTGTAGAAGCGTCGCGCTGAGAAAATGGCCTCGTTACGACTAAGCCATATCGACCATAATCTTGCCACCGGTGTTAAGAGCCGCCTTCTATCCGTATGCCTGTTCACGAAGAGAGAATCACAGAAGGCCTCTACATCACAAGCACGCACCCAATCCACAAGCGGGTCTTCCCAAAGCCCCCGAACCATAGGGCAGTCAAAGAGGATATGATCAAGGGATTCCACATTCGAATCACACAGCACGCAGAGATTGGACACCGAAAGCATCATCCTTGAGCAGCGATCACGCGTCAGAAGCCTCTTTCTGCGGACCAGCCATAAGAAGAAAACAATGCGCAAGGGCAGGCCCAACCTCCAGAATAAACAACAATCTCTCACCAGGGAATCAGAGCGAGCAGGAAGAAGCTCAAGTAGCCCAGCATAGGCCTTCCGAGTCGAAAAGCCACCATCCCTCCAAACCCAATGATCCAAGCCCACGGAAGGCGTAGCTGCATCAGCAAGGGCGTCCAGCAGAGCAAGAAAGTCAAGCAATCTCTGATCCGAGAAATTCCCCCCAAAGCGAGGACTCCAACAAGCATTCTCCCAGCAGCAAGCTACGGAGGCATCCCTGTTCTCCGCCAGCGCAAAGAGCCGCGGGAAGAGGACAAATAAGGGATCCCCCCCAACCAGCTGTCCTTCCAAAATAAGAAGGCACGGCCGTCCCTCAGGACAGGCTTAAACCTCGCCCTATTCCTTAAGAAGACCTCCTGAACACCACGCCAGAAAGGAGAACGCGCACGCACCACCCCCAACCTGTCCTCCCCAGCCCATTCCTCCCCATGAAGATCCCTCAAAACATCGACAAAGAAATTTCCACCCCTTCCCCACACCCTGCTCGCCCACTTAAGAAAGAAAGCATCATTGATCAACTTGAGGCGCCTAACCCCCAATCCCCCATCCTGCTTCCCCCTCGCCACCTCCTCCCAAGCGACTAGGTGAACTCCCCTCCCTTCCACACCCAATTTCCCCCACAAAAACCTTTTGAAACAAGACTCAAGTCTCCGGCAAATCCCAGCAGGAAAACGTCGAGTCGACAAAAAGTGCACCGGAATGGCAGCAAGAACCGAGCGAAGAAGAACCAGCCTTCCGCCCTTCGAGGGGAGAGCCGCACGCCAACCCACCAGTCTCGCCTCGACCTTCTCAACAACCCCACTCCAGTCCCTAAGTCTGGGCCTCCCAACCACCAAGGGAAGGCCCAGGTAGTCAATCGGCAAACCCCCCGGAGTAGACCCCAGAATCCTCGCACAATCTAGCGTCGAAACCTCCGACAAGCCAAAAGGAATAACCTTTGACTTGGCCCCATTTATGAGGAGCCCCGATAACTCGCTAAAAAGCTCAAGAGTCACCGACATGGCAGCGACCTCACTAGCACCACCTTCAATGAAGCACAAGGTGTCATCCGCAAACTGTAATAATGGCACTGATACGCCACCCTTAGAGAAGCCCTTGGAAAGGCCCGCAGCAACAACCCGGTCAACCATATGAGATTATACATCCGAAGCAAGAACAAAGAGTAGGGGGACCAGCGGGCAACCCTGGTGGAGGCCCCGTCTCGGCTGAATTAGCCCCCCCTCCAAACCGTCATTGAGCGAAACCGAGAAGGAAACTGTAGTCACGCAACGGTGCATCCAAGAAATCCACAGTTCCGGGAACCCACGCCTTCTGAGGACCGACCAAAGGAAGGCCAATCAATGCTATCATATGCTTTGGCAAAATCAATTTTCCATAGCACCCCCTGCCTCCCCGACGAGCTCCAATCAGCCACCAACTCCAAACCAACGGCAATACAATCAGATATTTGTCTCCCCCTAATGAAGGCCGCCTGAACGGGGAAACCAGCGAGTCCAGCACTCTAGAAAGCCTCCTAGCCAACACCTTAGCCACAATTAAGTAAATGGCGTTTGAAATCGATATGGGGAGAAAGTCTCCAATATCCTCCGTCGCAGCCCTCTTTGGAATCAAAAGCAATAAGGCCCTGTTAAGCCTATCAAAACCCGCATTCCCCTCGCAAAGTTCCGCAACAACCTCAAAAACTCCATCGCCCACCAAATCCCAGAAGTCCCGAAAGAAAGCCACAAAGAAACCATCAGGCCCCAGGGACCCGTCTTGATTGAGCTCCCACACAGCCTCTTTAGTCTCCAACATCGAAATCGGCCTAATAAGCATAGCACAGTCCTTTTTTTGCGCAGAAGACCGCTCCTTGAGCTCGCCCGCGTTCAGATCCCTCTCGTTTTCCACAGAATCAAGCCTCCTAATAATCTCCTCCGCCTCCGATCTTAGAGCCACCCTCGACAGCCGCGACTCCCTCTTAAAGAGCGCCAATCCCCTCCGCAAAGAGTCAAGCTTGTGGCTCATTCTGAAGGTCGCGGACCCCTCCACGGAGGAAGAAGCCCACAGCTCGGCCACAACATCCCTAAAACGAGGCTCAAGGAGCCAGCAACGTTCGTATCTAAAGAGGCCCTTCAGTAAACGGGTCTCATCAGAGTCCCACATAATCGGCGAGTGGTCCGAGAAAGCCCTGGGCCTAGAATAGACCGAGCAAGAAGGAAACATCTCCATCAACCCACCCGACGCCAAAAAACGATCAATCCGAGATCGTGAAGTGTCGTTCCTCTAGGTGTAGTTTATATCAGAAGCCACCAAATTCTCCAAAGCCAAGGAGTTCACAAGCTCCGCAAAAATCGATGACCCTGGGTCCCGCTCCCCCCCCTCGCCCGAGGGCGATCAGAGGAGTGAAGAGTGACATTGAAATCTCCCCCAATGATCCAAGGGAGTCTCACAAAAGCACGTCACGCGGCACGCAAGTCCTCCCAGAGCTTGTCTCTTTTGATATGACAGCAAGGTCCATAAACGCAAGAAAAAGCGATCGGAGAGGCCGTGCCACTCCTCACCAGCAGCACCGAAAGTATATGTCTCCCCATAATAGAAGCATTGAACGTAAAAGCGGCCGACCTCCACGCAATGAAAAGGCCCCCCGCCGCACCAACCGCATCCAAGGTCGTAAAACCATCCAACGCCCCTGCACCAAAAAAGCACCACAGAGCATCATCCATCCCCCTCAACTTCGATTCCTGGATCAAGGCAATATCACAACCCCACTCCGACAACCGGGTACCCAGAGCCTTTCTCTTCACATCGTCCCCTAGCCCCCTCACATTCCAGGACAGAACTTTCATTGGAATGGGTGGCGACGCCCTCCAGTATGCGCAAGGCCAGCCGCCTCTGCCACAGTGTCTCTCAACGACGGGCAAGAAAGAATTGGCGTGAACCCCGTACGAGATCTGCTCCTCCTACTATATCTTTTCCCGGATCTCTTATCAGAGCGTGTTCCCAGATCGACATCACCGCCCGCATCCGAAGCACAGACCACAGGGCTTGGCAAGGCAAGGATAGGCGAGCCCTCATCAGCTTTGGAATAAGGTCCCAAAATGGACAGCGAACTTGATCCCATCACATTAGGCATGCCATCAACCGAAGGAAGGACTGACCCAAACAAGGCATGAACAGAGGGAGAATCATGGAGCACGACCGCAATAGGACTCGCCCCAATGATGGGCCCAAGAGAAGACCGGGAGGGATCTGGATCCGAATCCGCGGAGTAAAAGGAGGTTTCCCCACCGGACCACGATCCGAATTTCCCCGATCCGCCGAAGTTCACAGATGGGAGACTCGACCACGGGCCCGAATAGGAAACGCTCAGCGCACGGTCCACCTTCCAGACAAAAGAGCCGAGAATAGAATCAACCTCGGGCGGTTGGCCCTTAGGCAAATCGCCACTTAGGGCGAATTCGCACGGGAACCGAGAAAAGCCATTGAAGGGGTGTGGGCAATCAACCCAGGGGGGCGACGCTTCGCGGAGGCCCCCATGCAGCGCCAGCTGGCCAACGGGAGACGAGGCGACATCAACAACCGCAGGGGCCAACGTCCCGATCGAGGAGACCGCCGGCCCAGCCACCGCCTGCGGCGGAGCCAGAGGCTCCAAGAAAGAGATCTCCACCGGGAACCGGAACCGACCAACCGACATGGTCTCAAAGAACACCTTGCCCACAGCATCTTCGAGCAAGCTCCTGCCACATTCCAAAAGAACCCGAGTGGACTTCCAATCGGAGCTCGGCACGCAGCCATCACCCACAATCGCCAGCACCCCCCCCCCAATCGCCGAAGAACCTTCCCGAAGCCATGCACCCTACGAGAGAGGAAAGGAACCCCTCGCAGCTCCACAACACATATTTCAACATCGACGCAAGCTCCATCGTCGTATCGCAAAGGTCTCCAGGAGATGTCCTCAAAAACATCACTCGTCAACAAGCTTCAACGTTGCTCCTCAGACAGGCCACGAACACAGCACCTGGAGTTGTCCAAAACAACCACGTCTCCACCGAACATGGGTCCCAGGAATCCATGCAAACGCAAGCCAACGTTTCCCCAATCAACTCCTTTACGTAGGGTTATCCCCACAGCAGCTCCATCACACCCACCCCTCTTCACGAACTGCCCATGCAGCGCACCTTTATCCGACTTCTCCCTCCCCCTTCCTTGAAAAGCATCTTCCACCTCGTGGCTCCCACCAGCCAACTCCAGCCTGACATCGCCAGCAAAAGGAATTGTCGAAGCTCCACCAAGACCCTTCGGATGAAGGGGTGACCTGGAATCACGAACCACCTGCGCAAAAGACCTCGAACCCTTCCCCCCCACAGGAACCAAGTCCAAAAAAGCAGCATGCAAAGCTCCCTCCCCCCGGCTGAGGGAGAGTCCTTGCGAACATAAGAATCCGCCCGGGCGAAACCGAACCAGCAGGAAGCTTTCTTGTGGCCAACCCTTCCACAACCGTAGCATCTTGCAGGCAGCCCACATGTCGGTGCAATATGACCACGGTCGCCACATCTAAAACAACGCATACCCGGCTTCTTGTGAGAAACACGAACCCATGCTCCACTCCCCTCTTGATCATCGGACACGTGCGCGTCATCGTCAACACTCCCCCGGAATACCTCCTTTCCCTTAACGTCGACCCGATGCGCGCGGCCATCGTTCACCACGCTAGCCGAGCTCTCCATGCATTTCCCAGAAGCGAAGAGAGGCACTCCAGCGACAGTTGCCTTCGGTCTCCACGAAGTCCTTCCTCTTGATGTGACTGAGGAGCGAACGCCTCTGGTTTCCAAAACTCGCTCCGGGACATCACGTGCACCTTCCTTTGGCTTCCACCGCTCGCACACTCTCGACCAGCGCTCCACCCCTCCTCCCATCAGTCGTCCCTTTCCCTCAGTCAGATCTTCCTTCTTCTCTCCCTATTTCTCTCCTAATTCTCAAACCCCCTTCCAAGTTTCCAACGAAAGAACCCTTCTTCTTCTTCAAAGTGCCCAAGCTCCAACCTCCTACAATTCTTGTTGGAAGTCCCTCCTTTTGCTGGAGAATTTCCCAAGTCTTGCTGCAACTGCTGGAGCTCCAGCCTCTTCCTCAGCGGTCCTTCTCCTTCATCAGCAAGAGCAGCTCATGCTGCTCAACCCTTGGTTGAAGTCTCCACTGATGCACGTTAGGAAACCCCAAATTCCTGGAAAGATCTGGAAGTACAATCTATTCCTCTTTGCTGTCGGACATGAAGATTTACCTAGTTTTTATGTTTTCTCCACTTTATGCTTGTATGGATATCAGATTTTAAGATAAATTATTCTCCCTGGAATATTGATTTATGTGTAATTCGGGAGATTTATCCAACCTGATGGCCCCAACTTTCACTATTGATCGTAAGTTTTAATTTTGGGTATAAATTCTTAACATCATACATATTACTATCATTTTTGGGTCATGTTTAGTAGGTTTGGATTAATCAGGAGTTTCTTCAGAAAGTTTTCGAAGCTGAGAAGAAATTGTCTTCTTATATATATATATAATAACAAAACAAATTTTGTAAATACACACACTCACCCTGGCATATCTCCAGGTTGTTTTTTTTATAAGAAAGTAGGAAAAACAGATGTGCAGGTTAGGCTACTGATTTTTATTTTTGCATTAATTGGACTATGTGTACCATTTGTTTATACTACGATTAATTGTTGGTTATTAAATTTGTAAACATATTCAATTGTATATAAATTTTCATGTAAGATTATATAGTTCATAAAGATGTTAAGTACAAGAAGTGTATCATTATGAATATCCCTGTGGTGTTGATGTTATATGATTGGCCCCTATTATTTTCGCTGGAGATACGTCCAAGGGAAACTCAGTCGAAGAAGTGGATGGTCTTTTGATTTAACATCCGGATTTGAATGAACAGAAGCTCCTGACAAGCAGAGGTTGCTGCATGCAAGTTTGGATCTTCAAATTGGAGATATCTGAAGGTACAAATACCTCTCCTCTTTGCTATCATTAAAGTCAATGTTGAAGTTTCTAATTCGGTTTTTTCCCTTTTTATGTTGTTGTCCATCAGGTATTTTAGCTATTGTTGTATGTTAGATAAAGCCACAAATACCCTCCAAACTTACAAGATCAAAGGTACAATCTTTCTCCCTCCTCTTGCTGCCTTCCATGCATGACTTAGCTTATAAAAATTTTTACAAAAGTCTTCTAGGTATCTAGGGATGGGACATAAAAACCTCCTACTTGATATTATCTTATAAGAAAGTATTGGTCATATCAAACTCACAAATAAGCCAACTTTTGGTGCACCTAGACTCCATACTGGTTACTAAAGAAAAGGCTTTGATGTAATTAATTCCATACGTATAAGAGAATTCTTTTACTGAAAGCCCCTCTTTAAGCCAATCAACCTTACCATCAAGTGTATGCTCTATGGAAATAACCATCGAAAGGAAACAAGAGTGACATTCAAAATAAAAGACATGAGGTTAGAGGATCATTCTTCTTATCATTCATGACCTGACTTCAGTTAGAGTTTTGTGATACATCAATATAATCTCTTAGAATCAATACAGTTAATAGTACATCAATGGATTGCATTCGGGATCAGATAAGTCATTACTCATAATAATTAGAGATAAAATGATAAACGCATGAACTCACCCCTTGACATATCGAAACCAACTGAGATAAAGAAGCATCTTGAGCAGTGTTTGATGAAGGGCTAGATTTGGATTGTTCATGAACCTACACGTCAAGAGGAATAGGGAAAAATATGGATTCTGTCTGTTTAATGTAACTACTTTGACATGAAGTGGATGCAGCATCTTCAAGGGAGTATCATGAACTAGATGAATAAGAAGAGTATGGGAAACATCAGGAAGGTATGTTACTTATGCAATGTAGAGCAACCTATTACAGCAACATAACCAAGTGAGCAAGAAGCAAATGTATTATTGTTAAACCATAAAATCATGGCTAATTAATCAGAAACAGTATGGGAAAATTACATAGGTTAAATGACAAAGCAATTTTCCCTGTCTTTGTTGCAAAATGGAATGTGCTTATTAATCATTGCTATTGTTCATGAATTATGATTATGTTGCACTATTGAAAGTTTACATTCCCACCACCTGTAGAAATCGTAGTCACTTTTATCTACACCATTGTAATTTTGTGTAAACTAGGTTGGAGGAGTGATACCTTCTGAACAGATTTTTGGATAGAAGTTCGAAATTAGATGCATATGTCCATTGGCTACAATCGCTCGAAATCAAAATCTGTTGAGGATTGTTCAATTAGTGAAACTCTTACTTCACAGATGAACATTATAAGCCTTGCAACATAACACTATGCTGCCATATTTTTTTAATAAGAATATGGAGTCTTATTATGATCGACTTCTATCTACCTATGAGACGCTGCTCGAATAAGAGGGCTTAATCATCATAGGCAATCTCCTTGATGCCACTGGTTAATTTTCTCGTGTACAAACATTGACCGGATTTAATATCTTACTTATATAAGATCAAATATGATGATCTTATGAAAATTGATTCTGGCCTTCATAATGGCTTCTTTTGGAAT
This sequence comes from Ottelia alismoides, assembly GCA_037367405.1. Taxonomy (NCBI): domain Eukaryota; kingdom Viridiplantae; phylum Streptophyta; class Magnoliopsida; order Alismatales; family Hydrocharitaceae; genus Ottelia; species Ottelia alismoides. The sequence goes on along the minus strand of JAZKJV010008423.1, from coordinate 273,792 downwards.
AGTAATAAAGCAATAATAACAATCCACAAAGAGAGTAAAAAGAACATATAAAAGTATGTGAACATGTGTAGCTAAGTAGGTTCACTTGGATGAAAATTTGTTCTAAGAACCAGTACAAATGATATGAATGCCTTGAAATTTGATGTGAGTGCCGGAGAAGATTAATGTCAAGTTTTAATATATCACTCAATTTCCTCTTGCAAAGACAATGTATCTGATTGATAATCCAGTATTGATCAAATGCAAATATATAAGCTAATCTACGTGAGGATCTTGAGCATGAAATTTAGATAATCCGTTGAACTGAGATGTAGAATTTAACTGTAATGAGATACAGTTTTGCCCATATACTTATAAAACAACCCTGTAAATATTACATTCAATGAGTATCTAATGATCTCAAAAATCTAGAAATGAAAAATTATGAACACAAAGGCCAATCATCTTCATAAATTAATTCTTTAATCATATTCTATTTACTATAAATCACTATTGACTGATTTATTGACAAAAGACCTAGATATGTACAGTCAACCACAACAGAGATTGAGAAAGGTTGAGGAATCAAATCAGCGATGGTGATTCAGTGAGGACTAATAAGTAAGAGTGCCAGTCATGGTGACCTTTACACCTGACTATGCGAGGGAGTGGTGACCCTCAGCTGAGCGGGAGATAGGAAGCCCAGTTAGGGCAGCGGCCGCTTAGTGCGCGGGTCTAGAATCTCAGTCTTTTTCTCGATTTTTCGCGAGTGCTCGCAGTTTTTACGCCTCTCTGGGATCCACGGGTTTTCTTTTAAAGACCAGTTCCGCTGACTCTTGTTCTTTAGGGTACCTAGGCAGGAGGGCCATCGGTTTTAGTTTTTCGAGCTCGTTTACCCATACCAATCGAGCCGGATTTTCTTTTAGAGTGACTTTTCCGGAGAGTCTCTCTCACCCGTCTCTGGGGCGTAGTTTTGGAGTAGACATTTCCCTCTATTGGACCGCACTTCCAATTAGAGGGCGAGACGGAAGAGCCTTTTGTAGGCTACCTCGTCACTTGAGTTTTGTTTACTTTTCGCCAGCAAACTTGGCGATGCTACATCCGAATCATCCATGTAAACATATGAATCCTCTATGGCTACATCTGAATCAGTTACAGTTGAATTTAGAGGAGTTACATTTGAGATTGGATTGAGTCACAAAAGAGTTTGGCTAAAGTTGATATGGATTACAGTTAAATTGGTTACAACTTAGTTGGCTACATGAGAGTTTGGTTACAGTTGAGTTGGTTGTAGTTGAGCTTGGTTTCCATTGAGCTTGTTACTGTTCCGCCAGTAATTCCTGACAAAGAGAAAAGACCATATCATGAAAATCATCCTTATCAGACTACGAGCTACTACCACAGTTGTTAGATATAGCTAGTGGATGTGTTGGGAACTTAGTTAAGATGCATTTTACTCCACCGCATGCCTACGGAAGCACCCAACCCTAGGCTTCCTTATTGCCTTAGAGTCATAGTGTGAGGCCTTACCCAGACCAAGACCACAGATTATCCACTAAGCTTGAGAAATTCAACAAGAAAAGAATCAAAACACCAGACTCATCGTAAGCATTTAATAAAGACAATGATCATATCAGAGACTCATCGTTCACATTCCTAAGACCCATCAAATATATATTATAATTAATAAAAAGGCAATGACTTAAATATGGATCATATAATATTTGTATAAAAATGATTTATATGGGTAATTAATGTAGGATGAGTAGATTGGGGTTTTGCATACTAACTTGAAAACATGTTTCAATGCAAGTAGCTCATTAGATTCAAATGTCAAGCCCTATTTACTTGCTTTCTTTTGGAGTCACTAAATTTCTTATTATTCTAATTAAATAGATTTACTCAACATTTGTTGACGTTCTGTTCTCCCTAATGCATGGATCGGAGCTACACCAACTTTTTTTCTGATTACATCATTCCGAATCCGATCTTTACATGTGTGTTCACACATCCACCTTAACATTTTCATTTCTGCTACATTCATTCTTTGCACATGTTTATGGTTCACAGACCAACATTCGGATCCATAAAGCATAGCAGGTCTCACGGCTACTTTGTAAAAGTTTCCTTTAATTTTTAAAGGAATTTTCTTATCACAGAGAACAGCAGAGGCTCCTCTCCACTTTAGCCAGCCGGCTTTTATTCTATTAGTAACATCTCCATCAATTTCCCCATCATGTTGCAGAATACATCCCAGATATCTAAAGGAATCTCTCTTCTGAATGTTATCGTCGCTAATCTTCACCTCGATTCCTTCACCATTGCTTCCATCAAAGGTGCACTCCATATATTCCGTCTTGACCCTACTTATACGAAATCCTTTAGGTAGCGTTTGGCTACCGCGTTAGACTCCCATTTGGGGAGTTTACCCCCTTAACCCACATACCCCTCTCTCCTCATGGGCCCCACTTTATTCTTTTTTAAAAAAATTAAATAAATCAATTTTACATCATCAATCCTATCAAAAAATAATATATTATACCATCATATTATATAAAAATTATAAACTACTCCACTTCTACTTACTTTTTCAAACTTCAATACAATCACATCACAATAACTACTCACTTTTTCAAACTTCAATACAATCATATCACCCCAAACCCACTTCTAACCCACCCCCAGTTTAACCCTCGATCCAAACACCAAAATCCAAAAACGGGTTACCCTCTACCAGTTTAACCCGCCTTAACCCGCCAACCAAACACACCGTTAGTCTCCAACTCATATCTCCAGACCTCAAGCTTCTCATTTACTCCATCTCTAGTCTCATCAATTAACACAATATCATCAGCAAATAACATACACCAAGGTAACTCATCCTGAATGTGACTTGTCAACTCGTCCATAATCAAAGTAAAAAGAAATGGACTCAAAGCTGAACCTTGATGTAAACCAATATTGATGTCAAAATATCCAGTCTTCCCAGACGGGGTCCTTACACAAGATAAAGCCCCATCATACATGTCCTTTATGAGGTTAATGTATAGGACAGGTACTTGTCTCTTCTCCAACACTCTCCACAATATCTCTCGTGGGACAGAATCATAAGCCTTCTCCAAATCAATAAAGATCATGTGGAGGTTCTTCCTTTTAGCTCTATAAATCTCCATTGTTCTCCTCAGCAAATGGATGGCTTCAATCGTTGAGCGACCTGGCATGAATCCGAATTGGTTTTCTTTTACGCTGGAAACTTGCCTCAACCTTTTTTCGATCACACGTTCCCAAATTTTCATAGTGTAACTCATCATCTTGATACCTCTATAATTTGAACAATTTTGGATGTCTCCTTTGTTCTTATAAAGAGGCAGCACGATACTCCTCCAATCTTCAGGCATTTTCTTGCTTCGCCAAATAACATTGAATAGATTCGTAAGCCAAGTCAAACCACGCTCACCTAAAACTCTCCATACTTCTACAGGGATGTCATCCGGTCCTACACCTTTCCCGGGTCTCATAACCTTCAAAGCCTCTTCTACATCCTTTCTTTGTATCCGTCTATAGCTTGCACGATTCAAGTAACTTTCACTACAAGCTAGATCACCCAAAGTGATCTCTCTATTTCCTTCCCCAATGAAAAGTTTATGGAAGTACTGCTCCCGCCTAGTCTTTATATCCTTCTGAGTAACAAGCACATGACCTTCCTCGTCCTTAATGCATCTTACTTGAGAAAGGTCTTTGGTCTTTCTTTCTCTTGCTTTGGCCAACCAGAATATATCCTTCTGTCCCTCCTTAGAGTCAAGATTTTTATACAAAATTTCATAAGCTTTTGACTTAGCTTCGCTTACGGCCTTCTTTGCTTCCTTCTTTGCTATTTTGTAGTTTGTTATAGTTTCCTCTGTTTTATCCTTAGACAAAGCTTTAAAGCAAGCTCTTTTTATTCTTAGCTTCGCTTGCACCCCTTCACTCCACCACCAAGCCTCCTTTTGACCTGGAGATCCTCCCTTTGACTTGCCTAGCATCTCTTTGGCTACCTTTCGGATACAAGATGCTACTGCCTCCCACATCTCGTTTGCACTACCGCTACAATCCCAAGATAAGTCTTCTAAAACCTTCTCCCTGAAGCTCGCTTGCTTCAATGGAAGATTCCACCATCGAGTTCTAGTTATCTTAGAAACCCTCCTTTTCTTTACCAGCCCTTTCATTTGTACATCCAAGACTAACAAACGATGTTGGGTTGTCAAACTCTCTCCTGGGATTACTTTGCAGTCTTTACAACACAACCGATCTCTTCTCCTCAACGCAAAGTAATCTATCTGTGTTCTAGTTGGCCCACTCTTATAAGTATACATAAAATATATATATATATAATTTTGAGGACATGTTGTTCTTTAAGTTGGCAATTGTCTTAACAATGGAACCGATAAGATGTATTAAGAAGATAATTAGGAAATATATATATATATGCAAGAAAATTTACATACGCAAAAGGAGACATTATCCAGTTGATAGGAGCGATGGATTGGTCGATAGTTGCAAAGACATTTGAGTGATTTCATTCTTGTGGTCCTTGTCAATAGTTTTCCCATGATTCTTCCTAAGTGGTTAAGGGGAAACTCTGAAATTAGGTCTGAGGGGTACTATGACTGAAATGTTAGGATGCATAACATAAGGTACTCTACTTCTGTATTATATTATCTAGTCTATACCTCTAATATGTCATCACACTATTATGAGTAGTCCTTGTCTTTAACAATACCAATATTTTTTTTTGGTATAGGTTGTGTCTGAAATCAATGAACCAAAGTGGTCAATAAGAAGTTGTGGCAACTAATATTGTGTCGGTCATGGTCCCTCGCACATGATCGTTCGTGGGTGCGGTGACCCTCAACTGGGTGGGAGATAGGAAGTCCAGTTAGAGCAGCAGCCGCCAAGTGTGCGGGTCTAGGACCACAATCCTTTCTTCGATTTAACGCGAGCTCGCAGTGTTTTTACGTCTTGTGGGATCCTGACTTTTGACCAGCTCCGATGACCCTCTGTTTTAGGATACCCATGAGGGGGATCCTCGATTTTAGTTTTTCGTACGAGTTCGTTGGCCCATACTAGTCGGGCTGGTTTCTAAAGCGACTTTTCCGGAGAGTCTCTCTCACCCGTCTCTGTGGCGTAGTTTGGAGTGCATCTATCCCTTTATTGGATCGTACTTCCAATTAGAGGGCGAGCCAGAAGAGTCTCCTTAGGAGACTACCTCACAGGTAGAGTTTTTGTCACTTTTCCGCCAATAGGCTTGACGATGCTACATCCGAATCATTATGTTACATCTGAGTCATCTAGGGTTACATCCGAGTCAGTTATAGTTGAATTTGGAGAAGTTACAGTTGAACTCCGAACGAAGCATAATGGATCTTGTCTAAGAAATGAAGTCAATTATAAGTTGTGTTGACTAGAGTTTATTATAATTAAGTTAGTGGACGTATTGGAAACTTAGTTAGGATGCATTACACAACACCGCATGCCTACGGAGGTACCACAACCCTAGGGCATTATTCACACCTTAGAATCATAGACATTAACCAAGACCATAGACTATCCACTAGACTTCAAAAGATAGATAGAATTAAGAACCAGATTAGAATGTTATATTTTCCATCATCAATAAACTAAGAGTTAAATAAAGCATCACCTCACCAACTTCTTATCAAGATCCATAACATGATTTCAATGACAAAAAAACAATATCTACATATAAGCCCTAAATTAATATATAAATTATATATAAGAAAGACTAAGGGGCAAATGGAGAAATTATACTTATAAGCCATTAAACTACTATACAAGAGTATGATATAAAAAAGTAGTGGTTAAATTTGGAAACATTTCCTTTAAGTAGCTTGAAAATCTTCTGAGTAGCAAGTAGTTGTAAATTTTAAATTGTTTATATCTTACTACTTGTTTCTTTTCCAATCACTTTAAATGTCTGCTTAATTTAATAAGATTTTGGGAAGTACCAGCGCTCGTTGACGCATCTTCTACCTTTCATGTATGGCAGGCAAGCAGCTTGCATCTCAGTAGCTGGTGGATGATTCCTGTCACCCAGATATATATCAGATGGTACAGTTACTTTTGTCAGTTTTTATTCAGTTCATAATGAAAAAGCTCCATTTTCTCTTATGTAAATTTCGAGATATATGTATAACTGTCAGTATGTTGTATATCATGGAAATTAATATAATTCAATGTTGGTGGAATATTTTATTGTTGGCTATGTGGTTGCTTCTTGAATTGTGAATGCCATGGCAATAACGCAAAAAATTTCCCCTAATTTTCAATAATTTAATGCGATCACTTATAAACGTAATGCCGCGAATACAACGTAAACGGATGCTCGGATCTGAGGGCATACAAAAAGCAATCGATCCAAAAACTCCGAGGGTAAGGGAGAATAAGACCTTGGGAAACACAATCAAGAAAGGAACTTTTTCTCCAAGGATAGTAGACGGCATGCGGTTCACCGAGTAACATGCAGTGAGAACCGCATCACCTCAGAACGAATGAGGAGCTCAACTCTGAATCAAAAGAGTCATCGTGACATCCAAAGATGATGGCGTTTGTCTTCAGCAACACCATTCTGCTGCGAAGTGTAAGCACACGAAGTCTAATGAACAACATCAATAGATCTAAGAAAATCGGACAACTGTAAAGTAGAGAACTCCAAGGCATTATTAGTGCGAATAAATTTCACATTAGCAAAAAAATGTTCTTAATCTCAATAAGAAAAGATTTGATAATAGGACCAGCTTCAGACATATTCTTCATCAGAAATACTCAAGATAATCTAGAAAAATCATCTAGAGCAACCATATAAAACCGATGTCCCTGATGATCAGGAGCGCGACTAGGCCCCAGATATCAAAGTGAACCAACTCAAACAACTGACCACTGTGACGACTCTGACGACTCGGAAAAGAGGAACGAAGGTGCTTCCCAAGCTGACACGCCTCACACTCCAAGCTAGTACGAGTAAAGATCTGCGGGAGGACATGACATAGCTTCTGCAGAGGAAGGTGTCCAAAGTGAAGATGCCACATAAACGGGGAAACAGATCCAGAAGGGATAGTAGCAGCCTCCGCACAAGGAGGCTGGACAAGTCTGCAAAGTCCTCTCTGCTCACAGCTACATCCAATCACCTTTCCCGTGAGTATGTCCTGAAACACAAGAGAAGAAGGATCAATGGCACGACAATATAAATCTTTTGTAATCTGAATAATGGACAAAAGATTCATCTGAAATGCTAGAGCATGTAAGACATTCTGTCGACCCATCGAGGGAGCTAGAACAATATCCTCATGTCCAACAATGGGTAGATGAACCCCATTGGCAATCACCACTGATCTACCTGGAGGGATAGACCTGTAAGAAGTAAATTGTGCCCGATCGCCACACGTATGATGAGATGCTCCGGAGTCCAAGATCCAGTCAGACAAATCTGAACTGCTACTACTGATAAGTGCATAAGCAATACCTGACGAGCTCGAAGAGGCTCTAGCAATATGTGTGACATCTGAAGACCCTGTGGGCGAAGTAGTAGTAGTAGTAGTCATCTCTCGCAGTTTAGAAACAATATCATCAAAGCATACATCATGAGTCGAAGCAGGAGTAGAAGTAGGCTTGGTCTGCTCAGCAACTCGGGCAGAGGTAGGATACCCATGCTTCTTAATAGCATGTCTCCTCAGAATGACCAAAACGGTGGTAATGAGAACATGGACCTCGCTGACAACCTCCTCCTTGACCACGTGGTCCTCAGCCACGGAACTGCAAAGTACTCCCTTTGCCACGAGAGGATGTCATAGCAGAAGGAGTTTGAGCCACAGTAGTAAAGGATGTAGTAATTCTGTGCATCCTCTTGTAAACCTCCTCCATCGGAGGTATCGTTTCTCTAGTAAGTAGTTGAGTACATGTTGCATCGTACTCAGAGTCAAGAGATGACAAAAATGCCCATGTCATAGTTGCATTCCGATACGCTTGTTGTTGCTCAGTGCCTGTAGTAATAGGCATGAAGCAATGCAGACGCTCAAACATACCTTTAAGATGCGAGAAGTGTGCACGAAGAGGTCGACCATTCTGCTTGGTCGAAAAAATATCAAACTGCAACTGTAGAATTTTGCTCTCATTCTTCGCCTGCCCCCACATACCCTTTGTTGTGGGCTGATTGACAATATCATTGACAATCTCCGTGGTGAGCGTCCCGGAGAGCCAAATGCGATCATAGGCATCATCTTGCTTCCAAGAAGCATTAGCCCCAGTCTTGTCCTCCGGCTCTGGATCCGTTAGAATGTGCTCCTTGTTAGGGCATTGCATCAAGGTGCGAAACTGCATGGACCACAACTCATAGTTGGTCACATCCATCTTCACGATGGGAGTCGGGCCCTTGAAGGCACCGAACGAAAAAATATCACACTTGTTCTTTGACATGGCAGCAAGAACACCGAATTCTGGAACAAAACTGAGGAGTAGACCGTTCTAAATGAGTCTACACAATCACATATAGAGGATTGGTTGTATCTATAGACTCATACAACCATCCTCATCTCTTGTTGTAGGCTAGGTCTGACTGCAGGCCGTACGGGTGTAAAGGGCAGCGGTGCACACAGATGCACGCAGGTGCGTGCAGGATGCACGTAGATATGCGCAGATGCATGCCAGATGCGCGCAAGTTGCACGTCAGATGCGGGCAAATGTGCATAGATGCACGCAGGGTCAGTGCACTGGGTGCACGGCGCGCGGCACAAGGTGTCGTGGGAGGTTGGGCGGCATGAGGGGTTGTCGACACGGGAGGGAGGTGCCGCGCGTAGGGTTAGGGTGGGATGATATAGGAACCCCGGTCTAGGACCGTTGCTCCATTACCATGTTGGAGAAAAATGAATTGCTTGTTTATTAGAGGGACCCTAGAGCTCTCTTATATAGGAGAAAAGCACATGGTAAATATCATGAGAGATAACAACAACAACAAAGCCTTTTTCCCACAATTAAGTAGGGTTGGCTTAAAATGTCAAAGCCGTGTCCCACTATAAGTAGGGTCGGCTACATGGATTCTTGTTCAAATCCATGTTGAAAGATTCGACTATTTTTTACGTTGGTTGTCGACTGCAATGGTGGGATTTGAACCCTGGTCATTTGGGTGGTAGGCACACTGCACTACCACCAGACCATTTAAGTGGGTACAAATATCATGAGAGATACATAAAAAAATAAACTACGAAATAACACGAAAGATATATAACTATTTCAACAATCTCTGTCAATAGAGCCAGTCGGATCAATCTAGTAAAAGGATCACTCTATCTTATAGTAGATGTATAGCAACCCTGACTTGCTTCTTTAGACGAACCACGTCCTCCATAGCCAAATGAAATTGTCAGGCTAGAATTATGGAGATTTAGTATCAACGGGTAACAAGAGATACTGAGGTGAAGGTACTTTTATATGTCTGCCCCAGTGTCGGAAATGTATTGCATGTCATCATGTAATTGCAAGTTGCATGGTAGGTCGGTTCCAACCTACCAAGTAAAGTCAACACTGCTACCTCCTCCCGAGATGTATTCTATGCGGGCCACGTGTTGACATGCATCAGGTTGTACTTTGCTCAGCACCTTCAGCTGCAAATAATGTCGGAGAAAAGTCAAGCCCTCTTATGGTATTAGCATTATATAGTAATGTTGGAGCATTCGTAGTATGCGCCCATTGTGTTGTAGCTGGGTTAATGGATCCTGGAGGAGATCCATTTACCCCACCCAGTTGTTTAGTCCCACATCGTCTAGTGGTGGGACTTGGAGGCTCTGGAGAGGATATATAAGGAGCCCCAGACCTCCTGTACTCATTGAGAAAGTCAATAGACAAACACGCCCCGTAGAGGGCTTCTCCCGTGGTTTCATCCCGCTCCTCACGGAGTAGGGTTCCACGTGAAAACCCCGCTGTTCTTCGTTATTATTTATCTTTTTCCATGTTACGCTTCCGCTTCCGATTTTCTAACATGGTATCAGAGCGGGTTCGATTCTCGAGGATTTCGTATTCTTTATTTATTCGAGATTCGATTGTTGTTTATTCCTGAAGATGATTTTATTGAAGATTATTGTTGGTCAAAGATTTTATTGAAGATTATTGTTGGTCAAATATTCTTGTTCTAGGGTTTTCTGAAACCCTAGATTTATTCGTGAAGATCTGCTCTCCAGACAACCGCAGCATCTTCCTGCGTTGAGCGGGGTTTCTCATTGAAACTCTAATCCTTCAAGAACATGGCGATGAAGATCAGGCCCCTCTGGCCGGCCGCACATGATTCCAGGCGGCGATAGCCTCGCTCCAACGTGAAGTCCAAGGAACGATAGCCCCACTTCTGCGGCTCCAAACCGCAAGCACATCTCCTTCAGTCTGTGGAGGCCAAGGGCCCGCGATCCTCCAGGCGACGCGAAACCCTAACCCATATCCTCCAGGCGCCCAGGCGATCACCTTCTGGCGGCGCAATTCTCTCAGCATCGTCGCGCAGTCCAGGCGCAAACTCCATAGCCGATCTTGTCTTCCCCCTATGAGCAGCAGTTGCGCAGATGCATCTCCTCTCCTGCGTCACGTAGACGGCAGCGGCCCTCCCAAAACCTTGCGGCGCTGGAGCACACGAGGGTTCCCAACACGGGAACCCTAAGTATAGGTTGTGGCGGGCCCACTTGAGCAAAAAGAAAATAAAACAAGTGGGTCGTTGTTTGAGAAAAAAAATTGTGTCAGAAAAAAAGGGGGGGAGGGCGCAAGTTAAAAAAAAAGGGGGAGAGTACAATTTTTCAAAAAAAAAGGCGCGTACAAAGAAAAAGCCGTACGCAAGCAAAAAAAAGAAAAAGGAAATTTGAAAAAAAATATATGCAAAAGCCGATAAAAAAAATCAAACGGCTTATAAAAAAATGAAAAAAAAATGATGAATGTTTTGAAAAGCCGACAAAGTTGTGATCGGCTAAGTGTTTGTTTTTTGTCCCCATCATTGTTGTCTTCTCCCAACTTGGTCGACATCCATGTTTTCCGACAAGTATGGGAGAAAGGGGGAGTATATGTGTAGAGTCACAGGTCATGTTGCAGATTCAGATTTCCAAACAGGTCAGATTGTTCAGACTCTACAGTTGATGATCAGACTCGACGTCAGATGTTTCCGAGTCTCAAGTTTCAGACACGCATATGTTTGCGATCATTTTCAGATGAGCATATGTCGCCATCATTGTCAGAGGTCCCCATCATTCTTCTTGTTGTTAGGCCAGAGTTTTCATGTGAGCCATAGGGACTCCAGAGCAGAGGACCATTCCCTATGCCATTGAGGGCAAGGGTTTTCATGTGGTATCATAGGTACACCAGAGCAGTGCACCATTCTCTAAGCCATATGGGAGAGACCCAGTTCTCCGACGAGGAGACTTCAGGCGCAAGTTCATACTCGATGGTCAGGTTCCGAGTCTTCAGTTGACTCACACTCCAGCCCGTTTGTCCTCCTCACCTGCACGGCATGAGAAGCAACGTCTTCGACTGCAGCAATGTGCGCGTTGGGTTGATATTGTCCGTAGTGTCTTGTAGAGTTGAGTTGAGTCTCTTTATGTTTGTCCAAGCTGAGCATTGCATGCTCCAGCTTGAGGGGGAGTGTTGGAGCATTCGTAGTATGCGCCCATTGTGTTGTAGCAGGGTAAATGGATCCTGGAGTAGATCCATTTATCCCACCCAGTTGTTTAGTCCCACATCGTCTAGTGGTGGGACTTGGAGGCTCTGGAGAGGATATATAAGGAGCCCCAGACCTCCTGTACTCATTGAGAAAGTCAATAGACAAACACGCCCCGTAGAGGGCTTCTCCCGTGGTTTCATCCCGCTCCTCACGGAGTAGGGTTCCACGTAAAAACTCCGCTGTTCTTCGTTATTATTTATCTTTTTCCATGTTACGCTTCCGCTTCCGATTTTCTAACAAGTAATATTGTATAACATATAGCTCACATTCAAAACCTATGAATATGGCCTCTTCATTTTGTTCCAAATAGCATATGCAGTCTCACAATGGATCACCGTATCTACAATCCGAGGGATAACCCCCACACGGTATGCAACCAATTAACGTGAGTCGCCATTAGATGAATGGTGGACTGCATCCCATATGTGTTGAAATGAGTGGTCCATACCAGAAGCCCATACTATGAAAGTATATTAACGCTTGTTTTCTAAAGATGTACCTTTTGTATAATTTATAGATGATGTATTTTAAAGGATCGTCACTTGAACCTCTTCAATGTCAAGTATGAATCTATGTCTATGAAAAAGCTTTCACCTTTTGACACTGAGCTATGGCAGGAGGTCCTCAGTCAACGACCAGTTGGCCCTAATTGAAGGCAGGCATTCGGTGGATTCAACTCAAACTCTTAAATAGTAGCAGCTTCATAGGTGTCACAAGTGCATATGCAAGTCTAACCACATATTATACTAAGTCATCTAAGTATGGCATTCATCCATTAGAGTTAACACAACTGGTAAGTATTGTGTGCTTAATGGGGACAAGCCTGCAAGCAATCTGTACATGAGCAGCTTCAATATTTGATTGTGAGGTATAAGTTTTGTATCTTATGTTATATAATGATATTTTGTAAAATAGTACGTGCGGTGATGCGAGAGGAACGAGATCGCGACGATGCAACCTGAGCGACGGTGCATTGTACAATAGTCAATGAGGCCGAACAATGGGGGTATGGGAGTTCAGAACACTAGTTCACTTCTGTTGCTATGATACATGTGAAGAGAAGAATGAGAGGATGTTATAAGACGAATGAACATTAGCCTATTTATACATAAAAATGCTGGGATTAGGGAGAGTATGTGGAAATACAAAAATATAAAAAAAATACATCTCTCATACTCTAATAATAGGGAATATCAAGACTTCAGAAATGATGTGGCATTTGCATTTGCATTAGCATACAAAACCAAGCATTACCAACATCACATGGGGCCAGTTAGGATCTCATCCAGAGTGTAAGCACTAATTTCATACTTTATTAGACAAACCTCTTTCTGCTTAATTGGGAAATCCAATTAATACCCTGCAATTATGTAGTAACATGCAACCTTTTTTTCCTCAGTTTAAAACATCATGTTCTTACTTTAGAAAGAAAATTAAAATGTGGAATTAAAAACCCTCGCTGGAATTTGCAAGAACAGATCCAAAATCAAGGAAAGAGAAAGTGGTACCTATCAACTGTACATCAAAGGGACGAAGGCCTAAAACTCGTTTTGAAGCTTCTCTTACCACAGCAAATGCTTCCTAAATAAAGATTTAGTGTATCTTGTGAAAAATATGAAAAAAAATCAATTTTAACAATCAAAGAGAGCATCGAAGCACATGCTTGTACACATGAGTGTATTCATGCAGGAAGGGAGTGTTTATATTGTACATTTAGCACATTCATGTATATAAATATTTCCCACTATGTAATAATAACTTAGATAATGGTTGAACCCAAAAAATGCTACAAGAATGAAAAATTGGCTCTTCGTTACTATTAGAAACAATTGTAATGGTCGCTTGAAGAGTTTTAGATATTATGCAAGTATATGATTTACTCTCTGTCATTTTTTATCTTTTAGTATATGTAGTCGGATCCCGTTAATTGTACACTAATCCTCCAACTAATGAGGATGTGGATTTCTACACAATGTTTGTTGTCACATAGTACTAGTAGGCCCATCATGTAGGGTTTATCATTTCTGAAAAATGCCTAATCAAGCACAAGGAGTGTTGCAAGGGGGCAATCGTTGCAGCTGTGCAGGCCGAGTGTGTGGGATCTGCACAGCTCAAGTATGTTATATTTGGAGTTTTAGCTAGCTGCATGTTCCTTATTCCCCTCACTAACCTCACAAAGGAATAAATAGTTGTTTATTGGTTAACTCTACCGTTACGGGGACCTTTGTCTTTTGTTGGTTATTGTTTGGCCAATTTAAGCAAGCAAGATTAATGCATGTGCTTAAAGCAAAATGTTCCCATTTGGGAACTTTTAAGAACAAATAAATAGTGGTATTGTGATTCAAGAATACTCACTTAAATTAACGATCACAACCATCTTGTATGAGCTCAAGGTATACATATTTTATAACTGAACTATAAGCTTCCTCGAGGATGTATTAGTTGAGAATGAATCTAATGTCGGCTAGATTGCTGCTCACAATAAATCATTAAAGAGAACCATCTCCTTACAAACAGGCTTTGAAATTGTCTTGGTCATTAGATTGTAATTGCAGTGGAAAGAGATGCTGGAGTACTTGAGTGCAAAGTACTTGCAGCAAGAGACAATGCATGAAGTGTGAAATCTACAAGATGTTTTCTTCGAAAAAAGGTGTGCGCGGGGGGGTCCTCTAGATGATTACTCCTTAATTCCTCGTCTAAATCGACCATTTCTTGCCGCTTGGACTAAGATTACATTGGTTTCATTCTACTTGATGTACCAGAGTGGACTTCATCAAACTAATGGGATACCTGGATTATGTAACACCCCAAAGTCTTATATAGAAAACTTGGATGTTGATATGGTCGATTCAGACTAATGCCAGTTAACTTAGAATACCATGTTCTGCAGGTGCATTGGGTGAATTTGTATATCCATTTCAATAACTTGCCAAAGACAGCGTTCCTAGTTAGAAAACAGATTGAAACCAGATCACTGCAAATGATTGACAGACTTCTATAATAGAAAAAAGCCCACTCCATGAAATTTGGAGTTTCTCCTACCAATGCTTTGGAGAAAATTTGCCTTGAGTCAAATAGAATTGATAGAACTAACCTAATCCAAGCAAGTCTGTTTTCATTTACACTAGAATCGAATAGTAAACAAAACATTTTTAAGCTGCATACAAGACCTGTTAATGTTGATGTGTATTTAACTCTTTTTTTGAGAAATTATGCCTATTTAACTTATTGTTGGAAAACAAACATTGCCTAAATAGCAGAGTCAAGTGGCAGCTAGGGCAGCCATCCCACATGATGTCCCAAATCTTTTATCAGGCTGTATAATAATTTTGTAAAAAAATATATTTAAACTATGCATCTCACCTCCCCCAACCATTCAACCTACTTACTTTCCTATATCATAAAAAGTCGCCCCACGAGTTTAGATTCCTGGTTCAGCAACTGTTTGCCTAGCATTTTCAATAGAGTGTAGATTTTCTTCGAGAAGGCAAAGCATGATCAACCAGCTTAGGTTATGATCCAGTTTTTATTAAACAGCAACCAAAATTACAACACGAAAGTAACAAACACACCCATACAATGTCCTCTCAAGTCCACAAGGACACCCCTGGAGCTTACAGAACCCTCGCACTATGCATTACATTTTCAATACCTTCCACCCCTAAACACCGTTACACACCTTTCAATACGAACCTTCAACAAGACCGTCATGTACACTTGATCTCCACCCTCACCACGTCAGACTAAAACTTGCTCAAAAGGAGTCCATTCCACTTGCATCTATCAACATCTGCAAATCACACCATGGTGTCACTATGTGGGGACACATGAGAAACATGAGTTCTTGTCTTCCTCTATGTTGTAGTGAACCGGAAGTGTAATATCAAAGACCCCACTCCACCCCAGGTCCTGAGGGCCATAATACTCGCCTTTTCCTTCTCACCAGCCAAGCATAAATTCACCTTCAATAGTGCCTTTGTGCACCACAACAGTCAGCGGTCTAATGTAAAATCTTTGACAACACCGATGCTTGCACACACCCCCCCAAAGCTGACGACCTCTTTCCCTGACAGGTCACCCATCCATATGCTAAAAACATCGTCCCTTCCCAACTGTCTTTCCAGGTATGAATCACACATGATAGCAGACTCATCAAAGACTTTCATAACACTAACAACCTCTTCGACAATCTACCATTTCCCTCCAATTCCAAATACTTGCCATAACATGCCTCTAGCTACCACCCACAGAGAACATTCCCTTCACTTAATAACTTCGGATGCTACTAGGTCAGCAAAGTCTCGTTGAAGTGCCCCAAACTCATTATCCCAAATTTGCCTTCCTTCATGTACCTACACACATGATCCACTTGACCAAACAAGAGTTTTGCCCCCCCCCCCCTCAACGCCATCCATGTAAACCTTCTTTGGATCCAATCGATCTACCTCTCCACCTTCGTCGGCATTCTAAACAATAAATTATTGAAAGGGAAATGGTCGAGATTACTAGCCCAACATGATCAAGAGATTGTCCTTCAAAAGCAACTTCGATTTCCTACCCTTCCGGTTTCAATTTCTCCACCACCAAACCCCAGTCCACCAACCGTTTTGAAGGGCTCACCAATAACAACCTCAGGTAAGTCATCAACAGCCAAACCGAGTCTATGGAAAGTACCTCCCACATGCCAAGACCTCCCGACCTTTCATGCAAAAAGCCAACTTGCAATCATTGATCAGCGGGCTTGATACCTCATTTAAGATCTGCATCGTAGCCCCGATCCGTCACTCATGCTGCTGCCTGCTCCAACCCCTGTGCAAAACAAATAGTACCCTCAGCATATCCGAGCCACCGAATGTGAAGCTCTCCCACTTGACCCACAGAGAATCATGAAAATCAATATGCTTTGTAGACTCGAGATATCGCAATCGAAAATATATAACATAAACAACCATAATTAACAACATAGATGCTAGCAGCATGCCTTCCTCGCCTCCCTTACATGTCAGACCCACTCTCTCTCCGGTCGCTTGTTGTCAAATACCAAGGCGGACATCGTTGTGACACGGCTCATTATCCACACAAGCCAAGGAGACATGAAATATATGTTCCTCAAGGTGCTCTAGAGGACGTGTTCGAAAGTGCTTATGTTTTGCGAAGTCCACCTTCCACATGAAGTCCTCCAACCCTTCTCTATCCCATCTACAGACCATCTCCATAGCCACTATAAAATTGCCAGCAAAGATCTCGCTATGATAATAGCAGACTGAATTAGGCTGACCAGCAGGCCCAAAACCCCTTGCATCCTTAAAGACATGGTCTTTGCCACAATCAAGTAAATGGAATTAGATAGTGCAATCAGTTGGTAGTCTTCCACGGTTCCACCTAATCAAGCAAGTTCCTCTTGGCAGCAAGAAGAGGAAAAATTATTGAGCCTCTCAACCTCAAAATTCTCAACAAGAAACTTTGACACTACCTCCATCACATCTGCACCGACTATTTCTAGACATCTATGTAAAAGGAAATAACAAAACCATATGTACCCAGTAAGCGGTCCTAACTTACTGACATAACCACTTTAACACCATCCTTTTACATCATGTATCACGAGTTGTTCCACTGCTCCTTGAACAGTCTCTTTATCATCTCATCACCCCATTGTTATACTCCCCTTGGTCATTGCACCATGAAAGTCATCAATTGTCGAGACAAAGTTGTACATGCCTCGTGTTGTCCTACCACCACCTACTCCACCTCGAGTTATCAATGGTGTATTTCCTTCTCCCATATATTGCCAGATAGAAGACCTTGCATTCGCATCCTCAGCTAATCGGGTAGCCTCGATCGATGTCGCCACCACATCTTCCTATGTTTATCCTCCTCTACAACCATTGTGAGGTGACCCCTCCTTACCTCCACCTTCTAAGTTGACATAGCTTGTGCGTTCACTTTATCTACAATGCTTCAAGTTTCCTCCTCTCAATGACATCTCTCAAGGACTTCTTGAAGTCGATAAGGAAAAAGTCTAACCGTGAAAAGCCTCATTGCCAATATCATAATTGGCATACATTCTATTTGCACCCCCTACAAGAACCTATCATATGTTTAATGCCCAACCCGAACAGCTAGCATGGCCTTAAATCACAAAGTAATTATTTATTAGATAGAATTGTAACTATGAAGTTTTTAAATTGATTTTTAATCACAAAGTAAGATTTGTGTATTCTTTAATCGATTAACAAAATAGAAATGTAGATTTATTTATTAGATAGAATTGTAACTATGAAGTTTGACTGGAACCACATCATATACATGCAGAAATATTGGTATATGTCTAGGAAAGTAAAAATATGTAACAAATAGGAGAAAGCACAATACACTAAAAGTTCAATGGTGAAAGAATTCATAATATATATAATATTAAAAGTGCTAGCTAGTTAATACTTATTCTGCTGCACAATAACTAATAAGTTCTTAAACAGATTCGGGAATCGGGTATGAGGTATCACATATGGAACAAATAGGTGATGCCTTACAATGTTCATGTATTAACAAAACAAAGATCTCATAACATACAATAATAATTTGGTTTCCATGCTTATAACCTCCTGACAATGTCCCAGAAAGGGGATCTCCTTGTTCGATCAGTAAGCCTAGGACGGAGGAATGTTCAAGGTGAGAAAGTACATTGCAAATATGCGTGTATTATTTGAGTCAATGTTTGATAAAAAGGTGTATAAAGATAGCTTTATACTGGGTCTGGGTGTATAAGCAGCAAAATTATCACAAATAATTAGCTACAAACTAGTAAAATAAAAGCTAGATAGAAAAATTGACTTGATTATTTGTGAACTAGTGATGAATAAGGTCACATAGAAAATTTAGACCTCAAATTTTTATTATAGCAAAAGGACTTGCCAAAGAAGTGATATAAGGAACTCTTTCCAAAACAACATATAAAGATAAAACAAAGTGGGGAGAAATTCCATCAATATTCCAATGAAGAAAGAGATACTTAAGGAATAGTCACATTTTTCCGTTTGGGTCAACATTTCGCACTATTTTTTGATGAGATCCCGGAAATGAAAAACATAGGGGATATTGATATGGCCAGACCCAGGAGACAAAATTTTAAGCAAAATTTTGCCGAAATTTAAGACCATGGCAGCTAGATTGTAGGTCACGTCTTCATTATATGTTCATAGTATGGCATATGATAATAATTGATGTTTTCTTTATTTAGATATCCATGCTTTGTCTAATTTAGGCTTTCTCTCTATGTGGTAGTCTTGCCAAGGACTCATTTCTACCTTGAGGTATTACGGCTTCACTATGGAAAAGCTGACCCTTCAAAGAAAGCATCTCATCCATACCGGTGATTTTCCTGCATGGTATCAGAGCGACGGTCCAAGACCGTAGCTCTAGGCCTCTCTTAGAACCCAGCCCCATCCACTAAAACCTTTCATCTTCGTTAGCATCCACATCTCAGAGCCCTAGCATCTCATGCCTCTATCAACATGAACCATGTGGAACATTTGCGCCAGGGTTGCTCTCATTTAGAGCTTCCATCAGCCCATTGTACATCTGCGCCAGGTGGTTTCTTACGCGGATCATCTTGCTTGTAATGCACATGTGCCTATCCTCTCACATGATGTGTCAATCCTTTGCTCTCACGTGGAGCATCAGCACCCACGATTGCTCTTGCATAGAGCATCTAAACCCAAAATCCTAACCTCTCGCATGGACCATCTGGGTCTATCGATCATTTGTGTGTAGCATCTACAGGACGATTATGCATCTATGTCTTTGCTTATGTCGTGCACTGCTACCTCATATGTACACAATACATGTGCACCTCATCTTGTTGCACATCTCTATTTGGTTCCGCAACAGTGAATAGTACCTTGGCATGGTGTTGTAGCCCGCACACAATTGTGCGCTACCTCATCCCCTTTTTGATGCTTAAGTAAATCCTCTTGCAATTCTTTTTTAAAATATCTTCTTCCATCTAACTAAAATAACCGATAATAAACAACAACGACAACAAACAACAACGAAGCCTTTTCCCACACAACTAGAATAACCAATAATGTGGTACATGAGAATTATATTAAATTTAAGAGTCCAGAGAATTATGTACTCTGGTCTCAAGTTTTTAAGGTATTTGTTGGCAGTCAGAGGAAGCTATATGCTTTTTTTTACTCAAAAAAAAGGGGGAGACACTCAATGGTGTTCGCCCCAATATATTAAAAAGTTAAAGAGAAGAAGAAGAAAGAGAAGGAAAAAACGTACAAGACAGAAGACGATAATAATAGCGAATATACAAAAGTATACCACCACCCCCACCAAAAACAAAAGCAAACCCGGCTAGTGGTTTGTGCACGGCTAGATTCAGCAAGTCTTTCGAACACCTTGTAGACGGTGTCCTCATGGCGTCCCATGTAGCTTCCTCCGCAGGATGCACTAACCAACCCTTGAGTCTCAGGGTTCAGCCCGCTCACAAGACTTTGGCTTCAAAAAAAAAACTGCGGCCTACACCACACTCCAGTCATCCACAAGACGCGAACAACGAATAAGAACGTTATTTCTGTAAAAGCGTTGGCCTGAGAAGAGCGCCTCATTCCTTCCCAACCATATGGACCACAACCTTGCAATCGGGATCAAGATGTCCTTCCTAACCATGTTCATGTTAAGCACCAACGCGTCGCAGAAAGCAGACAGGTCATCCGATCTCACCCAATCCAGATCATCCCAAATCCCACGGACCACGGGGCAGCCAAAGAATAAGTGATCAATGGTTTCCACAGCCGAATCACAAAGCACACAAGAATTGGCGTCATTAGCCATGAATCTAGCGCAACGATCACGCGTCAACAACCTCTTTCAGCGAAGAAGCCAAAGGAAAAAACCAATGCGCTCAGGATGCCTCAGGCTCCAAAAAAAGCATAAATCGCGCACCATGAGATCAGCCCCAACCGGCGATGGCGGAGCCAAGGCTCGATACGCTTTCTTCGTGGAGAATGTGCCGTCCTTCCAAGCCCAGTGGTCCTGACCATCACTAGGCCGATCAGCGTGACAAATGGCATCCAGAAGTGAAATAAAATCATCAAACCGCTGGTCCGAGAAATTCGCCAGGAAACGCGGACACCAGCTACCATCCACCCAGCAGGAGGCAACCGAAGCATCTTTGTCGGCCGCCAGTGCAAACAAACGGGGGAAACGCTCATTCAAGGCTCCCCTTCCCGTCCAATCGTCAACCCAAAATTTAAAAGAGTTCCCCTTCCCCAGCACCGGCCGAAAGAGCGATACATTCCTAGCAAAGACATCCAGCACACTACGCCAAAAGGGAGTATGGACACCGACCACACCCCCCCGTACCATCCCCAACCTTCCTTCCCCAAGAAACTCCCTCAAAACGGAAATTAAAAAGTTGTCGCCCTTCCCCCAAATTCTGCTCACCCATTTGAGAAGAAGAGCATCATTGACAACCTCCAGCCTCCGCACACCCAGGCCACCTTCCCGCTTGCCCCTAGTAACCTCATCCCACGCCACAAGATGTACCCCCCTTCCCCCCTCTCCCTTCCTCCCCCATAAGAAACTGCGCATACAACGCTCCAGACGCAAGCGAATCCCCATCAACATGCGACGATTAGAGAGAAAGAATACCGGGATCGAAGAAAGCACCGCCTTGATAAGAACAAGATGACCCCCTCTTGAAAGCAAAGCCGCACGCCAGTCAGCAAGGCGCATTTCCACCCTCTCGACAACCAGGCGCCTGTCCCGAAGCCTGACCCTTCCCACCACCAGCGGCAATCCAAGGTAGTTAATAGGGAGCTCAACCGGAGTAGCCCCAAAATCCGGTCGCACTCCACCGCCTCCGCCTGCGACATACCAAAGGGTATCACCTTGGACTTGCTGCCATTCATGAACAGCCCCGATAATTCGCTAAACAGTTGAAGAGTCACCGCCATACCAGAGACCTCGGAAGGGCCTCCCTCGATGAAGCAAATGGTATCATCCGCAAACTGGATCAAGGGCACGCGCAGGGCGCCCTTAGAATAACCATTCGAAAGCCCGGCTCGATCACATGATCCACCATACGTGCCAAGACGTCCGAAGCCACAACAAAGAGAAGGGGAGCGAGGGGACACCCCTGGCGCACCCCCCTTCTCGGCTGAAAGGAGCCCCCAACCGGCCGACCATTTACCAAAACAGAAAGGGATACGGTGGTCACACACCGGCGCATCCACGAAATCCATACCTCAGGGAACCCACGCCTTCTCAAAACCGACCACAAGAACCGCCACTCCAGGCAGTCATATGCCTTGGCAAAATCGATCTTCCATAGCACCCCCTTCTTACCAGAATTCTTCCAATCAGCGACCAACTCAGAAGCCACCGCAATGCAGTCCGATATCTGCCTGCCCCGAATGAAAGCAGTCTGGGCCGGAGAAACAATTGAGTCCAGGACACGAGCAAGCTGACGGGCTAAGACCTTAGCAACGATAAGATAAATGCCGTTAGAGATCGAAATAGGACGGAAGTCCTCGATACGCTGCGCCGCCGTGGATTTAGGGATCAGCACAATGATGGCCCTATTAATCCGATCAAAACCAGAATTCCCATTGCAGAACTCGGACACAACCTCCAAAACATCACTGGCCACCACCTCCCAAAAGTCACGGTAAAACGCCACCGAGAAACCGTCAGGACCCGGGGACCCATCCTCGTTCAAGTCCCACACTACCTCCTTAATTTCCTCCAACGAGAACGGCCGAGTCAAGAACTCGCAGTCCGAGGCCGAAAGGGACGACGCCCCAAGTCCCAGCCAACGCCACCTCCTCGGAGAGCGACTCGCCGAGAAGCATTTGAAATGATCAACAATGACGAGCCCCATCTCCCTCTCCCCAGTAAAGCGAGTACCATTAATGGAAACAGAGCGCATCGCGTTAGATCGCTTCCTACTACTAGCCACACGATGAAAGAATGACGTATTGGCATCTCCCTCTTTGATCCAGTTCATTCTCGACCGCTGACGCCACTCAATAGCCTGTTTCTTGTCCTCCGCCGCGACCTGCTTTTGCGCAAATAAGCGCTCACGAAGTTCCTCAGGCAGGAGGTCCCTCTCATTCTCAACACGATCCAGGACCGCCATGACCTCCTCCGTCGCAGTCCTGGCTGCATCTCTCGCCAATCGCGACTCCTTGAATAACGCAAGCACCTTGCGCAACGAGGCGAGCTTCTGATCAAGCCTATAAGCCGCAGACCCCTCAAAGCACAATTGAGCCCAATGCGTCCTCACCAACTCCTTGAAATTAGCCTCCTGGAGCCAGCACTTCTCGTAACGAAAGAGGCCCCTCGCCCGTTGACCCTCACCAGACTCCCAGATAATAGGCGAGTTGTCAGAAAAAGATCGGGGGCGAGAGGAAACCGAACAGAGAGGGAAACACTCCAACAGCTTCCCAGAAGCCAAGAACCGATCATCTTAGACCGAGTAGAATTGTTCCTCCATGTGTAGGAAATATCATCAGGCACCAAACCTTCCAGAGCTAGCTCATCCAAAATCTCAGCAAAATCAAGGGACCCCGGGTCCTGGCCCCCCCTGCCCCGGGGGCGATCCGAAGAGTGAAGCGTAACATTGAAGTCTCCCCCCAAGAGCCAGGGAAACCCCTCAAAAGCAGTAGTCGCAGCGCGAAAATCATCCCACAACTCATGCCTCATAATGTGGCAACAGGGGGCATAAATACAGGAGAAAGCGATAGGCAAGGCAGTATCACCACGGGTCAGCACCACAGATAACATATGTCTTCTCGCCAACACAGAGCTGAAGGAGAAAGCCGCAGAACGCCACGCAATTAAGAAGCCTCCCGTCGTCCCAACCACATCCACCGCCTGAAATTCATCCAGAGCACCCGCACCAAAAGAGCGCCAAAGGGTATCATCAACCCCCTCAATTTTGTTTCTTGAATAAACACAATATCACATCCCCAATCGGAAAATCTAGAGCCCAAAGATCGTCGCTTATCGGCCTCCCCAAGGCCCCTAACGTTCCAGGAGAGAACCTTCATTAAGATACATCAGAAAGACCCCCAATATGGCTGAGACCAGCCGCCTCCGCCACGGAGTCCCTCAAAGTGGCACAGGAATGTTTCACTAAGGATCCCGGCCGCGATCGATTGCATCGCCGATATCTTTTCCCTGACCGCCTGTTGGGGAGGCTCCCCGCATCAATAGCAGCAGCCGCGTCTGAAAGAACCCCCGAGGGGCAAACAGAAGGGATCATCACCGCGGGCAAGGGTGATCTGCTAACTGTCGCAGCAATCGGGCTCGAACACTGTGCATCCATATCCGAGTGGGACCCCAAGTCCACAATCTGAATCCTGCGGGCCACACCCGAATCCGACACAGGGAGGTTAATCGGATCACGGGGCATCCCCAGCCTCGTCCAGGGTCCGAATTGAAAAGCTATATGCTTTTACAAAGGATCCTCTCAAGACAAAAGACAAGGATCATGAATCCTAGTTGTAGGACGACTATCATGTCATGAAATGGTTGACTAATAGTGTAGATAATGAACTGTTGCAAACATGACCCGAAATCTTGATTTCGTCACCATGTCAGTGACCCAACAAAATGACATACCAATGACATGTCATCTATATCGCCAAAATTGGCTTCAAGTCGATGCAACCACAGGCAAAAGTCCAAAGAACATCGGGTGAAATTCGCCACTTTGTTGACATTTCGGTGGCTTGGCGAAACCGAAATGTCGATGAAATATTGGCAAATTTCGCTGACATTTCGAGCTATGGTTGCAAATCTACTATATAAGGAGATAGCCAAGGAAATGTGGTGGAAATTGTCTCAGACTTATTCCAAACAGGCCACCAAATCCCACCTTACTGATATCTGCATACATATTTGATCTAACTCCAAGGGGGCTCCTCTTTCATTCACTATTATCAGCAGATTAATGGTTCATACAAGGAACTCTTGTGTGTTTCAACCAACTTGTTGCGCCAAGCAGGTAACAAAGAGATTAAAATGACAGGCATATATGGTTCTTGCAGGTTCAAGTCATCCCTACCAGATAACGAAGGATCAATTCATTACTTCAAACACAATTCGATATTCAGACGACTACATCAGCCTAACTCTAAGTGTAGCCAACCTGGTCAAGTTTAGGCAACACAAACCATCGCTTTCATTACGTCATCTAGATAATGCGGTCGCTCTAGTTTCATGGTGGTCGAGATCGAGACTGTAGGCATGGCCGAGGATGGGGTTATCCTCTATGTATGCAATGTCACAGAATAAAGTGTGTATATGACAGGTGCTAGGCAAGGTTTGGTAGACCCCATGGCTAACCAAGCTTCCGATGAGTCTGATGATTTTTTTAGTGTCTTTAAGATGAGTAGTGATCAGGGACAGATGACATAGATTGTTGAACTTTCCTATATGGATTACTCTCGACTCATGCAGTTGCTACAAAGTAATTATGCTACTACTACCCCTGATCATGCGTATAATGTCAGTCTGGCTACCACTTCAGCTACTATAACTAATTTTGTTTCTGCTTCAGCATGAATTGTTGATTACAAAGTCTCGACTCATTTAATGGGATAAGGTAGTTATCTGGTCTCACCTCAACACATGTAAAGTCTATTTTATTGGTGAATGGTGCGCTCTCTCCTATTACTCAGTAGGTGGTATAGAATTCTCATTGAGACTCAATCTTTCTAAAGGGTTTTTTACTTCTAACTTTCCATTGAGTTTTTTATCTCTGCATAGATTGCGTTCTGAGCTCAGTTATAAAGTGGTTTTTAAGAGCATATTTGTTGTTTTCAATACATCTGCAATGCATATTTTTGGTGGGGGCATGAAAAGAAAGGCATGTACTACCTTGATATTCCTACATACTCAAGTTCTACAAAAGCTACGTCTATCGTTGATAACCAGTTCCCGTGACACCTGTGTCTTGGTCACCAATCCTCCAAAAGCTCTCTCAAATGTTATTAATCTGAACTCACTCAAGCCCTTTGAATCTGAGGCATGTCAATTTCAAAAATACCACAGAATGTCATTCCCTCATGGGATTGAGCCCCAATTCCCCTTTTTCTTTAATCCATTGCGATATTTAAGGACCTTGTTCGAACTGCAGTATGGGTGATCACAAGTATTTTTCTAGTTTTGTTGATGATAACCTCCTGAGTATACTTGATAAAGGAACGATCTGATATTAATAATATTGTCAAGTCCTTATTTATGTTTATAAAAATATCCTTTTCTACGAGCACCGTAGCACTAAGGTTTTCAGATCTGATAATGCTACTGAATTTATTCAACATGACTTGGCTACTTTCTATACCACTCAAGGTATCATGCAAACTTCATGTCGGTGGAAAGGAGAATCTGACATCTTTTGAACATCGTCAGCACCCTCCTTACTCAGATGAATGTACCCAATGTTTTTTGAGGAGACCTCATCCTTACTACCACCTACCCGATTAATTAAGTACCTTCCTCTATTCTTAGTGGAGTAATTCTGCTCTCCTTGCTTTATAGTGGTGAGGAACCTTTCCACTACATTTTTTTACAATTTTGGGTTATATTGCCTTTATCCATAATTTTCATATGGGAGATAGGTTATATGCACGAGCAATCAAGTGTGTTTTTGGAGTATTTTAGGACCTGGAAGGGGTATAAGTTTTATAACATGATTCGGCATCCGTGTTATGTTCCGATTGTTGTCACATTATTTTCTTTTTGAAAGAACCGGAGGGTGGGATCCCCCCGTGAAAGGTCGCAAACTATCTTCATGACCAATGTCGCAAATCACCTGAATGGAGTTCCAAAAGCCAACTGTTCCTCCAGGATCAATTCCAGAAATCCTCACCCTCCTCTGGAGAGCACAAGCAAAGAATAAGTGGCTCAAATCTTCCACCTCGGTACCACACCTATCACAGAAGACGTCCCCAACCTGTAGCATCTTGCCCCGACGTTCTTTTGAAAGCAGATTTCCCTGCCTTACCAACCATAAGACCTTGACTCTTCTCAGGATTCTACTTCTCCAAATGATTTTGCTATCAATTCGAGTTCATCCTACACATTCTCATGAACCTCTGTAAAGAATCTATATGCTTTCTTCACCATGAACCTCCCATCACACCATTCAAATTGGTCCCTCTCATTAGTCATTACTGGGGTCATCTGATTCCGTCAACTCAGCATGCATCCTCCAAAATTCGTCCAATCTTTGGTCAGAGAGCTCCGAAACAAAGGAAGGCATCCATGCCCCCTTCTGCCAAGTATCGTGCATCGTTCCACTACGGACGGCCACCAGCGCCAAGAGCCAAGGATAACGCTCACTTAAGGTACCATTGCTTTTCCAATTGTCTAGCCAAAACCTAAACACATGGTCATCGCCAAGAAATGGGCGCAGCCTTGTTCCCATCTCCGGAAAAATCTTGTGAATTCCTTGCCATAAAGATGAAGAAAAGCGGATGTGGTTAGTCACCAACAAGCCATCAATGCCATATATCCTCCTCATAAGTCTGCATACCAAATCTTCAGACATTCCCCATAGCATCACCACCCATTTCGCCACCATGGCCTTGTTCATCCCTTAAACGTTCAAGACCCATAGTCCTCCTCTTTTCTTAGAATCAATGATCATGTCCCACGAAATCAAATGAAAGCCTCTTTTTTTCTTGTTTTCCATCCAACCAGAAAAACATCCTCATCAACATCTCCATTCTATTACGGATATCAACCAGAAACATCTTCGTGGAATAGAAAAAAGTGGGGATAGCCAACAAAGCATGTTTTAAAAGCACCAGCTTACCATCTCTTGACAAAACCGCCGTCGTCCAACCCACCATCTTGCCCTCCAATCTGTCCAGAACTGTTTTCCAGTTGGTCGCTTTCATCCTATCTGCAACAAGAGGAAGGCCTAAATAAGTGATCGGTAAGCTTTCAACAGGGCATCGCATGACACCCGCGATAAGCTGACCCACCTGTTGCGTAAAACTAAAAGGCACAACAACCAACTTTTCCCTATTAATCTACATCCTAACTATATTGAGATCGGTTACCGTTAAGTTGGTTACAGTTGAGTTGGTTACTGTTAACATATATCTTAGTTTCCTTTGTATCTTTCTGTTATTTTTCTTTTCAGTCGTATGCTTTATGTAATTTACCCGTAGGCTACTCTCCTATATAAGAGAGCCTAGGGCTGATGGAATCAACATCTCGTTCATTTTTCCCAACATGGTATCAGAGCGACGGTCCTAGACCGGAGTTCTCAAAACCCTAACCCTATCCCTACCCCACCCGTGTGCCTCTCTCTCTCTCACCGCCGCCGCCGGGGCATACCTGCGCCTCCGTCGCGCGTGAGCGCCTCCGCACCAGCGCCTCGCGATCGCGGGCTAGGCCTCGCGCGCTCGCCCTTCGCGTGCTAGGCCTCACGCGCTCGCCCATCGCGCGACTGCGCACCAACACCTGCGTGCCTCCGCACCAGCACCTGCGCGCAACTGCGCACCAGCAACTGTGCGCCTTCGCACCAGCACCAGCGCGCGACTGTGCGCTAGCCCTCGCGCTGCGCAACTGAGCTCTCGCCCTTTGCGCACCCTCGCGCACCTGCGTGATCCAACGCGTCTGTGCTCTTGAGTGCCAGCGTGATCCAGCGGGCACCTTAGAGCCCTAGCGCACATCGTCTACTACATGGGTTTAGTTGCTTGAAGTCTACACACGCAACTAAACCCGTCTATGTCTGTGTAGACAAATCTTATCTTCAGTCAATCGCTCCAATCTTCGGTTTTCAGTATGTCAGAAAGCAAGACGGATAATCCATCTATGGGCGCCTTTCGTGGTCCCGCGCCTATTGTTAAGATGGATGGTACGAATTATGAACTGTGGGCGAAGCAGTTCATGAGTATGATGAAGTCAACGGGTAAGAAGCACATTCTTACTGAAGCAGAGCCTGCTGAGAAGACTGGAGCCAATGCCTCTTGGGAGGCCGATGACGCATACGCCAAAGTTTGGTTATCTGGCACGTTGGCGATCGAGATTGCCAATGACATTCTACATCAGTCCACGGCCAAAGACATGTGGGACATTCTGGCGGCCACATACTCCCAGGCGAAGAATGAGACAAAGATTCTGCAACTCCAGCATGATATATTCACTATAAAGCAGAATGGTCGCCCTCTACATTCACTCTATACATCCCTGCGAGGGATGTTCGAGAAGCTATACAGCTTCATGCCCCTGACAGCCACGCCAGAACAACAGAAGACGTATCGGAATGCGACTATGGTGGGCGTTTTCCTTGCTGCACTTGATCCAGAGTATGAGGCGGCACGATCCCAGATCTTGGCCGATTCTACTATTCCTCCCATGGAGGAAGCCTTTCATAGGCTGAGTCGTATCACCGTCCCTTCCACGGCCACGAATCAGAATGCTTCAGCCATGGCCGCCAACAAGGGTCGTGGATTTCATCATCAGACCCGTGGACGTGGACCTCGTGGCAGAGGAGGTCGCACTCGGCCAACATGTACCTACTGTCATCGCGTTGGACACAATGAAGACACATGCTACTCTAAGCATGGATTTCCTGCATCTGCACGAGTCGCTGAGCAGATAGAGCCTCCATCTGCTGCCACTTTGGATCAGTGGTTCGATGATCTAGTTGCCCGTCTAAGGGGCATTATTCCCCCATCTGGCCCAGCACCCACTACAGAGAGTCAATCTGATGTTGCCGCATCTGCCTCTGCGTCTACAAGTGCATCAGGTAGCATACTTGCATTTACCAGTAGTAGATCAGGTACATTACCTTGGATTATGGACTCGGGCGCTACACATCATCTATGTGGCGATCAGAGTTTACTTACAGGATATTCCCAGATTCCTCCAGGCCGAACAGTGGTCATTGCCAATGGTACCCATTCCCCAATTACTGGTCAAGGGGAGATTAGACTGACACCTTCTATGCAGCTCAAGAATGTGTTACATGCACCTGATTTTTCAATGAATTTATTATCAATCAGTCAGATTACGAAGGATTTACAATGTCGGGCAATTTTTGATCCATCTTCTCTTATTTTTCAGGACATCCTTACGGGCAACGTGATTGGTCATGGCTATGAGCAAGGAGGCCTCTATCGCCTAACTCAGACTCCGTTTGCTGGAACCTCATCCCTACCTACTGGACAAGTATCTCCTCTGCTGTGGCATCTGCGCTTTGGACATCTACCGCTTCAGAAGTTGCGTCGTGTGTTATCCCAGGGTCTGCCTCACACATCCATCCAATGTGAGGCTTGTCAGTTGGGAAAGCATCACCGGTCTACCTTTCCCAGTCGTCCGGGTCGAAGTAGTACCTCCAAGTTTGAGTTACTTCATATTGTTATCTGGGATCCGAGTCGTGTACCAGATCATCAGGGACACAGATTTTATATAGTTATTGTGGATGATTTCTCTCGTGTGTCATGGGTATTTTTGTTGAAAAATAAATCTGAAGCAGGGAATATTATTATCCATTTTCTTAATGAAATTCATAATGTTTTCTCCACATCTGTGAAATTTGTGAGAAGTGATAATGCCCTAGAACTGTGTACGCATGTCCTAGCCAAATACTACTCCTCAAAAGGGATTATCCATCAAACATTCAGCAGAATTTGGGGGCGATTAATCGGGTCTGACCGACTATTGGCCGATTTGGCCTAGTCGAGTCGGGTACCCCCCCCCCCCCGACTCGACTAGTCAGACCGACTAGTCGGCCTAGTCGGCCGACTTTTACAACACTGAGGTTGACTGTCACTTCATACGTGACATGATTCAAAAGGGATTCATTGCTACATCTCATGTTATTTCAGAAAATCAAACTGCAGATATATTCACCAAGGCATTACTACGAGGCCCATTCCAGAAGTGTGCGTCCAAGCTGAGCATGATTGATATCTATGCTCCATCTTGAGGGGGAGTGTTAACATATATCTTAGTTTCCTTTGTATCTTTCTGTTATTTTTCTTTTCAGTCGTATGCTTTATGTAATTTACCCGTAGGCTATTCTCCTATATAAGAGAGCCTAGGGCTGATGGAATAAACATCTCGTTCATTTTTCCCAACAGTTACAGTAGAGCTTGATTACAATTGAGTTGAATACAGTGGAGCTTGATTACATATGAGTTGGATACAGTTGAGCTCAGTTACAATTGAGCTTGGTTTCAATTAAGCTAGTTAATGTTCCGCCATTAGGTTCAGGCAAAGAGAAAAGATCATATTATGAAATCATCCTTATCATACTAAGAGATACTACCACGGATGTCAGAGAAGCTAGTGGACATGTTGGAAACTTAGTTATGATGCATTTTATCCCACCGCATGCCTATGAAGGCACCCCAACCCTAAGGCTTCCTTATTGTCTTAGAGTCATAGTATGAGGTCACACACAGATTAAGACCACATACTATACATTGAGCTTGAGAAGTTTAACAAGAAAGGAATCAGAACACGAGACTCATCATCTACACTTACTATGATCCATCCACATGACTAATAAACATTGGAAAGAGATCTGGATCACCTCGATCATATTAATCGTTAAATAATCAAGATATCCGGATCACCTCAATCATTATAACCATTTAATAAAGACAACGATCAGAATAGAGACTCATCATCCATATTACTAAGATCCATCAAACATGAATTATAATTAATAAAAAGGAGATAGCTTAAATATGGTGTCGCCAAATATGACCATGATCTGTGAAGCACATCTAAATTCTTCTATCCCCCCCTTTAAGAAGATCATTGTGTCATTAGCATACTGCAGAAGAGGAATCAAGATGTCACCATTGCTATATCAGAACCGCCACTCATCATTCGACGCCAGCTTCATCATAATAGCCAGGGCATCCACCACGATGACAAACAAAAGAGGAGCTAGTGGGCAACCTTGTTTGACCCCTTGCTGTGGTTGAAAAAAACCATCCTCGGGTCTACCATTAACCAACACTGAGTATGATGTCGTCGTGATGCAACGTTTCATCCACGCAATCCACACGCTTAGGAAACCCCCTCTTCTCCAAAGATGTCCAAAGAAAACGCAAATCCACACAATCATAAGCCTTGGAGAAGTCGACCTTCCATAGCATGCCCCTGCTTTTAGATCTTTTCCAGTCCAAAACCATCTCACATGCCAGTACCAAACCATCTGCTATGAGTCTTCCAGGGACAAAAGCCGTCTACTCTGGTATAATAATATAATGCATCACCTTCTTCAATCGGTTCACCAAGACCTTCGTAATGATGAGATAGAATGCACTAAATAAGGCTATTGGTCTAAAATCCTCCACCCTAGACGGTATCTCACGCTTGGGCAATAGAGAAATCAATGTTTTATTCAATCTTTCAAATTCACCCAAGACCATATCATCCACACAGACTGCAAGTATAACAGTACCAGTTGTTCGTCTTCTGACAAACAGAGAATAGTTAGATGTAGTTCTCTGGAAGCCAAGAGTGCTTATTTCTGCAGTAAGTCTGTCGAACCACGCTCTTGGGCTCTGCTTCAAATCATATATGGCCTTAAGAAGTCGACATACACACTCCCCCTCAACTTCATAACCCAAGGCTACATCCTGTAGACCTCTTCATCAAGGTCGCCATATAGGAAGGCATTTTTCACATATAATCGAAAGATAGGCCAGGCCTTATTAGCTGCTACTAAGAAAATAGTCCTTATGGATTCCATTCGTGCAACCGGTGAGAATGTCTCAAAGTAATTCACTCCATATGTTTATGTAAAGCATGGCCTCAAATTTCAGCAAAATTCGGTCGAATTTCCGTCGAATATCGATATCCAGTTGAAATCGAAATTCGACCGAAATGCCCGAAATTACCGAAATATGGGGGTCCTAAAACAAAAAATGACCGAAATGACCGAAATTTCGGTCGAAATTCAACCGAAATTCCACCGAAATTCTGTTTCGGTCGGTACCGAAATGGTGACCGGAACCGACATTTAGGGCCTTGATGTAAAGCCTTTGGTGACAAGACGAGCTTTCAATCTGACAATGGACCTGTCAGGTGACTGCTTGGTCCTGAATACCCATCTGCATGCCACAGGACTAATCCCCTTGGGACACTGCACTAGATCCCATGTCCCCCTAGAAATAAGAGCATCAATCTCTTCATCCAAGGCATGTCGCCATCTTGAATCCTGCAAAGCACTATGTTGGTCTCTCGAAATGGAAATAGTCATGAGAGCATCTGCATATCGTCTGTCAGTGGGAGATAAAGTAGCAGTAGAAGTGAAATGAGACATGGGATGAGAGGTACATTTCCTCTTAGATCTTCGCAGAGCAATGGGAAGCTCTTGAGGATCATCCGGGACAGCCTTGGAGGGGACATTTGTAGAAGGTGTGTCATCCTGCAATAAGAAACATGTAAAGGAACATCTGGTGGAAGATACTTGTCTGCGCTTATAGACAAAAGGTGGATGTGGTAGATCCAGAGGGATATATGTAACAGAATGGTGAAAGAAACTGGTCTGCTCAAAAAAGGTTACATCTGCAGAGATATAATAGCGATGTCCAGTTGGATCGTAACACATGTAACCTTTTTTAGTACGAGAGTAACCAAGGAATACACATTTGATTGCACAAAGAGAATGTTTGTCCATGGTGTGAAAATTATGAACAAAGGACACACAACCAAAAATTCGCAAGGGGAGAGGAAAGGGTGACTCGTTTGGGTAAAGTAGAGAGAAGGGAGCGGAATCCTTTATGGTTGGAGATGGAATTATGTTGATAAGATGGACGACGGTTAGAACAGCATTACCCCAGAGGTTTTGGGAACTTTTTTATCTAAGCAAAGAGTAAGCGGGCAATGTTTAGGAGATGTCGAAGTTTTCTTTCTGCTATCCCATTTTTTAGGGACGTATATGGGCATGATGTTTGATGTATGGTACCTTGATAGTCAAATAAATCGGTTAGGTCATGTTGGGTAAATTCCAATTCCAAGGCATTATCAGAACGGAAGATTTTTATACTGTTGGAGAAACTATTCTTGACATAATGAAAGAAGTTTTTGACAATATTATTAATCTCCGAACGTTCTTTTTTTTTTTTTGAAGCCCAGAAAGGGGGACACACTCGTTGGTGCTCACCCCAATATATTAAGAGAAAAAGGGAAGGGGTACAAAGAAGAAAATAAAAATAGCCACCCAGCGTAGGAGGCAAGTAGTCTCCATAACTGGGCAGACAGCAACAAAACAACACAGGAAAGCAATCACATTAAACAAGACACCAGTCAGCCACCAAAGCCCTCGCACGACAGATCACGTTCTCCAGATGAAACCGCTGCCCAGAGAATAGGGCCTCATTGCGAGCAAGCCATATCGACCACAAACAAGCCACCGGTGCAAGACGGTGCCTTTTCTCCAACCGCCTATTCAAGAAGATGGAGTCGCAGAAGGACTCCACATCACGAGCAAGCATCCAATCCACGAAGGGGTCATGCCACAGCTCCCGGACCAAGGGGCAAAGGAAAAACAGATGGTCCAGAGTTTCCACATTAGAATCGCACAGGCCGCAAATATTGGAGACCGAATGGATCAGCCTGGAACAGCGATCGCGCGTCAGAAGCCTCCTTCTGCGGACAAGCCAAAGGAAAAAGACAACACGTAATGGCAAGCCCAAGCTCCAGAAGTAGTCGCAGTCCCGCACCATAGAGTCCGAACTAAGAGGCGAAGAACCAAGCAAGGATGTGTAAGCCTTCCGAGTGGAGAAGACACCGTCCCTCCAAAGCCAGTGATCCAAACCGCCAGAGGGAGACTCCGCGTGAGCAAGAACATTCATCAAAGCAAGAAAATCACTGAATCTTTGATCCGAGAAGGTTCCCAGAAATCGAGGAGACCAAGAAGCGTCAAGCCAGTAGGAAGCGACCGAGGCGTCCTTATTATCCGCCAGAGCGAAAAGACGAGGGAACCGAAGAGATAGTGGCTCCCCCCCTAACCAGCAATCATTCCAGAAAGAGAAATCACGGCCATCACCCAAAATAGGTTTAAAGGACGCTCTGTACTTCACAAAAACCTCCTGAAGACCACGCCAAAATGGAGTGCTCCCACCCACCACTCCCGAACCTCCCTCGCCAGCCCACGCCCGCCCGTGAATCTCCCTCAAGATGCCAATGAAAAAACTACCATCTCTTCCCCAGACCCTGCTAGTCCACTTAAGGAAGAACGCATCGTTGATCAGTCTGAGACGTCTAATCCCCAAACCACCTGCCAACTTCTCCCTCACCACCTCCTCCCAAGCCACCAGGTGAATCCCCCGCCCAGCTCCTCCCAATCTACCCAATTTTCCCCATAAGAATCTCTTGAAGCAAGACTCAAGCCTATTGCAAATCCCAGCAGGTATCCGACGCGTTGACAAAAAATGAATTGGGATGGCAGCAAGGACCGAGCGAAGAAGAACCAATCTACCTCCTTTCGAAAGAAGCGTCGCACGCCAACTAGCCAATCTCGCCTCCACCTTCTCCACCACCGCACTCCAGTCCTTCAGTCTCGGCCTCCCGACCACCAAGGGAAGGCCCAGGTACTCCAGCGGCAGGCTGCCCAAAGCAGATCCCAGAATGAGCGCGAAATCCGAAGCCGTCGACTCCGATACACCAAAAGTAATAACCTTAGATTTGTTGCCGTTTATGCGTAAGCCCGAAAGTTCGTTGAACAGGTCTAAGGTTGTCGACATGACCGCAACTTCCAAATCGACATGGCTGCTGAACGTTCTTTTATAATATAGACTTGAGATGTCATACTGTAATCGTCAACAAAAAAACAGCAAAATACCTAATTCCACTTAGAATACGGACCGGACAAGGTTCCCAAATATCACAGTAGACTAAAGCAAAAGGGACAGTACGACGAGGCTCAGTACGAGCGGGGATCGACGCTCTATGATGTTTCCCGAACTGACACACCTCGCATTCAAAGTGCTTGAGGATAGAGAGTTCGAGAAACATTAACAAAAGAGCTTTGGCAGACGGATGGCCGAGGCGAAGATGCTACAGAAGAGGATTGGCAGAGATGGACGACGCACCAGCAAAATCAGAGTCAGAAGGGTTGTCAAGATAATAAAGACCATTCTTCTCATTTCTCCCACCAAAAATCTGCCTCGTCCGGATGTCCTGAAAATAACAGCAAAACTCATCAAATATAACTCAACAGTTAAGCTCAATGCACGGCTTGTGAATAGATAATAGATTTGGTGGAAAAGCAGGGGCGCAGTGAACACTAGTAAGGTGGAGTTTAAAGGAGAACTCCATAGTGCCCACAGCAGTAATAGGTGAATGGGCTCCATTAGCAACACGAACAGTCTTCACAATGGAAGATGGTCGTGAAGAGGTCAAAAGACTACCTTCTCCCGTTAGATGAGTCGAGACACCCGAGTCAATGATCCATGCAGGAGTAGACATAGAGGCAGAGCTGGCAACTGTACCTGATGTAGTAGTTAGACTAGAAGTAGAAGCAGATGCAGTAGTATCACTAACAGAGTTTTGTAGCTATTGTCGAGGACGAGCATACTCCAATGTAGTAAAAGAAGCCTGACTGTCACTGGAAGGCTGATCATGAGAGGTATCTGTGGTATCATAGGAGCTATCATATGAGGTTGTCTCATAAGTATTGTTGGCATTAGGAGGCATAGCAAACTTTGCCCAGCAGTGTTCTAACGAATGACTCCGACAACCACATTGCATGCATGCTGGAAAGCGTGGAGTAGTAAGGCCACGTCCGCGTCCGAAGTCACGTCCACGTCCAGACTCACAGCGACGACCCTGGCCAGAATCATGTTCGCGTCCTCCTTGATAATTGGAACGCCCTCTAGCAAAATGGGTTGTAGTCTCAGTAGATGGAGGAGGAGATGGAGACTCAAGCTCATGTCGTTAACCAAAGATGGTCTCAAGAATGGGTAGAGCCGCAGTAGTCAGAAATTGATCCTTCATCGGCTTGTATCGTGGATGTAAACATGATAAGAACTGATATACTTGCCACTCTGTGCATTCTCCTATTTGTTTGTCATAGTAGGCAGGTTGGAAAATAAGAAGCTCCTCAAATAGGCCTGTGAGGAGTCGATAGTACTCGATCAAGGTTGTATGTCCTTGATTTGTAGACCAAATCCGTGTATAGATATCTGATAGCCTGGACTTGGTTGTCTTTTGGGAGTAAATATTTTCGAGACTCTCCCACATAGCTTTTGTCGTCTCCTTGTAGAAAAGATTCGAAGCTATATTCGGATCAACATTGTTAGTCATCCATGTGAAAACTTGGCAGTTATCCACATGCCAAGTATCATAGTCCTTGTCTGTCTCCGTGGGCGTATCTTTAATGAACATAGTTCTTTCGCTGACCACCAATGAAAACTTTGAAAGATCGAGACCATAGAACATAGTTTTCGGAGCCCTTTAGTTTGATAGACATGGTATGTACCATTATAGAGGAAGTCGGGTACAAAGGCTTGGGCTCAGTAGACGTCGTGAAGGTCACACAAGTCAAAAATAAAATTGACCTAGAGAGTTCCGATAGTTGCGATCAAGCAGGCATAACGGAGATTTAGTAGTTCATCAATGAGGAGACCTAATGTAAGAGAGAAGGGACATGAGAGATCAACAGCATAATAGCAGAGGATGTCGGCGGCACGTGTAGGGCTGATTGGAGGCACCGACGGAGGCCCGGAAGGGGCACAGGACGGCGCTAGTTGCACAGGCAGGAGGGGCTGGCGACGTTGTGGGCGTTGGTGGCGTGGGCGATAGGGGTTGGGGGCTGGAGGCACGGGCGAGAGGCGTTACGGGCCCTGGAAGCGCGGGCGAGAAGCGTTGGGGGTGGTGGAGGCACGGGCGATAGGCAGCACTGGGGGCGTTGGTGACTCGGGCGACAGGGGTTGGAGAGGCAGTGGGGCTAGGGCAGGAGGGCGATGGGGCTGGAGAGGCAATGGGGTAGGGCAGGGGCAGGAGGGCGATGGGGCCGAGCAGCGGCTGGATAGGCGATGGGCGATGGGACGATGGGAGGAAGGCGTGGGGAGGATGGGGCGATGGGGATGGGCGATAGGGCGATGTGGCGATGGGGCAAGGGCGATGTGGCAGGGTAGGGGTGATGGTGAAGGGGCAGGGCAGGGCAAGGGCGATGGGGCATTGATGCAGGAGCAGGGTAGGGGTAATGGGACGAGTGCGAGGGGCTGGAGGGCGATAGGGCAACGGTGAGCGTGGAGGGGAGAGCCTGGCGGAACCATTAGGCGAAAGTGGAGCCTGGAGACATCAGGCGACGCCGCTGGTTGGTTGTTTGAGAAGGGAGGGAGTTAGGTCGAAGTCGCGGTTCTGGACCATGGCTCTGATACCATGTGAAGAAAAAAAAGAATGAAATAGCTTGATTTATTCCATAGGCCTAAGGGTCCCTTATAGAGGACTAAACCCTAGAAACCCTAGAAAGTCCAAAGGATGAGAAAGTACATAAGTTCCCCTGGTGGGGTCACACTGAATAATTAAGAGCTATAGAATATATATTACTAACACCCTAACAAGCCATTTCTCAATAATTCTACCCCCTTCCCTCCATTTTTCAATGTTTGAACATGACAACCCTCCATTCCCTTGTGAGTGTAGATCTACCCAGCACCCTACCCCTAACCAGTCATGCACACACCTTCAGCTCCTAAGGTAACTAATCTGAGTTCCCTCCTATCGATGCAACAACATCCCTACTTTCAACAACCATGCATGGGAGAAGAAGACCACCCGTGGTCGGTCCCTAAGAAACGAGCCCAAGCTCAGAACCCTCCACTGCATGGACGGTCGGATCCATATATGAGCATCACTTCACCTATCAGTCCATATCCATGCAGCCGATGAGGTTCAAATATGGATACAACCACCAATAAGGTATATGATCCTACTTTATATTTCTGAAATCAAAGGAGAATGGCATCGATGATAATCTATCATTATATCGAGGTCATGCTTGAAAGAACACTCATTCCACGAAATCGAGATGAATGTATAAAGCTGAAATTCAGGCTGATCTTTAAAGGTCATGGAAGAATAAATAACGATTTATGGAGCTTTACATTTGTAGTGACCATGAAGTTCACTTGCAATATCTTCGATCTTCTAGTTTGGAACTCATGGCAGCATGCAAATAATACAATGCAAGCAAAAATTCGCATATTTACGGAGATATAGAATAGTATGTGTGTAATCATGCTTGGATATCCATCCTTTGAGTCTCCAACAAGTATTCCAATCATTACATATTCGATTCAACCAATGGGAAAATGTGCTTCATTCTGAGAATTGATATGAATTTATAAAACTGCAATTTATTATGAAGGCATAGCCTCTTCAAGAATATGCATAACATCCATTCTTTAAGAGATTGTTTATTCATCTTTACAATTTTTTATTTAAGAAGTTCCTTCGTGAAAATGGGTCTTAAGAGAATTTTATTGGGTACAATAGTTATTGCGATATACAATTGGTCATATAATCAGGGTATATAGATTGTGTTTATACAAGAATCTGAACTACGGATATAAGAGTGGATATAAGAGCATTGTCTGAAATACTTCAATCAACAGATATCTTGCAAATATAAATATACGACACACCATTATAAACAAATCAAGTGGCTTGGAGAAGACATTGACGGATTATAATATTGTTGCACATGAAACTTGAAATTCTATGATAGAAGGGCTCTATGACTTTTGACCCTTTGGGGTGCACGACGGACTGCAGGAGAATATGGAAGTGGAAAGTTCCAACTCGTGTGAAGGCCTTTTTGTGTATTTTTAGGAGGGGTGGGCAGCAGACCAAGGACTGTTTCTCGTGGTTCATCCCAAATGCTGACCCTATTTGCTCGCATTGTTTGGAATGTGTTGATGCAGATCACATTTTCTTCAGTTATAGATCCTCTTTGGAGGCACGGGCTATGTATGGGAGTCAAGCAGTGCGTATTGATCACGTGTCTAGTTTCTAGGAGTCCATCGGGACGGAGTGGAATGGAAAGGAGAAGGAGAGATATGGGTTCGTGGCTTTGATTAGGGCGATCTGGATTGTCAAAAATGGTGTGGTATTTCGCCAAGATCGTTTTCATGATGAAAACATGGTGGAGCGCGCTCAGGCGCTAAATGAGAGTTGGAACTTGTAATTCTTTTGCTTTTGCTTAGCTTTTAATAGCTGTGTACTTATTTTTTGTTATAAATGATGAAGTTTTTAGGCACGCACCTATATGGCGGAGGCCCTTTTTCCTTTGAAAAAAATCTATGATAAAGTTGCATACAATTAGAGTCATATTTCCCATCAAAGGAACCGAGTTACTCTTTCCCATGTACATTCCCTGTTTAGTCTTTCCCCAGTCTCGCTTATAAGTCTTATTAACCTCACTTTTCTCCCCTTTTAATGGAATCTTGATTGGCGTTTTCTAAATATGTCCAAACCACCTTAAACAAGAATCTCCCATCTTCTCATTATTGAAATCTTGGCACAATATGATAGTCCCAAATATGAATCCAATCCATTTTGGTGTGACCACATTACCTCCACGGCATCTGCATTTTGCAAGAGAGATTTCTGGGCATGTTTGTTTTTTATAAGCCGGAGGATGGTTAATGGAGCATGTTTATGATTAATGGTCAAGTAGCAAAGGCATATATCATGGTATGTTTATCTGCTATTTTATATTATTTACTCTCGAGCTTTAGAGTTATATATTGGACCTGTACCCGTGTTTAGGAAAAATATTAGAACAGCTAGGCAGAACTAGCCAGATAAGGACAGAACCTGTTACAGCTCCAATCAAAGAATATCAGGGGTCCTTCCTAACAAAAAAAAGTCTCCAGCAAGATCTTGTTGTGAAGAATTTCCCATATGAACCATCCAGACACTGCATATGTTGCCAACAACTTGCTCAACATAAAAATGCTCCTATAACGATAACCCTCGGGGAGGATTTTTAACTAGATTCCAGATGTCTGTTGAATTATCAAAGAGAAGGAATTCTTTACATCATAAGAGAGATCATGGTGCAAAACAAAGAACCTACACCAACATAGTAGTAGCCTGTAAATAAAACCAAATCATGAAGCATAGTGCGAATTCTTTGGAGATTTGTCTACTTGAGACTAACGCCCACTAATAAACGATACCAAATTCATGATAAGACCTCTAAGACAGTATTTGCATAGACATCCCAAGAGGTTTGTAGCTAAAAATTGACACATTCTCGTACTTTGGTTGAAGGATGTGGTTTAAACCCGAAGCCTACAAAATTTCCAAGTAGCGTTAGCATGGTCTGGACTTCTAGTTGACTGAAAATCATACAAGAACACAAGTAATGCACTTTAATATCTAGTTCTATCCATGTAGATCAGCCAACATTTTATGAGTTTGACAAAAATATAACGATTACAGATAGAGACGCCACGGAATAACCACAACCTCACGTCCTTACCGGCAGGAGAGAATCCAGAGACTCCCCCTTCCCCGCCCGCTCCTTCAACACCCTCGTCTTCTCCCTCAGCTCGGAATCCGAAAGACGCGATATCTCGGGCTCCAGCTTGTTGATCAAACCCACCGTATCCGCG
Organism: Ottelia alismoides; assembly: GCA_037367405.1. NCBI lineage: Eukaryota > Viridiplantae > Streptophyta > Magnoliopsida > Alismatales > Hydrocharitaceae > Ottelia > Ottelia alismoides. The sequence goes on along the minus strand of JAZKJV010008423.1, from coordinate 232,443 downwards.
TACTGCTTCCTCGTGCCCTCCCCCGTGTCCGCCCCCTTGAAGATTCCACCGAGCAAACCCCCCAAAGACGCCGACACGGCCACTGTTCTCTTGCCTCTGCGCGCCAAAGCCCTCCCCCGGCTGGAATCCTCGACAAGGAGCAACCTTTTCCCGAAAAACGATGTACCCACATCGTGTTTCGGGAGGAAGGATGTGTGTGACGGGAGGAGAGTGCGGGGGAGGAGGAAGGAGGAATGGGGACCGGAGGTGACCCTGTGTGGAAGAGAAGTGGAGACCATTGTTTTGAGGTGGGAGTTGGGAGGCAGAGAAAGAGGCGCTCTGTTGGAGAAGCGGGGAAAGCCTTGTGGAGGGAAAAGGATGGAAGAGGGAGATAGATGGAAGGGATAACGGGTAAATTGCACCAGTGGTCTCTGTCTTGAACACTTTGGTGGCATGAACGATGAGAGAGAAACGGTGAGGATAAAGATACGGCCTTATGATCATAAATAAAAGCTCAAAATATTTATAGGGCAAAGTTTGCAACAAACTATTAAATTGGAGATGTAGGGATCTTCTATAATTATTGAAAATCATACATGTACATACAGAAAGCAGATTTCGACATGATGATGCCCTTGCTCACATGCTTCTTGATGCCATTGCTCGGAGCCTTTGTTTGCGACTCACAAAAATACGACATTATCCACTAATAATCATGTATCAATAAGAGCATTTAACAGAAGTAATTAGTCACGAAACAATAAATTACCGAGAAATTGACCACATTGTTCAGAAGTATAACTAATAAGTATACAATCGAAAAGACAATAGTTGTACTTTTTTTATTCTCGAGTTTTCAATCATACTTTGACAGTTTGGTATGAAGAAGAGCAATACAATCACAATATTGAAGCGACCATAAACCTAATTGCATTCTTTTCCCACTTACTACACATGTTTGAGTGGTTGCCCTGAACTTAATTCCACACTAAGGCTACACGAGTATGGTTCCAGAGCATTGCCAGTCACTTCGAGGCTACGCACAATGACTATGTACACAACCATTGTCGCCTGAAAGACCACGTAAATGTGGTGTATGTATGTATCCTCAGGCTCCCTTTGTACTATCTAATAGCTTTTCACATCCCCATTACAATTCAAGTTGACACACCACTTAATCTACCCAAAGCCCGTCGGGATCATGACTCTCGTGGGCTATATCTTCATATCACTTTTGAATATTTAAGTGAGATATTCTACCTTTAATGTAACGTCAAGTAATAAAGACGATGGGAGATTAGCCAAATAACTTGAAGAAATTCGGTTCAAAGCAGTACGGTCCGAGTTAGCTAAATAACTCAAAAGACAATAAGCCCTTAGTTCATTAGTGCCCCAATACATTTAAGTTCATGTCTCAACTTCTCAAGTTGCAATTAAATGACTATATGTAAATAAATATATACAATTAAGCACATAATAGTTGCATAGTTACACGATTTCAACGTTTTAGACGTAAAACGTTCGCAAAGCATCTCCACTTTTCGCTGAGTATTAAGATGACATCAACAATTTACAAAGTTGTGCATATCATAAGTGTTTGTAACATCTCAATATTCAATATCCCGAAGCAACAAGTGACCACGTATTTCTCATTTCTCAAGAAGTTCGCCAGTAACAGTCGTTCACGGCCTTATTTCAAACACCAACGAATACATGTAACTAAAGAGTTGTCATGGACTTTTTACGATTCATGAATACACGCACTAATTCACACAATGATTGGCACGACGTTATGCATTCCATACATACATTCCCATATTATATGTTGAAATCTAGAATGCGGAAGCCAAATAGATAAACATAGCAAGAAATCAAGAAAGAATAAATATGAACGTGGGATTTTACATGGAACTCTACTCCATAAAGAACGAGATGAAACTACAGGAGAACCGCTTCAAAGGACTGATTTTACAATCTAGGGCTCTCACACGATTAGGGGTGTAAACGGACCGAACCTGAGCGAACCTATATTTTTTAGGTTCGGTTCGTTTATTTAATCGAGCCTAAACTTGTGTTCAAGTTCGGTTCGTTTATTTTCGAATCGAATCCGAATCGAACTTCTTTTTAAACAAATCGATCCTAAGCGAATATCGAACTCTAGAATTCAAAGGGAGTGAAAAGAAGAGAAATGGAAATATATATGTGTTTCTAATTAGAATAAACATTCATTTAGTTTTTTTCTTTATCTAACTCATCTTCATCTTTTGAAAAAATAGATTGATATCGATTCATCTTTTTGAAAAAAGTATAGTTATAATATATTTTTACATATGTTCCGATGGGGATAAGGAATAAGAATAATATGGAGATATTCGATAAGTAAGGTTTATACTTGTTCTGTTGATTTGAAGATAAAGAAGGGAAAAGTATTAGACACATAGGTGATGGATGTTGTAAACACGATGTGACTATTTATTTTTGGATAGTTTATACCGAGATAAAACCTACTTATTCCGTAAATATTCAGTTATCTCTAGACAAAATTCACTTATCCTGGGACAAAATTGACTTATTTCAAAGTAAGGTCCACTTCTCCGGATACGGATTTATAAATATGTATATGTGCATGTTTATCGAGCTTTTAACGAATCGAACCTGAGCGAACCTATGATTTTTAGGTTCGGTTCGTTTATTTAATCGAGCCTAAACTTGTGTTCAGGTTCGGTTCGTTTATTTCTGAACCGAATCTGAATCGAACTTTTAGCGAGCCGAACCTGAGCGAATATCGAACTCGAGAATTTTCTTACAGCCCTACACACGATCAACCCTCTCTCTCTATCTATCTGTATATATAGAAAAAAATGGGGCTGCCCCCTTGGAGCAGTCAATATGGCTGCCCATCTTATTTTTCCTTGATTTTTTTATTTTTTTTGGAAAACATCACCATGCATATTCATCTATCCATCCAAAATACCATTCAAATTTCATCATAAATAGAGACTCATATACCCTCCATCTAGAACAGGTAATTTTGACAGTTTAAACATTGTTGTAATCAACTTGTTCTGGATGGAGAGCATAGGAGTCTCCGTTTCTGACTAATTCTGAATGGCATATAGGAGGGATATATTGATGAATATATATGGTGATATTTTGCAAAAAAATGCAAAAATGAGACGGGGGCATCCATGTTGGTTGCGCCATGGGAGCAGCCCCATTGAACCCATATGTGTGTGTGTGTGTTGCGTGCGCGTGTGTGTGGAATTTATCCAATGAGCTCTAAGCCCATTAGAGTTTGAATGAGCCCATCCCCACAGTCGTTGGATTAGCACGATTTCAATCCCTTAATTTTAAGATCACGTCACATTATTTAGTGTGTATTTAAAAATGGTATTTTCAGACTTTATAATTTTAGCGTTCGTTGATGTTTCCGTGTAGTGTTTGATTTGGTCATTTCGAACACATTCTTGTCGATCTCTTGTGACGACGAAGCTTCTGAAATTACAGGATCTCCGTTCTTCGAATGTATTTTTGTTGAAGTTTTTTTAATCGATCGTTCATTGAAAATTTATGTTTTTTTCTTTTTTTCGTTCTTGAGTTATCATTGTTGATTCATATTTTGATCTCATATTCATCGTTATGTATCCGAAGACATTATGAGTGATGCTTCCCTATCCTCAGTGGATCGTATCATGAATGAAGTTCATATCAGCAGGAGTGGCGATGGATGACCTGCAGATGGTTTATGATTCATGATCTGTAGTCAGAATTGATTTTTTTATCTAAGGTATTTTGGTTTCATATAATTTAGTAATTTACGTGTGACTATCAGTAACACTTGACGTATTACATGTAATAAAATAAGTTACCCAAGTAAAGAGGGGGTGGTTTGATAGTAATTCAAAACAAACAATACAATAAGTAAGATTGAGAAAAGCATCAGTAATGTGTATAAATTGTAAAGTAAGAGAAGACAATGAAATCAGTAACTTCGAATAATTATAAAAAAATCCGATACCAATAACTTACGTATTGCTATCGGTAACACTCGACGCGTTGTAAGTAATTAAAAATGTTATATAAGTAAATAAAGGATGCCTCAGTAACACTTAATGTATTAAGTAGCTATAAAATCAGTAACAATCAAAATAAGTTCAGTAATATGGATATTTGTAATCAATATTTGTTATATAGACATTAGTAATTTTTATTTACTGAGAAGATATTTTTATTTACTGAGAAAATATTTTTATTGAGATGATATTTTTACTGAGCCTACAGTTACTGAGACGATATTTTTATTTACTATTGCCTACATAATTATTAATGCTTCCTCTTTAGTTCTTACAACTCGCATGGTTTACTAATTCATTTTTTTCAGGTATGCCAGATGCCCGTATACTTCTGATGGGTTACAACTCGCAACAACATTCGTGGATGAAAAAAATAAAAAATGAAACATTGATGATTGTTGTATACTTCCCGATTAAAGAGGCGAGAAGAATATTTTTGATAATATTATTAAGAACCAATCATTCTGTAACTAATACAAGAGGTAATAACAAATACAGTTATCAAATGAATATATTGATGTGTAACCATAATTTCAGTAACTAATCACAATGACTCGGTAATATGGACATGAATATTCAGTAATCTTCAGTAACAATCATAATTACTTCAGTAATATGGATATTGTAATCAGTAATCATTGTATGGACACTAGTAATTACATAATCAGTAATTGATGTGTGGACACTAATAACCATAACTTCAGTAGCAATTACAATGAGTTTAGTAATATGGACATTTGTAATTAGTAATTGCTATATGAACAATATTAAGTATAACTTCAGTAACTAATCATTCTGTAACTATAATTTCAATAACTAATAACATCGAGTTAGTAATATGGACATGAATATTCAGTAATTGTTCATATAAACATAAGTATTTTATATATTCAATTATCCAGTGCATATTCAGAAGTACTAAATAACTATAAATTCAGTAACAATCATAATGCGTTCAGTAATATGGATATTTGTAATCGGTAATTTTTGTATGAACATTAGTAATTTTTGTAATAAGTAAATTGATTTATATCAGTAATTTACCTTTTATAATCTATACGTGGGATGATCATTCCATAAATAAACTGTATGCCAATAGTAATTTAAACGTGGATTTTTTTATCTTATAAAACCGACCACCTATTTTTGAAGAAATGATTTAACTCGAATTCTTATTATGTTAATAATGCAAAGCACATTGTTGTTGCCAAATCATCTCCTACCAAATAGAACCAACCTATACACGTGGCGAGCCAACGTTTGGTGCTCACCACAACTCAAATTGGCAAGGGGCTATATGGATAAGCCATATATATATATAGGTATGATCCTATGAGAGCCAAAAATTGTAAGAGCATGAGAGCAGTGAATCTGGACCATTAGATTATGTCCATCGCTCTCCTCTAATTAATCAGGAGAGATAAGACATAACCAAGTGGTTCATAAACATTGCTCCCATGTTCTCACAGTTTTTTGCTCTCACAGGATCAACCATCTATACATAAATGGGAAAAAAGAGTATGCTCCGTGTGAGCATTTAACTTACATTCTCCCATCCTTTTTTCCTTATATTTTCTTTATTTTTTTTTGAAAAAGAAACCAAGTGGAATTTAGATCACAATATATCATCATTGAGTCATTCAAAATTATACTTAATTTGAGATCTTTATCCCCTCCATCAAGACTGTCAAATTTTAAGGATCTCGGAATTTCAGAAATTGACCCCCTCCAGATGGAAGTGTCAGGAACGTCCGTTTTACATGAATTTGAAATATATATTCCACTTATTAGTCTAAGTAAATCCACGTAGGTTTCATTTCGAAAAAAAAAAGTGCAATAAATTTTGGGAGCATGCTCTTATATGCTCCAAGAGAGCATACTCATTCGACCATATATATATATATATATGTATGTATATATATATGGGACCTTTTAAATGAGGTGGGGGATTTTCTGAAAATGTAAATGCCATTGTGAATTTAGTAAAAACTCTGTAAAAGTTTTGTAAAAGTATAAACTGCACACTGTAAAAAAATAGATTTTGTAAAATATAGCATCCAAATTTAAATTAACATTTCCATCCAATATAATAATATTTTCATAATTTTATTTCACTATACATGTTGTGTTAATATTTATTGTTATATGTATGAAACAAGATATTGTAAAATATATTGGGAAGATGCCTAAATTGAGGGTGGCTCACCATATGAAGTTACTCCTATATGTGTGTGTGCGTGCGTGTGTGTGTGTGTGTGTGTGTGCATGTGTGTGTGTGCGTGTGTGGGTGATGAATCCACATTTCATCATCTTTATTCTATCATTTTGGCCTCAAAAACCCTAGTAAATGTGTGTAAATACCCTTAATTAGAGCATCTTAGCATTCATGCATGTGCATCCAAATAGTGTATAAAGTACTGAAATTAAAGCTAAAATTTTAGAATAAATGAAAGAAAAGAAAAAGAATAAAATATTGTAAATATTTTACGACCCGAAACCCCGAGACCTAGGCATCTTGATGAATAGGTCGATAAGGAATAAAGTAGGGGGAGATAAGGGTCAAAATACAGTCAAAATACCAATGTTTTGCATTCATTATTTATTTATTTTGGGACTCATTTTTGGTTCCACTTTTTATACATCAAATAAAGAAACTTTGTATATGAAAGTTGTAGATAATTAAATAAAGAAAAATACAAAATTGATTTCATTCAAAAATAATGTACAGATAAAAAGTTATGGTCTGAATAAAAATCTAGAGTCCCAACTTCCCAGACCCGTATCTCACAAATCAAAACTCTAAATGCAGCAAACTCACCTTTAATTGTATATAGTGAAAAATAATTTATTTAATGGTGGTGGTTTCGCATTTGGCGGAGCTACGGTTTGAAAGTTGAGTTTTGGACCCACATTGTATACATGTACAGATTAAAATATTCAATTTATTATTTATTCATTATTTTTGTATTTTATATTTTTATAATTATGTAAATATTATTTATAATAATTATGTACATTAAAATCAGAATAAAAACCTAAATAAAATGCAAAATAAAAATACATGTATATATGATACATAGGTATACTACCTATACTTATACTTGTATAAATTGTACTTATATTTTATTGAATATACAAAATACATCAGAAAATTAAAATAAAAATAAAAATACGTGTATAAGAGTATTTTATAAATTTATAAAAAAATGAACATAATTAAAGAAATTAAAATATACAAAATAAAAATAAAAGAATAAAATTTATAGGTAATATACCTATAAGGGCTATAAAAGGTAAGTTGTAAAAATACACCTCATAAAAATAATTAAAAATTACCATAAAATAATATATAAAATAATAAACATTTTATAATAACCTAAATTTAATAATATCATTTACTATTTTAATTTGAATTAATAAAACATTTTTTGCAGGTTTTTCCTGGTTGGTCCACGTGGACCAACCAGGTAGGTCTGACAGTTGACCTCGGTCAACTGTCTGACCCCTCCTGTTCTTGTCAGAATTTTGGATTTTCCGTCCACTTCGTGGATTTTTCTAGGCGCGACCTTTCACCATCTCGTCTTGAGGTCTACATGACTTTTCTTCCTCTATCATCGAGCTTTCACGACCAAGTCTCGCCTCGAAGATTGGATCAAAACTCGGCTCGTGATCACTCCTTGAACCTCACGCCTCGACCACATTTCAAAACCGAGCCCTCATCTTCCTTCTCCTCTTTGAACCGCTTTTGGGCCAAGGCCGAGACCTCCGAGTAATTGCGTGGGATCCCCGGTGACAGGGGGTTGATCCCAGCACCTCGTTGAGGTGCATATCACGCTCCTCTGGCGCGTTCCAACCATCTCCGGCTGCCGCGCCACCGTGAGGTTCTTCTTCGTGGCTCCGGCCACTGAGGTCTTCTTTTATTATTTTTCTTAGCGTAGGGATAATCCTAGTTTTATTTTCCGTAATTATTTTGTATTTTAGCCACACCCGTAGCCTCCATCTCGGCCATTGAAGCACGCCGAAGCCCTGCTCCGGCGACCTCCCCACGCACCATTCACGTCACCTTCCACCTTCCTTGTCCCTCGGAATCGTCTGTTGTTGTTTGCTCGTGTCCTTGCAGTTTCCAGGGACGGCTAGACTCCATCTGGGGTCGTTGTTTTGAAGGAGAAGGGGGGCCACTTGGAGCAGCCTTTGCCTTTCACGTCCCGGCAGACCATAGGCTTTTCTTGAGCCCTTTTGCGACCGCCGTCCAACCGAGGTTCGCTCCAGGAGTCATCTGGGCCATTCTGGACAGTCGTCGGAGGTCGGAGGAGCTCAGGGCACTCGATTCAAACTCGCTTCACGCGAGTTCTTCGACTGTTCCTCCATCGACCCCAACCGTCGCCCGATGGTCGCCCTTCTCCAGGCGTTCCAGCTGTCGTTGGATCTCCGCGCACTACAACCGTCGATCGATCTTCGGAGATCTAATCTTGGGCGTTGAAGTGTAAGGGGTATCACACGATATGAGGTTGACACGTGTATAAGTGAAGCGCGCCCCGCCGTTTGATCGCGCCCTTGAGTGGGTATTTTGCTCCCAGGCCCTCTCAATTTTTGTATTTAACATTCAAAGCGTAAACTTTCGTCTGAAGTTAAACTCTTTGTGTACTAATTGCATAAACACCGCTGTACTTTTAGTATTTACAAAAGGGTCCCCACCAGGTCACGTGTTGAACGCACGTGGCGTTGGTGATTTTGCAGGGCGACCCCGGAGCATTTTCATATTGATATTTGGTCCAAGAACTTTTGCATGATGTAATATAATTCAGGAAATTTACATTCTAGCCCCCTACTTTGCGCATATTACATATATACCCCTCCCAGGCGCGTGCTAGTCACGCGCCCTGGTGGGTTATTTGCAGGCGTGCCCTCGCGGCTTTTGCTTTTTGTATTAAGTCCATTAATTGCAAGATTCAGTTATATACTTTTTGGGAAATTGTAACTGTGCCCGTGGATGTTTTCATATTTTCATATATACCCCTGTCAGGCCATATATTTTTGTTTGCTTTCTCTATTTATTTCATGCATTTCTAAAAGTCCAAAAATTCCACAAATATCACAGTAGGTCCCTGTTGCATAGTAGTTTAATGCCATATTTTTGCATCTGATTTTTGTTGCAGTTTTATATTTATTAAAAATCAAAAACATGCATTTTAGCTACTGACTACCTTAGAAAATAACAAAAAAATATTAAAACACCTTGAAAAATTCCAAAAAATTTACCTAAGGTCTATTTTATTGTATTCTAGTGTCAGTCCAAAAATCACTAAAAATTTCAAAACCAAAACCTTAAAAATAAGAAAAAACTTAAAAACTTAAAAAAAATCTAAAAAATCATAGAAAACTCCAAAAAATGAAAACTCAAGTCCTGTAAGTTCCTTATTTTATTATCTTTATTCTAAAATTAGTTTGGAAAAATTTTGTGGTTGTTTGATATTTTTCATTCCTTTTCTACTTTCAGCCAGTATCTAAGTCACTGTTTTCTTTTATTTTAGCTTTTAAAAATACCAAAAACATTTAGAAAAATCCCCAAAAACCACAAAAATAGTAGAAAATATAAAAAGAACAAAAACACTTTATCTTCTAATTTTTGAGTATTTTTACTTATTTCTATAAATATTTTATCATCGTTTTTCTTATATTATCTATATATTCTATCTAGAAAAAACAAAAAATATAAAATATAAAAAGAAAATATAAAATCAAAAAAATTAAAAATCAAAATACAAAATTAAAAAATAAATAATTAATTAATTAACTAAAAATTAAAACCCACAAAAACATTTGCATTGCATAGTGTAGACAATACATCACATTCACACACACACACACACACACAATTGTCGATCTATCCTGCCTTGCTCCCTGTGTTCGAACTCTCTACGTACTTGCATCTGTACATCTTTTATGTAGAGTTAAAAATAAATTTGACTCCACATTTTCCCGTCATTGTTTGATATTTGGTTGTGGGTTCATTGTTGATTAAATCTGGATTTTTAGCGGTCACCGCAGCGACCTCTGTGTTCCCGCCTTGTGTGGATCACAAGACCGTAAGATTTTTGGCTAAATCTAATGGCGCCATTGTCGGGGAGCAACAACGCGTACATCTTGTTTTTGCTTTGTGATTGTGATTGGTTGTCTATTCTGCGACTTTTCTTTTCGCTATTTTATTTTATTTTTATTGATATCTCTGTTGAATTGTCTAACCACTCTCCTTGTTTGGATTTCGTGCGAGGTACGCGGATCGAGGGAGGATCCCCTTTTGGAGCACCTGTAAACCCACGTGAGGCGGCTTTGACCTAGCACAGAGGAGAACTTGGAGTGTCTGAAGACAGCTTTTGAGCATTTTATTTTTCTTGTATTTATTTTGTAATTTGTAGTGAGAGAGAGCGACTACTTATTGTAATAATACAGGTACCCCCGGACATTTAGGCTCTCGAGCCTAATTTCCAGGTGTTTGTACACATGAGGGCTCACCGCAGTTTTTACTGCTTTTCATCGCATTTTTTTTATTTTGTTTTCTCGATTTTGATTTTATTTCCTTTGTGTGATTGAGCCCCTAGTTTTAGGAGTTGTTTGCGATAGATTAAGGCCAAACACATAATATATTTGCATGTACCTATAGTATCGTTTGGACTTAGTCAAAATTTTAAATAGTTGATCACCATCTTCGATTCCCCGCGCCGCGAGCTCTCCCTGCCAAGCGCTTCTCCTAAACTTGATTTGTCGAGAGGAGGAGGGGTGAGCCTAGACCGGACTCTAGGATTGAGGATTTGTGGTCAACTTGTGGTTCTTCACGATAATAGCAATTTCTGAAACTTAGGGCAATTTCATCAGCTTTCCATTTGTATATAAATAGATTTCAATTCTGCTGAGCATCTTTACATGTAGAGTGTTGGAGGCAAGGTGAGCATTTCTCTTTAGCATTCATCATCGATTGCCGCTTGCATTGCTTTTCCGACTCTCCCTCTGATTTTGCCAACCTAGGTGCTAAGTAAAATTGAATCCTCGTTAGGCTTGTGCATTTCTCACTAAAAATTCAAAAAAAAGTGATAATCAATAAAATTGGGACTGCTAATATTACTTGGCCCTAAAATCCACCAAAAAGAAAATCTTGTCTTGGGGCGAGTAATCCCCTCATTGTCTTCACTTTTACTTGCTCGCGCACACGCTAAGGATTAGTGCCCAAATCCCATTCCAGCCCCTAAGTGTTTGTGCAATCTTTGACTTCTCACCTAACTCTAAAACAGACAAGATAAAAAGACCGACTTTTCGGTCTCTACCGAGTTGAGTAGGTGAATTGAGGGTTTGTATTCTTTTTATTTTTGTTGTGGTTGTTTTGTGTGTGTCCAAGATCGCCTCTGCGCATTTGCGCCTTTCTTCGCTCTCTTGACTTGACCGTCGTGCTCCCCCGAATCATTTCCTTTTGATTTTGAGATGGACCCCTGGAGCCCTTTTTATCCGGACTTTGCGGATCCCTCGTTCACTCCAGCCGGTCCACCTCCCTTTTACCAGGATCCTCCTCCTACTTTTTCTGATTTTTGTACATACCCGCCTCAGCCAAAGTATCAGACCTCAGACTTCTACTCACCTCCACTTCCACCTGTATATCATCCACCTCCACCTTCACATCCACCCGAGTCTGACATGTTGGAGTCACCTCCTGCGACTTCCATGAGTGTTGTCATGAACCTAATGCTAGAGCACATCAATTTGATGAAGGAGAATCTTGCCACTTTGAGAGAATATCGAAATATTGCTCTTTTCGTCGAGGATACGGCTTTGCTTGTGGAGAATCATGGGAGATTGCAATCACCAAAAATACAAAAAATGAGAAAAATTTAAAAATCCAAAAAGAGTTCGGGAGACCTTTGGTTGAGTCATACTGTGAGGAGAGTGCCCACTTGCCATATCCTTTGACCACACATCCATTCACATCTAGTCCCACCTTTGACCCCGAGGATGTCGCTGTACAGACTGCTCTTGGCATGCCTCGTGTAGATGCTGATTCTGACTTCCTCCCTTGTATGGAGGAAGTCCAAAAATTCAAAAAAATGTTGACCGAACCTGAAGTGGTGGACACTATTCATGAGATCATCTGTGCCCCACTTCAACAGGTCATGACTGATTTATCTGCCCCTCTTCCCAAGAAGAGAAAGCGGAGGAGCAGATCTGAGCGTCACATTCTGACCATGGCCACTGCCCACGCCATCACTCATCGCCCCTTTCCCAGAAAGAAGAACACAGTTACCCCTTTCATCACTTACACCATCTCTGACTATACTTGTGATCAAACTCTCCTGGACGGCGGTGCATCTATTAACATATCACCCTTCTCGCTGGTACAGTCTCTTCATTTAGGGCCTCTCAAGAAAATCAGGATGATCGTTCAGTTTGCTGATGGATCCATCAAGAGGCCGAAGGGTATCCTTGAAAATGCCGTCATTTCTATTCAGGGCACGAGCCACCATGCTGATTTTGTTGTGTTGCCCATGGAGAGCTCCACAGGGGAGCCGTCTCCAATCATCCTGGGACGACCATTCCTCGCCTCTGCGAGGGTCGTTATTGACTATGGATCAGGAGAGATTCGCTTCCGTCCTGTTGACGAGAACGAAGTATCGATCACCGCACCCACAGTTGACCAGAGACCTGCACCTGATGCACCTTCACCGATTCTAGCTGACTCCGAGGCATGTGACCGATCTGATGCTGTTAGAGATGTTTGCTTAGCGACCCCTGATGAGACCCGAAGAATCCCCCGAAAGGGGAGGAAATCGGAAAGCATAGACCTCACAGTTCCTCCTTCTAGTGTGTGGCGATGTGTTGATGAAATCCAAAGCATTTACGTGATTGATCCTATTGAGCGGCGGACAGATACCAAGACTAGACAGGACGGACCTGGTTTGACTATTTCCACTGATAAGTCCGTTCATGGTCCTTCGAAAGTGATGATGATTGAGGTCGGTTATGATGCGAATGTTCAAAATTTTTGGCCTCCTGATGATAAAAATAATTCATGTGAAACTCTTGAGGACAAACAGAGTTCGGATACTTCCATAGATGATTTCATGCCTTTTAATTTTGACTTGGACGATCCCTCGCAGGACGACTCCGATTACACTTCTTCCGAGGATGATGAGTTTGTCCCATTCTACTTTGACATCAGCGAGACCTCCAAGGCCAGACCTGACCACACTTCTTCTACTCGCCCGTCTGCGCCTTCACACCATAGGACTACCAAGGGAGAACCTAGCCATACTACTTCCATTGACCAGTTCGTCCCTTTTCGATTTGATTCCACTGAGGGCCTTCACCCTGTCGACCGGGATCGGCTTCCGTCCACTGTGGACCCCGATGTCGACTTGCACCACACGAGATCTATCCCTCAGCGATCTCGCAAGAAGGACAGCTTTCGACCTTCTTGACCATGTGTATATCCATCTCTGTTGTACATTCTCCTTTGTTTATTTCTGTTCTCTCTTCCGTATTGCTCGTCCACCCATTCTCGTGTATGCCTTGCTTAGGATGTACTTTGTCCTACGTATAGGAGGGGTGGACGAGCCGAGTGTTCATTCGTCGTTCTGTTTCATTACTCCTGTTGTTGACTATACTTAGGGCTTCTTCTACCCTAAGTATAGGGGAGTGATGCGTATATACGTTTCTATCTCGTTCCGTCATCTGATCTATTTTCTTCTTTTCTTCTTTTCTTCTTTTCCTTTTCTATTTTCTGTATCTATCAAAAAGGTGCCGCCCCTTGTTGTCAATTTTCTGTACCTAGGACGTACTTTGTCTTAAGTATAGGGGGGTGTGCACCCCGAGTGGTTCTGTTCATTCCGATCCTCTCCATTGTCTCCTCTTCTTGTCTATACTTAGGGCTATTTTTACCCTAAGTGTAGGGGGGAAACAATCTGAGTACGATCTGTTCATTCCCACCCTTGACCCTCCCTGCGTTGTGTACAGTCTGCTATACTGAGGATTATTTGATCCTAGGTATAGGGGGGACGGTCAACTTCTCTTTTGATTCATTCGTTCATTCCTTCATTCTTTAGATTTTCCTATACTCAGTACGAGTTATGTCATCTCTTTTCTCTCTGAACTATGAGGACATAGCTCAAGCTAAGTATAGGGGGTCATATATACTGCGTATATACTTTAGCCATAACTCGTACTTTCATATTTTCCTAATAAATATGGTTAATAATTCTTTAAAATTCATTAAAAAACTTAATAAAAAGATGTTACCATTCCTCAGATTCTTTTTGTATATATTGATTAATAAATCAGGTGAAAATGTTTTTTGCAAAATGTTTGAAAAATAGTTTGAAAATCTTTGTGAACATTTATTGAAAACTATTTTGAAAACGTTTTGTTACATGTTATCAACCTTTGAAAAAAAATGTGGTTTGTAAAAATTTATTTTCTTTGTGTGAAATAAAATGTCTGAAAAATGATTTGCAAACGGTTTGAAAAATGGTTGCAAAAATATTTTGAAAAACCTATATATACTGTTTTGAAAACCTGTGCAAAATGATTTTCAAATGTGTGTCCATGTTTGTAAAATGTTTGTAAAAATTATTTTGGACTATAGTTTTCAAAAATGTTTGAAAAGCATGTGTCAAATAAGTTTGAGGAATACATACATCTCACCTAAAATTCTTTATATATACCTATAAAATTGATCATTTACCCTGTAAATTCTTAAAATCCACTTCTTGTAAATATAAGAAGCACTCCCGTGTAAATATTTTCACCTAGTTTTCAGCCAAAAACTTTTTGTTTTCAAAAATCCCAAAAATATTTGCAAAATTAAAATCCAAAAGCACTTGAAAAATCTTTTTGAAAAATACAAAAAAATGCATATGCATCATCATCATCATCATCTCTTCAAAATCCATAAAAAGTTCAAAATCTTTGAAAATTGCATCATAAAAATATTTTCTACATCGCAGTGCATAGCATTGGCATTTTTCGGATTGAGTTTGATAGTTGAACAAGTCCAAGTAAAATCCGGAGATTGGAGCTTGATTGGACCTTAAAATCTACCTAATAACAGGAACCTTATAGGAACTGGGTTTGAGGTACTTCAGGTCTAGTTGACTTAATTCTTTGAGGATCACGAGACTTGGTTCAATGGATTCTTGACTGCCTAAGTAGAGTATTTCGGAACACACGCACGACTCTTGTTGATAATGACCTAACTTGGACACCTGCACCTTTCACATGGCTCAACTCAGTTGGAGTGGTGAGGGGATTGGATTTTCCGGTATGAGACGCACACAAGTGGAAACACTTGTCCTCCCCTAGGGAGGGAAGTGCACCCCAACCCGTCCAGTGATGAGGAAGTCTAAAGACAGGAGAGTGTGGGTTGCGATAAAGCTTCAAAATAGGGATAGTCTACTGGCTCAAGAGGAAAAACTCCCTATGTAAATGATGTCGTGAATTATATTAAAAAAAAGAAGTTCAGGCATGTACAAAAATAAAAAGCCTGCAAAGTATGTACAAATGTTGTAAAGCCAATAAGCAAGCTTGAGTTCCAAAGTCAAATATGTGAGCCTGCAGCTGGATGACATGACTACACTGGTCTTGCATCCCAGGATAGGTAGCTACACTGGCTACCGTCCATTCTTCTCTTCACCCCCTCCTCTTGAGCCGGTTGCCACTTGAACTTAGAAGGGAATACTCCGCTCCTCGAGGATGGAGTTATTGGATTGCGAAATCATTGGGTTGTCATACTGGAGAAGTCAGTTTCTGTATCATTCTAGTTGGGGAGAGCCACCATCACTTACACTGTACGAGTCAGATTCATAGTCGTAAGGGTTTGCGTATGAGTTGAGATATTTCTGACCTGGCTATTGAGGAGACTTCGGCAGAGTGTTGGGATTCTCAAGAACTGTTGGATTTCAAATTTGGTTCTCGTTAAGGTTCCGCCCGTACTAAAATTCCAAAGGTCCGACTTAAGCTCCAACCTTTGATTTTGTGAAGACAAGTTTGATAATTAAATTAAATCCAAGTTCTTCTTTTTCTTTTCTTTCTTTTTCTTTTTGCACTTATTGCATAAGTGTTTGCTAGGGACTAGCAAAGGTAAAGTATAGGGGGATGATGAATCCACATTTCATCATCTTTATTCTATCATTTTGGCCTCAAAAACCCTACTAAATGCGTGTAAATACCCTTAATTAGAGCATCTTAGCATTCATGCATGTGCATCCAAAAAGTGTATAAAGTACCGTAATTAAAGCCAAAATTATAGAATAAATAAAAGAAAAGAAAAAGAATAAAATATTGTAAATATTTTATGACCCGAAACCCCGAGACCTAGGCATCTTGATGAATAGGTCGATAAGGAATAAAGTAGGGGGAGATAAGGGTCAAAATACAATCAAAATACCAATGTTTTGCATTCATTATTTATTCATTTTGGAACCTATTTTTGGTTCCACTTTTTATACATCAAATAAAGAAACTTTGTACATGAAAGTTGTAGATAATTAAATAAAAAAACAAAATTGATTTCATTCAAAAATAATGTACAGATAAAAAGTCATGGTCTGAATAAAAATCCAGAATCACAACTTCCCAGATCCGTATCTCACAAATGAAAACTCCAAATGCAGCAAACTCACCTTTAATTGTATATAGTGAAAAATAAGCTATTTAATGGCGGTGGTTTCGCATTTGGCGGAGCTACGGTTTGAAAGTTGAGTTTTGGACCCACATTGTATACCTGTACATATTAAAATATTCAATTTATTATTTATTCATTATTTTCGTATTTTATATTTTTATAATTATGTAAATATTATTTATAATAATTATGTACATTAAAATCAGAATAAAAACCTAAATAAAATACAAAATAAAAATACATGTATATATGATACATAGGTATACTACCTATACTTATACATGTATAAATTGTACTTATATTTTATTAAATATACAAAATACATCAGAAAATTAAAATAAAAATAAAATTACGTGTATAAAAGTATTTTATAAATATATAAAATAATGAACATAATTAAAGAAATTAAAATATACAAAATAAAAATAAAAGAATAAAATATATAGGTAATGAACCTATAAGGGCTATAAAAGGTAAGTTGTAAAAATACACCTCATAAAAATAATTAAAAATTACCATAAAATAATATATAAAATAATAAACATTTTTTATTTAATAATATAAATTTAATAATATTATTTACTATTTTAATTTGAATTAATAAAACATTTTTTTACAGGTTTTTCCTAGTTGGTCCACTTGGACCAACCAGAATTTCGGGTTTTTCACCCACTTCGAGGATTTTTCTAGGCGCGACCTTTCACCATCTCGTCTCAAGGTCTACATGACTTCTCTTCCTCTATCATCGAGCTTTCACGACCAAGTCTCGCCTCGAAGATTGGATCAAAACTCGGCCCGTGATCACTCCTTGAACCTCACGCCTCGACCACATTTCAAAACCAAGCCCTCATCTTCCTTCTCCTCTTTGAACCGCTTTTGGGCCAAGACCGAGACCTCTGAGTAATTGTGTGGGATCCCCGGTGACAGGGGGTTGATCCCATCACCTCGTTGAGGTGCATCTCGCGCTCCTCTGGCGCGTTCCAACCATCTCCGGCGACCGTGCCGCCGTGAGGTTCTTCTTCGTGGCTCCGGCCACTGAGGTCCTCTTTTATTATTTTTCTTAGCGTAGGGATAATCCTAGTTTTATTTTCCGCAATTATTTTGTATTTTAGCGACACCCGTAGCCTCCATCTCGCCCATTGAAGCACGCCAGAGCCCTGCTCCGGCGAACCTCCCCACGCACCATTCACGTCGCCTTCCACCTTCCTTGTCCCTCAGAATCGTCTGTTGTTGTTTGCTCGTGTCCTTGCAGCCTCCAGGGCCGGCTAGACTCCATCTGGGGTCGTTGTTTTGAAGGAGAAGGGGGGCCACTTGGAGCGGCCTTTGCCTTTCATGTCCCGACGGACCTTAGGCTTTTCTTGAGCCCTTTTGCGACCGCCGCCCAACCGAGTTTCGCTCCAGGAGTCATCTGGGCCTTTCTGGACAGTCGTCGGAGGTCGGAGGAGCTCAGGGCACCTGATTCAAACTCGATTCACGCGAGTTCTTCGACTGTTCCTCCATCGACCACAACCGTCGTCCGATCGCCACCCTTCTCCAAGCGTTTCAGCCGCCGTTGGATCTCCACGCACTGCAATCATCGATCGATCTTCGGAGATCTAATCTTGGGCATTGAAGTCGAAGGGGTATCACACGATATGAGGTTGACACGTGTATAAGTGAAGCGTGCCCCACCGTTTGATCGCGCCCTTGAGTGGGTATTTTGCTCTCAGGCCCTCTCAATTTTTGTATTTAACATTCAAAGCGTAAACTTTCGTCTGAAGTTAAACTCTTTGTGTACTAATTGCATAAACACCATCGTATTTTTAGTATTTACATAAGGGTCCCCACCTGGTCACGTGTTGAACGCACATGGCGTTGGTGATTTTGCAGGGCGACCCAGGAGCATTTTCATATTGATATTTGGTCCAAAAACTTTTGCATGCTGTAATATAATTTCGGGAAATTTACATTCTAGCCCCCCTACTTTGCGCATATTACATATATACCCCTCCTAGGCGTGTGCTAGTCACGCGCCCTTGTGGGTTATTTGCAGGCGTGCCCTCGCGGCTTTTGCTTTTTGTATTAAGTCAATTAATTACAAGATTCAGTTATATACTTTTTTGGAAAATTGCAACTGTGCCCCTGGATGTTTTGATATTTGTGTATATATCCCTGCCAGGCCATATATTTTTGCTTGCTTTCTCTATTTATTTCACGCATTTCTAAAAGCCCAAAAATTCCACAAAAATCACAATAGGTCCCTGTTGAATAGTAGTTTAACGCCATATTTTTGCATCTCATTTTTATTGCAGTTTTATATTTATTAAAAATAAAAAACATGCATTTTAGCTACTGTCTGTCTTAGAAAATACCAAAAAATATTAAAACACCTTGAAAAATTCCAAAAAAATTACCTAAGGTCTATTTTATTGTATTCTAGTGTCAGTCCAAAAACCACTAAAAATTTCAAAACCAAAACCTTAAAAATTAGAAAACACTTTAAAACTTCAAAAAATCTAAAAAATCATATAAAATTCCAAAAAATGAAAACTCAAGTCCTGTAGGTTCCTTATTTTATTGTCTTTATTTTAAAATTAGTTTGGAAAAATTTCATGGCTATTTGATATTTTTCATTCCTGTTTTACTTTCAGCCAGTAGCTAAGTCACTATTTTCCTTTATTTTAGCTTTTAAAAATACCAAAAATATTTAGAAAAATCCCTAAAAACCACAAAAACAGTAGAAAAAATATAAAAGAACAAAAACACTTTATCTCCTAATTTTTGAGTATTTTTACTTATTTCTATAAATATTTTATCACCCTTTTTCTTATATTATCTATATATTCTATCTAGAAAAAACAAAAAAATATAAAATATAAAAAGAAAATATAAAATCAGAAAATTGAAAATCAAAATACAAAATTTAAAATTAAATAAAAAATTAATTAATTAAAAATTAAAACCCACAAAAACATTTGCATTGCATAGTGTAGACAATACATCACATTCACAGACACACACAATTGTCGATCTATCCTGCCTTGCTCCCTGTGTTCGAACTCTCTACGTACCTGCATCTATACATCTTTTATGTAGAGTTAAAAATAAATTTGACTCCACATTTGCATGTCATTGTTTGATATTTGGTTGTGGGTTCATTGTTGATTAAATCTGGATTTTTAGCGGTCACCGCAGCGACCTCTGCGTTCCTGCCTTGTGTGGATCACAACACCGTTAGATTTTTAGGTAAATCAGTGGGGGTGGGGGTGGGGATGGGGCTGCCCCTAAACTTGGCTCCCTCTACGCATCTTCCATATTTAAAAAATGTATTCGTGAAAATTCATCACTAGATCCATATATCATGTCATTCAAGTTTCATGAGAAACAGAGACTCCTACGAGCTCCATCGAAACCGTCATTTTTTAATGTTTGCAGAATTATTGAAATCGACCTTGTCTGGACGGAGGCCATAGGAGTCTCTACTTCGTGTGAAATTTGAGTGACATAATCTATGGATATAACGATGAAAATCCACGGAAGTATTTTCCAAAAAAAACTAGAGAAAATGGGGCGGGAGATCCAAGTTAGTTTTCCTCACGTGGCAGTCCTGTTTTACCCTATATATAGGGGATCCTTCCAATGAGGCGGGCCTTTCATTAAATTTTAAAAAGCTGCCAAATTTGTGAATTATTTAATAATTTTGTAAAATATAAACTGCACATTATAAAATTTTGATGATCATACTATTTTGTAAAATATAGCATCCACATTATAACTAATATTTTTATGTCCATTGTAATAATATTTTTATAAATCTTTCTTGATATACATATTATGTTATTTGCTATTAAATTTATGGAGTGGAAACCGTAAAATAAATAGAAAAATTGCCTGAATTGGTGTGGCTTTCCACGCATTCAGGAAGGATCCACCTCATTGGCACACACATAGAGGGGTGATCCTGTGAGAGCCAAAATCAGTGAGAGAATGAGAGCAGTGAGTCTGGACCACTAGATTCTGCTCTTCTCTCTCCTCATGTAATCAATGAGGGATATGACAGAATCTAGTGGTCCAGAATCAGTCTTCTCATGCTTTCACAATTTTTGGCTCTCACAGTATCACCCATATATATGCATGTATGTATGTATGTATAGAGAGAGAAGGGTTGATCATGTGAAAGCCAAAATCCGTAAGAACACAAAAGCAATGATTCTGGACTGCTAGATTCTGACATCTCTCTCCTCATTGATTGCAAGAGGAGAGAGAAAAGCATAATCTAGTGATTCAGATTCAATGCTCTCACAGATTTTGGCTCTCAGAGGATCAACCATATATACATGTACGTGTGTGTATTGATTCATTCCAGTCTAGTTCAATCACTTTTATGTCATCGACTCGGTTTAATTCGATAGTAAGCAACAATGATGCCATCATCCGATTGAACTTATTTGATTACATGTCTCAACACAATAAATCATTCTAATAAGGTTTCAGTTCGATATCCGGTTTTATTTCAAAAACATTGATAAATAGAGTTGTGTTGTTGATGCAGTGTGTGGCGTAAGTGGCGCCATACACAGCCTCATGTGTGGTCTGACCGGGTGGTAGTGCATGTATCCTGATTGAATCTCCCTGAGACACCTTGTCGGGACTTGTGTGTTCACTGTTGTTGTGAGAAGTGCTCCCTCTGCCAGATGCACAGGAGCAGCTCGCCAGTCAAGGATTCGATATGAACATTGGTTAGACTTTTCTATAATAAATCTTGTATCAAGTATTTGGTAAATTCCTACGATCGTGATGGTAGGTTGGCAAACCAACATGGAGATCAAACAAAGAGCTGACAACCACACATTCGAGGTGTTTTCGCTTGGTCCTTGGGTTACTTCTCATGGTATCATAGTTCATTGTCAAGATCCATCTTGCTGCTCTTCTAGCGAGCACAACATAAAATCTTACCTATGGAACGTTTTTATAATAATATATGATGAAATTTCGATAGATCAAACTCATGAAAATGTGAAGCATCTGTAAAGTTTCCTTCGTGGTACATCACAATATTGCATGCTCTTCGCATATCAAAATTTGTATACAATTTTAATGCATATACTCCAGGATATGGAAAGGGCCAATGCTGGCCAAGAGAGTTTCGGGCTGATTTAGTGAGTCCTGCATGTTTCTGAGTCAAAGTTTGCTTTGGAAAATTCTTTTAATACGCTATATGATACGAACAACCACTCAGCTCTCTAGCAAGAGTACCATTTATTTGACACAACAACAACAAAAACACTCAATCTTCTTTCTTGCTCTCTTACTTTATGGCTCTCTTCACTTTATTTCTTATGTGATTTGCTAACTTCCTTTCATTGATACCTCCACACAATGGCTCCCAAATATCTATTTATACTTGTGCTCGAGTGGCCTTGAAGAGTATGAAAAACTCTAGAAGACTGATATTAAATGCACCAAAGAATACTCTAGAAACATAGAGTTTCTTCCACTTAAGAAACCTTTAGAAAAAAAGAAAGTTTCTTCTTCTAGGGAAATCTAGAAACTTAGGATAATTACTTAAGAAATTTCTAGAAATAAAGAAAGTTGCTGACTTGTTTTCTCATTTCAATAGGCTGCCATGCATATGACATACAATTCATGTCTTGCTTTCATGCAAATGATTGCATTACATTTCCATTTCTTAGGGTATGTTCATTTGGAGAATAAGCATTGGAATAAGAGGTCAATTCCCTGCCTGACACGGTTCCCAAGAATACATCTATTCTCATCCATATCCCATTATTTCACCTTATTCCACCCTTATTGCTATCTTTATTCCACTTTACATACTTTTATTTCACCTTATTCTTCTTAGCCGGACAAAGAATAGATCCTTATTCTCCTTATTCCCCATCTTTATTCCTGCTCATTTCTGAACTGAACACCCCATTAGTATCATACTTGTAACACTCCATCACTTTACAATGTAGAAGTGAGAGTAAGATTATGCTTAGGATAACATTGAGGATGTCATTATACACTCCCTCTGCCTGATGATCAAAGTATTGCTTGTAATAAAAATTATAAAGAAAAAGATTAAGTGTAATAGGTTTTATTTCCATTGCACATTGTTTCTATAATATGTGCTCTTAGTTTATAATTAAATGCCTCGTGAGTTGCTCAATTGGGCTATAACGACGTTTTTTTTTTCAAAATCCGTCACCAAAACAACCATTTTTAAATATATAACAACGATATAATTCATTGTGAATATATTTTTTTACTTGAATTTAGCGATGAATATCATATATTTAGCGACAATCCATATAATGACGATCATCCGTTGCTATTTCTCAAAATTTTAATTAATCATTGCTAAATTATGAACTAAAAAATTAGCGACACTTAGCTGAAGTTGTGAAAAATAACAGCGGATAATCAATGTTATATGGACCGTTGCTAATATGTAAATATTTTGTATCCCTAGTATGTCATGTCATGTTGGCATAATATATGGAAATCATGTTAGACATGACATATATATATATTATGCCAATGTACAAAACATATTATGTCAACATAGTATATCTATGTCATTATGGCTATATCTTGATATGCAATTGAAATCGGGAAAGAAAAGACTGTGAAAATAACATGTAAATATTATTCTAGTACGATAACAAATTATATATTAAGTGACACTTATTAATTTACTCATTCCTTGCATAATCACCTTAATAGAAATTGTATAATTTGATTTATTTTATTATGTTTACCTTACTATTTACCTGCGCTCAAGCGTAAGGAAAGCAGCAACGAATGAGAAAGTGTTGCGGATTGTTCTACCGCCGAACGAAATGGTTTGGTTATTTTGAAATTATATTAGTTTAGATTATCTTCTAAGTAAATATGGCTCATGTTTCGCAGCATGTAATAGCAAGTTGCTTATACTTATTTTTTAATGAATAATATATAATTCATTTCATTTTTCATATAGACTATGTCATGATAACGGTTGATTGTTCGCAAACGTGGGATTGTGTTTCGAAGTATGTATTAGATGACTGATGTTGGCTCTATCAATGACTTTTGGAGACTAACTAATCGAACATGAACTTCTGAGAAAAATTTCAAAACATATATCAAGAATACATATATATTGCTTCTTTTTATGCTTTCATTTTGAGTCAAATTTGCAAAGATACCCTTCCAAAAACTTATAGATCTCAACATTCTAAGCAACTTTTGTATTTTGCACTTTTTTGTATTCTTTAAACGCGCCACACGGGGGTGGGCACTATATTGATCCACCCATTTAAACCAACCAAACCGTTGAAAATGGATAAAAATGATTTGAGTTATTTGGGTTTGGGGTCGGATTGGACCCAAACCATAATCATTCAATGGGTATTGGGTCAGTTGGTGGGTCTAATGCCTTTTATCCAACCCATCAAAATAACCCAAACTATTTCTTTGGATGTCACGAGGTTTAATCCCACCCAACTCAATCGATATGTATTCAATATATAATGTCAAGAATTATAAACTCTTTTATATTTATAATGTACAACTCGCTTCTCCAATCCAAGTTATCAACTCCTTAACCAACCTTATCTCACTAAATTTTCTTTCAATTGTTATTATGTGTTCTACTCAATTTTTTATATCATCTTTAATATGATAATTACATACAAAAAAAACAGAGAGTCTGCCCCTTATAACTACACAATTGTGCTCCAAACCCAATCTATTTCATGTGACATAAATTATTCTTGAAAATCCACTGGCCTTAACTGAAGAACTCCATATCAATTTAAACATACCCCAATCTTCTTCATCCATGCCAACCTTGATCCTGTCATTTTTTTCATACATCAATGGCTCCATCATGTCATGACTCCAATTTCGGGTTGTCGAATCCTCCCATTTACCAGATCTAATTACTTAACAGTAGCTTTATCCAATAATAACAACTAACACTCGGAAACAAACTGCAATAAAATGCTACATGGAGAAAGCATCTCACAGTTTCATTCACAAAATAAAGCTTGCATAGCAAACTATCCCCCTATTTTCGTGAACATCAAGTTGAAAGAAAAGGGCACACACAACAAACCTACCGACTACCTTAGATTAAAAGCCACTATTGTTAGTTGGCTGGTTGAATAAGATTTTTATGATGGTTCACCAATACCTGTCGTGTTTTCAGAAGTCATATGACGAAGATTAACAAGTGCTAAGTAACAAATAAGAGAAAAGTAGACAAGTAGTGTAGTTTAGCAAAATCGATTATACCATTTTCATTTCTTTTCATTACATTAAGTCATATTCTTTCTACTCCACATCAGTGATTAATCTAGGGAACTTACCTCACCTCCATTGACTCCGAAGCAGTTGACACTTCAGGATTGGAGATTGCGTTGATCTAGTAAGCTTATACCGTCGCATGTTACCTCAACCAATCCTCCAATACTACCCTGATAATTTCCTTTTTATTTTATTATCGAGGGTTCTACGTCCTCTTCCCGACAAACAAGGAAGCACACCATCCTCGATGACTCGGTAGCTTAAACATAGGGTAACCTTTAATCATGTATACTAGGCTTTAAATGCATGTTATCGTGACCCATCCGCTATCAAACTGCTCATGCCTCCACATGGCATGATTACATCTCCAGTCAGTCAACACTCCTAATGACAGTCGAGTACCGCACGTTGCAAATAATTTATTTCGCGCACTCAACATATTCAGACAACAATGTACTACCTAAGTATCGTATTCTAATACAGATGTTCTTCTGAGAAACCTATAGGTTGCATGCCCGACCTATAGTGTCTACTTCAAATCATCCTTATCATAAAAGAAAGTACGAAAATCGTGTTATCATCTGTGTGCATTGGAACCTATTTTGGTTTGTTTTTCAAGTAAGATGATTAATGACACCTGAAATGATTGAATTCTATTTTTTGCATCAAGAACATGAAGAACACACGAAGAACGAGCGAAGAACATGAAGGACATAATTTCTCAAAATTTCGGCAGAGTTTCTCCTTATATCGGGTGATATTTCAAGGAACATTTTATAGAGTTTTCCCTTACACCGGGTGAAATTTCAAGAAATGTTTCGGCAGAGTCTCCCCTTACATCAAGTAATATCCAAAGAGAATTTCGGCAGAGCTTCCTTTTATATAACTACACTTAAATAACACGAGACTTGAAATAATGATTTAAAAGAAGAAATGATGCATAACTGGCATACCTCACAACATGGGTGTGTGATACGTTTTCACCGATGGCCCAGCTGCACACACCCAAGTAAGGTGTTCCTCGTGTTTCTACATCATATAGCAACACTATTAGCATACAACAAAGAATTGGTTAGTCTCATGTAATGGGTGAGTGAAGCAAGTTCACTAACGATACAATTGCCCGCACCTAAGCATGGCCATACTCATATATCTCCCTTGTATGCTAATACTAACATAGGAAGGGGAAAGAACTTGAAAGAATTTGAAACCCTACCTCAAGATAGACTCACCTCCTACTTGAAGGCATTGGGGAGAGAAGCGCACCGTCCTCTCTCTCCTCTTCTTCTCGACAGTGCTCCGCTGGTGCTTCTTCCCTATCTCCCTCCCCTTATCTCAACCTCTCAGCCTTAGTTTCGAGGGTGGTGGTGGAATGAATGAAACTTGGAGAGAATGAATGAGTGGGGGTATTTATAGGCTCCCAACTCTTCAAACCTTGGTTTAGAATCCACGGTTTTCACACATGGTTTTGTGTAAAATCATGGTTTCCCTCAGTACAATGGTTTCACAACCCATATTTTCTGCCCATGATTTTACCCAAGCTTATCACTAAAACCATTGTTTTATTAATAATTCTTCGTTACCATTAATCATAATTAATTATCGTGATTAATATTCGTATTATGTGATTAACATCTACTAAATCCTGATATAATATTTCTTAACCATGGTCAATAACGTAATGATTATTTGTATTCTTAATCAAGATTTGTTAGTACTAATGATGGTAATTAAGAGTTAATGATGGTTTTAACCGACATCAACCCTGTTTGCTTCCAAAATTCATAACTATTAGAAACGGCCTCTGATTAAGATGAAATAAGTTCCGTTAGATTCATTTCTTCGGGACGGATCTAATACCCATATATGATAGGATCTGAAGAGGTTGAATTTCATGATTTTACACATCACTGCTTGACATTTAATTAACAAGACTTTTTACATGGGTAATTTGATTTTCACCCAACCAATCGGTCCAAATCAGTCACCCATATATCTCAACCCAATCTAATTTGGCTGGGGTGATTAGTGTCATTTTTTTAACCCAAATCAAATAACCAAGACACACCCAAACCAATCGAATGTCCACCCCTAGCTCCACATGTTGCATGCCTAGTGGTAGTCGTCAACCACTCGTTGCGTCTTGTGGCTTGTATTTTGTTCATCCCTTGATGTTAGACCCATGACACGTGAACCTTAAACATCTATATGACCTCAACCAACCCTTGATCGACATGCGGCAACCCTCTGTGGCTTGTATTTTTTCCATCCCTTGATGTTAGACCCATGACACATGAACCTTAAACATCTATATGACCTCAACCAACCCTTGATCGACATACGACAACCCTCTCTCTTGCTCGCATTCCAATGTAATCTACCATCGTCAATTGACGCCTCAAATACATGTTCAAAGTCTCATCAGATCGTTATCTTGTCTCTGATACCCAAAACCCTAGTTCCATCCGATGAGCCCATCCATATGACACAAACGATGGAACCATGGATTTGAGTCCCAGGAAGGCAACGACGATCAACAACAAGGTTTAGGTGCACATGAGGTAGCTTGCAACTTCCTCGTTAGGAGGATTCAGCTTGATACTCGGACCGGAGATCGAACCATGATCAGAGTGTGTTAGCGCTTCATCTGTCTTTTACTCCACTATTCTTTTTCATTTTTGTAGTCCTTGAAGTTCTAACCAAGCTAACACATTGTAGATAATCTAAACTAAGTCAAAAGGAGTTTTGGAAGTGAATAGTATTGTCAGGTAATATACCAACTCCGTGCAAGAGCACGGTTCCATGAAATTGTGGCTTGAATCAAATTCAACTACTTGAAATCTTTTATATCGAGCTCCGATAGGAGGTTACTTGATTGAATTGCCATGCTCTGGCCATGCAAGTTGATATATCCATGCAACCCCCCCCCCCCCCCCCCATTCACATCATTTCAATAACTTTATTCCACCCCTCCCTCTCTACCATTCTCTCTCCAAATAAAATGTATATACTTACAAGGAGTAAATAATTTTTCTCTTAACTTTTATTCTATAAATTTTAAAAATCATGGGAGATATAAAACACATATTGTAACGATGTTGTCATTCGAATTTTAGTATAAAAACATGCACTCCCTATCATGTCCATTTGGAAGGGATAAATTTCAGCAATTTTGAGACCAACGATTTTTGATACGCTTGATAGATGGGATGAGAATATCGAATTGAGTCATCATTTGAATTACAATATTATAATAATGTGTGATTTAAATCCTCTGTGAATTTTAAAAAAACATGAAAATAATTAAGAAAAAATGGTGGGAGTAGCCAAGTTAGCTACTCCTAACATATATATTTTATCCAAATATGTACATGCACATTATTTCATTTAAAAATTACAAAATAATTGAAATATAATTACTCCAAACTCTAATATCATCATATCACAGCAAACATACAATGCAAACGTCACGACAAACACTAAGCTTATCCGCCAGTTACCTAAAAAAATGTATTACACCTCAACCATGCTGCTCGTTTGGTTGCTGGGTTGAAGTGAGTTGGGGTAACATGATTGGAATAGTAGCTATTTAAGATGGTTATGAGGGTTGAAGAGGGTTGGGTGATAGAATTCCATCTCATCAAAGGAGGGGGGTAAATCGGGTTACCCGAGATAACCTGGGGGTAACCCGGTTACCAAACGGGCTCAGGGATGACCACTGGATGGGGACCAATGGCGTTGACCCAATCCAACCTAAGAATGCATGCCAAACTCGAGACCCATATATATTAGACCTGGCTTTAACTAAAATCTTGGTCCATAAAATAAGTGGGACTGGCTTGGGCTAGCCATGGCCCAAACCATTAGCCCAACACATCCGACCCAAATGATGTCCCAATAAAATGGCCCATATATATAGCAAGACATCCTCCCATATACTTATATATCAATTCCTATATATTCGAGCCAATTTGTTCCATGTGCGTAGACCTGGCCAAAGTGCATGTCGGACCGAAATGGGTCGGGTTTCTAAAACCCTTTGCCCAAGGCCTAGACCGGGTCGGTCCACATGCCGTAAGTGTCAGGCCGACTTATGGGCTGAATGTAAAGTATTTTTTCTTATTTTTTTAATTTAATTTATAGAGATAATTAAGTTTTTTTAGCATCATCCAATCTTTCTAAACCTAAGTAACCATAATATGTGTTACTTGGCATGTAAAATATAAAATACGACGTGATATTGATAATGTAAAACAAAACTTGGAATATATTATATTAGATGCATTCTAAATGTAATTTTTAAACACATCTTTTTATATGTGTGGGACGGACCGATTTCTGTGGCACATGTCCACATCCCGTCCAATTGACAGCGAGCCAAAGAGCGGGTTGGGTCGGCCCATTCATGAAATCTTTTGCTGTGAGATCGGGCCATAAGCGGACTGGGCAGATGGGCCCCTGGCCCATGGGTCAGGTCTACATGTGCGTACATAAAAAATGACCGCTTTCTTCTCTTACAACAAATTCAGTGTATGTATTTCTCCCCTCAAGCATCTTCATTGTTGTCACTTTTCTTCATATTCGACGATCATCAGTCCTCTACAATAAAACTCAGCTATAGTAATGCTATTTCCAAAATCTATCACGAAATCAGCTATTGTTATATTATATATATAACAACGAAATTGTTCTTCGCAAGATTACCTTTTTAAATTAGCGACGGATATAATATAAGTCACTGTATCATTAGCGATTGTCCTTGTAGCGACGCTTATTCTTTATTATTTTTTAAAAATTTAGTTAGCGATAATGAGTTTAAATTTTGAGAAAAAAAGCACTCAAAAAGTGTCGTTATATAGATCGTTTCTAATGATATAATGGCAGATATTTTATTTGTCATTAGTTTCAATTATAAAAAATAATACCGTAATGAATAATATTTCGTTATATATTTAACAACGGTTGATTTAGTGATGAATTTTACAAATGCTTAACTACAACACATGTTGCTTGTTTCTTCTACATGTCTCTCGTATAATACATTTTTTTTATCCGTGAGTCGTTAATTTTGCATCTTTACTTTCTATACGCATCATCCTCATGGTGTTGATTCATCACTATCATTCCGTCACTAATGCATGTACCTTCAATTACATTTATCATTCTTCATGCTTCCATCTTTAAAAAAATAAAATGGGTCAGCCGACCCTAGATCCGAGCCCATGATAATTCGACCGTACTGAATCACGGGTCAGTTGCAAAGAAAAAAATAAAGAGATATTTACACCCATATCCTTGAGTAATTTTGTAATTATCCCTAGAGCCCTCGATAATCACGGAGTACATCCAGAACCCATAATAATGCTTAATCGTTACATGAAATAACCCCGTGTCAAGTTCCGTCTCAATTCTCTGTTAACTTTGATGGAAAGAGTTAAATGTTGATAACTTCACCCTTCGAAGACATATCATATCTATAAAATAATGCCATTATGCATTTGAACATCAACTCGGACTCCAAAGAAGCGTCTGGAGATCTATTCGCGTTCAACCTCCAGTTGTGTACATATATCCGGAGTCGCCAGCATCCACCCGCGAGGAGCTTCAACCATTCGATCCGATCATCTGTGATCAGCTCGCCATCAGATCATCGAGCATGATGTTAGAGATCAAGGACCATATCCTGGACTAGAATACACACTACCTGGAGCAGTTGAACATCTGGGAATTATAACAGCAATCACCTGAAGCGTCGTTCGAGCACTCGAGGAGTCACATGCGATATTGCCGAGCACATGTCTCCTCTGAATCTAAGGCGGTTGGCGGAGGTGGTGCGAGCTGGAGGAGGATGAAAGGGATGGGGAGTCGGTCGGCGGGGGTAATGCGAGCTGGAGGAGGAAGAAGGGGAGGGGGAAGCGGTCTCGGGGGTGGCGCGAGCTGGAGGAGGAAGAAAGGGAGAAGCGGTCGACATGGGTGGCGCGAGTTAGAGGAGAAAGAAGGGGAGTGGGAAGCGGTCGGCGGGGGTGGCCCGAGCTGGAGGAGGAAGAAGGGGAGGTGCTGGAGGACGAAAGTAGGGGTGTTTTCTTTCTTTCTTTCTTTTTACTTTTGGTTAACTTCAACGTTCAGATCGTGGATTGGTTAAATCAACTCGTTCCTCTGATTGAATTAATGAATAAAACTAACGGAAGGATATAGATGTATAACGGAGCAATTATTGGAGGTTCTGACTGTAATTCGTGATTATCGAGAGTTCACTAAACTATTCAACTATGGATGTACATATCCTAAAAATAAAAATATAGGTCACAGTCTACATATCATTAAATTGGATGGGCCTTTGACTGAATCAGCCCCTGTAGGAAGAGATCCGGATCGATGCTCATCCCTGATTAATTTTGCATCCTAACGCACCCAGTGAGACTTCGAGGGGGACCTCAGATATTATTGCCGATCCAAATGCACCCCCAGACTTAGAGGCTTCAATTTGGCGGGACCTGAAATATTATTGCGGTGGGACCCTTTGCCAAAGTGCTCACCCACCGTTTGGCCAATCCAGCAGCGTAGATCGATTCAAATCACTCGGCCCTGAATTGGACCCTTCGCCGATAGGACGTGGCTCATTACAACCCATCAATCTAAAGAAAATAAATGTATCTAAGAGGTTATGTGACTATGTCACGCCATTTATTTGCTATTATATCTGTCCACGGACGGACAACCACGACGACTCAAATTTTTTCGATACAAAATGACCAATGGGTATTTTATATTTTGAATGCCAGATTCAGAACCACGTGTCAAAATTAATAGGTCGAACCCAATCCGGAATAAACTTTAATTTAATCGAGAGTCAAAACTATGCAAAAATCGAATTTCAATATATTTTGACGAGAGGAGTGAAAGGAAATAAATTAGTAAAGGAATTTCAAAATTTTACCTTGCAATTTTGATGTTTGTTTTAATAAAAATGCAATGTACAATTTTGTATTTTACACTGTATAGTCGTGTTGTGCAGTTATACACAAACTGTTTATCTATTCTACTAAAGTGTCGCTACACTAAATAAGCGACCTTACTGAATTAAAAAAAAACGTCCTATTCGAAGAGCACATATATAATGTGTGTGTTTGTCTATATGTATATGTGTGTGTATAGAGGGGCGATCCCGTGAGACGTGGCTTTTGTGAGATGGTGAGATGGGTCATTTCAACCGTTCATTTTACCATCATTCACGACATGAAATCATGGGGGATTTAGATATAATAATAAGTGAAATGTGTGTTTCAAATTTAGTGTAAAAAAACCCCTAACATGTCCATCTGGAGGAGGTCGATTTCAACAATTTTGAGACCGTTAAAATTTGACAGTTTTGGTGGAGGGGATAGAAGTCTCGAATTAAGTTGAATTTTGAATGACATCATGGTGGTATATGGTGATCTAAATTCCCTAAGATTTCATGCCATGTTTGATGGTAAAATAAGCGGTTGTGATTATACATCTCACCATCTCACAAAAGCTCATCTCAAGGATCGCCCTTCTATATGTGTATGTGTGTGTATGTGTAGTAGATCTAAATGCATCCCACCTTGACCAAAAGGAATTTCAATGGATCCGACGAATAAAGTAAATTGTACCACCATAAGCAGTGGAAATAGCATAGTATTACCCGATCCATGTGCATAGATAGACTATCATTTCTTTCATCTCACGAGAAATACGATCGAGAGGAGCTAATTCGAATCCTTCTGGAATAATAACACCCCCAACATTCAAATCCCCTTTGTTACCATTAGCGAGAACTTGTTTCAATTGCATATTATAAGGGATTCTAACGACAACTTCAAATACAATATCAGGAAGTACATCTTGCAGAACTTCAATATCCACTGGTTCATTAGCTAAATGGCAATTGGCGCATACAACTCGTCTTATATGTATGGGTAAATGATGCTGCCTCTCGGAGGGAGCTAACTTGCCTCCCCTACCATATTTTCCTTTTTTTTGGAAAATGCTTCTGTAGATTTTGATAACTATATTCATATATTATATCATTCAAGTTAGTGCGAAACATATACTCCTACGGCCACTATCCAAATGGGGTTGATTTCAAAAATTCTACGACAGTTAAACAATGAGTGTTTATATGGAGGCTACGGGAGTCTCTATTTCGCACGAAACTTGAATGACATAATATAGGGATATAAAGATAAATTTCCACGAATTCGTTTTTCAAAAAAAATAAAAAATAGGAAAAATAGGACGGGGGAGCCACGTTAGCTCCCTCTCAGGGGCAACCCCATTTTACCTTATATATATGTGATGAGGCGGATCTTTTTTGAGATTGTAAAGGCTACTATCATTTATTAAAAACTATGTAATAATTTTATAAAAGTATAAATTGCACATGTAAAAAATAATTTTATAAAATATAGCATCCAAATTTAAATCAACATTTACATCCAATATAATACTATTTTCATAATTTTATTTCACTACACATGTTGTGCTAATATTTATTATTAAGTTCATAAAATAAGAAATTGTAAGATACATTGAAAATATGCCTAAATTGGTGGTGGCTCACCATATATATGGTGAGACCCCACCTCATTTGAAGTTTCTCCTATATATAGAAGAGCTTTCAAATGAAGTGGGTCTTTTATGGTATTGTAAAGGCCATTATCAATTTAGCAAATACTCTATAAAAAATTTGTAGAAATTTAAATTGCACATTGTAAAAAAATAATTGTGTAAAATATATCATCCAAAATAAAAAATGGGGTTATCGCCTCAGGGGAGCTAACTTGTTTCCCTTGCCATGTTTTTCGTATTTTTTAATTTTTTTGAAAAATGCATCTGTGGATTTTCTTCAATATATCCATATATTATGTCATTCAAGTTTCATGATTTTGTAGGTATGGATAATGGAATATTGTTGTCGGGATCTTATTGGGAGCAGAGATTTGAGGCCAAGGATTTGGAAGCGTGTTGGATCGATATAGGACTTTCTAGATGCTTGATTTCATTAAACAATGAACATGTAAATTATGATATATCTAAAAACATAAACTGTATATTTGATCGTTACTCTAAATTTGATTATTGTAGTGTTGCAGATATTGCAAGCTTTACAAATACAGAAGAACAAAATTGTTAAACTATGTAAAAACGAACATGTTTTAACATTGAGAAGTTTGTGGATGAGGGGTCTACAGTCAGGGCCGTCCCTGAGGCTTGTCCTCAGGTGCAATGGCCCAGGGCCCATCAACTTTGGGGGCCCATCTCTAAATAAGCTACATATAGTTAGCTCTTATTATTTTTATTTCAAATACTGGGGATGAAAATGGATCGGATTCGGATCAGATGCCTATTTCCATATCCATATTCGTTTCATCTCTATCGAATACGAATACGGATACAGATATAATTTGGATATGCATTAAGGAAACCGAACCTTTAAAAATATGGATACGAATCAGATGTTTATCGAATTCGAATATAGATCGAATAAAGAGCGGATTCGAATACGGATTGAATAAAGAGCTAATACAAATATGAATCAATAAAGAGTGATCCAAATATGGATCCAATAAACATGGAATCCAAATATGTTCCATTTTTCAAAGTTTTTGTTGTAATTATAATCAATTTTATATTTGTGGTAGGAATATTTTATTGTGGGATTGTGAATAACCATAAAATAATCTTTTTAGGTAATTTCTTTTATTTTTCGTAAAATCAAATCTTTATTATTTAATATAGGTTCCGAGATTAATGATAGTTGTGACTGAGAAGTTATTTTATTAACATATATCTATTTAGATCTTGGACTGTTAATAGAAACTATCGGCATGGCTTGATTACCACTGTCAAATAAAAAAAACGGATGACTTGGTTATTTTTTCTATAACTATTATTTTATTGTTTGTTTAAATCATGTATTATTTTTATTGAAACTAATTGTTTAGTACTTCTTACTTGAATATTATTATTATCTAACCTTATTTTTTCCAGCCCATATGATATGGAAAATAGACATTAAGAGATAAAACTCTTAATTTTAAATATTTATGTCATTGTGGTTAATAGATATATGTGCTTCTGTGCTTGAACGTTCTCAAAAATCATACTAAAAAAACACATGTCATACATTTTTTGCTAGCTATTGCCCATAGCTTTTGTTTGTATACATTATTTGAGTTGCATTACATCCATAGATGTCTATTCCGGTTGTAGAATTTTTTTATAATTTAAATTCATGACTTATTGTTTGATACTCGTCGATCATAAACATCCATAGTTCTTTACAAAATCTAAAGAACTTTTTTTGTAAGAAATTTACAAATTTTAAAAATTAAATTTTTTATAGGGCCCTTTTTTTCTCTTTTGCCTAGGGCCTATGAAATGTCAGGGACGGCACTGTCTACAGTCTGATAACTCATTAAGGTTCGAAAACCTGTCTCGATTCCTATAGATGGACTATCTAGAAGAGGGGGATTCATGAAGGGTGAGTTTGTTGCCATCAATACTGAAAGTGGTAGTGGGCACAATGACAAGAGGCTAAATAAGAAAGCAAAATATTGTATGTGTGAAGAATTTGCCAGAGAGATTGACAAATTAAATTACATTTTAAAAGAAATGACAGAATCTACGAGAAGATGTGATAACGAGCTTGGAAAATCTGAATTGTTACAAGAATTTGACAGGTTGACGAGGGAAAATAATGATCTGAATAAAAAGATTCAAAAACTTGAATCAGATCAGAGAGGTACACACAATAAATCCGCATGGCAGTAACAACTGGTTTCTATAGAAGAAAAATTGTGGAAAATGAAGATCAAACTGCAACAGATGGATGAAAGGAGAGACAAATACTGCTGAAGACGAGGATAAGAAGGAGAATGAGAAAGAAGAAAATGATACTGACTTCGGCGAGATACTTGAGAAGTTGATATTAAAAATCCGTGGTGCACAATCTATGGAGAAAGATGACATTGAGATTCATGTATTAAACACTTGTTTCTGTTTCGATATATGTCACGCTATATGGGACTTGATGCTTGTTTTTTCAATCAAAAAGAGAGAGAAACATTCGAAGATGTCTACCCCAAATCTATTAAAAAATGGGAATTGTAGAAAACATATAGGAGCCAGGACTTGATGCATGTTTTGAACATTTTGTTTAAAATATTTATCTTAGTAGAATGCATTTCTTCTTATGGTGACATGTGATTCTATACGCTTTATTTCATTATTGTGAATATCATTCAACTTGCGAAAAAATTTCCCTGGATCTGAGTATTCGATGCGAACTATCGTGAATTAAATGATGTGAATGTTGTGTAAACGGGTAACCCAGATCCCGGGACGTCATAGGTTGGTATAAGAGAAGAGGTATCCCGCAACACACATT
Source organism: Ottelia alismoides (assembly GCA_037367405.1). Lineage (NCBI taxonomy): Eukaryota > Viridiplantae > Streptophyta > Magnoliopsida > Alismatales > Hydrocharitaceae > Ottelia > Ottelia alismoides. Next base: position 196,043 of record JAZKJV010008423.1, on the reverse strand, counting down.
CGCAGTAATTCCGATCACATCGAGTTCTCGGATAGCGACAATCCTCTGACTAGTCGCAAGTCTGAGAGGGAATGGATGACACTCAAATCGAATAATCACACGTGTCACCAGCAATTCACCTTTTGCATCTAATGTCTATATAGTATCTCAAGAAGGGAAAGCACAATCAATGTCCTTGGAAGCACCCACCATTATGACTAATGATGTTGGGTCTTGTGCAGAACCATAACGTCTAAGGCTGGTCAGGAGATAGCGGATCGCTTGGAGCATATCTTGGTTGCATCTACAGACCTTCATCAATGGCATACTATAATGAGGGAGCAACAAACCGCCATAAGGGACCAACAACTGAAGATGAGAGACCATCATGATCAAATCTTAGCCCAGCAGACAGTGATAGGCGACAGGCAGGTGGATATAGAGATGAGATTCGAGGAGTTGTTTGACTTCTCCTACCATCCCTCCCAAGATGGTACGCCACAAGAGCAACCACCTCAGTCCATGGAGGTTAATCAACCCCAGTTTGGTGTCCCGTCTGAGCGGACACCTCTGCAACATGTTCCATCTGGAGGGACGCCCGTGCATGAAACATATGATGGAGACTATGGGACGGAGCACGATCCCTTGCCTTTTATAGATGAGACAGTACATGACCACTCCACCTTACGGAGACATCAGTCAGTCTCACATCGTACACGAGAGTTCATGTGCCTGAGTTCAAAGGCACGAGGACCCCAGATGAGGTGGAGAAATGGGTGAAGAGAGTTGTGAAGGTACTCCGGATGATACGCACATCACGAGATACGTGGATGCTTTTTGCAGAGTACTCCTTGGCTTAATTTGCTTAGAGGTGACGAGAGGTGACCGTGTCCAAGATGGGGCACGACTCCACTTGGGACGAGTTTGAGTCTAGCTCCCGATCTCACTTTTTCTCCGGCCAATGGAAGAAGTCCCAGTGCCGACTCTTTGTTGAGATTAGATAGGGACATACGAGAGTCGGATAGTTTTTCATACGCTACACAAAGTAGTCTCGCCACTCATCAGCAGTGATTTCCTACATGAGAATCTGGAGAAGTTTATCAAGGGGATGAGGGAAGAAGTACATGATAAGCTAGCTGGAATGCACCTCACATCCATCTCCGAGGCTATCGATGTTGCGGAGAAGTTCGAGGACATCAGAGAGAGGCACTTTGGGAGTTCTTCTGGGGAAACACTTGTACCCCAACGGTCATCTGGACACATACGACGGATATGTTTTTTTACGGAATAATATGTTTATATATATGACTACAAAAACTTTTTGGATACGCAAGGGGGAATGCTTCTAGAACCCCGGTGGCATCAAAGAAGCAAGCACGGGGAGAGGGAATACCACGTCATCCAGGAGATCCAAATGAGTGGTGATATCATGATCACTAAGGTTGCATATTGTTGATCCACTAACCAAGCCATTGACTCAAATGTCCTTCGACCAGCATGTAGTTAACATAAGGTTAAGAGTTGTACATGAATGGCTCTAAGGGCTGGAAGATTATTGAAGTTGTAAACACTTGACGACCCATTAACGTAATAAAAATAATCATGTCCACCTAAAATGACAGACTGTGACTGTGAATGCACTTAATATTAAGGTCTCTTTATACAATTATGCTTACGTACCATGGCCATATCGAATACCATACAATTGAGATGACACAATTGACTTAACATGCGATATTCAATAACGTGTGGCGAAATCAGGAGCTTGATCATCTTTGTGTGGACAAGATCAAGAAGATGATATCGAAGTTCGTAGGAAGCTACATGACTCATCACCATGCCCACGAGAGAGACGAGCGCAAATCGAACTTCATTCGGGAGGTCTCTTGCCTTAGAGACTCATGCTTCAAGAGGTAACCCTGATCTCATTTCAATATTCATTAGAATATTAGAAACCATGTTAGGAAACTTGTTTCCTGAAATTAATGGTTTCGCAAAGTGCAAAAAGTTGTGTTGAAATTCCATATTCACGAGATGAACATACAATGTTTTAAGCAAAAATTTTGCTTTATATTTCATGTTTATATGATGCAAAGTTAATAAAGTTTTATTTACTTCCTTCAACCAGCAATGCCACAGTTCATTTTTCACTCTTAAGTACAAACAAGGAATCATCGGCTAATAGCCTAGAAATATCCAAACTTCCTAGCACCTCTAATAACTTCTGAAACTATGTGTGAGGACTCTATTTAAATCCATATATTGATTTGCATAGCCAGCACAAGTTCTAACACTCCCCTTGAGTCTTTCTGACACTCCCCTTGAGCCTAAAAGATGAGAGGTTAATGCGTGTATAACACCTCTTGTAGGACACCAAATAGGAATATATTTTTTAAATCAAATTGATGTAAAGGCCAAACAAGCAGTATGTTTACTGTCGTAAGGGTACATACAATGGAGAGATGAGCAACCATGAATAATGTACCGAAGAAATCAACACCATAGGTTTTAGTAAACTCCGTGTTTGTTAAGTGATCCTTGTACCAAGCAATCGAGCCATCAGGCTTATATTTCACTATGAATAGCCATATGTATCCAACCATCTTGTTATCACTAGGTGGATAAACAAGATGTCATGTGCTATGTGAAACAAGTGCAGACATCTCTTCTTCCATTACCAATCTCCATATGGAGTCACGAAGTACATCCGTGTGATTACAAGAAATATCCATGGCATAAAGTGCCTCATAAAATCATCTATAAGAAGACCCAAGACATGAGAAAGACACAACATGCGACACATGATGCTTACTACAATGTATGGTTCCCTTTCCTAGAGCTATAGGGATATATGTTATATGAGTTGTTTGGCTTTCTCTTGACCATGCTTTTGTGTATATGGAGGGAGAAATTCCACTAGAATGTAAAAAAATCAATCGGAGATCATACATGAGGGAGATATAGTCCCGACTTTGGAGGGATTAGGGTCATAACTCTAATGACCCTTATATAGATGGAGACCTACGATTAGGGTTACAAGGACGAATCCCTCTCCACTCAAAGGATAGGAGTCCTTGGTTGTGGGGATTTACAATAACAATCAACATCAATCTTGCCTTTAAGGGGCTAATTAAATCCGAAAAAAATTACCTAATTCATACCCAACTTGTCCTTTATCCTATTATGTGTTTTCATGGCATTCTGTTTTATAAATATTATTTATTTGTAATCAATTTTTCATAATAAAAAATACTTCTAAAATCACGTAAAATTTACGCATCATAATGTCAAGAGTAAACTAACATATGAGCATCATGTCATGCTTAAAATATCAAGTAAACATCTTCAGCTCCTTGGGCCTGATGTAGTGATATTCGAGATGCCTCCTCCAGACTGAAGGGAGGCAATGGCATATTGGGCATCACAGAAGCATGAACATTGGAATGTATCAGATAAAAAAAGACTTGTCATACAAGTCATGATAGCAGCAGAATTTTTTAAAAAATGATGGAACCACGTGTGTTCAGAATTACTCCCAATCTGTTCAGTCGTGATCACACGAGTATAGAACATTGATGAATCTCGTATTCATCATGCTAAAATTCACATATTATACCCCTGGCTTAATCAAACCAATAAAAATCTCCTTTAATTCTTTATTTTTATCTTGTATCATATTGTGTATAATTAACCTTATTTAATTGTATTTAATTTCTCTTATTTTTCTTGTATTTATTTTATCATCAAAAACCCCTAAAATTAGATAGATTAATTGTCCTTGATTCACTAACCTTTAAAAAGACTAAAAAAATACAAAAACAAATCAAAGATAAAAATCGGCGTTTTATCCCCCTTAAAAATACCCCCCAAAATACTTTTTGTACAAATGACCTATTTTGGCTTTTTGTCCAACATGAAAGTTGTAGATCTCGTCGAGACGAGCAAATTTCATGTTTTGACCTTTTCCTAATTATGCCTCTAACTACTTATTCCATAATTTTCTTTGTATTTATAATTCTGAATTTCCTGATTGGGCCACATGGCGCCCTCTGGGCCGCCTACGTGGCCCGCCTCCCCTTCCGCCACCCGGCACTTCCCTATACCGTCAGATCTCCTCCATCCCTGCTGTTCATCCTTCGCCCAATTCTCACCGTCAGATCTAATTTCCAGATCTGATCTTGGCCACACTACATCACCTAAATCCCAGCCATCAGATCGTCACTCCATCCAATGAGTCCCCTTTTGCCACGTCACCCCTTCACCTCAACCACTCAATCAAGCGCCAATCCTACGCCTCCCATTCATCCACGTCACCCATGCTATCCCGACCGTTGGATCTTCCCCACCTATCCATCTAAACCACCCATCAACGCCCAACTCCCCACCGCTTGATCTAATCTTAGATCTAATTTGAGCCCTCCAGCCATGGTTTTATCCCAGCCGTTGGATCGCAAGATCCAACGGTTCCCACTCATCGTCCTCCTCCAGCCGCCTCTCTCCCCAGACGTTACGCCTCGCCGCCCCATCCCACCCTTCCTATTTTGGAGCACGCCACGTTCACCCCCTCGCTCCACAGCGTCGCCTCCACAAACCCTACCCACCCTCGTCTTCGCGTAACCTCCAACATTCCTCCTCCATTACTCACCCGCCATCAATCATCCATTCAAGCACCCCCACCACCTCATAACGGCTGAACTCCTCTTCCTATATAAGCCTCCCTCCACTGCCCTTCACCGGCATCCACCATTCCACAGGCAAGAGCCTAGCTTCCCCTGCCCCTCCAGTGACAGCGGAGGGACGGATCGTCGAGGTGATGATGGCCAAAGCCCCGGTGTCGACCCTCGGCTCCTCTGCCGTGCCGCGGCGCCTCTGGCGGCCGTCGAGCTCGCTGGCCCTGCTGTCTAGCTGGGCGACGACCCCGAGGCTCATCTGAGCCTCAGCCCAAGCAGCTACACCCACCTAATGAATCTCCATTTCATCACCTTTATTCTATCATTTTGGCCTTGAAAACCCTAGCTAATGCATGTAAATAGCATCAATTTGTCTATAATAGCATTCATTAATTATTGTATTCATTGCACAAAAAATAAGGTCTTAATACCAAAATTATAGATAAAGAGAAGAAAAGAAAAAGGAATAAAATATTAAAAATATTTTATCACCCGAAACCGAGACCAAGGCCAGAATGGAATTGATCGACAAGGAATAAAGTAGGGGGAGATAAGGGCCAATAATATAATAAAATCTTCATTGATTTATGCATTTTTGACACCTATTTTGTATACAATTATTTATTTATCAAATAAAGAAACTTTGTACATGAAAGTTGTAGATAATAATGTGAATAAAAATACAAAATTGAGTTTGTGCAAAACTAATATACAATGTATATTTTATACACAGAATAAAAAGCCAGAATCTCAACTTCACAGACCCATATCTTGCAAATAAAAACACAAAATCCACCAAAATCACCTTTAATTGTATATAGCTTTTCAGGAACTATTTAATAAAAATAGTTTCATAATTTTTGGAGTTCATATGTGAAAGTTAGGTTTTTGGCCCTCATTGTACAATCTACCTGATTAAAACATTCAATTTATTCCTTATTCATTATTTCTATAAATTTATATATTTAGAATCCTGTAAATAATATATATAATACATGTACATATTAAAATTAAAAGAAAACCAAAAAGAATTTGTAAACTAAAATAAGTCTATGTAATATATAGGCAAAATACCCTATGTCACCTATGTATATAAATAAAAGGGGAATACATTCTTTAATTATTTTATTCTTTCATATTTTTATAACATTGTAAATATTACATATAGTTTATTAGAAATACAAATCCAAAATAAAAACAAATAAAATTCATTAAATAAATAAAATGTATATAAAATATAGGTAAAATACCTATAAATATACCTACATGATATATATATCCATTTATTTAAATAAGTAAATAAACTCATAAAAATTAAATAAAAATATATTTACACTCACAAAAATAAGTTATAAATTTAAAAAATAAGAAAATTAAATAATAAAATAAAATATACAAAATAAAAATAAAATATACAAAATACATATAAATACACTTAAAAATACATCATTAAAATAAACCTATAATAAAATACATCAAAAAATTAAATAAAAAATCAGAAATAAATACTATATTAATTAATAAACATTTTTTATTTTTAAGTAAAATTAAATAAAATCGTTTATTATGTTTAAAAATTCGGTCTAAGTGAGGCTGATATGGGCCAATTAGGATTCGTTGACCGCCCGGTCAACTTCTCTGCCCCCCAGCCGCCTGGTGTCAGAGGTTGTTGCGGCCCGTCTTCTCTGACTTTCCTCTTCTGATCCCTTGACTCCCAGGCGAAGATTCCTTCATGAAAAATCTTGACCTATGCTTCAATCTTCACGCCAGCTACTTAGATCCATCATATGGCCAATCGATTCTTCATGGCACCCCGGTCAATAAGGGTGTGCCACCATGCATATAAATAAAACCCTCGACCTCCTCCTCCAGTTTGGTCTCCCTTCGATCGTCTTCTACCCTTGCTTTTAGTCTCTAGAGAGTCCTCGTGACAGGGGGAGCCTCTTGGATGCTTCAGCCGGTCAGAGGAGTTGAGGGAAGCACCCGCGGCCGCCGCTCGCCGGAGGTCCTGCTCCCTGGTCGACCACCAGGTATAAGAGCTGCCTTTATCTTGTTTTAGAGCTTAGCTTTCATTTGTAGTCTTTAATCTTGTAGTTAAATTAGTCATTAGGCCAGTAGGTGCCGATTAAGGCCAGATCGAAGTTCGCCGGAGTTCAGCTCCGGCGAGCCTCTCTAACTTGATCTATGCACGCTCCGACCCTCGCTTCATCTCCATCCCTTTCCCCTACACGTTCTACGCACAACCCACTCATCAGATCAACCGGAGCGTCCCTCGCTCTGCAAATCGAGGACCAACTCCGCCGCATCGCCGGACCTAGCCACCCCCATTCATTTCCTAACTTTTGAGCTATAACCCCTGGTCGAGGAAGACCCCCTCCAGCCCCTTGTCTTTTTGGTGCAGGTCAAGAGCCAAACGGAGCTCCTTGGAGCTCGAATCGATCACCTGCCAGGTTACAGGACCCCCCTTGCTTCTCCGAGCTCGCTGAACCGATCTAGGGGGTCCTGGACCTTCTGAAGTCCCTCGGACGATGCGCACCACTTCGCCGGACGTATAGAGTCCATCGCCATCACCCAAGAGCGTATGGAGGAGGAGGAATCAAGGATCGAAGCCAGGGAAGCAAGACATTCTTCCCCGTTCTTCGCGAAGTGCAGCTACCGTCGGATGGAGGAGGCGACCCCAGATCTAATCCGGGCCGTCCATTCAGCAGTCGCCTCGGCCGTTCGATCAAGCGTCAGATGTAATCTCAGCCGAGGATCGTCGAAGGGGTATCGGGCTTCGAGAGTCTGCCACGTGGATAAGTGGCGCGCCATCGCCGGCCATTTGCGCGCCTTAGGGGGTAATTTACACTGAGCCCCCTCGCATTTTTTGTATTTAATTTTTAATTCTGTAAATACATTATCACGTTGTAAAATAACTGTAAATTTTGCACGTAGACCCTGGGCGTTTTTGTATTTTGTATTCCAGACCAAGCCACGTCACCTCACGTGACCAGTTCACGTGAGGCGCGGGCATTTTGCTCGGACACCCTCGTGGGTTTATGTATTTAGCTTTAGTCCAGGGATTTAGATATGTAGCGTAATATTTTTGTGTATTTTGCATCAAGGCCCCCGGATTTGTGAAAATTATAGACAGGTCCTTGATAACAGGGGTTTTCCACGAGGGTCACCATGAAAAATATAAAAGTGTTGTCGCTGAGGCGACCACTCATAGAAGACCTGTGTTAATCAGCAATTAACCCACAACCAAAGAATAAAACAATCAAGCTTAAAAAGAAATGTGAATTAATCTGTGTTTACTCTACCATAAAATGTACAGTGACAAGCATGTAGAGGTCGAACCACAGAGAGCAATACAAAATACCATAGCCTACATGTATCTCAGAGTCATCCTTGTGTGAAGTGGGTTTTTGATTTTTAGAATTTTTTATTTTTTTATTTATTATATTATATATATATATATTTTATAATAATATAATTAGATAATATATATATAATATAAATATATAAATATATGTATACCCATAGAGGGTTAGGATATAGCTTATAATACATACAATATATATAGGTGCACATAAGTATAATAAAATATAAATATATTTTTTTTCATATTAAGGTTAATAAATAGATATATATATATATATATATATAAATATATGTAAGTAATTAGATATATATTTTTTTCTTTTTTTAGGCAATACATACATATTCATAAAGAGGTACTATGATATTTATAAAAATACTCAAAAATAGTCAAAAATTCAGGAGTAAGGTCTTTTTGGGTTTTCATGATTTTTTACTATTTTTGTGGTTTTTGGGCATTTTTCCAAACATTTTTAATATTTTTAATTAGCAAAATAAGAGCAAGCAGTGGAATAGGGTCTGACTGTAAGAAAAATAGGCAATAAAAATAACAAACAGCATCAAAATTTTTCCACACTATTTTTCTAATAAAGATAATAAAATATAGCAGAAATAGGGACTGAGTTCATATTTTTCTGATTTTTCTTTGATTTTTTATTTTTTTTGAAGTTTTTAGGTATTTTTGAATTTTTAAGATTTTTCTTTTGAGATTTTTATGGATTTTTGGTCTGACACGAAAGTAGGTCAAAATACACCATAGGGATTTTTTTTGGAATTTTTCGAGCATTTTCATATTTTTTTGGGATTTTATAAGTTAGACAGTGGATAAAAGTCATGTTTTTATTTTTAATAAACGTAAAAATGCAACAAAATGAAAAACTAAAAATATGGCATGCACGAACAATCAATCAGGAGCTTAAGCCTATTTTTGCAAAATTTTTCGAAGAAATATGAAGCTCAAAATAAATAGACAAAGCATTCAAAAATAAATAGCTTGGCAGGGGTATTTTTGCAATTAAAATATCTCTCAGGGGCATACATGCAAAAATCACAATAAAACTACACGTGAACTTTTATTTTCAGGACCATTTTACAATTACTAAAACATGGCAGGGTTTACATGCAAATTTCACGCGCCTCACGTGGGTACTGCACGTGAGGCGCGGAGGGACTAAAACGTAAATATCAAAACCTTAAGGGTTGTTATGCAATTTCTACAACTTATTTACAACTTAAACTTTTATTTTCGGTATTAAATAATAAATACAAAAAAGGGAGGGCTAGATGTGAAATTTACCCCCATAAGGCGCTTCATCCTACGGCGCTGGAGGCGCCACTTATCCACGTGTCATCCATCTGACAGCGGATACCGGTTCGTCGATGAAGGGCTTGGATTAGACGATCTGGTCTGATCTGACGATGCACGCGTGGCTTCATCGAACCGTTGTCCTTCAATCTGGGCCTCGCCTCCCGATCCAACGGTGCGGAAGGCATCTGGAAGAACGGGGAAGAAGCTCGCCCCCGGCGAGCTTCGATCGAGCAGCTCGGGCTCCTCCGGGCACCTCCCGCGCATCTGAAGTGCTCTGAACGTAGCTGGGAAGCTTCCGCGTCGTCTGATGGTTCTCTCATGGCTCCTGGAGGTCCGAGTCGCTCGGTCGAGGTCGGTGAAGAAGGGGACCTCCAGGAACCTCTTCCTGGTTCAATGCAAGCCCAGATGGGCTCTACTCCTCGTTGTACCTGCACAGGAAGAACCGCGGGCGAGAGAGCTATCTCTTCGACCCGAGGTTTTGAAGCTGCGATGCAAAATGAAGGTGGCGGAGGGGCTCCGGCGAACGGCGGAGGTGGAGCCCCGATTCGCCAAGACCGAAGGTCATGGGTTGGACAAAGGTGATGGGACGATGGAGAAAGCGATGGGGATCGAGATGGGGTGCTCACGGTGGTCGGAAACAATCGGGTGTACGGTGAAGAAGTCGTTGGAGCGGAGCTCCGGCGAACTTCGAATTTTGATTTTTAAGCTACGGGAATTAACTAAAACCTAATCTAATGACTGGAATGGAAAACTAGCATGAGAAACTAACTAAAAAGCATAGAAAGAGACAACTCTTATACCTGGGGGCCTCCAGGGAGCAGGGCGGACGCCGGAGCTCCGCCGCGACAAAACTCTCCTCCCTCCGGCCGATTCGAGGCACCAGCACACCCGCCTGTCACGAGGAATGTCCTAGGACTAGAATCAAGGCTTGAGATCGGATTAAAAGTGGCCCAAATTCGAGGAAGGAGGCAGAGCTACTTATTTATAGACACTGGCGAGTAGCCTTATTGACCGGCGATTATTGACTGATCAAATGAGTATCTACTTGATCTAAGATTTTGGCGGGCATCATGGATGATTAGAGAGCAATTCTTGTGAAGGAAGCATCTTTGATTGATGGATGGTGTGCCCGGAAAAAATGCATGAAATCGAGGGAATGGACAGTCCAGAGGCACAGGGCTTTGGATGGGACAGTTGACTAGGGGTCAACGAAGGCCGGCTTGCGATTGGTCCACGTCGGCCGCTAGCCGCCAAAATAGGAGACCTGATTAGAGATTGATTTATTTGACACCTTAAACGATTTTATTAATTTTTCTTATAAAATAAAAAAATGTGTATTATTTTATCTAGTATTTGTTTATGATTTTTATTGAATTTTTCAAAGTGTTTTATTATGGTTTTAATTGAATAATGTGCATATGTATGTATTTACATGTATTTTTGGATATTTTATTTTTAATTTGTTTATTTTCTTTTATTATTTTATTGACATATTTTATAAATTTATAGTTTATTTTTGTGAGTATAAAGGTTTTTTTATTTAATTTTTAGGAGTTTATTTACAATTTTAAATAAATAGGTATAGGTTTATGTAGGTATCCTTATAGGTATTTTACCTATGAATTTTGTATTCTTAATTTATTTAATGTATTTTCTTGATTTTTATTTTGGATTTACATTTTAATGAGTTATGTATAATGTATACATTATTATAAAAATATAAAAGAATATAAAGAGCCAAGGATTAAAATCCTTTTTATTTATATAAAGATATATAGTATAGGTATTTTGTCTATAAATTTTGTAAACTTATTTTATTTTTGAAATTCTTTTTTGGTTTTCCTTTACTTTTAATGTGTGTATGCATTATATACATCATTTACAGAATTCTAAAAAATATGAATTTATAAAAATAATGAATATTGAATAAAAAGAATTTTTTAATCAATCCTATATACAAAGAGGGCCAAAAACCTAACTTCTGCATATGGGCTCCAAAAATTATGAAACTAATTTTATAAAATAGTTCTTGGAATGCTATATACAATTGAAGGTGAGTTTGGGTGATTTGGAGTTTTTATTTGCAAGATATGGGTCTGTGAAGTTGAGATTTTGGCTTTTTATTCTGTGTATAAAATGTACACTGAGTATTATTTTTACATAAACTCAATTTTGTAATTTTATTTACATTATTATCTACAACTTTCATGTACAAAGTTTCTTTATTTGATGAATAAATAATTATGTATAAAATAGGTGTCAAAAATGCATAAATAGATGCTTGAATAAATGAGGTATTTATTGTACACTGGCCCTTATCTCCCCCTACTTTATTCCTGGTCGACCAATACCATGCTGGCCTTGGTCTCGGGATTTGGGTCATAAAATATCTCCAATATTTTATTCCTTTTCTTCTCTTTTCTTTTCTTTATTCTATAATTTTGGCATTAGACACAGTATTTAATGTATAATTAATACAAGGAATCATGAATGCTATTATGTACAATTTGATGCTATTTACATGCATTTGCTGGGGTTTTTGAGGCCAAAATGATAGAATAAAGGTGATGAAATGGAGATTCAACACCCCCTTATACTTGCCTTTGCTAGTCCCTAGCAAACACTTATGCAATAAGTACAAAAAGAATAAAGAAAAGAAAAGGGAGAATGAAGAAAGATAGAGTGAATAGGGCTGCTTTCAGTGCAATGCATGTCTTTACAAAATATGAATTTGGAGCTCCTGTCAGACTTTGGGTGCGAATGTGTGTGGAACCTAGTCGGGAACCAGCTCTAAAATACAACAGCCTTCGATAGTCACAGAACTCGGTTCAACCCACCTCAATAGCCAGGTCAGAACTAGTCTACATCATACGCAAACCCTTATAACTATGAAACTGACTTGTACGATGTAAGTGATAGTGGCTCCCCCCAACTGAAATGATAAAAGAACTGACTTCTCCAGAATGACAACCCAATGATTCCCCAATCCAACAGCTCTTTCCTCGAGGAGCAGGGTATTCCCTTCTAAGTTCAAGTGGCAACCAGCTCAAGAGGAGGGGGTGAAGAGAAGAATGGACGGTAGCCAGTGTAGCTACCTATCCCGGGATGCAAGACCAGTGTAGTCAAGTCATCCAGCTGCAGGCTCACATATTTGTCTTTGGAACTCAAGCTTGCTTATTGACTTTGTACATACTTTGCAGGCATTTTTATTTTTGTACAGGCCTGACAATTTTTTTTCCAACATACTATTCACAGCAGCATTTACATAAGGAGTTTTTCCTCTTGAGCCAGTAGACTATCCCTATTTTGAAGCTTTATCGCAACCCACAATCTCCTGTCTTTAGACCTCATGGCTATTGGACCAGGTTGGGGTGTACTTCCCTCCCTAGACGAGGATGAATGTTTCCACCCGTGTGCGTCTCAGACTGGCAAATCCAACCCCCTCACCACTCCAATTGAGTTGAGCCAAGTGAAAGGTGCAAGTGTCCAAGTTAGGTCACGGTCGGCAAGAGTCGTACGTGTGTCTCGAAAAGTTCTAGTTAGTCCACTGAGGTGACTTGAACCCAGCCCTGATTTCTCAAAGAATTAAGTCTGCATAGACCTGAAGTACCTTAAGCCTAGTTCCCGTAGGGTTCCAGTGCAGTTAGGTGCGGTAAGGTCCAACTAAGCTCCAATTTGAGACTTTATTAGACTGATTCAATCATCAAGCTCACTCAAAAAGAATATGAATGGTATGCTTATGCTATGCACAATGAACGATGCAAATTTTTCACAAAGAATTTGAAAGAATCAAAGAATGTTTTTACACAAAGAATTTTTGCAAATAAACTAAGAACTGGACACATACAAAAAGTATATACAATTATTTACACGGGCGTGCCGCTTTATCTAAAAAAAATGTATGCATTTCTAAAAACTTTACAGGTTTGAATGAAGTAGTTTATTTAGAACTGCACAGAAAGAATTGTATGTGTCTTATTTATGATTTACAAGTATTTGTAATGGTGTTTTATTAGTGTTTATGATTAATGGTCAAGTAGCAAAGGCATATATCATGGTATGTTTATCTGCTATTTTATATTATTTACTCTCGAGCTTTAGAGTTATATATTGGACCTGTACCCGTGTTTAGGAAAAATATTAGAACAGCTAGGCAGAACTAGCCAGATAAGGACAGAACCTGTTACAGCTCCAATCAAAGAATATCAGGGGTCCTTCCTAACAAAAAAAAGTCTCCAGCAAGATCTTGTTGTGAAGAATTTCCCATATGAACCATCCAGACACTGCATATGTTGCCAACAACTTGCTCAACATAAAAATGCTCCTATAACGATAACCCTCGGGGAGGATTTTTAACTAGATTCCAGATGTCTGTTGAATTATCAAAGAGAAGGAATTCTTTACATCATAAGAGAGATCATGGTGCAAAACAAAGAACCTACACCAACATAGTAGTAGCCTGTAAATAAAACCAAATCATGAAGCATAGTGCGAATTCTTTGGAGATTTGTCTACTTGAGACTAACGCCCACTAATAAACGATACCAAATTCATGATAAGACCTCTAAGACAGTATTTGCATAGACATCCCAAGAGGTTTGTAGCTAAAAATTGACACATTCTCGTACTTTGGTTGAAGGATGTGGTTTAAACCCGAAGCCTACAAAATTTCCAAGTAGCGTTAGCATGGTCTGGACTTCTAGTTGACTGAAAATCATACAAGAACACAAGTAATGCACTTTAATATCTAGTTCTATCCATGTAGATCAGCCAACATTTTATGAGTTTGACAAAAATATAACGATTACAGATAGAGACGCCACGGAATAACCACAACCTCACGTCCTTACCGGCAGGAGAGAATCCAGAGACTCCCCCTTCCCCGCCCGCTCCTTCAACACCCTCGTCTTCTCCCTCAGCTCGGAATCCGAAAGACGCGATATCTCGGGCTCCAGCTTGTTGATCAAACCCACCGTATCCGCGTACTGCTTCCTCGTGCCCTCCCCCGTGTCCGCCCCCTTGAAGATTCCACCGAGCAAACCCCCCAAAGACGCCGACACGGCCACTGTTCTCTTGCCTCTGCGCGCCAAAGCCCTCCCCCGGCTGGAATCCTCGACAAGGAGCAACCTTTTCCCGAAAAACGATGTACCCACATCGTGTTTCGGGAGGAAGGATGTGTGTGACGGGAGGAGAGTGCGGGGGAGGAGGAAGGAGGAATGGGGACCGGAGGTGACCCTGTGTGGAAGAGAAGTGGAGACCATTGTTTTGAGGTGGGAGTTGGGAGGCAGAGAAAGAGGCGCTCTGTTGGAGAAGCGGGGAAAGCCTTGTGGAGGGAAAAGGATGGAAGAGGGAGATAGATGGAAGGGATAACGGGTAAATTGCACCAGTGGTCTCTGTCTTGAACACTTTGGTGGCATGAACGATGAGAGAGAAACGGTGAGGATAAAGATACGGCCTTATGATCATAAATAAAAGCTCAAAATATTTATAGGGCAAAGTTTGCAACAAACTATTAAATTGGAGATGTAGGGATCTTCTATAATTATTGAAAATCATACATGTACATACAGAAAGCAGATTTCGACATGATGATGCCCTTGCTCACATGCTTCTTGATGCCATTGCTCGGAGCCTTTGTTTGCGACTCACAAAAATACGACATTATCCACTAATAATCATGTATCAATAAGAGCATTTAACAGAAGTAATTAGTCACGAAACAATAAATTACCGAGAAATTGACCACATTGTTCAGAAGTATAACTAATAAGTATACAATCGAAAAGACAATAGTTGTACTTTTTTTATTCTCGAGTTTTCAATCATACTTTGACAGTTTGGTATGAAGAAGAGCAATACAATCACAATATTGAAGCGACCATAAACCTAATTGCATTCTTTTCCCACTTACTACACATGTTTGAGTGGTTGCCCTGAACTTAATTCCACACTAAGGCTACACGAGTATGGTTCCAGAGCATTGCCAGTCACTTCGAGGCTACGCACAATGACTATGTACACAACCATTGTCGCCTGAAAGACCACGTAAATGTGGTGTATGTATGTATCCTCAGGCTCCCTTTGTACTATCTAATAGCTTTTCACATCCCCATTACAATTCAAGTTGACACACCACTTAATCTACCCAAAGCCCGTCGGGATCATGACTCTCGTGGGCTATATCTTCATATCACTTTTGAATATTTAAGTGAGATATTCTACCTTTAATGTAACGTCAAGTAATAAAGACGATGGGAGATTAGCCAAATAACTTGAAGAAATTCGGTTCAAAGCAGTACGGTCCGAGTTAGCTAAATAACTCAAAAGACAATAAGCCCTTAGTTCATTAGTGCCCCAATACATTTAAGTTCATGTCTCAACTTCTCAAGTTGCAATTAAATGACTATATGTAAATAAATATATACAATTAAGCACATAATAGTTGCATAGTTACACGATTTCAACGTTTTAGACGTAAAACGTTCGCAAAGCATCTCCACTTTTCGCTGAGTATTAAGATGACATCAACAATTTACAAAGTTGTGCATATCATAAGTGTTTGTAACATCTCAATATTCAATATCCCGAAGCAACAAGTGACCACGTATTTCTCATTTCTCAAGAAGTTCGCCAGTAACAGTCGTTCACGGCCTTATTTCAAACACCAACGAATACATGTAACTAAAGAGTTGTCATGGACTTTTTACGATTCATGAATACACGCACTAATTCACACAATGATTGGCACGACGTTATGCATTCCATACATACATTCCCATATTATATGTTGAAATCTAGAATGCGGAAGCCAAATAGATAAACATAGCAAGAAATCAAGAAAGAATAAATATGAACGTGGGATTTTACATGGAACTCTACTCCATAAAGAACGAGATGAAACTACAGGAGAACCGCTTCAAAGGACTGATTTTACAATCTAGGGCTCTCACACGATTAGGGGTGTAAACGGACCGAACCTGAGCGAACCTATATTTTTTAGGTTCGGTTCGTTTATTTAATCGAGCCTAAACTTGTGTTCAAGTTCGGTTCGTTTATTTTCGAATCGAATCCGAATCGAACTTCTTTTTAAACAAATCGATCCTAAGCGAATATCGAACTCTAGAATTCAAAGGGAGTGAAAAGAAGAGAAATGGAAATATATATGTGTTTCTAATTAGAATAAACATTCATTTAGTTTTTTTCTTTATCTAACTCATCTTCATCTTTTGAAAAAATAGATTGATATCGATTCATCTTTTTGAAAAAAGTATAGTTATAATATATTTTTACATATGTTCCGATGGGGATAAGGAATAAGAATAATATGGAGATATTCGATAAGTAAGGTTTATACTTGTTCTGTTGATTTGAAGATAAAGAAGGGAAAAGTATTAGACACATAGGTGATGGATGTTGTAAACACGATGTGACTATTTATTTTTGGATAGTTTATACCGAGATAAAACCTACTTATTCCGTAAATATTCAGTTATCTCTAGACAAAATTCACTTATCCTGGGACAAAATTGACTTATTTCAAAGTAAGGTCCACTTCTCCGGATACGGATTTATAAATATGTATATGTGCATGTTTATCGAGCTTTTAACGAATCGAACCTGAGCGAACCTATGATTTTTAGGTTCGGTTCGTTTATTTAATCGAGCCTAAACTTGTGTTCAGGTTCGGTTCGTTTATTTCTGAACCGAATCTGAATCGAACTTTTAGCGAGCCGAACCTGAGCGAATATCGAACTCGAGAATTTTCTTACAGCCCTACACACGATCAACCCTCTCTCTCTATCTATCTGTATATATAGAAAAAAATGGGGCTGCCCCCTTGGAGCAGTCAATATGGCTGCCCATCTTATTTTTCCTTGATTTTTTTATTTTTTTTGGAAAACATCACCATGCATATTCATCTATCCATCCAAAATACCATTCAAATTTCATCATAAATAGAGACTCATATACCCTCCATCTAGAACAGGTAATTTTGACAGTTTAAACATTGTTGTAATCAACTTGTTCTGGATGGAGAGCATAGGAGTCTCCGTTTCTGACTAATTCTGAATGGCATATAGGAGGGATATATTGATGAATATATATGGTGATATTTTGCAAAAAAATGCAAAAATGAGACGGGGGCATCCATGTTGGTTGCGCCATGGGAGCAGCCCCATTGAACCCATATGTGTGTGTGTGTGTTGCGTGCGCGTGTGTGTGGAATTTATCCAATGAGCTCTAAGCCCATTAGAGTTTGAATGAGCCCATCCCCACAGTCGTTGGATTAGCACGATTTCAATCCCTTAATTTTAAGATCACGTCACATTATTTAGTGTGTATTTAAAAATGGTATTTTCAGACTTTATAATTTTAGCGTTCGTTGATGTTTCCGTGTAGTGTTTGATTTGGTCATTTCGAACACATTCTTGTCGATCTCTTGTGACGACGAAGCTTCTGAAATTACAGGATCTCCGTTCTTCGAATGTATTTTTGTTGAAGTTTTTTTAATCGATCGTTCATTGAAAATTTATGTTTTTTTCTTTTTTTCGTTCTTGAGTTATCATTGTTGATTCATATTTTGATCTCATATTCATCGTTATGTATCCGAAGACATTATGAGTGATGCTTCCCTATCCTCAGTGGATCGTATCATGAATGAAGTTCATATCAGCAGGAGTGGCGATGGATGACCTGCAGATGGTTTATGATTCATGATCTGTAGTCAGAATTGATTTTTTTATCTAAGGTATTTTGGTTTCATATAATTTAGTAATTTACGTGTGACTATCAGTAACACTTGACGTATTACATGTAATAAAATAAGTTACCCAAGTAAAGAGGGGGTGGTTTGATAGTAATTCAAAACAAACAATACAATAAGTAAGATTGAGAAAAGCATCAGTAATGTGTATAAATTGTAAAGTAAGAGAAGACAATGAAATCAGTAACTTCGAATAATTATAAAAAAATCCGATACCAATAACTTACGTATTGCTATCGGTAACACTCGACGCGTTGTAAGTAATTAAAAATGTTATATAAGTAAATAAAGGATGCCTCAGTAACACTTAATGTATTAAGTAGCTATAAAATCAGTAACAATCAAAATAAGTTCAGTAATATGGATATTTGTAATCAATATTTGTTATATAGACATTAGTAATTTTTATTTACTGAGAAGATATTTTTATTTACTGAGAAAATATTTTTATTGAGATGATATTTTTACTGAGCCTACAGTTACTGAGACGATATTTTTATTTACTATTGCCTACATAATTATTAATGCTTCCTCTTTAGTTCTTACAACTCGCATGGTTTACTAATTCATTTTTTTCAGGTATGCCAGATGCCCGTATACTTCTGATGGGTTACAACTCGCAACAACATTCGTGGATGAAAAAAATAAAAAATGAAACATTGATGATTGTTGTATACTTCCCGATTAAAGAGGCGAGAAGAATATTTTTGATAATATTATTAAGAACCAATCATTCTGTAACTAATACAAGAGGTAATAACAAATACAGTTATCAAATGAATATATTGATGTGTAACCATAATTTCAGTAACTAATCACAATGACTCGGTAATATGGACATGAATATTCAGTAATCTTCAGTAACAATCATAATTACTTCAGTAATATGGATATTGTAATCAGTAATCATTGTATGGACACTAGTAATTACATAATCAGTAATTGATGTGTGGACACTAATAACCATAACTTCAGTAGCAATTACAATGAGTTTAGTAATATGGACATTTGTAATTAGTAATTGCTATATGAACAATATTAAGTATAACTTCAGTAACTAATCATTCTGTAACTATAATTTCAATAACTAATAACATCGAGTTAGTAATATGGACATGAATATTCAGTAATTGTTCATATAAACATAAGTATTTTATATATTCAATTATCCAGTGCATATTCAGAAGTACTAAATAACTATAAATTCAGTAACAATCATAATGCGTTCAGTAATATGGATATTTGTAATCGGTAATTTTTGTATGAACATTAGTAATTTTTGTAATAAGTAAATTGATTTATATCAGTAATTTACCTTTTATAATCTATACGTGGGATGATCATTCCATAAATAAACTGTATGCCAATAGTAATTTAAACGTGGATTTTTTTATCTTATAAAACCGACCACCTATTTTTGAAGAAATGATTTAACTCGAATTCTTATTATGTTAATAATGCAAAGCACATTGTTGTTGCCAAATCATCTCCTACCAAATAGAACCAACCTATACACGTGGCGAGCCAACGTTTGGTGCTCACCACAACTCAAATTGGCAAGGGGCTATATGGATAAGCCATATATATATATATAGGTATGATCCTATGAGAGCCAAAAATTGTAAGAGCATGAGAGCAGTGAATCTGGACCATTAGATTATGTCCATCGCTCTCCTCTAATTAATCAGGAGAGATAAGACATAACCAAGTGGTTCATAAACATTGCTCCCATGTTCTCACAGTTTTTTGCTCTCACAGGATCAACCATCTATACATAAATGGGAAAAAAGAGTATGCTCCGTGTGAGCATTTAACTTACATTCTCCCATCCTTTTTTCCTTATATTTTCTTTATTTTTTTTTGAAAAAGAAACCAAGTGGAATTTAGATCACAATATATCATCATTGAGTCATTCAAAATTATACTTAATTTGAGATCTTTATCCCCTCCATCAAGACTGTCAAATTTTAAGGATCTCGGAATTTCAGAAATTGACCCCCTCCAGATGGAAGTGTCAGGAACGTCCGTTTTACATGAATTTGAAATATATATTCCACTTATTAGTCTAAGTAAATCCACGTAGGTTTCATTTCGAAAAAAAAAAGTGCAATAAATTTTGGGAGCATGCTCTTATATGCTCCAAGAGAGCATACTCATTCGACCATATATATATATATATGTATGTATATATATATGGGACCTTTTAAATGAGGTGGGGGATTTTCTGAAAATGTAAATGCCATTGTGAATTTAGTAAAAACTCTGTAAAAGTTTTGTAAAAGTATAAACTGCACACTGTAAAAAAATAGATTTTGTAAAATATAGCATCCAAATTTAAATTAACATTTCCATCCAATATAATAATATTTTCATAATTTTATTTCACTATACATGTTGTGTTAATATTTATTGTTATATGTATGAAACAAGATATTGTAAAATATATTGGGAAGATGCCTAAATTGAGGGTGGCTCACCATATGAAGTTACTCCTATATGTGTGTGTGCGTGCGTGTGTGTGTGTGTGTGTGTGTGCATGTGTGTGTGTGCGTGTGTGGGTGATGAATCCACATTTCATCATCTTTATTCTATCATTTTGGCCTCAAAAACCCTAGTAAATGTGTGTAAATACCCTTAATTAGAGCATCTTAGCATTCATGCATGTGCATCCAAATAGTGTATAAAGTACTGAAATTAAAGCTAAAATTTTAGAATAAATGAAAGAAAAGAAAAAGAATAAAATATTGTAAATATTTTACGACCCGAAACCCCGAGACCTAGGCATCTTGATGAATAGGTCGATAAGGAATAAAGTAGGGGGAGATAAGGGTCAAAATACAGTCAAAATACCAATGTTTTGCATTCATTATTTATTTATTTTGGGACTCATTTTTGGTTCCACTTTTTATACATCAAATAAAGAAACTTTGTATATGAAAGTTGTAGATAATTAAATAAAGAAAAATACAAAATTGATTTCATTCAAAAATAATGTACAGATAAAAAGTTATGGTCTGAATAAAAATCTAGAGTCCCAACTTCCCAGACCCGTATCTCACAAATGAAAACTCTAAATGCAGCAAACTCACCTTTAATTGTATATAGTGAAAAATAATTTATTTAATGGTGGTGGTTTCGCATTTGGCGGAGCTACGGTTTGAAAGTTGAGTTTTGGACCCACATTGTATACATGTACAGATTAAAATATTCAATTTATTATTTATTCATTATTTTTGTATTTTATATTTTTATAATTATGTAAATATTATTTATAATAATTATGTACATTAAAATCAGAATAAAAACCTAAATAAAATGCAAAATAAAAATACATGTATATATGATACATAGGTATACTACCTATACTTATACTTGTATAAATTGTACTTATATTTTATTGAATATACAAAATACATCAGAAAATTAAAATAAAAATAAAAATACGTGTATAAGAGTATTTTATAAATTTATAAAAAAATGAACATAATTAAAGAAATTAAAATATACAAAATAAAAATAAAAGAATAAAATTTATAGGTAATATACCTATAAGGGCTATAAAAGGTAAGTTGTAAAAATACACCTCATAAAAATAATTAAAAATTACCATAAAATAATATATAAAATAATAAACATTTTATAATAACCTAAATTTAATAATATCATTTACTATTTTAATTTGAATTAATAAAACATTTTTTGCAGGTTTTTCCTGGTTGGTCCACGTGGACCAACCAGGTAGGTCTGACAGTTGACCTCGGTCAACTGTCTGACCCCTCCTGTTCTTGTCAGAATTTTGGATTTTCCGTCCACTTCGTGGATTTTTCTAGGCGCGACCTTTCACCATCTCGTCTTGAGGTCTACATGACTTTTCTTCCTCTATCATCGAGCTTTCACGACCAAGTCTCGCCTCGAAGATTGGATCAAAACTCGGCTCGTGATCACTCCTTGAACCTCACGCCTCGACCACATTTCAAAACCGAGCCCTCATCTTCCTTCTCCTCTTTGAACCGCTTTTGGGCCAAGGCCGAGACCTCCGAGTAATTGCGTGGGATCCCCGGTGACAGGGGGTTGATCCCAGCACCTCGTTGAGGTGCATATCACGCTCCTCTGGCGCGTTCCAACCATCTCCGGCTGCCGCGCCACCGTGAGGTTCTTCTTCGTGGCTCCGGCCACTGAGGTCTTCTTTTATTATTTTTCTTAGCGTAGGGATAATCCTAGTTTTATTTTCCGTAATTATTTTGTATTTTAGCCACACCCGTAGCCTCCATCTCGGCCATTGAAGCACGCCGAAGCCCTGCTCCGGCGACCTCCCCACGCACCATTCACGTCACCTTCCACCTTCCTTGTCCCTCGGAATCGTCTGTTGTTGTTTGCTCGTGTCCTTGCAGTTTCCAGGGACGGCTAGACTCCATCTGGGGTCGTTGTTTTGAAGGAGAAGGGGGGCCACTTGGAGCAGCCTTTGCCTTTCACGTCCCGGCAGACCATAGGCTTTTCTTGAGCCCTTTTGCGACCGCCGTCCAACCGAGGTTCGCTCCAGGAGTCATCTGGGCCATTCTGGACAGTCGTCGGAGGTCGGAGGAGCTCAGGGCACTCGATTCAAACTCGCTTCACGCGAGTTCTTCGACTGTTCCTCCATCGACCCCAACCGTCGCCCGATGGTCGCCCTTCTCCAGGCGTTCCAGCTGTCGTTGGATCTCCGCGCACTACAACCGTCGATCGATCTTCGGAGATCTAATCTTGGGCGTTGAAGTGTAAGGGGTATCACACGATATGAGGTTGACACGTGTATAAGTGAAGCGCGCCCCGCCGTTTGATCGCGCCCTTGAGTGGGTATTTTGCTCCCAGGCCCTCTCAATTTTTGTATTTAACATTCAAAGCGTAAACTTTCGTCTGAAGTTAAACTCTTTGTGTACTAATTGCATAAACACCGCTGTACTTTTAGTATTTACAGAAGGGTCCCCACCAGGTCACGTGTTGAACGCACGTGGCGTTGGTGATTTTGCAGGGCGACCCCGGAGCATTTTCATATTGATATTTGGTCCAAGAACTTTTGCATGATGTAATATAATTCAGGAAATTTACATTCTAGCCCCCTACTTTGCGCATATTACATATATACCCCTCCCAGGCGCGTGCTAGTCACGCGCCCTGGTGGGTTATTTGCAGGCGTGCCCTCGCGGCTTTTGCTTTTTGTATTAAGTCCATTAATTGCAAGATTCAGTTATATACTTTTTGGGAAATTGTAACTGTGCCCGTGGATGTTTTCATATTTTCATATATACCCCTGTCAGGCCATATATTTTTGTTTGCTTTCTCTATTTATTTCATGCATTTCTAAAAGTCCAAAAATTCCACAAATATCACAGTAGGTCCCTGTTGCATAGTAGTTTAATGCCATATTTTTGCATCTGATTTTTGTTGCAGTTTTATATTTATTAAAAATCAAAAACATGCATTTTAGCTACTGACTACCTTAGAAAATAACAAAAAAATATTAAAACACCTTGAAAAATTCCAAAAAATTTACCTAAGGTCTATTTTATTGTATTCTAGTGTCAGTCCAAAAATCACTAAAAATTTCAAAACCAAAACCTTAAAAATAAGAAAAAACTTAAAAACTTAAAAAAAATCTAAAAAATCATAGAAAACTCCAAAAAATGAAAACTCAAGTCCTGTAAGTTCCTTATTTTATTATCTTTATTCTAAAATTAGTTTGGAAAAATTTTGTGGTTGTTTGATATTTTTCATTCCTTTTCTACTTTCAGCCAGTATCTAAGTCACTGTTTTCTTTTATTTTAGCTTTTAAAAATACCAAAAACATTTAGAAAAATCCCCAAAAACCACAAAAATAGTAGAAAATATAAAAAGAACAAAAACACTTTATCTTCTAATTTTTGAGTATTTTTACTTATTTCTATAAATATTTTATCATCGTTTTTCTTATATTATCTATATATTCTATCTAGAAAAAACAAAAAATATAAAATATAAAAAGAAAATATAAAATCAAAAAAATTAAAAATCAAAATACAAAATTAAAAAATAAATAATTAATTAATTAACTAAAAATTAAAACCCACAAAAACATTTGCATTGCATAGTGTAGACAATACATCACATTCACACACACACACACACACAATTGTCGATCTATCCTGCCTTGCTCCCTGTGTTCGAACTCTCTACGTACTTGCATCTGTACATCTTTTATGTAGAGTTAAAAATAAATTTGACTCCACATTTTCCCGTCATTGTTTGATATTTGGTTGTGGGTTCATTGTTGATTAAATCTGGATTTTTAGCGGTCACCGCAGCGACCTCTGTGTTCCCGCCTTGTGTGGATCACAAGACCGTAAGATTTTTGGCTAAATCTAATGGCGCCATTGTCGGGGAGCAACAACGCGTACATCTTGTTTTTGCTTTGTGATTGTGATTGGTTGTCTATTCTGCGACTTTTCTTTTCGCTATTTTATTTTATTTTTATTGATATCTTTGTTGAATTGTCTAACCACTCTCCTTGTTTGGATTTCGTGCGAGGTACGCGGATCGAGGGAGGATCCCCTTTTGGAGCACCTGTAAACCCACGTGAGGCGGCTTTGACCTAGCACAGAGGAGAACTTGGAGTGTCTGAAGACAGCTTTTGAGCATTTTATTTTTCTTGTATTTATTTTGTAATTTGTAGTGAGAGAGAGCGACTACTTATTGTAATAATACAGGTACCCCCGGACATTTAGGCTCTCGAGCCTAATTTCCAGGTGTTTGTACACATGAGGGCTCACCGCAGTTTTTACTGCTTTTCATCGCATTTTTTTTATTTTGTTTTCTCGATTTTGATTTTATTTCCTTTGTGTGATTGAGCCCCTAGTTTTAGGAGTTGTTTGCGATAGATTAAGGCCAAACACATAATATATTTGCATGTACCTATAGTATCGTTTGGACTTAGTCAAAATTTTAAATAGTTGATCACCATCTTCGATTCCCCGCGCCGCGAGCTCTCCCTGCCAAGCGCTTCTCCTAAACTTGATTTGTCGAGAGGAGGAGGGGTGAGCCTAGACCGGACTCTAGGATTGAGGATTTGTGGTCAACTTGTGGTTCTTCACGATAATAGCAATTTCTGAAACTTAGGGCAATTTCATCAGCTTTCCATTTGTATATAAATAGATTTCAATTCTGCTGAGCATCTTTACATGTAGAGTGTTGGAGGCAAGGTGAGCATTTCTCTTTAGCATTCATCATCGATTGCCGCTTGCATTGCTTTTCCGACTCTCCCTCTGATTTTGCCAACCTAGGTGCTAAGTAAAATTGAATCCTCGTTAGGCTTGTGCATTTCTCACTAAAAATTCAAAAAAAAGTGATAATCAATAAAATTGGGACTGCTAATATTACTTGGCCCTAAAATCCACCAAAAAGAAAATCTTGTCTTGGGGCGAGTAATCCCCTCATTGTCTTCACTTTTACTTGCTCGCGCACACGCTAAGGATTAGTGCCCAAATCCCATTCCAGCCCCTAAGTGTTTGTGCAATCTTTGACTTCTCACCTAACTCTAAAACAGACAAGATAAAAAGACCGACTTTTCGGTCTCTACCGAGTTGAGTAGGTGAATTGAGGGTTTGTATTCTTTTTATTTTTGTTGTGGTTGTTTTGTGTGTGTCCAAGATCGCCTCTGCGCATTTGCGCCTTTCTTCGCTCTCTTGACTTGACCGTCGTGCTCCCCCGAATCATTTCCTTTTGATTTTGAGATGGACCCCTGGAGCCCTTTTTATCCGGACTTTGCGGATCCCTCGTTCACTCCAGCCGGTCCACCTCCCTTTTACCAGGATCCTCCTCCTACTTTTTCTGATTTTTGTACATACCCGCCTCAGCCAAAGTATCAGACCTCAGACTTCTACTCACCTCCACTTCCACCTGTATATCATCCACCTCCACCTTCACATCCACCCGAGTCTGACATGTTGGAGTCACCTCCTGCGACTTCCATGAGTGTTGTCATGAACCTAATGCTAGAGCACATCAATTTGATGAAGGAGAATCTTGCCACTTTGAGAGAATATCGAAATATTGCTCTTTTCGTCGAGGATACGGCTTTGCTTGTGGAGAATCATGGGAGATTGCAATCACCAAAAATACAAAAAATGAGAAAAATTTAAAAATCCAAAAAGAGTTCGGGAGACCTTTGGTTGAGTCATACTGTGAGGAGAGTGCCCACTTGCCATATCCTTTGACCACACATCCATTCACATCTAGTCCCACCTTTGACCCCGAGGATGTCGCTGTACAGACTGCTCTTGGCATGCCTCGTGTAGATGCTGATTCTGACTTCCTCCCTTGTATGGAGGAAGTCCAAAAATTCAAAAAAATGTTGACCGAACCTGAAGTGGTGGACACTATTCATGAGATCATCTGTGCCCCACTTCAACAGGTCATGACTGATTTATCTGCCCCTCTTCCCAAGAAGAGAAAGCGGAGGAGCAGATCTGAGCGTCACATTCTGACCATGGCCACTGCCCACGCCATCACTCATCGCCCCTTTCCCAGAAAGAAGAACACAGTTACCCCTTTCATCACTTACACCATCTCTGACTATACTTGTGATCAAACTCTCCTGGACGGCGGTGCATCTATTAACATATCACCCTTCTCGCTGGTACAGTCTCTTCATTTAGGGCCTCTCAAGAAAATCAGGATGATCGTTCAGTTTGCTGATGGATCCATCAAGAGGCCGAAGGGTATCCTTGAAAATGCCGTCATTTCTATTCAGGGCACGAGCCACCATGCTGATTTTGTTGTGTTGCCCATGGAGAGCTCCACAGGGGAGCCGTCTCCAATCATCCTGGGACGACCATTCCTCGCCTCTGCGAGGGTCGTTATTGACTATGGATCAGGAGAGATTCGCTTCCGTCCTGTTGACGAGAACGAAGTATCGATCACCGCACCCACAGTTGACCAGAGACCTGCACCTGATGCACCTTCACCGATTCTAGCTGACTCCGAGGCATGTGACCGATCTGATGCTGTTAGAGATGTTTGCTTAGCGACCCCTGATGAGACCCGAAGAATCCCCCGAAAGGGGAGGAAATCGGAAAGCATAGACCTCACAGTTCCTCCTTCTAGTGTGTGGCGATGTGTTGATGAAATCCAAAGCATTTACGTGATTGATCCTATTGAGCGGCGGACAGATACCAAGACTAGACAGGACGGACCTGGTTTGACTATTTCCACTGATAAGTCCGTTCATGGTCCTTCGAAAGTGATGATGATTGAGGTCGGTTATGATGCGAATGTTCAAAATTTTTGGCCTCCTGATGATAAAAATAATTCATGTGAAACTCTTGAGGACAAACAGAGTTCGGATACTTCCATAGATGATTTCATGCCTTTTAATTTTGACTTGGACGATCCCTCGCAGGACGACTCCGATTACACTTCTTCCGAGGATGATGAGTTTGTCCCATTCTACTTTGACATCAGCGAGACCTCCAAGGCCAGACCTGACCACACTTCTTCTACTCGCCCGTCTGCGCCTTCACACCATAGGACTACCAAGGGAGAACCTAGCCATACTACTTCCATTGACCAGTTCGTCCCTTTTCGATTTGATTCCACTGAGGGCCTTCACCCTGTCGACCGGGATCGGCTTCCGTCCACTGTGGACCCCGATGTCGACTTGCACCACACGAGATCTATCCCTCAGCGATCTCGCAAGAAGGACAGCTTTCGACCTTCTTGACCATGTGTATATCCATCTCTGTTGTACATTCTCCTTTGTTTATTTCTGTTCTCTCTTCCGTATTGCTCGTCCACCCATTCTCGTGTATGCCTTGCTTAGGATGTACTTTGTCCTACGTATAGGAGGGGTGGACGAGCCGAGTGTTCATTCGTCGTTCTGTTTCATTACTCCTGTTGTTGACTATACTTAGGGCTTCTTCTACCCTAAGTATAGGGGAGTGATGCGTATATACGTTTCTATCTCGTTCCGTCATCTGATCTATTTTCTTCTTTTCTTCTTTTCTTCTTTTCCTTTTCTATTTTCTGTATCTATCAAAAAGGTGCCGCCCCTTGTTGTCAATTTTCTGTACCTAGGACGTACTTTGTCTTAAGTATAGGGGGGTGTGCACCCCGAGTGGTTCTGTTCATTCCGATCCTCTCCATTGTCTCCTCTTCTTGTCTATACTTAGGGCTATTTTTACCCTAAGTGTAGGGGGGAAACAATCTGAGTACGATCTGTTCATTCCCACCCTTGACCCTCCCTGCGTTGTGTACAGTCTGCTATACTGAGGATTATTTGATCCTAGGTATAGGGGGGACGGTCAACTTCTCTTTTGATTCATTCGTTCATTCCTTCATTCTTTAGATTTTCCTATACTCAGTACGAGTTATGTCATCTCTTTTCTCTCTGAACTATGAGGACATAGCTCAAGCTAAGTATAGGGGGTCATATATACTGCGTATATACTTTAGCCATAACTCGTACTTTCATATTTTCCTAATAAATATGGTTAATAATTCTTTAAAATTCATTAAAAAACTTAATAAAAAGATGTTACCATTCCTCAGATTCTTTTTGTATATATTGATTAATAAATCAGGTGAAAATGTTTTTTGCAAAATGTTTGAAAAATAGTTTGAAAATCTTTGTGAACATTTATTGAAAACTATTTTGAAAACGTTTTGTTACATGTTATCAACCTTTGAAAAAAAATGTGGTTTGTAAAAATTTATTTTCTTTGTGTGAAATAAAATGTCTGAAAAATGATTTGCAAACGGTTTGAAAAATGGTTGCAAAAATATTTTGAAAAACCTATATATACTGTTTTGAAAACCTGTGCAAAATGATTTTCAAATGTGTGTCCATGTTTGTAAAATGTTTGTAAAAATTATTTTGGACTATAGTTTTCAAAAATGTTTGAAAAGCATGTGTCAAATAAGTTTGAGGAATACATACATCTCACCTAAAATTCTTTATATATACCTATAAAATTGATCATTTACCCTGTAAATTCTTAAAATCCACTTCTTGTAAATATAAGAAGCACTCCCGTGTAAATATTTTCACCTAGTTTTCAGCCAAAAACTTTTTGTTTTCAAAAATCCCAAAAATATTTGCAAAATTAAAATCCAAAAGCACTTGAAAAATCTTTTTGAAAAATACAAAAAAATGCATATGCATCATCATCATCATCATCTCTTCAAAATCCATAAAAAGTTCAAAATCTTTGAAAATTGCATCATAAAAATATTTTCTACATCGCAGTGCATAGCATTGGCATTTTTCGGATTGAGTTTGATAGTTGAACAAGTCCAAGTAAAATCCGGAGATTGGAGCTTGATTGGACCTTAAAATCTACCTAATAACAGGAACCTTATAGGAACTGGGTTTGAGGTACTTCAGGTCTAGTTGACTTAATTCTTTGAGGATCACGAGACTTGGTTCAATGGATTCTTGACTGCCTAAGTAGAGTATTTCGGAACACACGCACGACTCTTGTTGATAATGACCTAACTTGGACACCTGCACCTTTCACATGGCTCAACTCAGTTGGAGTGGTGAGGGGATTGGATTTTCCGGTATGAGACGCACACAAGTGGAAACACTTGTCCTCCCCTAGGGAGGGAAGTGCACCCCAACCCGTCCAGTGATGAGGAAGTCTAAAGACAGGAGAGTGTGGGTTGCGATAAAGCTTCAAAATAGGGATAGTCTACTGGCTCAAGAGGAAAAACTCCCTATGTAAATGATGTCGTGAATTATATTAAAAAAAAGAAGTTCAGGCATGTACAAAAATAAAAAGCCTGCAAAGTATGTACAAATGTTGTAAAGCCAATAAGCAAGCTTGAGTTCCAAAGTCAAATATGTGAGCCTGCAGCTGGATGACATGACTACACTGGTCTTGCATCCCAGGATAGGTAGCTACACTGGCTACCGTCCATTCTTCTCTTCACCCCCTCCTCTTGAGCCGGTTGCCACTTGAACTTAGAAGGGAATACTCCGCTCCTCGAGGATGGAGTTATTGGATTGCGAAATCATTGGGTTGTCATACTGGAGAAGTCAGTTTCTGTATCATTCTAGTTGGGGAGAGCCACCATCACTTACACTGTACGAGTCAGATTCATAGTCGTAAGGGTTTGCGTATGAGTTGAGATATTTCTGACCTGGCTATTGAGGAGACTTCGGCAGAGTGTTGGGATTCTCAAGAACTGTTGGATTTCAAATTTGGTTCTCGTTAAGGTTCCGCCCGTACTAAAATTCCAAAGGTCCGACTTAAGCTCCAACCTTTGATTTTGTGAAGACAAGTTTGATAATTAAATTAAATCCAAGTTCTTCTTTTTCTTTTCTTTCTTTTTCTTTTTGCACTTATTGCATAAGTGTTTGCTAGGGACTAGCAAAGGTAAAGTATAGGGGGATGATGAATCCACATTTCATCATCTTTATTCTATCATTTTGGCCTCAAAAACCCTACTAAATGCGTGTAAATACCCTTAATTAGAGCATCTTAGCATTCATGCATGTGCATCCAAAAAGTGTATAAAGTACCGTAATTAAAGCCAAAATTATAGAATAAATAAAAGAAAAGAAAAAGAATAAAATATTGTAAATATTTTATGACCCGAAACCCCGAGACCTAGGCATCTTGATGAATAGGTCGATAAGGAATAAAGTAGGGGGAGATAAGGGTCAAAATACAATCAAAATACCAATGTTTTGCATTCATTATTTATTCATTTTGGAACCTATTTTTGGTTCCACTTTTTATACATCAAATAAAGAAACTTTGTACATGAAAGTTGTAGATAATTAAATAAAAAAACAAAATTGATTTCATTCAAAAATAATGTACAGATAAAAAGTCATGGTCTGAATAAAAATCCAGAATCACAACTTCCCAGATCCGTATCTCACAAATGAAAACTCCAAATGCAGCAAACTCACCTTTAATTGTATATAGTGAAAAATAAGCTATTTAATGGCGGTGGTTTCGCATTTGGCGGAGCTACGGTTTGAAAGTTGAGTTTTGGACCCACATTGTATACCTGTACATATTAAAATATTCAATTTATTATTTATTCATTATTTTCGTATTTTATATTTTTATAATTATGTAAATATTATTTATAATAATTATGTACATTAAAATCAGAATAAAAACCTAAATAAAATACAAAATAAAAATACATGTATATATGATACATAGGTATACTACCTATACTTATACATGTATAAATTGTACTTATATTTTATTAAATATACAAAATACATCAGAAAATTAAAATAAAAATAAAATTACGTGTATAAAAGTATTTTATAAATATATAAAATAATGAACATAATTAAAGAAATTAAAATATACAAAATAAAAATAAAAGAATAAAATATATAGGTAATGAACCTATAAGGGCTATAAAAGGTAAGTTGTAAAAATACACCTCATAAAAATAATTAAAAATTACCATAAAATAATATATAAAATAATAAACATTTTTTATTTAATAATATAAATTTAATAATATTATTTACTATTTTAATTTGAATTAATAAAACATTTTTTTACAGGTTTTTCCTAGTTGGTCCACTTGGACCAACCAGAATTTCGGGTTTTTCACCCACTTCGAGGATTTTTCTAGGCGCGACCTTTCACCATCTCGTCTCAAGGTCTACATGACTTCTCTTCCTCTATCATCGAGCTTTCACGACCAAGTCTCGCCTCGAAGATTGGATCAAAACTCGGCCCGTGATCACTCCTTGAACCTCACGCCTCGACCACATTTCAAAACCAAGCCCTCATCTTCCTTCTCCTCTTTGAACCGCTTTTGGGCCAAGACCGAGACCTCTGAGTAATTGTGTGGGATCCCCGGTGACAGGGGGTTGATCCCATCACCTCGTTGAGGTGCATCTCGCGCTCCTCTGGCGCGTTCCAACCATCTCCGGCGGCCGTGCCGCCGTGAGGTTCTTCTTCGTGGCTCCGGCCACTGAGGTCCTCTTTTATTATTTTTCTTAGCGTAGGGATAATCCTAGTTTTATTTTCCGCAATTATTTTGTATTTTAGCGACACCCGTAGCCTCCATCTCGCCCATTGAAGCACGCCAGAGCCCTGCTCCGGCGAACCTCCCCACGCACCATTCACGTCGCCTTCCACCTTCCTTGTCCCTCAGAATCGTCTGTTGTTGTTTGCTCGTGTCCTTGCAGCCTCCAGGGCCGGCTAGACTCCATCTGGGGTCGTTGTTTTGAAGGAGAAGGGGGGCCACTTGGAGCGGCCTTTGCCTTTCATGTCCCGACGGACCTTAGGCTTTTCTTGAGCCCTTTTGCGACCGCCGCCCAACCGAGTTTCGCTCCAGGAGTCATCTGGGCCTTTCTGGACAGTCGTCGGAGGTCGGAGGAGCTCAGGGCACCTGATTCAAACTCGATTCACGCGAGTTCTTCGACTGTTCCTCCATCGACCACAACCGTCGTCCGATCGCCACCCTTCTCCAAGCGTTTCAGCCGCCGTTGGATCTCCACGCACTGCAATCATCGATCGATCTTCGGAGATCTAATCTTGGGCATTGAAGTCGAAGGGGTATCACACGATATGAGGTTGACACGTGTATAAGTGAAGCGTGCCCCACCGTTTGATCGCGCCCTTGAGTGGGTATTTTGCTCTCAGGCCCTCTCAATTTTTGTATTTAACATTCAAAGCGTAAACTTTCGTCTGAAGTTAAACTCTTTGTGTACTAATTGCATAAACACCATCGTATTTTTAGTATTTACATAAGGGTCCCCACCTGGTCACGTGTTGAACGCACATGGCGTTGGTGATTTTGCAGGGCGACCCAGGAGCATTTTCATATTGATATTTGGTCCAAAAACTTTTGCATGCTGTAATATAATTTCGGGAAATTTACATTCTAGCCCCCCTACTTTGCGCATATTACATATATACCCCTCCTAGGCGTGTGCTAGTCACGCGCCCTTGTGGGTTATTTGCAGGCGTGCCCTCGCGGCTTTTGCTTTTTGTATTAAGTCAATTAATTACAAGATTCAGTTATATACTTTTTTGGAAAATTGCAACTGTGCCCCTGGATGTTTTGATATTTGTGTATATATCCCTGCCAGGCCATATATTTTTGCTTGCTTTCTCTATTTATTTCACGCATTTCTAAAAGCCCAAAAATTCCACAAAAATCACAATAGGTCCCTGTTGAATAGTAGTTTAACGCCATATTTTTGCATCTCATTTTTATTGCAGTTTTATATTTATTAAAAATAAAAAACATGCATTTTAGCTACTGTCTGTCTTAGAAAATACCAAAAAATATTAAAACACCTTGAAAAATTCCAAAAAAATTACCTAAGGTCTATTTTATTGTATTCTAGTGTCAGTCCAAAAACCACTAAAAATTTCAAAACCAAAACCTTAAAAATTAGAAAACACTTTAAAACTTCAAAAAATCTAAAAAATCATATAAAATTCCAAAAAATGAAAACTCAAGTCCTGTAGGTTCCTTATTTTATTGTCTTTATTTTAAAATTAGTTTGGAAAAATTTCATGGCTATTTGATATTTTTCATTCCTGTTTTACTTTCAGCCAGTAGCTAAGTCACTATTTTCCTTTATTTTAGCTTTTAAAAATACCAAAAATATTTAGAAAAATCCCTAAAAACCACAAAAACAGTAGAAAAAATATAAAAGAACAAAAACACTTTATCTCCTAATTTTTGAGTATTTTTACTTATTTCTATAAATATTTTATCACCCTTTTTCTTATATTATCTATATATTCTATCTAGAAAAAACAAAAAAATATAAAATATAAAAAGAAAATATAAAATCAGAAAATTGAAAATCAAAATACAAAATTTAAAATTAAATAAAAAATTAATTAATTAAAAATTAAAACCCACAAAAACATTTGCATTGCATAGTGTAGACAATACATCACATTCACAGACACACACAATTGTCGATCTATCCTGCCTTGCTCCCTGTGTTCGAACTCTCTACGTACCTGCATCTATACATCTTTTATGTAGAGTTAAAAATAAATTTGACTCCACATTTGCATGTCATTGTTTGATATTTGGTTGTGGGTTCATTGTTGATTAAATCTGGATTTTTAGCGGTCACCGCAGCGACCTCTGCGTTCCTGCCTTGTGTGGATCACAACACCGTTAGATTTTTAGGTAAATCAGTGGGGGTGGGGGTGGGGATGGGGCTGCCCCTAAACTTGGCTCCCTCTACGCATCTTCCATATTTAAAAAATGTATTCGTGAAAATTCATCACTAGATCCATATATCATGTCATTCAAGTTTCATGAGAAACAGAGACTCCTACGAGCTCCATCGAAACCGTCATTTTTTAATGTTTGCAGAATTATTGAAATCGACCTTGTCTGGACGGAGGCCATAGGAGTCTCTACTTCGTGTGAAATTTGAGTGACATAATCTATGGATATAACGATGAAAATCCACGGAAGTATTTTCCAAAAAAAACTAGAGAAAATGGGGCGGGAGATCCAAGTTAGTTTTCCTCACGTGGCAGTCCTGTTTTACCCTATATATAGGGGATCCTTCCAATGAGGCGGGCCTTTCATTAAATTTTAAAAAGCTGCCAAATTTGTGAATTATTTAATAATTTTGTAAAATATAAACTGCACATTATAAAATTTTGATGATCATACTATTTTGTAAAATATAGCATCCACATTATAACTAATATTTTTATGTCCATTGTAATAATATTTTTATAAATCTTTCTTGATATACATATTATGTTATTTGCTATTAAATTTATGGAGTGGAAACCGTAAAATAAATAGAAAAATTGCCTGAATTGGTGTGGCTTTCCACGCATTCAGGAAGGATCCACCTCATTGGCACACACATAGAGGGGTGATCCTGTGAGAGCCAAAATCAGTGAGAGAATGAGAGCAGTGAGTCTGGACCACTAGATTCTGCTCTTCTCTCTCCTCATGTAATCAATGAGGGATATGACAGAATCTAGTGGTCCAGAATCAGTCTTCTCATGCTTTCACAATTTTTGGCTCTCACAGTATCACCCATATATATGCATGTATGTATGTATGTATAGAGAGAGAAGGGTTGATCATGTGAAAGCCAAAATCCGTAAGAACACAAAAGCAATGATTCTGGACTGCTAGATTCTGACATCTCTCTCCTCATTGATTGCAAGAGGAGAGAGAAAAGCATAATCTAGTGATTCAGATTCAATGCTCTCACAGATTTTGGCTCTCAGAGGATCAACCATATATACATGTACGTGTGTGTATTGATTCATTCCAGTCTAGTTCAATCACTTTTATGTCATCGACTCGGTTTAATTCGATAGTAAGCAACAATGATGCCATCATCCGATTGAACTTATTTGATTACATGTCTCAACACAATAAATCATTCTAATAAGGTTTCAGTTCGATATCCGGTTTTATTTCAAAAACATTGATAAATAGAGTTGTGTTGTTGATGCAGTGTGTGGCGTAAGTGGCGCCATACACAGCCTCATGTGTGGTCTGACCGGGTGGTAGTGCATGTATCCTGATTGAATCTCCCTGAGACACCTTGTCGGGACTTGTGTGTTCACTGTTGTTGTGAGAAGTGCTCCCTCTGCCAGATGCACAGGAGCAGCTCGCCAGTCAAGGATTCGATATGAACATTGGTTAGACTTTTCTATAATAAATCTTGTATCAAGTATTTGGTAAATTCCTACGATCGTGATGGTAGGTTGGCAAACCAACATGGAGATCAAACAAAGAGCTGACAACCACACATTCGAGGTGTTTTCGCTTGGTCCTTGGGTTACTTCTCATGGTATCATAGTTCATTGTCAAGATCCATCTTGCTGCTCTTCTAGCGAGCACAACATAAAATCTTACCTATGGAACGTTTTTATAATAATATATGATGAAATTTCGATAGATCAAACTCATGAAAATGTGAAGCATCTGTAAAGTTTCCTTCGTGGTACATCACAATATTGCATGCTCTTCGCATATCAAAATTTGTATACAATTTTAATGCATATACTCCAGGATATGGAAAGGGCCAATGCTGGCCAAGAGAGTTTCGGGCTGATTTAGTGAGTCCTGCATGTTTCTGAGTCAAAGTTTGCTTTGGAAAATTCTTTTAATACGCTATATGATACGAACAACCACTCAGCTCTCTAGCAAGAGTACCATTTATTTGACACAACAACAACAAAAACACTCAATCTTCTTTCTTGCTCTCTTACTTTATGGCTCTCTTCACTTTATTTCTTATGTGATTTGCTAACTTCCTTTCATTGATACCTCCACACAATGGCTCCCAAATATCTATTTATACTTGTGCTCGAGTGGCCTTGAAGAGTATGAAAAACTCTAGAAGACTGATATTAAATGCACCAAAGAATACTCTAGAAACATAGAGTTTCTTCCACTTAAGAAACCTTTAGAAAAAAAGAAAGTTTCTTCTTCTAGGGAAATCTAGAAACTTAGGATAATTACTTAAGAAATTTCTAGAAATAAAGAAAGTTGCTGACTTGTTTTCTCATTTCAATAGGCTGCCATGCATATGACATACAATTCATGTCTTGCTTTCATGCAAATGATTGCATTACATTTCCATTTCTTAGGGTATGTTCATTTGGAGAATAAGCATTGGAATAAGAGGTCAATTCCCTGCCTGACACGGTTCCCAAGAATACATCTATTCTCATCCATATCCCATTATTTCACCTTATTCCACCCTTATTGCTATCTTTATTCCACTTTACATACTTTTATTTCACCTTATTCTTCTTAGCCGGACAAAGAATAGATCCTTATTCTCCTTATTCCCCATCTTTATTCCTGCTCATTTCTGAACTGAACACCCCATTAGTATCATACTTGTAACACTCCATCACTTTACAATGTAGAAGTGAGAGTAAGATTATGCTTAGGATAACATTGAGGATGTCATTATACACTCCCTCTGCCTGATGATCAAAGTATTGCTTGTAATAAAAATTATAAAGAAAAAGATTAAGTGTAATAGGTTTTATTTCCATTGCACATTGTTTCTATAATATGTGCTCTTAGTTTATAATTAAATGCCTCGTGAGTTGCTCAATTGGGCTATAACGACGTTTTTTTTTTCAAAATCCGTCACCAAAACAACCATTTTTAAATATATAACAACGATATAATTCATTGTGAATATATTTTTTTACTTGAATTTAGCGATGAATATCATATATTTAGCGACAATCCATATAATGACGATCATCCGTTGCTATTTCTCAAAATTTTAATTAATCATTGCTAAATTATGAACTAAAAAATTAGCGACACTTAGCTGAAGTTGTGAAAAATAACAGCGGATAATCAATGTTATATGGACCGTTGCTAATATGTAAATATTTTGTATCCCTAGTATGTCATGTCATGTTGGCATAATATATGGAAATCATGTTAGACATGACATATATATATATTATGCCAATGTACAAAACATATTATGTCAACATAGTATATCTATGTCATTATGGCTATATCTTGATATGCAATTGAAATCGGGAAAGAAAAGACTGTGAAAATAACATGTAAATATTATTCTAGTACGATAACAAATTATATATTAAGTGACACTTATTAATTTACTCATTCCTTGCATAATCACCTTAATAGAAATTGTATAATTTGATTTATTTTATTATGTTTACCTTACTATTTACCTGCGCTCAAGCGTAAGGAAAGCAGCAACGAATGAGAAAGTGTTGCGGATTGTTCTACCGCCGAACGAAATGGTTTGGTTATTTTGAAATTATATTAGTTTAGATTATCTTCTAAGTAAATATGGCTCATGTTTCGCAGCATGTAATAGCAAGTTGCTTATACTTATTTTTTAATGAATAATATATAATTCATTTCATTTTTCATATAGACTATGTCATGATAACGGTTGATTGTTCGCAAACGT
Source organism: Ottelia alismoides (assembly GCA_037367405.1). Lineage (NCBI taxonomy): Eukaryota > Viridiplantae > Streptophyta > Magnoliopsida > Alismatales > Hydrocharitaceae > Ottelia > Ottelia alismoides. The sequence continues at coordinate 158,031 of JAZKJV010008423.1, read as the reverse complement.
GGGATTGTGTTTCGAAGTATGTATTAGATGACTGATGTTGGCTCTATCAATGACTTTTGGAGACTAACTAATCGAACATGAACTTCTGAGAAAAATTTCAAAACATATATCAAGAATACATATATATTGCTTCTTTTTATGCTTTCATTTTGAGTCAAATTTGCAAAGATACCCTTCCAAAAACTTATAGATCTCAACATTCTAAGCAACTTTTGTATTTTGCACTTTTTTGTATTCTTTAAACGCGCCACACGGGGGTGGGCACTATATTGATCCACCCATTTAAACCAACCAAACCGTTGAAAATGGATAAAAATGATTTGAGTTATTTGGGTTTGGGGTCGGATTGGACCCAAACCATAATCATTCAATGGGTATTGGGTCAGTTGGTGGGTCTAATGCCTTTTATCCAACCCATCAAAATAACCCAAACTATTTCTTTGGATGTCACGAGGTTTAATCCCACCCAACTCAATCGATATGTATTCAATATATAATGTCAAGAATTATAAACTCTTTTATATTTATAATGTACAACTCGCTTCTCCAATCCAAGTTATCAACTCCTTAACCAACCTTATCTCACTAAATTTTCTTTCAATTGTTATTATGTGTTCTACTCAATTTTTTATATCATCTTTAATATGATAATTACATACAAAAAAAACAGAGAGTCTGCCCCTTATAACTACACAATTGTGCTCCAAACCCAATCTATTTCATGTGACATAAATTATTCTTGAAAATCCACTGGCCTTAACTGAAGAACTCCATATCAATTTAAACATACCCCAATCTTCTTCATCCATGCCAACCTTGATCCTGTCATTTTTTTCATACATCAATGGCTCCATCATGTCATGACTCCAATTTCGGGTTGTCGAATCCTCCCATTTACCAGATCTAATTACTTAACAGTAGCTTTATCCAATAATAACAACTAACACTCGGAAACAAACTGCAATAAAATGCTACATGGAGAAAGCATCTCACAGTTTCATTCACAAAATAAAGCTTGCATAGCAAACTATCCCCCTATTTTCGTGAACATCAAGTTGAAAGAAAAGGGCACACACAACAAACCTACCGACTACCTTAGATTAAAAGCCACTATTGTTAGTTGGCTGGTTGAATAAGATTTTTATGATGGTTCACCAATACCTGTCGTGTTTTCAGAAGTCATATGACGAAGATTAACAAGTGCTAAGTAACAAATAAGAGAAAAGTAGACAAGTAGTGTAGTTTAGCAAAATCGATTATACCATTTTCATTTCTTTTCATTACATTAAGTCATATTCTTTCTACTCCACATCAGTGATTAATCTAGGGAACTTACCTCACCTCCATTGACTCCGAAGCAGTTGACACTTCAGGATTGGAGATTGCGTTGATCTAGTAAGCTTATACCGTCGCATGTTACCTCAACCAATCCTCCAATACTACCCTGATAATTTCCTTTTTATTTTATTATCGAGGGTTCTACGTCCTCTTCCCGACAAACAAGGAAGCACACCATCCTCGATGACTCGGTAGCTTAAACATAGGGTAACCTTTAATCATGTATACTAGGCTTTAAATGCATGTTATCGTGACCCATCCGCTATCAAACTGCTCATGCCTCCACATGGCATGATTACATCTCCAGTCAGTCAACACTCCTAATGACAGTCGAGTACCGCACGTTGCAAATAATTTATTTCGCGCACTCAACATATTCAGACAACAATGTACTACCTAAGTATCGTATTCTAATACAGATGTTCTTCTGAGAAACCTATAGGTTGCATGCCCGACCTATAGTGTCTACTTCAAATCATCCTTATCATAAAAGAAAGTACGAAAATCGTGTTATCATCTGTGTGCATTGGAACCTATTTTGGTTTGTTTTTCAAGTAAGATGATTAATGACACCTGAAATGATTGAATTCTATTTTTTGCATCAAGAACATGAAGAACACACGAAGAACGAGCGAAGAACATGAAGGACATAATTTCTCAAAATTTCGGCAGAGTTTCTCCTTATATCGGGTGATATTTCAAGGAACATTTTATAGAGTTTTCCCTTACACCGGGTGAAATTTCAAGAAATGTTTCGGCAGAGTCTCCCCTTACATCAAGTAATATCCAAAGAGAATTTCGGCAGAGCTTCCTTTTATATAACTACACTTAAATAACACGAGACTTGAAATAATGATTTAAAAGAAGAAATGATGCATAACTGGCATACCTCACAACATGGGTGTGTGATACGTTTTCACCGATGGCCCAGCTGCACACACCCAAGTAAGGTGTTCCTCGTGTTTCTACATCATATAGCAACACTATTAGCATACAACAAAGAATTGGTTAGTCTCATGTAATGGGTGAGTGAAGCAAGTTCACTAACGATACAATTGCCCGCACCTAAGCATGGCCATACTCATATATCTCCCTTGTATGCTAATACTAACATAGGAAGGGGAAAGAACTTGAAAGAATTTGAAACCCTACCTCAAGATAGACTCACCTCCTACTTGAAGGCATTGGGGAGAGAAGCGCACCGTCCTCTCTCTCCTCTTCTTCTCGACAGTGCTCCGCTGGTGCTTCTTCCCTATCTCCCTCCCCTTATCTCAACCTCTCAGCCTTAGTTTCGAGGGTGGTGGTGGAATGAATGAAACTTGGAGAGAATGAATGAGTGGGGGTATTTATAGGCTCCCAACTCTTCAAACCTTGGTTTAGAATCCACGGTTTTCACACATGGTTTTGTGTAAAATCATGGTTTCCCTCAGTACAATGGTTTCACAACCCATATTTTCTGCCCATGATTTTACCCAAGCTTATCACTAAAACCATTGTTTTATTAATAATTCTTCGTTACCATTAATCATAATTAATTATCGTGATTAATATTCGTATTATGTGATTAACATCTACTAAATCCTGATATAATATTTCTTAACCATGGTCAATAACGTAATGATTATTTGTATTCTTAATCAAGATTTGTTAGTACTAATGATGGTAATTAAGAGTTAATGATGGTTTTAACCGACATCAACCCTGTTTGCTTCCAAAATTCATAACTATTAGAAACGGCCTCTGATTAAGATGAAATAAGTTCCGTTAGATTCATTTCTTCGGGACGGATCTAATACCCATATATGATAGGATCTGAAGAGGTTGAATTTCATGATTTTACACATCACTGCTTGACATTTAATTAACAAGACTTTTTACATGGGTAATTTGATTTTCACCCAACCAATCGGTCCAAATCAGTCACCCATATATCTCAACCCAATCTAATTTGGCTGGGGTGATTAGTGTCATTTTTTTAACCCAAATCAAATAACCAAGACACACCCAAACCAATCGAATGTCCACCCCTAGCTCCACATGTTGCATGCCTAGTGGTAGTCGTCAACCACTCGTTGCGTCTTGTGGCTTGTATTTTGTTCATCCCTTGATGTTAGACCCATGACACGTGAACCTTAAACATCTATATGACCTCAACCAACCCTTGATCGACATGCGGCAACCCTCTGTGGCTTGTATTTTTTCCATCCCTTGATGTTAGACCCATGACACATGAACCTTAAACATCTATATGACCTCAACCAACCCTTGATCGACATACGACAACCCTCTCTCTTGCTCGCATTCCAATGTAATCTACCATCGTCAATTGACGCCTCAAATACATGTTCAAAGTCTCATCAGATCGTTATCTTGTCTCTGATACCCAAAACCCTAGTTCCATCCGATGAGCCCATCCATATGACACAAACGATGGAACCATGGATTTGAGTCCCAGGAAGGCAACGACGATCAACAACAAGGTTTAGGTGCACATGAGGTAGCTTGCAACTTCCTCGTTAGGAGGATTCAGCTTGATACTCGGACCGGAGATCGAACCATGATCAGAGTGTGTTAGCGCTTCATCTGTCTTTTACTCCACTATTCTTTTTCATTTTTGTAGTCCTTGAAGTTCTAACCAAGCTAACACATTGTAGATAATCTAAACTAAGTCAAAAGGAGTTTTGGAAGTGAATAGTATTGTCAGGTAATATACCAACTCCGTGCAAGAGCACGGTTCCATGAAATTGTGGCTTGAATCAAATTCAACTACTTGAAATCTTTTATATCGAGCTCCGATAGGAGGTTACTTGATTGAATTGCCATGCTCTGGCCATGCAAGTTGATATATCCATGCAACCCCCCCCCCCCCCATTCACATCATTTCAATAACTTTATTCCACCCCTCCCTCTCTACCATTCTCTCTCCAAATAAAATGTATATACTTACAAGGAGTAAATAATTTTTCTCTTAACTTTTATTCTATAAATTTTAAAAATCATGGGAGATATAAAACACATATTGTAACGATGTTGTCATTCGAATTTTAGTATAAAAACATGCACTCCCTATCATGTCCATTTGGAAGGGATAAATTTCAGCAATTTTGAGACCAACGATTTTTGATACGCTTGATAGATGGGATGAGAATATCGAATTGAGTCATCATTTGAATTACAATATTATAATAATGTGTGATTTAAATCCTCTGTGAATTTTAAAAAAACATGAAAATAATTAAGAAAAAATGGTGGGAGTAGCCAAGTTAGCTACTCCTAACATATATATTTTATCCAAATATGTACATGCACATTATTTCATTTAAAAATTACAAAATAATTGAAATATAATTACTCCAAACTCTAATATCATCATATCACAGCAAACATACAATGCAAACGTCACGACAAACACTAAGCTTATCCGCCAGTTACCTAAAAAAATGTATTACACCTCAACCATGCTGCTCGTTTGGTTGCTGGGTTGAAGTGAGTTGGGGTAACATGATTGGAATAGTAGCTATTTAAGATGGTTATGAGGGTTGAAGAGGGTTGGGTGATAGAATTCCATCTCATCAAAGGAGGGGGGTAAATCGGGTTACCCGAGATAACCTGGGGGTAACCCGGTTACCAAACGGGCTCAGGGATGACCACTGGATGGGGACCAATGGCGTTGACCCAATCCAACCTAAGAATGCATGCCAAACTCGAGACCCATATATATTAGACCTGGCTTTAACTAAAATCTTGGTCCATAAAATAAGTGGGACTGGCTTGGGCTAGCCATGGCCCAAACCATTAGCCCAACACATCCGACCCAAATGATGTCCCAATAAAATGGCCCATATATATAGCAAGACATCCTCCCATATACTTATATATCAATTCCTATATATTCGAGCCAATTTGTTCCATGTGCGTAGACCTGGCCAAAGTGCATGTCGGACCGAAATGGGTCGGGTTTCTAAAACCCTTTGCCCAAGGCCTAGACCGGGTCGGTCCACATGCCGTAAGTGTCAGGCCGACTTATGGGCTGAATGTAAAGTATTTTTTCTTATTTTTTTAATTTAATTTATAGAGATAATTAAGTTTTTTTAGCATCATCCAATCTTTCTAAACCTAAGTAACCATAATATGTGTTACTTGGCATGTAAAATATAAAATACGACGTGATATTGATAATGTAAAACAAAACTTGGAATATATTATATTAGATGCATTCTAAATGTAATTTTTAAACACATCTTTTTATATGTGTGGGACGGACCGATTTCTGTGGCACATGTCCACATCCCGTCCAATTGACAGCGAGCCAAAGAGCGGGTTGGGTCGGCCCATTCATGAAATCTTTTGCTGTGAGATCGGGCCATAAGCGGACTGGGCAGATGGGCCCCTGGCCCATGGGTCAGGTCTACATGTGCGTACATAAAAAATGACCGCTTTCTTCTCTTACAACAAATTCAGTGTATGTATTTCTCCCCTCAAGCATCTTCATTGTTGTCACTTTTCTTCATATTCGACGATCATCAGTCCTCTACAATAAAACTCAGCTATAGTAATGCTATTTCCAAAATCTATCACGAAATCAGCTATTGTTATATTATATATATAACAACGAAATTGTTCTTCGCAAGATTACCTTTTTAAATTAGCGACGGATATAATATAAGTCACTGTATCATTAGCGATTGTCCTTGTAGCGACGCTTATTCTTTATTATTTTTTAAAAATTTAGTTAGCGATAATGAGTTTAAATTTTGAGAAAAAAAGCACTCAAAAAGTGTCGTTATATAGATCGTTTCTAATGATATAATGGCAGATATTTTATTTGTCATTAGTTTCAATTATAAAAAATAATACCGTAATGAATAATATTTCGTTATATATTTAACAACGGTTGATTTAGTGATGAATTTTACAAATGCTTAACTACAACACATGTTGCTTGTTTCTTCTACATGTCTCTCGTATAATACATTTTTTTTATCCGTGAGTCGTTAATTTTGCATCTTTACTTTCTATACGCATCATCCTCATGGTGTTGATTCATCACTATCATTCCGTCACTAATGCATGTACCTTCAATTACATTTATCATTCTTCATGCTTCCATCTTTAAAAAAATAAAATGGGTCAGCCGACCCTAGATCCGAGCCCATGATAATTCGACCGTACTGAATCACGGGTCAGTTGCAAAGAAAAAAATAAAGAGATATTTACACCCATATCCTTGAGTAATTTTGTAATTATCCCTAGAGCCCTCGATAATCACGGAGTACATCCAGAACCCATAATAATGCTTAATCGTTACATGAAATAACCCCGTGTCAAGTTCCGTCTCAATTCTCTGTTAACTTTGATGGAAAGAGTTAAATGTTGATAACTTCACCCTTCGAAGACATATCATATCTATAAAATAATGCCATTATGCATTTGAACATCAACTCGGACTCCAAAGAAGCGTCTGGAGATCTATTCGCGTTCAACCTCCAGTTGTGTACATATATCCGGAGTCGCCAGCATCCACCCGCGAGGAGCTTCAACCATTCGATCCGATCATCTGTGATCAGCTCGCCATCAGATCATCGAGCATGATGTTAGAGATCAAGGACCATATCCTGGACTAGAATACACACTACCTGGAGCAGTTGAACATCTGGGAATTATAACAGCAATCACCTGAAGCGTCGTTCGAGCACTCGAGGAGTCACATGCGATATTGCCGAGCACATGTCTCCTCTGAATCTAAGGCGGTTGGCGGAGGTGGTGCGAGCTGGAGGAGGATGAAAGGGATGGGGAGTCGGTCGGCGGGGGTAATGCGAGCTGGAGGAGGAAGAAGGGGAGGGGGAAGCGGTCTCGGGGGTGGCGCGAGCTGGAGGAGGAAGAAAGGGAGAAGCGGTCGACATGGGTGGCGCGAGTTAGAGGAGAAAGAAGGGGAGTGGGAAGCGGTCGGCGGGGGTGGCCCGAGCTGGAGGAGGAAGAAGGGGAGGTGCTGGAGGACGAAAGTAGGGGTGTTTTCTTTCTTTCTTTCTTTTTACTTTTGGTTAACTTCAACGTTCAGATCGTGGATTGGTTAAATCAACTCGTTCCTCTGATTGAATTAATGAATAAAACTAACGGAAGGATATAGATGTATAACGGAGCAATTATTGGAGGTTCTGACTGTAATTCGTGATTATCGAGAGTTCACTAAACTATTCAACTATGGATGTACATATCCTAAAAATAAAAATATAGGTCACAGTCTACATATCATTAAATTGGATGGGCCTTTGACTGAATCAGCCCCTGTAGGAAGAGATCCGGATCGATGCTCATCCCTGATTAATTTTGCATCCTAACGCACCCAGTGAGACTTCGAGGGGGACCTCAGATATTATTGCCGATCCAAATGCACCCCCAGACTTAGAGGCTTCAATTTGGCGGGACCTGAAATATTATTGCGGTGGGACCCTTTGCCAAAGTGCTCACCCACCGTTTGGCCAATCCAGCAGCGTAGATCGATTCAAATCACTCGGCCCTGAATTGGACCCTTCGCCGATAGGACGTGGCTCATTACAACCCATCAATCTAAAGAAAATAAATGTATCTAAGAGGTTATGTGACTATGTCACGCCATTTATTTGCTATTATATCTGTCCACGGACGGACAACCACGACGACTCAAATTTTTTCGATACAAAATGACCAATGGGTATTTTATATTTTGAATGCCAGATTCAGAACCACGTGTCAAAATTAATAGGTCGAACCCAATCCGGAATAAACTTTAATTTAATCGAGAGTCAAAACTATGCAAAAATCGAATTTCAATATATTTTGACGAGAGGAGTGAAAGGAAATAAATTAGTAAAGGAATTTCAAAATTTTACCTTGCAATTTTGATGTTTGTTTTAATAAAAATGCAATGTACAATTTTGTATTTTACACTGTATAGTCGTGTTGTGCAGTTATACACAAACTGTTTATCTATTCTACTAAAGTGTCGCTACACTAAATAAGCGACCTTACTGAATTAAAAAAAAACGTCCTATTCGAAGAGCACATATATAATGTGTGTGTTTGTCTATATGTATATGTGTGTGTATAGAGGGGCGATCCCGTGAGACGTGGCTTTTGTGAGATGGTGAGATGGGTCATTTCAACCGTTCATTTTACCATCATTCACGACATGAAATCATGGGGGATTTAGATATAATAATAAGTGAAATGTGTGTTTCAAATTTAGTGTAAAAAAACCCCTAACATGTCCATCTGGAGGAGGTCGATTTCAACAATTTTGAGACCGTTAAAATTTGACAGTTTTGGTGGAGGGGATAGAAGTCTCGAATTAAGTTGAATTTTGAATGACATCATGGTGGTATATGGTGATCTAAATTCCCTAAGATTTCATGCCATGTTTGATGGTAAAATAAGCGGTTGTGATTATACATCTCACCATCTCACAAAAGCTCATCTCAAGGATCGCCCTTCTATATGTGTATGTGTGTGTATGTGTAGTAGATCTAAATGCATCCCACCTTGACCAAAAGGAATTTCAATGGATCCGACGAATAAAGTAAATTGTACCACCATAAGCAGTGGAAATAGCATAGTATTACCCGATCCATGTGCATAGATAGACTATCATTTCTTTCATCTCACGAGAAATACGATCGAGAGGAGCTAATTCGAATCCTTCTGGAATAATAACACCCCCAACATTCAAATCCCCTTTGTTACCATTAGCGAGAACTTGTTTCAATTGCATATTATAAGGGATTCTAACGACAACTTCAAATACAATATCAGGAAGTACATCTTGCAGAACTTCAATATCCACTGGTTCATTAGCTAAATGGCAATTGGCGCATACAACTCGTCTTATATGTATGGGTAAATGATGCTGCCTCTCGGAGGGAGCTAACTTGCCTCCCCTACCATATTTTCCTTTTTTTTGGAAAATGCTTCTGTAGATTTTGATAACTATATTCATATATTATATCATTCAAGTTAGTGCGAAACATATACTCCTACGGCCACTATCCAAATGGGGTTGATTTCAAAAATTCTACGACAGTTAAACAATGAGTGTTTATATGGAGGCTACGGGAGTCTCTATTTCGCACGAAACTTGAATGACATAATATAGGGATATAAAGATAAATTTCCACGAATTCGTTTTTCAAAAAAAATAAAAAATAGGAAAAATAGGACGGGGGAGCCACGTTAGCTCCCTCTCAGGGGCAACCCCATTTTACCTTATATATATGTGATGAGGCGGATCTTTTTTGAGATTGTAAAGGCTACTATCATTTATTAAAAACTATGTAATAATTTTATAAAAGTATAAATTGCACATGTAAAAAATAATTTTATAAAATATAGCATCCAAATTTAAATCAACATTTACATCCAATATAATACTATTTTCATAATTTTATTTCACTACACATGTTGTGCTAATATTTATTATTAAGTTCATAAAATAAGAAATTGTAAGATACATTGAAAATATGCCTAAATTGGTGGTGGCTCACCATATATATGGTGAGACCCCACCTCATTTGAAGTTTCTCCTATATATAGAAGAGCTTTCAAATGAAGTGGGTCTTTTATGGTATTGTAAAGGCCATTATCAATTTAGCAAATACTCTATAAAAAATTTGTAGAAATTTAAATTGCACATTGTAAAAAAATAATTGTGTAAAATATATCATCCAAAATAAAAAATGGGGTTATCGCCTCAGGGGAGCTAACTTGTTTCCCTTGCCATGTTTTTCGTATTTTTTAATTTTTTTGAAAAATGCATCTGTGGATTTTCTTCAATATATCCATATATTATGTCATTCAAGTTTCATGATTTTGTAGGTATGGATAATGGAATATTGTTGTCGGGATCTTATTGGGAGCAGAGATTTGAGGCCAAGGATTTGGAAGCGTGTTGGATCGATATAGGACTTTCTAGATGCTTGATTTCATTAAACAATGAACATGTAAATTATGATATATCTAAAAACATAAACTGTATATTTGATCGTTACTCTAAATTTGATTATTGTAGTGTTGCAGATATTGCAAGCTTTACAAATACAGAAGAACAAAATTGTTAAACTATGTAAAAACGAACATGTTTTAACATTGAGAAGTTTGTGGATGAGGGGTCTACAGTCAGGGCCGTCCCTGAGGCTTGTCCTCAGGTGCAATGGCCCAGGGCCCATCAACTTTGGGGGCCCATCTCTAAATAAGCTACATATAGTTAGCTCTTATTATTTTTATTTCAAATACTGGGGATGAAAATAGATCGGATTCGGATCAGATGCCTATTTCCATATCCATATTCGTTTCATCTCTATCGAATACGAATACGGATACAGATATAATTTGGATATGCATTAAGGAAACCGAACCTTTAAAAATATGGATACGAATCAGATGTTTATCGAATTCGAATATAGATCGAATAAAGAGCGGATTCGAATACGGATTGAATAAAGAGCTAATACAAATATGAATCAATAAAGAGTGATCCAAATATGGATCCAATAAACATGGAATCCAAATATGTTCCATTTTTCAAAGTTTTTGTTGTAATTATAATCAATTTTATATTTGTGGTAGGAATATTTTATTGTGGGATTGTGAATAACCATAAAATAATCTTTTTAGGTAATTTCTTTTATTTTTCGTAAAATCAAATCTTTATTATTTAATATAGGTTCCGAGATTAATGATAGTTGTGACTGAGAAGTTATTTTATTAACATATATCTATTTAGATCTTGGACTGTTAATAGAAACTATCGGCATGGCTTGATTACCACTGTCAAATAAAAAAAACGGATGACTTGGTTATTTTTTCTATAACTATTATTTTATTGTTTGTTTAAATCATGTATTATTTTTATTGAAACTAATTGTTTAGTACTTCTTACTTGAATATTATTATTATCTAACCTTATTTTTTCCAGCCCATATGATATGGAAAATAGACATTAAGAGATAAAACTCTTAATTTTAAATATTTATGTCATTGTGGTTAATAGATATATGTGCTTCTGTGCTTGAACGTTCTCAAAAATCATACTAAAAAAACACATGTCATACATTTTTTGCTAGCTATTGCCCATAGCTTTTGTTTGTATACATTATTTGAGTTGCATTACATCCATAGATGTCTATTCCGGTTGTAGAATTTTTTTATAATTTAAATTCATGACTTATTGTTTGATACTCGTCGATCATAAACATCCATAGTTCTTTACAAAATCTAAAGAACTTTTTTTGTAAGAAATTTACAAATTTTAAAAATTAAATTTTTTATAGGGCCCTTTTTTTCTCTTTTGCCTAGGGCCTATGAAATGTCAGGGACGGCACTGTCTACAGTCTGATAACTCATTAAGGTTCGAAAACCTGTCTCGATTCCTATAGATGGACTATCTAGAAGAGGGGGATTCATGAAGGGTGAGTTTGTTGCCATCAATACTGAAAGTGGTAGTGGGCACAATGACAAGAGGCTAAATAAGAAAGCAAAATATTGTATGTGTGAAGAATTTGCCAGAGAGATTGACAAATTAAATTACATTTTAAAAGAAATGACAGAATCTACGAGAAGATGTGATAACGAGCTTGGAAAATCTGAATTGTTACAAGAATTTGACAGGTTGACGAGGGAAAATAATGATCTGAATAAAAAGATTCAAAAACTTGAATCAGATCAGAGAGGTACACACAATAAATCCGCATGGCAGTAACAACTGGTTTCTATAGAAGAAAAATTGTGGAAAATGAAGATCAAACTGCAACAGATGGATGAAAGGAGAGACAAATACTGCTGAAGACGAGGATAAGAAGGAGAATGAGAAAGAAGAAAATGATACTGACTTCGGCGAGATACTTGAGAAGTTGATATTAAAAATCCGTGGTGCACAATCTATGGAGAAAGATGACATTGAGATTCATGTATTAAACACTTGTTTCTGTTTCGATATATGTCACGCTATATGGGACTTGATGCTTGTTTTTTCAATCAAAAAGAGAGAGAAACATTCGAAGATGTCTACCCCAAATCTATTAAAAAATGGGAATTGTAGAAAACATATAGGAGCCAGGACTTGATGCATGTTTTGAACATTTTGTTTAAAATATTTATCTTAGTAGAATGCATTTCTTCTTATGGTGACATGTGATTCTATACGCTTTATTTCATTATTGTGAATATCATTCAACTTGCGAAAAAATTTCCCTGGATCTGAGTATTCGATGCGAACTATCGTGAATTAAATGATGTGAATGTTGTGTAAACGGGTAACCCAGATCCCGGGACGTCATAGGTTGGTATAAGAGAAGAGGTATCCCGCAACACACATTCGCAGTAATTCCGATCACATCGAGTTCTCGGATAGCGACAATCCTCTGACTAGTCGCAAGTCTGAGAGGGAATGGATGACACTCAAATCGAATAATCACACGTGTCACCAGCAATTCACCTTTTGCATCTAATGTCTATATAGTATCTCAAGAAGGGAAAGCACAATCAATGTCCTTGGAAGCACCCACCATTATGACTAATGATGTTGGGTCTTGTGCAGAACCATAACGTCTAAGGCTGGTCAGGAGATAGCGGATCGCTTGGAGCATATCTTGGTTGCATCTACAGACCTTCATCAATGGCATACTATAATGAGGGAGCAACAAACCGCCATAAGGGACCAACAACTGAAGATGAGAGACCATCATGATCAAATCTTAGCCCAGCAGACAGTGATAGGCGACAGGCAGGTGGATATAGAGATGAGATTCGAGGAGTTGTTTGACTTCTCCTACCATCCCTCCCAAGATGGTACGCCACAAGAGCAACCACCTCAGTCCATGGAGGTTAATCAACCCCAGTTTGGTGTCCCGTCTGAGCGGACACCTCTGCAACATGTTCCATCTGGAGGGACGCCCGTGCATGAAACATATGATGGAGACTATGGGACGGAGCACGATCCCTTGCCTTTTATAGATGAGACAGTACATGACCACTCCACCTTACGGAGACATCAGTCAGTCTCACATCGTACACGAGAGTTCATGTGCCTGAGTTCAAAGGCACGAGGACCCCAGATGAGGTGGAGAAATGGGTGAAGAGAGTTGTGAAGGTACTCCGGATGATACGCACATCACGAGATACGTGGATGCTTTTTGCAGAGTACTCCTTGGCTTAATTTGCTTAGAGGTGACGAGAGGTGACCGTGTCCAAGATGGGGCACGACTCCACTTGGGACGAGTTTGAGTCTAGCTCCCGATCTCACTTTTTCTCCGGCCAATGGAAGAAGTCCCAGTGCCGACTCTTTGTTGAGATTAGATAGGGACATACGAGAGTCGGATAGTTTTTCATACGCTACACAAAGTAGTCTCGCCACTCATCAGCAGTGATTTCCTACATGAGAATCTGGAGAAGTTTATCAAGGGGATGAGGGAAGAAGTACATGATAAGCTAGCTGGAATGCACCTCACATCCATCTCCGAGGCTATCGATGTTGCGGAGAAGTTCGAGGACATCAGAGAGAGGCACTTTGGGAGTTCTTCTGGGGAAACACTTGTACCCCAACGGTCATCTGGACACATACGACGGATATGTTTTTTTACGGAATAATATGTTTATATATATGACTACAAAAACTTTTTGGATACGCAAGGGGGAATGCTTCTAGAACCCCGGTGGCATCAAAGAAGCAAGCACGGGGAGAGGGAATACCACGTCATCCAGGAGATCCAAATGAGTGGTGATATCATGATCACTAAGGTTGCATATTGTTGATCCACTAACCAAGCCATTGACTCAAATGTCCTTCGACCAGCATGTAGTTAACATAAGGTTAAGAGTTGTACATGAATGGCTCTAAGGGCTGGAAGATTATTGAAGTTGTAAACACTTGACGACCCATTAACGTAATAAAAATAATCATGTCCACCTAAAATGACAGACTGTGACTGTGAATGCACTTAATATTAAGGTCTCTTTATACAATTATGCTTACGTACCATGGCCATATCGAATACCATACAATTGAGATGACACAATTGACTTAACATGCGATATTCAATAACGTGTGGCGAAATCAGGAGCTTGATCATCTTTGTGTGGACAAGATCAAGAAGATGATATCGAAGTTCGTAGGAAGCTACATGACTCATCACCATGCCCACGAGAGAGACGAGCGCAAATCGAACTTCATTCGGGAGGTCTCTTGCCTTAGAGACTCATGCTTCAAGAGGTAACCCTGATCTCATTTCAATATTCATTAGAATATTAGAAACCATGTTAGGAAACTTGTTTCCTGAAATTAATGGTTTCGCAAAGTGCAAAAAGTTGTGTTGAAATTCCATATTCACGAGATGAACATACAATGTTTTAAGCAAAAATTTTGCTTTATATTTCATGTTTATATGATGCAAAGTTAATAAAGTTTTATTTACTTCCTTCAACCAGCAATGCCACAGTTCATTTTTCACTCTTAAGTACAAACAAGGAATCATCGGCTAATAGCCTAGAAATATCCAAACTTCCTAGCACCTCTAATAACTTCTGAAACTATGTGTGAGGACTCTATTTAAATCCATATATTGATTTGCATAGCCAGCACAAGTTCTAACACTCCCCTTGAGTCTTTCTGACACTCCCCTTGAGCCTAAAAGATGAGAGGTTAATGCGTGTATAACACCTCTTGTAGGACACCAAATAGGAATATATTTTTTAAATCAAATTGATGTAAAGGCCAAACAAGCAGTATGTTTACTGTCGTAAGGGTACATACAATGGAGAGATGAGCAACCATGAATAATGTACCGAAGAAATCAACACCATAGGTTTTAGTAAACTCCGTGTTTGTTAAGTGATCCTTGTACCAAGCAATCGAGCCATCAGGCTTATATTTCACTATGAATAGCCATATGTATCCAACCATCTTGTTATCACTAGGTGGATAAACAAGATGTCATGTGCTATGTGAAACAAGTGCAGACATCTCTTCTTCCATTACCAATCTCCATATGGAGTCACGAAGTACATCCGTGTGATTACAAGAAATATCCATGGCATAAAGTGCCTCATAAAATCATCTATAAGAAGACCCAAGACATGAGAAAGACACAACATGCGACACATGATGCTTACTACAATGTATGGTTCCCTTTCCTAGAGCTATAGGGATATATGTTATATGAGTTGTTTGGCTTTCTCTTGACCATGCTTTTGTGTATATGGAGGGAGAAATTCCACTAGAATGTAAAAAAATCAATCGGAGATCATACATGAGGGAGATATAGTCCCGACTTTGGAGGGATTAGGGTCATAACTCTAATGACCCTTATATAGATGGAGACCTACGATTAGGGTTACAAGGACGAATCCCTCTCCACTCAAAGGATAGGAGTCCTTGGTTGTGGGGATTTACAATAACAATCAACATCAATCTTGCCTTTAAGGGGCTAATTAAATCCGAAAAAAATTACCTAATTCATACCCAACTTGTCCTTTATCCTATTATGTGTTTTCATGGCATTCTGTTTTATAAATATTATTTATTTGTAATCAATTTTTCATAATAAAAAATACTTCTAAAATCACGTAAAATTTACGCATCATAATGTCAAGAGTAAACTAACATATGAGCATCATGTCATGCTTAAAATATCAAGTAAACATCTTCAGCTCCTTGGGCCTGATGTAGTGATATTCGAGATGCCTCCTCCAGACTGAAGGGAGGCAATGGCATATTGGGCATCACAGAAGCATGAACATTGGAATGTATCAGATAAAAAAAGACTTGTCATACAAGTCATGATAGCAGCAGAATTTTTTAAAAAATGATGGAACCACGTGTGTTCAGAATTACTCCCAATCTGTTCAGTCGTGATCACACGAGTATAGAACATTGATGAATCTCGTATTCATCATGCTAAAATTCACATATTATACCCCTGGCTTAATCAAACCAATAAAAATCTCCTTTAATTCTTTATTTTTATCTTGTATCATATTGTGTATAATTAACCTTATTTAATTGTATTTAATTTCTCTTATTTTTCTTGTATTTATTTTATCATCAAAAACCCCTAAAATTAGATAGATTAATTGTCCTTGATTCACTAACCTTTAAAAAGACTAAAAAAATACAAAAACAAATCAAAGATAAAAATCGGCGTTTTATCCCCCTTAAAAATACCCCCCAAAATACTTTTTGTACAAATGACCTATTTTGGCTTTTTGTCCAACATGAAAGTTGTAGATCTCGTCGAGACGAGCAAATTTCATGTTTTGACCTTTTCCTAATTATGCCTCTAACTACTTATTCCATAATTTTCTTTGTATTTATAATTCTGAATTTCCTGATTGGGCCACATGGCGCCCTCTGGGCCGCCTACGTGGCCCGCCTCCCCTTCCGCCACCCGGCACTTCCCTATACCGTCAGATCTCCTCCATCCCTGCTGTTCATCCTTCGCCCAATTCTCACCGTCAGATCTAATTTCCAGATCTGATCTTGGCCACACTACATCGCCTAAATCCCAGCCATCAGATCGTCACTCCATCCAATGAGTCCCCTTTTGCCACGTCACCCCTTCACCTCAACCACTCAATCAAGCGCCAATCCTACGCCTCCCATTCATCCACGTCACCCATGCTATCCCGACCGTTGGATCTTCCCCACCTATCCATCTAAACCACCCATCAACGCCCAACTCCCCACCGCTTGATCTAATCTTAGATCTAATTTGAGCCCTCCAGCCATGGTTTTATCCCAGCCGTTGGATCGCAAGATCCAACGGTTCCCACTCATCGTCCTCCTCCAGCCGCCTCTCTCCCCAGACGTTACGCCTCGCCGCCCCATCCCACCCTTCCTATTTTGGAGCACGCCACGTTCACCCCCTCGCTCCACAGCGTCGCCTCCACAAACCCTACCCACCCTCGTCTTCGCGTAACCTCCAACATTCCTCCTCCATTACTCACCCGCCATCAATCATCCATTCAAGCACCCCCACCACCTCATAACGGCTGAACTCCTCTTCCTATATAAGCCTCCCTCCACTGCCCTTCACCGGCATCCACCATTCCACAGGCAAGAGCCTAGCTTCCCCTGCCCCTCCAGTGACAGCGGAGGGACGGATCGTCGAGGTGATGATGGCCAAAGCCCCGGTGTCGACCCTCGGCTCCTCTGCCGTGCCGCGGCGCCTCTGGCGGCCGTCGAGCTCGCTGGCCCTGCTGTCTAGCTGGGCGACGACCCCGAGGCTCATCTGAGCCTCAGCCCAAGCAGCTACACCCACCTAATGAATCTCCATTTCATCACCTTTATTCTATCATTTTGGCCTTGAAAACCCTAGCTAATGCATGTAAATAGCATCAATTTGTCTATAATAGCATTCATTAATTATTGTATTCATTGCACAAAAAATAAGGTCTTAATACCAAAATTATAGATAAAGAGAAGAAAAGAAAAAGGAATAAAATATTAAAAATATTTTATCACCCGAAACCGAGACCAAGGCCAGAATGGAATTGATCGACAAGGAATAAAGTAGGGGGAGATAAGGGCCAATAATATAATAAAATCTTCATTGATTTATGCATTTTTGACACCTATTTTGTATACAATTATTTATTTATCAAATAAAGAAACTTTGTACATGAAAGTTGTAGATAATAATGTGAATAAAAATACAAAATTGAGTTTGTGCAAAACTAATATACAATGTATATTTTATACACAGAATAAAAAGCCAGAATCTCAACTTCACAGACCCATATCTTGCAAATAAAAACACAAAATCCACCAAAATCACCTTTAATTGTATATAGCTTTTCAGGAACTATTTAATAAAAATAGTTTCATAATTTTTGGAGTTCATATGTGAAAGTTAGGTTTTTGGCCCTCATTGTACAATCTACCTGATTAAAACATTCAATTTATTCCTTATTCATTATTTCTATAAATTTATATATTTAGAATCCTGTAAATAATATATATAATACATGTACATATTAAAATTAAAAGAAAACCAAAAAGAATTTGTAAACTAAAATAAGTCTATGTAATATATAGGCAAAATACCCTATGTCACCTATGTATATAAATAAAAGGGGAATACATTCTTTAATTATTTTATTCTTTCATATTTTTATAACATTGTAAATATTACATATAGTTTATTAGAAATACAAATCCAAAATAAAAACAAATAAAATTCATTAAATAAATAAAATGTATATAAAATATAGGTAAAATACCTATAAATATACCTACATGATATATATATCCATTTATTTAAATAAGTAAATAAACTCATAAAAATTAAATAAAAATATATTTACACTCACAAAAATAAGTTATAAATTTAAAAAATAAGAAAATTAAATAATAAAATAAAATATACAAAATAAAAATAAAATATACAAAATACATATAAATACACTTAAAAATACATCATTAAAATAAACCTATAATAAAATACATCAAAAAATTAAATAAAAAATCAGAAATAAATACTATATTAATTAATAAACATTTTTTATTTTTAAGTAAAATTAAATAAAATCGTTTATTATGTTTAAAAATTCGGTCTAAGTGAGGCTGATATGGGCCAATTAGGATTCGTTGACCGCCCGGTCAACTTCTCTGCCCCCCAGCCGCCTGGTGTCAGAGGTTGTTGCGGCCCGTCTTCTCTGACTTTCCTCTTCTGATCCCTTGACTCCCAGGCGAAGATTCCTTCATGAAAAATCTTGACCTATGCTTCAATCTTCACGCCAGCTACTTAGATCCATCATATGGCCAATCGATTCTTCATGGCACCCCGGTCAATAAGGGTGTGCCACCATGCATATAAATAAAACCCTCGACCTCCTCCTCCAGTTTGGTCTCCCTTCGATCGTCTTCTACCCTTGCTTTTAGTCTCTAGAGAGTCCTCGTGACAGGGGGAGCCTCTTGGATGCTTCAGCCGGTCAGAGGAGTTGAGGGAAGCACCCGCGGCCGCCGCTCGCCGGAGGTCCTGCTCCCTGGTCGACCACCAGGTATAAGAGCTGCCTTTATCTTGTTTTAGAGCTTAGCTTTCATTTGTAGTCTTTAATCTTGTAGTTAAATTAGTCATTAGGCCAGTAGGTGCCGATTAAGGCCAGATCGAAGTTCGCCGGAGTTCAGCTCCGGCGAGCCTCTCTAACTTGATCTATGCACGCTCCGACCCTCGCTTCATCTCCATCCCTTTCCCCTACACGTTCTACGCACAACCCACTCATCAGATCAACCGGAGCGTCCCTCGCTCTGCAAATCGAGGACCAACTCCGCCGCATCGCCGGACCTAGCCACCCCCATTCATTTCCTAACTTTTGAGCTATAACCCCTGGTCGAGGAAGACCCCCTCCAGCCCCTTGTCTTTTTGGTGCAGGTCAAGAGCCAAACGGAGCTCCTTGGAGCTCGAATCGATCACCTGCCAGGTTACAGGACCCCCCTTGCTTCTCCGAGCTCGCTGAACCGATCTAGGGGGTCCTGGACCTTCTGAAGTCCCTCGGACGATGCGCACCACTTCGCCGGACGTATAGAGTCCATCGCCATCACCCAAGAGCGTATGGAGGAGGAGGAATCAAGGATCGAAGCCAGGGAAGCAAGACATTCTTCCCCGTTCTTCGCGAAGTGCAGCTACCGTCGGATGGAGGAGGCGACCCCAGATCTAATCCGGGCCGTCCATTCAGCAGTCGCCTCGGCCGTTCGATCAAGCGTCAGATGTAATCTCAGCCGAGGATCGTCGAAGGGGTATCGGGCTTCGAGAGTCTGCCACGTGGATAAGTGGCGCGCCATCGCCGGCCATTTGCGCGCCTTAGGGGGTAATTTACACTGAGCCCCCTCGCATTTTTTGTATTTAATTTTTAATTCTGTAAATACATTATCACGTTGTAAAATAACTGTAAATTTTGCACGTAGACCCTGGGCGTTTTTGTATTTTGTATTCCAGACCAAGCCACGTCACCTCACGTGACCAGTTCACGTGAGGCGCGGGCATTTTGCTCGGACACCCTCGTGGGTTTATGTATTTAGCTTTAGTCCAGGGATTTAGATATGTAGCGTAATATTTTTGTGTATTTTGCATCAAGGCCCCCGGATTTGTGAAAATTATAGACAGGTCCTTGATAACAGGGGTTTTCCACGAGGGTCACCATGAAAAATATAAAAGTGTTGTCGCTGAGGCGACCACTCATAGAAGACCTGTGTTAATCAGCAATTAACCCACAACCAAAGAATAAAACAATCAAGCTTAAAAAGAAATGTGAATTAATCTGTGTTTACTCTACCATAAAATGTACAGTGACAAGCATGTAGAGGTCGAACCACAGAGAGCAATACAAAATACCATAGCCTACATGTATCTCAGAGTCATCCTTGTGTGAAGTGGGTTTTTGATTTTTAGAATTTTTTATTTTTTTATTTATTATATTATATATATATATATATATTTTATAATAATATAATTAGATAATATATATATAATATAAATATATAAATATATGTATACCCATAGAGGGTTAGGATATAGCTTATAATACATACAATATATATAGGTGCACATAAGTATAATAAAATATAAATATATTTTTTTTCATATTAAGGTTAATAAATAGATATATATATATATATAAATATATGTAAGTAATTAGATATATATTTTTTTCTTTTTTTAGGCAATACATACATATTCATAAAGAGGTACTATGATATTTATAAAAATACTCAAAAATAGTCAAAAATTCAGGAGTAAGGTCTTTTTGGGTTTTCATGATTTTTTACTATTTTTGTGGTTTTTGGGCATTTTTCCAAACATTTTTAATATTTTTAATTAGCAAAATAAGAGCAAGCAGTGGAATAGGGTCTGACTGTAAGAAAAATAGGCAATAAAAATAACAAACAGCATCAAAATTTTTCCACACTATTTTTCTAATAAAGATAATAAAATATAGCAGAAATAGGGACTGAGTTCATATTTTTCTGATTTTTCTTTGATTTTTTATTTTTTTTGAAGTTTTTAGGTATTTTTGAATTTTTAAGATTTTTCTTTTGAGATTTTTATGGATTTTTGGTCTGACACGAAAGTAGGTCAAAATACACCATAGGGATTTTTTTTGGAATTTTTCGAGCATTTTCATATTTTTTTGGGATTTTATAAGTTAGACAGTGGATAAAAGTCATGTTTTTATTTTTAATAAATGTAAAAATGCAACAAAATGAAAAACTAAAAATATGGCATGCACGAACAATCAATCAGGAGCTTAAGCCTATTTTTGCAAAATTTTTCGAAGAAATATGAAGCTCAAAATAAATAGACAAAGCATTCAAAAATAAATAGCTTGGCAGGGGTATTTTTGCAATTAAAATATCTCTCAGGGGCATACATGCAAAAATCACAATAAAACTACACGTGAACTTTTATTTTCAGGACCATTTTACAATTACTAAAACATGGCAGGGTTTACATGCAAATTTCACGCGCCTCACGTGGGTACTGCACGTGAGGCGCGGAGGGACTAAAACGTAAATATCAAAACCTTAAGGGTTGTTATGCAATTTCTACAACTTATTTACAACTTAAACTTTTATTTTCGGTATTAAATAATAAATACAAAAAAGGGAGGGCTAGATGTGAAATTTACCCCCATAAGGCGCTTCATCCTACGGCGCTGGAGGCGCCACTTATCCACGTGTCATCCATCTGACAGCGGATACCGGTTCGTCGATGAAGGGCTTGGATTAGACGATCTGGTCTGATCTGACGATGCACGCGTGGCTTCATCGAACCGTTGTCCTTCAATCTGGGCCTCGCCTCCCGATCCAACGGTGCGGAAGGCATCTGGAAGAACGGGGAAGAAGCTCGCCCCCGGCGAGCTTCGATCGAGCAGCTCGGGCTCCTCCGGGCACCTCCCGCGCATCTGAAGTGCTCTGAACGTAGCTGGGAAGCTTCCGCGTCGTCTGATGGTTCTCTCATGGCTCCTGGAGGTCCGAGTCGCTCGGTCGAGGTCGGTGAAGAAGGGGACCTCCAGGAACCTCTTCCTGGTTCAATGCAAGCCCAGATGGGCTCTACTCCTCGTTGTACCTGCACAGGAAGAACCGCGGGCGAGAGAGCTATCTCTTCGACCCGAGGTTTTGAAGCTGCGATGCAAAATGAAGGTGGCGGAGGGGCTCCGGCGAACGGCGGAGGTGGAGCCCCGATTCGCCAAGACCGAAGGTCATGGGTTGGACAAAGGTGATGGGACGATGGAGAAAGCGATGGGGATCGAGATGGGGTGCTCACGGTGGTCGGAAACAATCGGGTGTACGGTGAAGAAGTCGTTGGAGCGGAGCTCCGGCGAACTTCGAATTTTGATTTTTAAGCTACGGGAATTAACTAAAACCTAATCTAATGACTGGAATGGAAAACTAGCATGAGAAACTAACTAAAAAGCATAGAAAGAGACAACTCTTATACCTGGGGGCCTCCAGGGAGCAGGGCGGACGCCGGAGCTCCGCCGCGACAAAACTCTCCTCCCTCCGGCCGATTCGAGGCACCAGCACACCCGCCTGTCACGAGGAATGTCCTAGGACTAGAATCAAGGCTTGAGATCGGATTAAAAGTGGCCCAAATTCGAGGAAGGAGGCAGAGCTACTTATTTATAGACACTGGCGAGTAGCCTTATTGACCGGCGATTATTGACTGATCAAATGAGTATCTACTTGATCTAAGATTTTGGCGGGCATCATGGATGATTAGAGAGCAATTCTTGTGAAGGAAGCATCTTTGATTGATGGATGGTGTGCCCGGAAAAAATGCATGAAATCGAGGGAATGGACAGTCCAGAGGCACAGGGCTTTGGATGGGACAGTTGACTAGGGGTCAACGAAGGCCGGCTTGCGATTGGTCCACGTCGGCCGCTAGCCGCCAAAATAGGAGACCTGATTAGAGATTGATTTATTTGACACCTTAAACGATTTTATTAATTTTTCTTATAAAATAAAAAAATGTGTATTATTTTATCTAGTATTTGTTTATGATTTTTATTGAATTTTTCAAAGTGTTTTATTATGGTTTTAATTGAATAATGTGCATATGTATGTATTTACATGTATTTTTGGATATTTTATTTTTAATTTGTTTATTTTCTTTTATTATTTTATTGACATATTTTATAAATTTATAGTTTATTTTTGTGAGTATAAAGGTTTTTTTATTTAATTTTTAGGAGTTTATTTACAATTTTAAATAAATAGGTATAGGTTTATGTAGGTATCCTTATAGGTATTTTACCTATGAATTTTGTATTCTTAATTTATTTAATGTATTTTCTTGATTTTTATTTTGGATTTACATTTTAATGAGTTATGTATAATGTATACATTATTATAAAAATATAAAAGAATATAAAGAGCCAAGGATTAAAATCCTTTTTATTTATATAAAGATATATAGTATAGGTATTTTGTCTATAAATTTTGTAAACTTATTTTATTTTTGAAATTCTTTTTTGGTTTTCCTTTACTTTTAATGTGTGTATGCATTATATACATCATTTACAGAATTCTAAAAAATATGAATTTATAAAAATAATGAATATTGAATAAAAAGAATTTTTTAATCAATCCTATATACAAAGAGGGCCAAAAACCTAACTTCTGCATATGGGCTCCAAAAATTATGAAACTAATTTTATAAAATAGTTCTTGGAATGCTATATACAATTGAAGGTGAGTTTGGGTGATTTGGAGTTTTTATTTGCAAGATATGGGTCTGTGAAGTTGAGATTTTGGCTTTTTATTCTGTGTATAAAATGTACACTGAGTATTATTTTTACATAAACTCAATTTTGTAATTTTATTTACATTATTATCTACAACTTTCATGTACAAAGTTTCTTTATTTGATGAATAAATAATTATGTATAAAATAGGTGTCAAAAATGCATAAATAGATGCTTGAATAAATGAGGTATTTATTGTACACTGGCCCTTATCTCCCCCTACTTTATTCCTGGTCGACCAATACCATGCTGGCCTTGGTCTCGGGATTTGGGTCATAAAATATCTCCAATATTTTATTCCTTTTCTTCTCTTTTCTTTTCTTTATTCTATAATTTTGGCATTAGACACAGTATTTAATGTATAATTAATACAAGGAATCATGAATGCTATTATGTACAATTTGATGCTATTTACATGCATTTGCTGGGGTTTTTGAGGCCAAAATGATAGAATAAAGGTGATGAAATGGAGATTCAACACCCCCTTATACTTGCCTTTGCTAGTCCCTAGCAAACACTTATGCAATAAGTACAAAAAGAATAAAGAAAAGAAAAGGGAGAATGAAGAAAGATAGAGTGAATAGGGGTGCTTTCAGTGCAATGCATGTCTTTACAAAATATGAATTTGGAGCTCCTGTCAGACTTTGGGTGCGAATGTGTGTGGAACCTAGTCGGGAACCAGCTCTAAAATACAACAGCCTTCGATAGTCACAGAACTCGGTTCAACCCACCTCAATAGCCAGGTCAGAACTAGTCTACATCATACGCAAACCCTTATAACTATGAAACTGACTTGTACGATGTAAGTGATAGTGGCTCCCCCCAACTGAAATGATAAAAGAACTGACTTCTCCAGAATGACAACCCAATGATTCCCCAATCCAACAGCTCTTTCCTCGAGGAGCAGGGTATTCCCTTCTAAGTTCAAGTGGCAACCAGCTCAAGAGGAGGGGGTGAAGAGAAGAATGGACGGTAGCCAGTGTAGCTACCTATCCCGGGATGCAAGACCAGTGTAGTCAAGTCATCCAGCTGCAGGCTCACATATTTGTCTTTGGAACTCAAGCTTGCTTATTGACTTTGTACATACTTTGCAGGCATTTTTATTTTTGTACAGGCCTGACAATTTTTTTTCCAACATACTATTCACAGCAGCATTTACATAAGGAGTTTTTCCTCTTGAGCCAGTAGACTATCCCTATTTTGAAGCTTTATCGCAACCCACAATCTCCTGTCTTTAGACCTCATGGCTATTGGACCAGGTTGGGGTGTACTTCCCTCCCTAGACGAGGATGAATGTTTCCACCCGTGTGCGTCTCAGACTGGCAAATCCAACCCCCTCACCACTCCAATTGAGTTGAGCCAAGTGAAAGGTGCAAGTGTCCAAGTTAGGTCACGGTCGGCAAGAGTCGTACGTGTGTCTCGAAAAGTTCTAGTTAGTCCACTGAGGTGACTTGAACCCAGCCCTGATTTCTCAAAGAATTAAGTCTGCATAGACCTGAAGTACCTTAAGCCTAGTTCCCGTAGGGTTCCAGTGCAGTTAGGTGCGGTAAGGTCCAACTAAGCTCCAATTTGAGACTTTATTAGACTGATTCAATCATCAAGCTCACTCAAAAAGAATATGAATGGTATGCTTATGCTATGCACAATGAACGATGCAAATTTTTCACAAAGAATTTGAAAGAATCAAAGAATGTTTTTACACAAAGAATTTTTGCAAATAAACTAAGAACTGGACACATACAAAAAGTATATACAATTATTTACACGGGCGTGCCGCTTTATCTAAAAAAAATGTATGCATTTCTAAAAACTTTACAGGTTTGAATGAAGTAGTTTATTTAGAACTGCACAGAAAGAATTGTATGTGTCTTATTTATGATTTACAAGTATTTGTAATGGTGTTTTATTAGTTTTTGAAAATAATTTTGCAAACTATAGTACACAATAATTTTCGCAATCATTTACACACATTTGAAAACTATTTTTACAAAGATTTTTCACACTATATATAATTTTCATAATACTTTTGACAAGCATTTTTCAAAATATTTGCACATAGGTTTTTCAAATCCTTTCTTCCACACAAAGAAAAGTTTTTTAATCAAAACATTTTCACACATTTGAAATCATTTCACATCAAATTTTTCAAAACTGGTCACACTATTTTTCAAATTATACTGTATAGGTATCTGATTTATTAATCAATATGTACAAAAGAAGAAAAATTGTATTTGATGTACAATATGGTTTGGTTCTTATAGGCTTTGTTCGGGTTTATTCATTATTTACAAATGAGAGATTTTTGTGCGGACTCCTCAGACTTATTTGAGAATCATTTTAACAAGGATTTGAAAACTATAGTCCAAGATAATTTTGCAAACATGTTCACGCATTTGAAAATCCTTTTACAAAGGTTTACACAACATAGATAGATTTTTCAAAACAATTTTGACAATCAAATTTTCACAATCATTTGCACACCGATTTTCACACATTTTGGTTTCACTCAAAGAAAATAAATTTTACACACAAAACTGATTTTTCCAAGGTTGAATACTTGTACACACTATTTTCAAACAAATTTCAAAAGATTTTTCAAAGAAAACTTTTTGCACAACCTTTTTCCTAACTTAATAATCAGTACAAGTATAAAGAGTCTGAGGAACTCACAATCATCTTCCATTATTATAAAGTTACTTATTACATTTTTAATTTATATTGGGATGATATATTTTATTTTTCAGTATGAGTTATGGCTTATAGTATATACATGGTATATACGACCCCCCTATACTTAGCTTGAGCTATGTCCTCTTAGATCGAAAGGAAAAAAGCAAAGACATAACTCGTACTGAGTATAGACAAGTCTAAAGAATAAATAAGAATGAAATGAATGAATGAGAAGTTGATCGTCCCCCCTATACTTAGGATCAATTAATCCTAAGTATAGCAGACTGTACACAAAGCATGGAGGGTCAAGGGTGGGAATACATAGATCGTACTCAGATTGTCTCCCCCTATACATAGGGTAAGATACTCCTAAGTATAGACAAGAAGAGGAGACAATGGAGAGGATCGAACCGAAATGAAAAACTCTAGGTGCACATCCCCCCTATACTTAGGACAAAGTACGTCCTAAGTATAGAAAACTGTCTACAAGGGCGGCACCTTTTTGATAGAAAAAGAAAATAGAAAAGGAAAAGAAGAAAAGAAGAAAAGAAGAAAATCAGATAAACAGAGGATGGAGTACATCGTCTGAATCTTTCGATGCCGCAGGTGCTGTGAAGATATCATCGTGGTGCACTAGCTGAATAGAGTCTACAATGGCCAAGAATGCATCTGGTTCGAGGTAAGGCTTCAGTAGTTGACGACGAAGGGCTGTGCGTCAGGGGACAATTCTGATATAGCGATGCTTCCATTGTCACGCACTTCACATACTCGAAATGGCCCTGTCCACTTACTCTTTAATTTACCTGGGAATATCCGCAACTTTGCATCAAATAGCCACACTTTCTGTCCAACGTCGAAGGTCTTTCATCTGATGTGTCGGTGATGAATACCCATTCATCACTCTTTATTCTTATATTTTAGCTACAAAAACCTATGCAAATACATGTAGATATGTGTAAATAGGAAAAGTTAGCAAAAGCATGCATGTTTGTAAATATAGATAATTAGCATGTTTTTGTGCAAAAATAAAAGAATAAAGATGAAAAAGAAAAAGAGGGAAATATTTAGAATAAATATTGAGCAACCTAACCCAAGGGAGGGCTCAGCATGGGCCTGACCGCATAAAAGCCAAGTAGAGGGAGATAGGGGCTCACACCTGTATATATTTGTAAATAAATAAAATTATATATTTTCCTCAACCAAAAATATGTTGTAAATATTTGTAAATATTTATGAAGTATAAAAACAAAACAAAAAGATAAAAATCAAAAATTCAAAAAGAACCCTTCACCTTGTACATAGACCATCATCCTCATCTATTTCACCTTGTAGATAACTCTATTTATGTTCAAAACTTTTTGTAAATATTCTATGTATATATTGTAAATAAACTAAATAAAAAAAGAAACAAAACAAAAATCAAATAAAAATTACAAAATTAAAAATACAAAAACATATTGTGCATATGCCATGTATATAGTGTATATATCTATTTATTTCACCTATGTATATAAATAATAAAAATAAAATAAAAATAG
Source organism: Ottelia alismoides (assembly GCA_037367405.1). Classification (NCBI taxonomy): domain Eukaryota; kingdom Viridiplantae; phylum Streptophyta; class Magnoliopsida; order Alismatales; family Hydrocharitaceae; genus Ottelia; species Ottelia alismoides. Next base: position 129,718 of record JAZKJV010008423.1, on the reverse strand, counting down.
CCTTTTATTCCTCATTTTATCCTATAAATAAATAAAATATAAAATAGGAATAAAAATGTATAAAAATAACTAATTAAAAATCAAAATTAAAAATCATATATTGTATGTATACCTATGTATAGCTATATATTGTATATACTTTATTTTTATTTCCAAAAATTAATTAAAAATCACAAAAAAATAGAAAAAATTAAAACAAATATTTTTTATGTTTTAAGTTTTTGAAAATTCGGCCATTTAAGGCCCCAAAAAATCAAATAAAAATGTGAGCCTTGGCGGGCTCTGATTGGTCCACGGGGGATTGTTGACCTCCGGTCAACACCTCCCCCAGGACCACCAGAGCCCGGGTCCGCTCGCCCGACCCGACTTCCTTGATTTTTCCCAGCTCGATCCGCCTCCCTTTCGCCCCAAATCCGGGTCCGCATTGATCACGTCACATCCGAGAAGCTCGCCGGAGCTTTTGCCTCGGGATCCGCGCATCAGCTCGCCCTACCCGCATCCTTCTTGCCGGACCCTCCACACTATATAGCCTGAGCTCAGCCGCCTCCTCTCGCCATCTTTGGCTCCCTACCTTCACTCTCGTGACCTCCATCGTAACCACCGAGGTGACAGCTCGCGTTGGCCCTTGTTGCAGCGAGGAGGAGGTGGCCGGTCACTGATCCGGCAGCTTCGCGCCGCCGTGCTCCGCCACTCGACCGGAGCTCGAGCCTCAGGCCTTGACGCCCTTCGAGGCGACGACCAGGAGCTAGCTAAGCTCCAGCATAGTCTCCCGCATCACCCAGGTAATCGATTAGCCCTTCCATTTCGTGTAATTTCTCATTTCCCCCAAATCGCATCTCCGCCGTGTTCTGCTGATTCCGGCCACATCGAGTACCATTTCGATCATCGGGACACACCATCATCTTCGCCATCTTCCCACGCACGTTCTTCGCCCAGTCATTCAACCCAGCTCGCCCCGGAGCTGGGAGTCGAGCTCCCCCATCCTCCGCTCGCCGGAGCTCATTCGCCCCGACGCCCCGTTCACCCTCACGCCGCTTCCTTGGGTCGAGGCACTTTGCCCTCGACCCGCGAAGCTTCTGGTTTGCTTTGCAGGTCAGAAGGAGGGCATCTGAGCCCCCCTCACATCAGGTCCAGGAGCTCACCGCCGCCGAGCTCGCCGGAGCCCCTCCAGGGCTCGGGTGGGCCATCGGAGGCTATCACCAGCCGCGGGGCATCACCGCGGATCTTCTCCGATCATCAGGAGCAGCTGAGGAGGTCTACAGCTCACGCACGAGGCCGGCGAAGCTCGCCGGCTGAGTGTTCTTCCACCATCCTTCAGCACCGTCCGATCAGCCTCCGCTCCCAGTTTGAATCTTGATCGTCCGTTCTTCGAGGAGCAGCAACCGTTGATCGATTCGAGGCGTGATCAGGACCGTTAGCAGCAGAGAGAGGAACCATCGGCACCTGAGGCCGTTCGATCTCCCACGTGTCCTCTCCTGCACCGTCGATCCGGCTCAAGGGCAGACGAAGAGGAGCGCCAGCCATCCAGGACCGCCCGATCTTCCACGTGGCGCGCATCCAGCCGACGATGAATAAAGGGGTAAATTACTTAGGGCCCCCTCTTAGTTTGTCTTTTTCGTCGTAGTCCTGTAAATATTTTAGTAACTTTATTTGCGTAGGGTAATTTGCACTGTGGACCTTGGACTTGTTTAGTTTCGCATTTATACCCCTGTGTATGAGATCTCACGTGCGTCGCCACGTGCTTGTTTGGGATATTTGCGTCTTTGATCCTGTAGTTCTGTTGGGTTAGTTAATGAATGATAACTTTTTGGTAATTGCATTTATGCCCCTGTGAGCATTTTATTCACGCATGTGCGGATTTTAGTGGGATTTTTGCATCCAAGTCCCTGGACTTTTGGTACGAGTTACCAAAAGGTCCAGGAACTTGGTTTTTATTACCAAAAGGCCCCTGAGTGCCCCAGGCACGCGCCACGCGCGTGTTTAGCTGGGATTTTTGCACCTTGGCCCCCAGAACTTTGGGTATTTGCACTTACGTCCCTGTGCACAGTGCCCCCTCTTTGATTTTTGAATAAATATCAAACCACCTCCAAATTCGATGAAAATTTGACACATGGCTCCTGCCATGTTGTTGGATTTTTGAGAATTTTTGAGGACATTTTTGATTTCATTTAGTATTTTTAAAAATTCAAAAACATCCTTTTTAGCTACTGTCTAGGTTTAAAAATACCAAAAAAATATAAAAACACTTTCAAAAATTCCAAAAAAATTAGTTACTGTTTCTTGTGTGTTGTTTGATTTTCTAGCCAATTTTGGCTATTTTTCATTGCTTAAAAACCCTAAAAATCTAAAAACCCCTAAAAACTCATAAAAATTATAATAAATAATATAAAAATCCAAAAACAATAATTTAGGTGCCCAAATTTTCCTTATTCTTTTTAGATTACAGGAAAATTACCTCCAGGGCTTGTTGAGATCCATAAATATTTTATTTTTGGGTTTCAAGCCTTGCTGGACAGTACCTAGGCTTTTTAGCACTGTTTGATTTTTAGAAAATAAAATATACATTAGAAAAATACCAAAAATTCACCAAAAACACTTAAAAACCTAAAAAAACATAAAAACAATTTTTCTTTAATTTTTGCTTGCTTTTTGGTGTGTTAAATAAATTGTGCAAGTGTGCTTGATTTTGCCTTCTTTCATTTTCTTCATGTATTAAAAATCCAAAAAAAATATAAAAATTATTAAAAACCATTAAAAATCCTTGTTTTTCCTTTTATTTTCTTTTTACTACTTCGTAGGCCCTAGGCCAACCCGTGCTCCTTGTGTTCGACCCTGGGAGCTATACCAGGTTAATCCCATAGCTAGGACCGCACTTCGTATTTTGATCTCTGATTTCTTTCGCGGTTCGATATTTTTCTTGATATACATGGTCTGATTGCTTGGGTCACAACGACCCGATTTTTGTACCTCATACCCTAGTGATCAGGCTGGTTATCAGAATGGCGCCGTTGCCGGGGAGCACGGCTTAGTAGTGTTTTTGTTTTTATTTTCGTTTTTGTTTTCGCGGCTTTTCGCGGCTCTTCGGAGCTCGCGGCTTTTCCGCGGCTTTTGTATTTAGTTTCTTTTTGTTTTATTTTTGTTTTATTTTTATTTTCTTTTATTTTTATTTTGTTTTCTATTGAGTGTTTATTTTATTTCCATTTTTGCACATATACCCCTGCTTTTATTTTCATTCATTATTTGATTATTTTATTGGTCTGACCACTCTCTTCTCTGTTTCTTGCGAGGGCCCGAGGACCGCGGAGGCTGCTTGCGAGGAGCCGGTGCAGCCGCGGAGTTCGGAGGCGGCTTCTTTCTCTACGAAGCCGCAGGAGAGAGCGAGAGAGAGAGTTGAGTAGGTGAGGTATTAGGGTAGTTTTCTTTCATTTATTCATTATTGTAATAATACAGGGACAGGACTTCTGAGACTGTTTGGACACTTAGATCGTAGCGGGTCTGTTTCGCCGAGCACCGGTGTGCTCGGGGGACCCATTAGGACCTGCGGCTTTTTCGCGGCTTTTCACGCAGCTTTATTTTTCCTTTCTTACTGTCATTTTCCGGATTTTTCGCGGTTTTTGCTCGAGCCCCTAGACTTAGGACTTTCTGGTGACTGTGACGTAACTGAGTAGGATCCACACACCTAAGGCTTATCTGTTCCTATAGACCGTATTGGACCTACTTAAAATAAATAATAAAAATAACCGACTCGCTAGCTTCCGTAGCCTACGCGCCGAGAGCCCGTCCTGTAAAGCGCACTCCTACCCCCGATTTGTCGGGCAGGGGAGGGACGGGCCAAGACCGGACTCTTTGGCTTGGAGGTCGGTGACCGGTTAGACGGTTCTTCGCTAGAAGTTGCTCGTCTAGGGTTCGGCTTTCACCGTTGCATCATATAGCTTAGTTTACATTTCTGTCTTTATTTTATGCGCGGATCATTTTGCATGTAGAGAGCTGGAGACAGGTACGCATTTCTGACTTTGCATGCATCATTGATTTTTCGTGCATCGGCTTTTTCGACTTCTCCCCCCGATTTTGGACTTAATAACCAGGAGAACCGAAAAATTCGTTAGGCGATTTTGTTTGATTTGAAAAATACATAAAAAGTGCAATCATAAAATTGGGACTGCTAAGACTATTGACCTTAAAACTCGCTCACCCTAAAAATTCTGTCTTGGGGAGAGCAACCCCCTCATTGCTTGGTTTGTATGCGCGAGAGAGTGACCCCGCACACTAGGTAGAGCCCCCCGTCGCTAAACTCGACTGACTACCGACTCTTCCGTGCGGGACAGTCGGTTGGGGTTAGCAGCGGATATCCCAACAGGTCACGTAAGCGCTCTGATATTTGTGTGTTCACCAAAATAAAATCGACAAGATAATTTGACCGAACTTTCACGGTCTTCAGCTCGCGTTGCGTTGGTGAACCGGGGGTTTGTTTTCAGATCATAGTTTTTCCAGATCTCATCCGCCCTACTCGCCAGATCGAGATGATGGGTAGACGATCTCTTAGGCAGCCTCTGGCTGCACCGCTTTCGGGCGCGTCTACCTCATCATCTAGGTTGGCTCGCGAGAGCTCAGACCCGCTCTCCGAGCCCGAGTACGACTCCACCCTGTTCCCCCTCGATCCCCTTTCTGACCTTCCTGAGAGACATGAGCCCGAGGAGAGACTGATTCATTTGACGGCACCTGAGTTGGGCTCATTTGGTTTTGCAGACGTCGAGATGGCCGGAGCAGGCAGTTCTGATGATCACTCCCGCAGACCAGAGCATATTGTACTAGACCAGGGAGCGATCAACTCCACCCTGATCGCATCACTTGATACAGTTCAGCAGCAGCTCCGCGATCAGGGAGCTTTCATGATGGAGATGAGGCGCGAGTTGGAGAGGCTCAGACTAGAGAGAGACCAGCAGAGCGAGCCCGAGGAGATCCCGGATGCAGATGCACAGGCACGAGCCGCAGCAGCAGCAGCAGCAGCCGCGGCCGCCGCCGCAGCGGCAGCAGCCGCAGGAGGAGCAGGACCACCGAGACCGATGCGGGATTTACACAATCCCGGATCTACTCTGATGCACCACTGGGTGGTGGTTCCAGCTATCGTGGGGGACTTCAAGTTCCCCCCGAACACATTGCAGATGCTCCCGCGGTTCCATGGACTTGCTACAGAGGAGCCCCACCTCCACCTCCAGGAGTTTCTTATGATATGCAGCACTGTCCACGACAGACATGTGGACCAGGACACGATCAGGATGATCGCTTTCCCCTTCTCACTAGCAGACAGAGCAGCCACGTGGCTGAAGCATTTGGGGAGATTTGTCTACACCTGGGAGCAGCTCCGCACCGAGTACTTGAATAACTACTATCCACTCGGGCGGACGAATGCAGTGAGGCCCCTGATTAGTAACTTCTCCATGTTCCCCAACGAGCAGTTCCATGAGGCTTGGGAGAGGTTCAGAGAGCTTTTGGACAGATGCCCGCACCATGACATCACGAAGCCGAACCTAGTTCAGAGCTTCTTCAGCGGACTGTCACCAGAGCTACAGGGCCTGGTGAATGCTTCTTGTGGCGGGTCCTACTTCGCCAAGGACCACGACCAGGTCTGGGCTATTTTTGAGGAGATGGCAGAGAACTACATGGTCATGTCCCAGACCCGGCTCTATACCCAGAAGACCCAGCCACATCAGCCAGGACCCGTGCAGTACCAGAGGATAGCACGGGTAGATGCAGGTCCTTCCAGTTCGTCCGCAGCCACAGCAGCAGCACAGTCAGAGTCGTCAGCTGCGGACATGGGCATCATCAGCGAGAAGTTGGACCGCATGGAGCTGATAGAGAAGAAGCAGTGCCAGAGCATAGCACAGATGGATCAGATGGCACAGGTCTTGAGCGACCTGAAGACACAGCTCATGTGTCTCCAGGAGACACAGACGGCTTCTCAGCCCCGTCTTCAGTCGCGAGGCGACGCCGGCAGCAGCAGCAGCTCGTCCCAGCGCTCCAGCACCCCAGTGCAGCCTAGACAGGTTCACCTTGTACATGCGGAGCCGTACCAGCAGCCGCAGCCCTCCTACCAGTCTCCACCATCTCCAGAGATGCAGATGGTGGTTTACCAGCCGGACCAGCCTCTGGCAGTACTCCCGCCAGCCCCCTTGGATGCAGAGCCGTTGATGGATGTCAACGGGATCTGGTACGACCGTCCCCAGCCTGGGATCCGACGAGACCATCCCGGATTCAGGTGGGGGAGTGGTGGTGCCCAGGCCCAGCAGCAGCCGTCAGGACAGGGAGGGCAGTACTCCCAGCCGAGAGACCATCACCAGCCGCAGCAGCAGCCCCCAGTCTACCAGCAGCAGTCATCCTACGGTCCGCGTCCCTATCAGCAGCAGGGACAGTATTGGAAACGTGAGCAGCAGGCTCACCAGGGATACCAGCACCAGCAGCAGCCTCCATCCTACCCCTCTCACCCACAGCAGTTTCAGCAGCCTCACCCACAGAGAGGCCACCCGTCGGGCTCCCACGAGAGCCCCGCTTTGGATGATATTGCCCGCCTCCTCACGGACCAGCAGGCTACATTCCGACGGGAGATGGACGAGTTCCGCCAGGAGATGCGGGACCTGGTGAGAGGGAAGGCCGCCATACCAGCCCAGATAGAGCCCAATCCGAACAGCCTCAAGCGGAAGTCTGAGCAGGTAGTACATACTGAGTCAGCCACTCCTAGTGACCCATTTGATGATACATCTTCGGATTTATTTGATGCTGATTTTGTCACACTTAGGAGCGGTAGGACCCCAGTAGGCGGCGGCGCCTCATCTGAGCACCATCCCGAGGCGCCCCAGGAGGAGGAGGAGAGTGGTACTGAGGCCGCTCCAGATGATGACGGTGGTACTGAGGCCACCAAGGATGCTGATCCCACCGACGGTACTGAGGCCGCCACTTCACCAGAGCTAGGAGGTGGTACTGATGCCACCCATGCAGCCGAGCCAGCCCGCGGTACTGATGCCGCGCGACGTCTTCCTTCAGCAGCAGCAGAGCAGCCAGCCCGTGGTGGTACTGAGGCCACCGGTGTTTGTAGAGAGAGAGCTGATGTTTTTCCTCGTGGTTATGTATCTCAGAATTCTGATATTAATAAAGGAAAAGGTTTACATTCTTTTGGTCCCACTGTGGTGCGTGATGTATGTGTGGATCCGGTCCTTGAACTGCTTAGACCTTTTCCTAGTCCTTCATCTGTGAAGGACCCTGTGATCCCCTTCCCTAGAGCCCTTCAGATGGGGAAGGGGAAGAAAAATGATCCAAAAAAGAGAGAGCTTGAGGAGTTCAGCCAGAGCATGATAGATCGGTTTCACATTCAGCTGACCCTCCAGGAGGCTTTGCAGCACATCCCCCTTCTCCAGAGATCTTTGAGAGAGAGGACTACAGTCAGGAGGAGGAGGAGGAACCACACTTCAGAGATCCATGTGCTGACCAAAGCCACGTGCTTTGCGATCCAGAACCGACTGCCAGCCAAGAGGCCAGATTCAGGGGCCCCGTATGTCAGATGCCAGATTAGTGAGCAGTGGTTCGACCGTACTCTTCTAGATAGCGGATCGTCGATTAACCTTCTTCCGGCAGCCCTTCTCGACCGCTTCGAGTTGGGCACTCTTCGACAGAGCAGGACAGTCCTTCAGTTCGCTGATCGATCTGTCAAGAGGCCGAAGGGGTTATTACGAGACGTTATCGTCACGATTCAGGGTCTGCAATTCCCCGTGGACTTCGTAGTGTTGGACATGGAGACCCCTGAGTCAGTGACCGATACCCCCATCATACTCGGTCGTCCGTTCTTGGCCACAGCCAAGGCGGTGACTGATCATGATAGTGGGAAGGTGTACTTTCGTGTCCAGGGCGAGAGTATACAAATAGAGACGGTCGAGGACTATAGAGCCAGATTCAGATCCCGCTCAGATGCGAGTACCGATTCAGAGCAGCTGACAGACGCAGAGCCAGACATCCACCAGGAATGTGATTTTGTGATCACAGATGATGAGGCAGCTTGGGCAGACCTTGAGACACAGACCACCCTCTCACTTTCAGACGCAGCTGATGCAGAGATGACAGCAGAGGAGAGTCTGGAGAGCACAGACCTGGTTCAGGATACCATTGCGGCAGCAGAGCCGGTCCTTGATCGCAGCACTATGATTTGTGCTGGTGGTGCTGATGCCACCTTGTTTTCTGGTGGTGCTGATGCCACCTTGTTTTCCGGTGGTGCTGATGCCACCGTTTCTGATGCAGATCCCTCGGATTCAGAGTCTGATTGGGCCGATTGCTATGATCAGATGCCAGACCTGAGTTCAGCTGAGCCTAGGGATGAGGAGGAGGCAGATGCAGAGCAGAGCAGAGACAGTATAGTTGAGCAGTCTTCTCCCGATCCAGTTTGCGAGAGTACACTTTCACTTTCCCAGGCAGATTTGGCCGACCTTGCAGCATTCACTCAGTTTCTTCCACAGCCAGATTTGCCGGCACCCAGCATTCCAGAGCTGAAGCCGCTCCCTACTTCGCTGAAGTATCGATTCCTTGCGGGCGATCCAGAGATGTACCCAGTCATCATCTCCGCCGAGTTGACTGGAGAGCAGGAATCCCGTTTGATGGGGGTTCTTGAAAAGAACCGCAAGGCTATCGGATGGAGCGTAGCAGATCTCCATGGGATTAGTCCATCAGTGTGCTCCCACCACATCTATCTCGAGGATGGGGCGAAGCCGTCGCGTGAGTTCCAGCGGCGTCTGAACCCCAACCTGAGAGAGGTTGTCATGAAGGAAATATCGAAGTGGTGGGGTGCAGGTTTTATTTATCCCATTTCCGACTCCAAGTGGGTCAACCCCTTGCATGTGGTGCCCAAGAAGACGGGCATCACGACTGTGATCAGTGAGTCGGGAGAGGAGATTGCTACACGAGTACCCAGCTCTTGGAGGGTTTGTGTTGACTACAGGAGACTCAACCAAGCCACCAAGAAGGACCATTTCCCCCTGCCTTTTATTGACCAGATCATTGAGAGACTGGCAGGGAAGAGCCATTATTGCTTCCTGGATGGGTACTCGGGCTACAACCAAGTGGCCATCGCTCCTGAGGATCAGGAGAAGACCACCTTTACCTGTCCCTTCGGCACATATGCTTTTCGACGCATGCCATTTGGGCTATGCAATGCCCCTGCGACTTTTCAGAGGTGCCTGCTATCGATCTTCTCGGACATGGTAGGGGAGTGCCTAGAGGTCTTCATGGATGATTTCTCGATCTACGGCGACGGTTTTGATCCTTGTCTTGACTGCCTAGATCGAGTGCTTCAGCGATGTATTGAGTATCACTTGGTGCTATCTTGGGAGAAGAGTCACTTCATGGTGACTCAAGGGACGGTGCTTGGCCACATCATCTCCAACAGGGGCATGGAGGTGGATCCGGCCAAGGTTGATGTCATTAGAAAACTCACACCGCCGTCCAATTTGAGGCAGTTACGGTCATTTCTGGGGCACGTTGGATTTTACAGGAGATTCATTCATGATTTCAGCAGGATTGCCCGGCCGTTGACTGACCTCTTGACGAAAGACACCGAGTTTCTTGTCGATGACAAGTGTCTTTCGTCATTTGCTACTCTCCAGCAGTGTGTGATTGAGGCTCCTGTCCTCCAGCCACCTGATTGGTCTCTCCCATTCGAGATCATGACGGACGCCTCCGATTTTGCTGTAGGGGCAGTGCTGGGACAGAGGAGGGATGGAGTACCATTTGCTATACACTATGCTAGCCGCACATTGGATTCCGCCCAGCGGAATTATACAGTCACAGAGAAGGAGATGCTAGTCGTAGTGTTTGCCCTGGATAAGTTTAGATCATATATCATTGGATCTAGAGTGACTTTGTTTACAGATCATACCGCCATCAGGTACCTCATGGCGAAGAAGGATGCCAAGGCCAGACTGACTAGATGGATCCTTCTACTCCAGGAGTTCGACATTGAGATTAAGGATAAGCCTGGAGTCAAGAATGTGGTGGCGGATCACCTCTCCCGATTAGAGCAGCCTGAGGAGACTGAGCAGATTGATCCTATCAGAGATACCTTCCCAGATGAGGCGATCCTTGCTATCGCCTCACTCCCATGGTATGCCGATATTGTGAACTTTCTCGTTGCTGGGAAAGTCCCACAAGATTGGCCCAGGCAGAGGCTTGAGACCTTCATAGCGAAGGCCAAGTCTTACCATTGGGAGGATCCCATCCTTTACCACGAAGGAGGGGATAGCGTCTGGCGTCGGTGTATTCCTCAGGAGGAACACCATAGCGTCCTCACTTACTGCCACAAGCTTGAGGTAGGAGGACATCATTCTGGGAGGAGAACGGCACAGAAAGTGCTCCAATCCGGTTTGTGGTGGCCTACCCTCTTCAAGGACTCAGATGAGTTCGTGAAGAGGTGTACTGACTGTCAGAGGATGGGCACTTGTGGACAGCGTGATATGATGCCGATGCAACCCATTCACTTCTGTGAGGTTTTTGACGCATGGGGCATCGATTTCATGGGTCCATTCCCTAAGAGTCAGGGATTTGAGTACATTCTGTTGGCCGTAGACTATGTGAGTCGTTGGGTGGAGGCTATCCCCGCCCGAGCCGCTGATGCGAGGACAGTTTGCAGATTTTTGAGGAAGCATATCATCACGCGGTTCGGGGTTCCACGAGTTCTGATTTCTGATGGGGGATCTCACTTCATCAACGACCAGGTGAAGGCACTTGCTAGCGAGTTCGGCATAGATCATCGTGTTGCTACACCATACCATCCACAGACGAATGGTCTAGCCGAAGTGTCGAATAGGGAGATCAAGACTATTCTGCAGAAAGTCGTCCGCCCTGACCGAAAGGATTGGTCGCAGCTATTGGACTCGGTCTTGTGGGCATATAGGACGTCTTTCAAGACACCTTTGGGCACATCTCCCTTTCGCCTCGTATATGGCAAGCCCTGTCACCTACCAGTTGAGCTGAGGCACAAGTCACTCTGGGCAGTTACAGACATTCTTATGGATCCAGATGGTATAGGAGACCAGAGGAGGGCAGAGTTAGCTGCCCTGGAGGAGCTTAGAGATTCAGCTTTCTCAAGCAGCCTACATTATAAGGAGAGAGTCAAGGAGTGGCATGATTCTCATATCAGCCACAAGCATTTTGAGATTGGACAGAGAGTATGGCTGTTTGATGCGAGGCTTAGATTATTTCCAGGGAAGCTACAGAGCAAATGGAAAGGACCTTATCTGGTTCGGAAGGTACACGACAACGGTAGCATCGACATATCTGAGTTGTCTTCTGAGAGTACCTTCCGAGTGAACGGCCAGCGGCTCAAGCCATTTCTAGATCATGAGCCGCGGGTCGTTGATATTGCCCCTATTCATTTTGCGTGAGATGTGGTCTTTGACTCACATCTAATGCATCTCACGCCTGAGTTTCACTGATCTTCCGCTGTACATAGATCCAGATGTCCATATCACCACATTCCTTAGTCCCACATCCCTTTCTTCATCTTGTGATTATGCTATACTTAGGGTGCACTTTACCCTAAGTATAGGGGGGATGTGAGACCTTTTGGGTATTTCTTTTGTTTACGTCTACCCCTGTTTTGCTGCCTATACTTAGGGATATCTTACCCTAAGTATAGGGGGGGTAGACCCTGTACATTCTCCACTCGGTTTTTCCTTCGTGTACAGCCTGCTATACTTAGGATTACTTGATCCTAAGTATAGGGGGAAAACCCGAGTCCCTTTTGACTTTTCATTTCCTTTTGTATAGCTTTCCTTTTCACTTCCCTATACATAGCACGAGTTATGTCTTCTTCATCGCTCTTGACTCCGAGGACATCGTTCGAGCTAAGTATAGGGGGGTGTGTATATATTTCATATATACTTTAGCCATAACTCGTACTTTGTGTGAGTGTGTTAATAAATAAAAATGGCTAAAAACCACAAAAATTAAAAAATTTTCATGTTCATAATCTTCTTTTATTTGCACATACATAGCTAGTGTACAAATTATTTTTGTAAAAATGATTTCAAAAATCTTTTGTGTAAAGCTTGTGTAAATATTTTTGTATCAAAATTATGTATATAGTACAAAATTTTTCCAAAATGTTTTGAAAATCAAAAGTTTGCAAAAATCTTGTGTAAATGTGTGTAAATACCTTTTTGCAAAACTTGCACTTCATGCATCATCATTCATGATTTCAAAACATTTTTCAAAAATTTTTGCATGATTGAAAAATAGTGTGTAAATATGCATCTTTTTGTACATTTGTATATAGTTTTTCTTGGATGATAGTTGACATTTAAACTAGCCTGGAATCAAATTGAGAAATGGAGCTTGATTAAGATCTTAATCCACCTAATTTCTAAGAGGAACCTTATAGGGCTTAGGTTTAAGGCTTTTCAGGTTCATGAAGACTTAATTCTTTGAGTCCACTAGGCTATGATCACATGTCATCTCAATGAGCCTAAGTAGAGCACTTAACAACAACACATGACTCATATAGATTATGGCTTTACTTGGACAACCGCACTATGCACCGAGCTCTCTACGGATGAGGTGGTGAGGAGGCAGTCTTCCTTGGCTTGGGGTAGCATATGAGGGTAGTACTTCTAGGCGGAACCTCTCTTCTTCATTTAGTGAAGGAAGTGCGTCTCAACTTGGTCTGGTTGCCATGAGGTCTAACGACGGGAGTTGTGGGTTGCAATAAAGCTTCAAAAGAGGGATAGTCTACTGGCTCAAGAGGAAAAACTCCTTGTATATATGCTGCACATGTACATGTTGTATAGATGCACTCGAAAAAAAAAATGAAAAAAGAAAAGAACTCCAAAAAAGTGGTGGGTCTGAGAGAAAATGATAATCCCACCGGAGTATGTATATAAGTGCAATAAGCAAAGCTTGGTTTCATGATCCACCTGTTGTAGCTTGCAGCAGGGAGACTTGGCTACACTGGTCAAGCTCCCAAGGGTACTTGGCTACACTGGCCTTGACCCATTCTCTTCTTCCCCCTCTTCTTGAGCCGGTTGTACTTGAACTTAGAAGGGAATACCCCGCTCCTCGAGGAAAGAGTGGCCAGATTGAGGGCATAGAGTTACCTTGTTAGGGAGGGTTGTCAAGTTGCCATTTCTGAGATGGAGAGCTTAGACCTCACTTTCACAGGACAAGAAAAGATTCATGGTCTTCAGGGTTTGTGATTGATGACTTGTTCTGATCTGGAGCATTGAGGAGTCTTGGTTATAGGATAGTGGAACTTAGAGGCTGTTAGGTTTTAAGCTTAAGTCTGAATAAGGTTCCGACACATTAATAATCCAAAGATCTGATTGAGCTCCATACCTCAATTTAATGAAGGCAAGTTTAATAATCAACCTTGATCCATGCACATTCTCTTTTTCTTTTTCTTTCTTTCTTTTTCACTTCTTTTTCAAATAAGTGTTTGCTAAGGGACTAGCAAAGTATAGTATAGGGGGGTGATGAATACCCATTCATCACTCTTTATTCTTATATTTTAGCTACAAAAACCTATGCAAATACATGTAGATATGTGTAAATAGGAAAAGTTAGCAAAAGCATGCATGTTTGTAAATATAGATAATTAGCATGTTTTTGTGCAAAAATAAAAGAATAAAGATGAAAAAGAAAAAGAGGGAAATATTTAGAATAAATATTGAGCAACCTAACCCAAGGGAGGGCTCAGCATGGGCCTGACCGCATAAAAGCCAAGTAGAGGGAGATAGGGGCTCACACCTGTATATATTTGTAAATAAATAAAATTATATATTTTCCTCAACCAAAAATATGTTGTAAATATTTGTAAATATTTATGAAGTATAAAAACAAAACAAAAAGATAAAAATCAAAAATTCAAAAAGAACCCTTCACCTTGTACATAGACCATCATCCTCATCTATTTCACCTTGTAGATAACTCTATTTACGTTCAAAACTTTTTGTAAATATTCTATGTATATATTGTAAATAAACTAAATAAAAAAAGAAACAAAACAAAAATCAAATAAAAATTACAAAATTAAAAATACAAAAACATATTGTGCATATGCCATGTATATAGTGTATATATCTATTTATTTCACCTATGTATATAAATAATAAAAATAAAATAAAAATAGCCTTTTATTCCTCATTTTATCCTATAAATAAATAAAATATAAAATAGGAATAAAAATGTATAAAAATAACTAATTAAAAATCAAAATTAAAAATCATATATTGTATATATACCTATGTATAGCTATATATTGTATATACTTTATTTTTATTTCCAAAAATTAATTAAAAATCACAAAAAAATAGAAAAAATTAAAACAAATATTTTTTATGTTTTAAGTTTTTGAAAATTCGGCCATTTAAGGCCCCAAAAAAATCAAATAAAAATGTGAGCCTTGGCGGGCTCTGATTGGTCCACGGGGGATTGTTGACCTCCGGTCAACACCTCCCCCAGGACCACCAGAGCCCGGGTCCGCTCGCCCGACCCGACTTCCTTGATTTTTCCCAGCTCGATCCGCCTCCCTTTCGCCCCAAATCCGGGTCCGCATTGATCACGTCACATCCGAGAAGCTCGCCGGAGCTTTTGCCTCGGGATCCGCGCATCAGCTCGCCCTACCCGCATCCTTCTTGCCGGACCCTCCACACTATATAGCCTGAGCTCAGCCGCCTCCTCTCGCCATCTTTGGCTCCCTACCTTCACTCCCGTGACCTCCATCGTAACCACCGAGGTGACAGCTCGCGTTGGCCCTTGTTGCAGCGAGGAGGAGGTGGCCGGTCACTGATCCGGCAGCTTCGCGCCGCCGTGCTCCGCCACTCGACCGGAGCTCGAGCCTCAGGCCTTGACGCCCTTCGAGGCGACGACCAGGAGCTAGCTAAGCTCCAGCATAGTCTCCCGCATCACCCAGGTAATCGATTAGCCCTTCCATTTCGTGTAATTTCTCATTTCCCCCAAATCGCATCTCCGCCGTGTTCTGCTGATTCCGGCCACATCGAGTACCATTTCGATCATCGGGACACACCATCATCTTCGCCATCTTCCCACGCACGTTCTTCGCCCAGTCATTCAACCCAGCTCGCCCCGGAGCTGGGAGTCGAGCTCCCCCATCCTCCGCTCGCCGGAGCTCATTCGCCCCGACGCCCCGTTCACCCTCACGCCGCTTCCTTGGGTCGAGGCACTTTGCCCTCGACCCGCGAAGCTTCTGGTTTGCTTTGCAGGTCAGAAGGAGGGCATCTGAGCCCCCCTCACATCAGGTCCAGGAGCTCACCGCCGCCGAGCTCGCCGGAGCCCCTCCAGGGCTCGCGTGGGCCATCGGAGGCTATCACCAGCCGCGGGGCATCACCGCGGATCTTCTCCGATCATCAGGAGCAGCTGAGGAGGTCTACAGCTCACGCACGAGGCCGGCGAAGCTCGCCGGCTGAGTGTTCTTCCACCATCCTTCAGCACCGTCCGATCAGCCTCCGCTCCCAGTTTGAATCTTGATCGTCCGTTCTTCGAGGAGCAGCAGCCGTTGATCGATTCGAGGCGTGATCAGGACCGTTAGCAGCAGAGAGAGGAACCATCGGCACCTGAGGCCGTTCGATCTCCCACGTGTCCTCTCCTGCACCGTCGATCCGGCTCAAGGGCAGACGAAGAGGAGCGCCAGCCATCCAGGACCGCCCGATCTTCCACGTGGCGCGCATCCAGCCGGCGATGAATAAAGGGGTAAATTACTTAGGGCCCCCTCTTAGTTTGTCTTTTTCGTCGTAGTCCTGTAAATATTTTAGTAACTTTATTTGCGTAGGGTAATTTGCACTGTGGACCTTGGACTTGTTTAGTTTCGCATTTATACCCCTGTGTATGAGATCTCACGTGCGTCGCCACGTGCTTGTTTGGGATATTTGCGTCTTTGATCCTGTAGTTCTGTTGGGTTAGTTAATGAATGATAACTTTTTGGTAATTGCATTTATGCCCCTGTGAGCATTTTATTCACGCATGTGCGGATTTTAGTGGGATTTTTGCATCCAAGTCCCTGGACTTTTGGTACGAGTTACCAAAAGGTCCAGGAACTTGGTTTTTATTACCAAAAGGCCCCTGAGTGCCCCAGGCACGCGCCACGCGCGTGTTTAGCTGGGATTTTTGCACCTTGGCCCCCAGAACTTTGGGTATTTGCACTTACGTCCCTGTGCACAGTGCCCCCTCTTTGATTTTTGAATAAATATCAAACCACCTCCAAATTCGATGAAAATTTGACACATGGCTCCTGCCATGTTGTTGGATTTTTGAGAATTTTTGAGGACATTTTTGATTTCATTTAGTATTTTTAAAAATTCAAAAACATCCTTTTTAGCTACTGTCTAGGTTTAAAAATACCAAATAAATATAAAAACACTTTCAAAAATTCCAAAAAAATTAGTTACTGTTTCTTGTGTGTTGTTTGATTTTCTAGCCAATTTTGGCTATTTTTCATTGCTTAAAAACCCTAAAAATCTAAAAACCCCTAAAAACTCATAAAAATTATAATAAATAATATAAAAATCCAAAAACAATAATTTAGGTGCCCAAATTTTCCTTATTCTTTCTAGATTACAGGAAAATTACCTCCAGGGTTTGTTGAGATCCATAAATATTTTATTTTTGGGTTTCAAGCCTTGCTGGACAGTACCTAGGCTTTTTAGCACTTTTTGATTTTTAGAAAATAAAATATACATTAGAAAAATACCAAAAATTCACCAAAAACACTTAAAAACCTAAAAAAACATAAAAACAATTTTTCTTTAATTTTTGCTTGCTTTTTGGTGTGTTAAATAAATTGTGCAAGTGTGCTTGATTTTGCCTTCTTTCATTTTCTTCATATATTAAAAATCCAAAAAAATATAAAAATTATTAAAAACCATTAAAAATCCTTGTTTTTCCTTTTATTTTCTTTTTACTACTTCGTAGGCCCTAGGCCAACCCGTGCTCCTTGTGTTCGACCCTGGGAGCTATACCAGGTTAATCCCATAGCTAGGACCGCACTTCGTATTTTGATCTCTGATTTCTTTCGCGGTTCGATATTTTTCTTGATATACATGGTCTGATTGCTTGGGTCACAACGACCCGATTTTTGTACCTCATACCCTAGTGATCAGGCTGGTTATCAGTCATGCCAGCGTTTCACCTTCTCCTTGTACATCAAGGTGTTATCGTATGCATAGTCTCGGAATTCCAAGAGCCTGTTCAGATCGTCTTTTCTCTTCTGACCACTTCTGCGTGAGTCCAAATTACAACTGTTGATTGCCCAAAGAGATTTGTGGATCAGTTCCACGGGCAGATGGCATGGTTTACCATATACAAGGCGATAGGGCGACATGCCCAAGGGAGACTTGTAGGCTGTTCGGTAAGCCCATAGAACTGAGTCCAAGAGTTGAGACCAGTCTTTTCTGTTTGGCCTAACAAGTTTCTGCAGTATAGTCTTGATTTCTCTGTTGGATAACTCTGCCATACCATTGGTCTGCGGATGATAAGAAGACGCGATACGGTGATCGATGCCGTACTCCTTCGTTAACTTCTTGACCTCTTTGTTGATGAAGTGGCTACCTCCATCTGATATGAGAATCTTTGGTATCCCAAACCGCGAAATGATGTTCTTCTTCAGAAACTGGCAAACTGTTTTGCTGTCGGCGGCTCGAGCAGGGATAGCTTCAACCCAACGACTCACGTAATCGACGGCAAGAAGGATGTGCTCAAAACCTTGACTGTTAGGGAAAGGCCCCATGAAGTCAATGCCCCATGCATCGAAAACGTCTGCTATCTGAATGATTTTCAGAGGCATTGAATCTTTGGCAGTTAGTGTTCCTTTCAGTCTCTGACAGTCAATGCATCTTTTGATAAACTCTGCTGCATCATTGAATAATGTGGGCCACCAGAAGCCACACTGTAGAACTTTTGTTGTCGTACGATCTCCAGAGTGATGTCCACCAGATTCGAGCGAATGACAATGCTCGAGGACACTAGATTGCTCCGTCTGAGGGATGCACCTGCGCCAAATACAATCTGCTCCTTCTCTGAATAAAAAAGGATCTTCCCATTGGTAGAAGCGGATGGTCGACATGAATTTGTTCTTTTGGTTCTTCGTCCAATCCGAAGGTATTACCCCAGAGGCGAGGTAATTGACAATATCAGCATACCAAGGAAGAGAATCCACCGCTAGGATGGCTTCGTCAGGGAAGGTTTCTGTGATAGGTGCATCGATCAGGGGAGACTCATGTTGTTCAATTCTGGAGAGGTGATCTGCTACCACATTCTGAACTCTAGGCTTGTCCTTGATTTCCAAATCGAATTCCTGGAGGAGAAGGATCCAACAAATCAGTCTTGGCTTGGCATCCTTCTTCTGCTGTAGGTACCGGATAGCAGAGTGGTCCGTGAAAATTGTGACTTTTGATCCCAACAAATAGGATCTGAATTTCTCTAAGGCGAAAACCATAGCCAGCAATTCTTTCTCTGTCACTGTATAATTTCTCTGTGCTTCATCTAATGTTCTGATGGCATAGTGAATGGCATAGGGCGCTCTGTCTTTCCTCTGTCCAAGAATAGCTCCGACTGCAAAATCTGACGCATCGGTCATTATCTCAAAGGGAAGAGTCCAGTCAAGAGGCTGCAAAATTGGAGCCTGCGTGATAAGCTCCTTCAATTGATTGAAAGCAAGGAGAACCGGCTGATCAACAATGAACTCAGTCTCCTTGCACAAGAGTTCTGTCAGAGGTCGGGCGATGCGGCTGAAATCCTTGATGAATCGTCTGTAAAATCCCACATGCCCCAGGAATGACCTCACATTCTTCACTGACTGAGGTGGCATAAGATTTGAAATGACATCCACCTTCGCCGGGTCGACTTCCATGCCACGTTTGGAAACGACGTGGCCCAGCACAATACCTTCAGTGACCACAAAATGGCTCTTTTCCCATGAAAGCACTAAATTGACTTCTCGGCACTTCTGAAGTACTCTATCTAGGTACACAAGACAAGCATCAAAACTATCACCATAGACGGAGAAATCGTCCATGAACACCTCGAGAAAACTGCCTACCATCTCGGCGAAGACTGGTAACATGCATCTTTGGAAGGTTGCAGGTGCATTGCATAATCCAAAGGGCATTCTCTTGAAGGCGTAGGTGCCGAACGGGCAAGTGAAGGTAGTCTTCTCTTGATCTTCAGGAGCGATCGCCACTTGGTTGTACCCGGAGTACCCATCCAGAAAGCAGAAGAACTCCTTGCCTGCTAATCTCTCCAATACTTGATCAATGAATGGCAAGGGGAAGTGGTCTTTCTTGGTTGCTGCATTGAGTCGGCGGTAGTCAACACACACCCGCCAGGAGGTTGGTACCCGAGTAGAAATTTCCTCTCCTCTGGCATTTGTGACCACGGTAAGCCCTGATTTCTTGGGAACTACATGCAGTGGGCTTACCCATTTCGAATCGGAGATGGGATAAATGAAGCCTGCATTACACCATTTCGTGATCTCCTTCATGACAACGTCCCGAAGGTTAGGGTTCAGCCTTCTCTGAAATTCGCGGGACGGTTTGGCATCTTCTTCCAAGTAGATGTGGTGTGAACACAGGGCTGGATTTATCCCTCGGAGATCTGATACGCTCCAACCAAGTGCCTTGCGGTTCTTTTCTAGAACCTCGAGAAGACGAGGTTCCTGATCCGGATTCAGCCTGCTGCTGATGGTGATCGGATACATGTGTTCTTCACCCGCAAGGAAAGCATACTTCAGGCCTGCAGGAAGTGGCTTGAGTTCTGGTTTTGATCTGTCCACTTTATCTGTCACTTCAGATACCATGCTGATGGTGGGATGTACTTCCTTGCGGTACTTACCATCCTCATCATCTTGTTGAGATTCCGGTGATGCACCGAACGGTTCTGCGCTAAGCTGATCATGTTCGGTCTGCAGTGAATGCTCAAGAAGATGCGCCTGCATCTGAGAATCTGTCTCCCAAGAATCATCGGAGCATATGCTGACTGCGCTTTCCAAGTCCTCCTCAAGAGTGAGGATTTCTCGGGTCCATGGATCGTCCAATGATAACTCTGAATCTCTGATCTTCGCGATGAAATCGCATTCTGCTTCTGATGCTGCCTGGCTCTCATCAGTTGCGGCATTCGGCTCTTTGTTCATGTTGATCGTGATTTGTTGGGTGTTCGAGCTGAAAGTGATCTTCCCATACCCGTAGTCAACCACGGCACCTGAAGTACGATGGAATGGTCTGCCAAGGATGATAGGGGTCTGGAGCAGGGGTGCAGGCGAGTCCATATCAAGGACTACAAAGTCAGCTGGGAATTTCATTTCCTATACCTTAACTACCACGTCTTCCAACAGACCTCGGGGCTGCTTGACGGATCGGTCAGAAAACTGAAGGATCATGCGTGTCTGCTTGAGCGGTCCCAGCCCGAATTCTTGCATTATGGACGAGGGCAGAATGTTGATGGAAGATCCGCTATCCAAGAGAGTGCGCTCGAAGACCTGGTCAAACATCTCACAACTGATTAGAGGTGCTCCTGTATCTTGCTTTTTCTGTGGGAGATTGCTGATGGCTGCAACAGTGGCCATGGAGAGAACGTGTGCTTTTCTACTTCTCGGCGTCTGTTGTCTTGCGCTGGCCGACGCCTGTTAGTACATGCCTCTTTCAGTCCTTTCTTCACAGCTGGCATGTATTCCACGGCCTTCAACAAGGGAATCTCAACAGTCAATTTATCCAAAATATCCACAACACCTGGATCAGATAATGCTTTTTTTGTTTTGCAATTTTTTTGGATTTTTGTATTGCATGAGGAAAGGGAATATGTACACTGCTAGCATGAAAATCAGAGTTCTTATTTACAAAAAAATCATCGCCCACAGAATGTTGTGCATCCGAACTACAAAAAGGAGTACAAGCTGGATCTGAACATGCTGGTGCTGCAGGGCGATCAAAAAGGGTAGCGTCTGCTCCATCGGCTGGCGAGGGATCGGCTGCCGCTGGCGGCTCCTCCAAGGCTGGCGCGGCTTCGCTTCTGCTACGAGCTTCTTTTTGTTGTTTTTGCTGATTTTTTTGTATTTTTGGCTGAGGTTGCTGCTGGCATGGCACGACGGCTGGACTGGCTTCTCCTTCTTCTTCCTCCTCACCCGCCCCTGTAGCTGGCATGGCTGATGCGGAAGATGACGATCCACCTGTTTCTTTATTCACCCCACATCTGGTAGTAGCAGGCGAAGGCAAGGCCCTACCGCTCCTGAGAATAACATCATTAGAATAAACAGTAATATCATTATCAGACACTGACTGGACATCACATTCTACCTGCTCTTTCTTCTTGAAATTATTGGGGTTGGCTTCGACCTGCGCCGGAATGGTAGTTCTGGTGGCGGTCAGGTCGTCAAGCCGCTTTGTCATATCCGCTAGCCCTTTGACAAGCTGGGCCAAACAATCCATGGCGGGATTCACAGAGGGCACTTCAGAAGATTCAGCGTGCAGACCACGCTGATGTTGGGTAGATTGGTGGGGAGGTTGTTGCTGGTGGTGCTGCTGCGGTGGTGCAGGAAGTTGAAGTTGTTGGTAGGATGGAGGGGGATACTGCTGATATTGCAGAGATGGGGCAGCCGCGTACTGGTGATACGGCTGCGGGTGGCGGTACTGCGACTGCTGTTGATAAGGAAAGTTCTGCCTCCATTGTTGTGTAAACTGGGGAGGCTGCTGCTGGTAATACTGATGCTGCTGGGAGGATTGACCAAAACGACCACCCTGAGGTTAGTGGTACTGCCTATTGGCAAATTGCTGACCTTGGAATTGTCCCTGAGGACGGGTCGGTTGTGCATCATGAGTCCATACCCCATTCACTTCTTGAATCAGGGGTGGTGGAGGGAATACTAGATCAGGTACAGAAAGGAACTCTGGCTGGTACACTACCATCTGCTGCTGCGGCTGGCCCTGGTCGGGCACCTGCACGTAGTACACGTGCTGGACTGCCGGTGGCTACTGGCTCGGCTGAGGCTGATGCTGCGGTTGCTGCTCTTCCTTCTTCTCAGCGGGAGTGTCCGATGGTGTAGCTGACTGAACAGAGTTGATAGTGCCGACCAACAGTTCAAGGTACTTGTTGATCTGATCTAGCTTGTCCAGGTTCTGGGTCCTCTTCTCGATCACAACAAGTTTCTCAAGGTCCTGTGATCGCTTCTCAATGATGTCTACCTTAGAGAGATGACCCCCGATGATGCTGAGGTTGGAGCCCTCATCTCTCTCTGCTTCCTTGGATGCAGCCATGTGCACTTGCTTCTGGAGGATCTGGGGCTGCTTCTGATAAGCCTTGGATGAAGAGAGGGCGGCCTCTCCTTCGGCCATTTCTTCGAAAATCTGCCAAACTACATCTTCATCCTTATTAAAATGGGAACCCCCACATGCTGCATCCACAAGCCGTTGGCTTTCAATGTTCAGTCCCCCAAAGAAATGCTGGACCAAGCTGGTCTTAGGGATCTCATGGTGGGGACATTTCTCCTGCAAGTCAGTAAATCTCTCCCAAGCTTCATGTATCGACTCGTGGGTCCTTGGGTGAAATTACTGATACGGGCTCGCATCTGGTTGAGCCGACCGAGAGGGTAATATTTGTGCAGGAAGGCGGATTTCAACTCCTCCCAGGTCGTCACGACCTTTCCCAAATGATTGACCCAATAGAGGGCCTTGTCCTGTAGGCTGAAGGGGAAAGCCATCATCTTTACAATGTCCAGAGGGACATTGGGATAGTGTGTAGTACGACAAATGCGGGAGAATTGCTGCAGGTGAATGTACGGCTCTTCGTCTGTGTTTCCATGAAATGTTGGGAGAAGGGCAATAAACTGGGGCTTCAGCTCAAAGTGAGTGTGTACCGGTGGAATGAGAATCCACTCGGTCATCTGGTTGTCTCCCGGATTGTATGTTTCTTTGAGTGTCGGCTTCGGTGGTGGTAATTCAAGGTCATCATCAGGAGGACCACCTCCTCCACCTCCACCTCCTCCTCCCCTGCCTCCTCTGCCTCTGCCTCCTCCTCCATCGTCACGGTTCATCATGTCATTCAACATATCCTGGAATGCAGTCTGTGTCAGGGCCTGCTCGGTCAGCTGCTGTTGTATGGCCTGGATAGATGCCAGCAACTGTGCATTGACTTAGTTCTGATCTGGCACTTGTCCCTCTGGTGGTGGCTGCTGACCCTTGCCCTTTCCTCCTGGAGCCATGTCAGGGTCTGAGTCGGACGAGATGAACTCCGGAGTAGTCTCCAGGGCTCGCACTGGCTTCTATCTGCAGAATGAGATAGTCCGAATCAGATCACTTGCAATTAACTTTCAGCTGCCGTGATTAAGCTGGAATTAAGGTCAACCCCAGCATGTTGTGGATGGAAAAGGATGTAGACTGTAATCGACTCCCATTCACAACGGCGGAAGTGGGACAAAAGTGATCCCAGTTTATTGGGTGGCCAAGAGAAAGGTAGAAAACGAGGAGTCTGGAGATCGATCCGCAAAGTCCGGATCGGGTTCTCGGGAATCGCCTCGAATTTATTGGCGGAGTTGAGTTCATGGAATCGATGGGGGTGTCGGCATGGTCCCGACGGAAACCATCCATGGATCAACTTCGCGAAGTACAAGAGAGGATCGGATGTTGGATGAAAGATACGGTGGTCAACGAGGAATAAAAGGAGTGTAAAACAGTAGAGAGGCTCGGTTGAGCGGGGTGGTCAAAGGGAGAAATAAAATGTGCGCAAAAGCGCGGGAATTTGATCTTTGAACCTTAATCTAGATCCATACAAACACAATACAAAAATCGGGTTCACCAACTCACGCCATGTGAAGCCGTGAAAGCTCGGCTATTTATTATCTTTTCTTTTTTAGAGTTGTTATTTTCAGGCATATCTTATAACAAGTCCTTAGTACGCTACCCTATAGGAGAGAGAGTACTGCCAGAAGAGTATCCCGTACTTGTCCTCCTCCTGTGTAACCTGTAGTCTGTACTTTTTGGAGTCCTTGTAACCCTTCATGGATCCCTACTCAGCCAAAGAAAAGAGAGAGGAAGCCGATAGGCGAAACCAATACTTTGGTTCTCGCTCGCAACGGAATCACCCGTGAGCGTGCAAGAACCTACTCGGACGCAGGACAATGAGACAGACACCCCCGTGAAGGCGTGGCCTATGCTCAATACTTCGGACAGGGTCGATGCTCTCACAACAGAGAGTCACCATTGGTGACCAAGTCCTACTCGCCTACGTACGATAGAAGCACCATTACTTCGGAAATCCAGGCGATACACAAGGCAGATGCAGACTGGGTTTTGGGCTTTAATCCTTAGGGGTCGCACTCGCTCAAGGGAGTGGGGTTTTGGTCCCCCTCCAAGGTACCTGAAAACAATGAGGGCTTTATGAACCCGGTACAATGATAGTCCATTACGGATTTTAAATAAGGTCAAAGTTTATTTAGCAGTCCCCTTGTTTTAATTTTTTGGGTTTTCACTTTTTTTTGAGTCTGTTTCATACCAGCGCCTAACGTTTTTGTAGATTTTCATTTAAGTCCTAGGTTCTCAAAATCAGAGGGAGATAGCGGAAAAGCCCTGCAAGTGGTTCCATGATGGAAATCTCACCATTGAACCGAATGATGCATGCTGAGTTAGAAGTCTTACAGTGCATCCCAGCTCTCTCCACGTGGTTTGCAAAACAGAATTTTTAAACCTATCTACATGTCGGTATGCAAGGCACAAAATCGCCCTAAACATAAGCTGCTATTAACGTGAAGAACCATAAGTCGCTCATTCATCTCTAGCCTGAAGGGTCAGGTCTTGGCTCACCCCTCCTATGTACTCAACACACTTGAGCTTAGGAGAAAGCGCTTTACAGGGCTCGCTACGGCACAAGGGCTAAGAGATAAATGAACAGCTTGTTTTGAATTTTACTAGATCCATACGAAGTAGACTATAGGAACATGCATTCTTATTAAGGTGTGGACCTAGCTACCGAGTCAAGCAACCTGTATCTAGGGGCTCCAAGCACATAAAACAAAGTAAAAGAAAGGCGGAAAGCTCAAAACTTCGGAAACAAAATAAAAGAAGGCGATGAAAACTCGAAAAGCCGCGATGAGGCCCCCAGGTGAACAATCACCCGGGCACTGGACCTCCTTGTGAAGAGTAGAGTCATGTTTAATTACATGCCAAAATAGTCTCTCTCTCACCATAAATTACAAAATAAATAATCCTAAGTATTCTACTCCTATCTAATCCCTCTCTTTTTGCTTCCTTGGTGCTCTCTCCAGATGGTCACGAGAAGAAGACCATTCTCCTCCAAGCTTGGCTGCATTGGCTTCCTAAGAAGCCATCCTCGCGTGGCGGGCCCTCGCATCAAAGTCACAAAAAGAATGCATTAGTAGAGCTCAATCAATCAAATGGAGCAGATGAAATAATCACAATGAATAAATAAATGAAGCATGGTGATTAATAGCAATAAAAATAGCTGCTCACAAAAATGAATCAAGAATTTTTTATACAAGAATGACAAAAATAAATTAGGCTATGCTCATTGCTCCCCGGCAACGGCGCCATCTGATAACAGGGGTTTTCCACGAGGGTCACCATGAAAAATATAAAAATGTTGTCGCTGAGGCGACCACTCATAGAAGACCGGTGTTAATCAGCAATTAACCCACAACCAAAGAATAAAACAATCAAGCTTAAAAAGAAATGTGAATTAATCTTTATTTACTCTACCATAAAATGTACAGTGACAAGCATGTAGAGGTCGAACCACAGAGAGCAATACAAAATACCATAGCCTACATGTATCTCAGAGTCATCCTTGTGTGAAGTGGGTTTTTGATTTTTAGAACTGTTTTTATTTATTATATTATATATATATTTTTTATAATAATATAATTAGATAATATATATATATATATAAAATATAAATATATAAATATATGTATACCCATAGAGGGTTAGGATATAGCTTATAATACATACAATATATATAGGTGCACATAAGTATAATAAAATATAAATATATATTTTTTCATATTAAGGTTAATAAATAGATATATATATAAATATATGTAAGTAATTAGATATATATATTTTTTCTTTTTTTAGGCAATACATACATATTCATAAAGAGGTACTATGATATTTATAAAAATACTCAAAAATAGTCAAAAATTCAGTAGTAGAGTCTTTTTGGGGTTTTCATGATTTTTTACTGTTTTTGTGGTTTTTGGGCATTTTTCCAAACATTTTTAATATTTTCAATTATCAAAATAAGAGCAAGCAGTGGAATAGGGTCTGGCTGTAAGAAAAATAGGCATTAAAAATAACAAACATCATCAAAATTTTTCCACACTATTTTTCTAATAAAGATAATAAAATATAGCAGAAATAGGGACTGAGTTCATATTTTTCTGATTTTTCTTTGATTTTTTATATTTTTTTGAAGTTTTTAGGTATTTTTGAATTTTTAAGGTTTTCCTTTTGAGATTTTTATGGATTTTTGGTCTGACACGAAAGTAGGTCAAAATACACCATAGGGAATTTTTTTGGAATTTTTCGAGGCATTTTCATATTTTTTTGGGATTTTATAAGTTAGATAGTGGATAAAAGTCATGTTTTTGATTTTTAATAAATGCAAAAATACAACAAAATGAAAAACTAAAAATATGGCGTGCACGAACAACCAATCAGGAGCTTAAGCCTATTTTTGCAAAATTTTTCGAAGAAATATGAAGCTCAAATAAATAGACAAAGCATTCAAAAATAAATGGCCTGGCAGGGGTATTTTTGCAATTAAAATATCTCTCAGGGGCATACATGCAAAAATCACAATAAAACTACACGTGAATTTTTATTTTCAGGACCATTTTACAATTACTAAAACACGGCAGGGTTTACATGCAAATTTCATGCGCCTCACGTGGGTACTGCACGTGAGGCGCGGAGGGACTAAAACGTAAATATCAAAACCTTAAGGGATGTTCTGCAATTTTTACAACTTATTTACAACTTAAACTTTTATTTTCGGTATTAAATAATAAATACAAAAAAACGGGGGGGCTAGATGTGAAATTTACCCCCATAAAGCGCTTCATCCTGCGGCGCTGGAGGCGCCACTTATCCACGTGTCATCCATCTGACGGCGGATACCGGTTCGTCGATGAAGGGCTTGGATTAGACGATCTAGGCTGATCTGACGGTGCACGCGTGGCTTCATCGAACGGTTGTCCTTCAATCTGGGCCTCGCCTCCCGATCCAACGTTGCGGAAGGCGTCTGGAAGAATGGGGAAGAAGCTCGCCCCCAGCGAGCTTCGATCGAGCAGCTCGGGCTCCTCCGGGGACCTCCCGCGCATCTGAAGTGCTCTGAACGTAGCTGGGAAGCTTCCGCATCGTCTGATGGTTCTCTCATGGCTCCTGGAGGTCTGAGTCGCTCGGTCGAGGTCGGTGAAGAAGGGGACCTCCAGGAACCTCTTCCTGGTTCAATACAAGCCCAGATGGGTTCTACTCCTCGTTGTACCTGCACAGGAAGAACCGCGGGCGAGAGAGTTATCTCTTCGACCCGGGGTTTTGAAGCTGCGTTGCAAAATGAAGGTGGGCGGAGGGGCTCCGGCGAACGGCGGAGGTGGAGCCCCGATTCGCCAAGACCGAAGGTCCTGGGTTGGACAAAAGTGATGGGACGATGGAGAAAGCGATGGGGATCGAGATGGGGTGCTCACGGCGGTCAGAAACAGTCGGGTGTACGGTGAAGAAGTCGCCGGAGAGGAGCTCCGGCGAACTTCGAATTTTGATTTTTAAGCTACGGGAATTAACTAAAACCTAATCTAATGACTGGAATGGAAAACTAGCATGAGAAACTAACTAAAAAGCATAGAAAGAGACAGCTCTTATACCTGGGGGCCTCCAGGGAGCAGGGCGGACGCCGGAGCTCCGTCGCGACAAAACTCTCCTCCCTCCGGCCGATTCGAGGCACCAGCACACCCCCTCCCCCCCGCCACGAGGAATGTCCTAGGACTAGAATCAAGGCTTGAGATCGGATTAAAAGTGTCCCAAATTCGAGGAAGGAGGCAGAGCTACTTATTTATAGACATTGGCGAGTAGCCTTATTGACCGGCGATTATTGACTGATCCAATGAGTATATACTTGATCTAAGATTTTGGTGGGCATCATGGATGATTAGAGTGCAATTCTTGTGAAGGAAGCATCTTCGATTGATGGATGGTGTGCCCGGAAAAAATGCATGAAATCAGGGGAATGGACAGTCCAGAGGTGCAGGGCTTTGGATGGGACAGTTGACCAGGGGTCAACGAAGGCCGGCTTGCGATTGGTCCACGTCGGCCGCTAGCCGCCAAAATAGGAGACCTGATTAGAGATTGATTTATTTGACACCTTAAACGATTTTATTAATTTTTTCTTATAAAATAAAAAATGTGTATTATTTCATCTAGTATTTGTTTATGATTTTTATTGAATTTTTCGAAGTGTTTTATTATGGTTTTAATTGAATAATGTGTATATGTATGTAATTACATGTATTTTTGGGTATTTTATTTTTAATTTATTTATTTTCTTTTATTATTTTATTGACTTATTTTATAAATTTATAGTTTATTTTTGTGAGTATAAAGGTATTTTTTTTTAATTTTTAGGAGTTTATTTACAATTTTAAATAAATAGGTATAGGTTTATGTAGGTATCCTTATAGGTATTTTACCTATGCATTTTGTATTCTTAATTTATTTAATGTATTTTCTTGATTTTTATTTTGGATTTATATTTTTATTGAGTTATGTATAATGTATACATTATTATAAAAATATAAAAGAATATAAAGAACCAAGGATTAAAATCCTTTTTATTTATATAAAGATATATAGTATAGGTATTTTGTCTATAAATTTTGTAGACTTATTTTATTTTTGAAATTCTTTTTTGGTTTCCTTTACTTTTAATGTGTGTATGCATTATATACATCATTTACAGAATTGTAAAAATATGAATTTATAAAAATAATGAATATTGAATAAAAAGAATATTTTAATCAATCCTATATACAAAGAGGGCCAAAAACCTAACTTCTGCATATGGGCTCCAAAAATTATGAAACCAATTTTATAAAATAGTTCTTGGAATGCTATATATAATTGAAGGTGAGTTTGGGTGATTTGGAGTTTTTATTTGCAAGATATGGGTCTGTGAATTTGAGATTTTGGCTTTTTATTCTGTGTATAAAATGTACACTGAGTATTATTTTTACACAAACTCAATTTCGTAATTTTATTTACATTATTATCTACAACTTTCATGTACAAAGTTTCTTTATTTGATGAATAAATAATTATGTATAAAATAGGTGTCAAAAATGCATAAATAGATGCATGAATAAATGAGGTATTTATTGTACACTGGCCCTTATCTCCCCCTACTTTATTCCTGGTCGACCAATACCATGCTGGCCTTGGTCTTGGGGTTTGGGTCATAAAATATCTCCAATATTTTATTCCTTTTTCTTCTCTTTTCTTTTCTTTATTCTATAATTTTGGCATTAGACACAGTATTTAATGTATAATTAATACAAGGAATCATGAATGCTATTATGTACAATTTGATGCTATTTACATGCATTTGCTGGGGTTTTTGAGGCCAAAATGATAGAATAAAGGTGATGAAATGGAGATTCACCCCCTTATACTTGCCTTTGCTAGTCCCTAGCAAACACTTATGCAATAAGTACAAAAAGAATAAAGAAAAGAAAAGGGAGAATGAAGAAAGATAGAGTGAATAGGGGTGCTTTCAGTGCAATGCATGTCTTTACAAAATATGAATTTGGAGCTCCTGTCAGACTTTGGGTGCGAATGTGTGTGGAACCTAGTCGGGAACCAGCTCTAAAATACAACAGCCTTCGATAGTCACAGAACTCGGTTCAACCCACCTCAATAGCCGGGTCAGAACTAGTCTACATCATACGCAAACCCTTATAACTATGAAACTGACTTGTACGATGTAAGTGATAGTGGCTCCCCCCAACTGAAATGATAAAAGAACTGACTTCTCCAGAATGACAACCCAATGATTCCCCAATCCAACAGCTCTTTCCTCGAGGAGCAGGGTATTCCCTTCTAAGTTCAAGTGGCAACCAGCTCAAGAGGAGGGGGTGAAGAGAAGAATGGACGGTAGCCAGTGTAGCTACCTATCCCGGGATGCAAGACCAGTGTAGTCAAGTCATCCAGCTGCAGGCTCACATATTTGTCTTTGGAACTCAAGCTTGCTTATTGACTTTGTACATACTTTGCAGGCATTTTTATTTTTGCACAGGCCTGACAATTTTTTTTCCAACATACTATTCACAGCAGCATTTACATAAGGAGTTTTTCCTCTTGAGCCAGTAGACTATCCCTATTTTGAAGCTTTATCGCAACCCACAATCTCCTGTCTTTAGACCTCATGGCTATTGGACCAGGTTGGGGTGTACTTCCCTCCCTAGACGAGGATGAATGTTTCCACCCGTGTGCGTCTCAGACTGGCAAATCCAACCCCCTCACCACTCCAATTGAGTTGAGCCAAGTGAAAGGTGCAAGTGTCCAAGTTAGGTCACGGTCGGCAAGAGTCGTACGTGTGTCTCGAAAAGTTCTAGTTAGTCCACTGAGGTGACTTGAACCCAGCCCTGATTTCTCAAAGAATTAAGTCTGCATAGACCTGAAGTACCTTAAGCCTAGTTCCCGTAGGGTTCCAGTGCAGTTAGGTGCGGTAAGGTCCAACTAAGCTCCAATTTGAGACTTTATTAGACTGATTCAATCATCAAGCTCACTCAAAAAGAATATGAATGGTATGCTTATGCTATGCACAATGAACGATGCAAATTTTTCACAAAGAATTTGAAAGAATCAAAGAATGTTTTTACACAAAGAATTTTTGCAAATAAACTAAGAACTGGACACATACAAAAAGTATATACAATTATTTACACGGGCGTGCCGCTTTATCTAAAAAAAATGTATGCATTTCTAAAAACTTTACAGGTTTGAATGAAGTAGTTTATTTAGAACTGCACAGAAAGAATTGTATGTGTCTTATTTATGATTTACAAGTATTTGTAATGGTGTTTTATTAGTTTTTGAAAATAATTTTGCAAACTATAGTACACAATAATTTTCGCAATCATTTACACACATTTGAAAACTATTTTTACAAAGATTTTTCACACTATATATAATTTTCATAATACTTTTGACAAGCATTTTTCAAAATATTTGCACATAGGTTTTTCAAATCCTTTCTTCCACACAAAGAAAAAGTTTTTTAATCAAAACATTTTCACACATTTGAAATCATTTCACATCAAAATTTTCAAAACTGGTCACACTATTTTTCAAATTATACTGTATAGGTATCTGATTTATTAATCAATATGTACAAAAGAAGAAAAATTGTATTTGATGTACAATATGGTTTGGTTCTTATAGGCTTTGTTCGGGTTTATTCATTATTTACAAATGAGAGATTTTTGTGCGGACTCCTCAGACTTATTTGAGAATCATTTTAACAAGGATTTGAAAACTATAGTCCAAGATAATTTTGCAAACATGTTCACGCATTTGAAAATCCTTTTACAAAGGTTTACACAACATAGATAGATTTTTCAAAACAATTTTGACAATCAAATTTTCACAATCATTTGCACACCGATTTTCACACATTTTGGTTTCACTCAAAGAAAATAAATTTTACACACAAAACTGATTTTTCCAAGGTTGAATACTTGTACACACTATTTTCAAACAAATTTCAAAAGATTTTTCAAAGAAAACTTTTTGCACAACCTTTTTCCTAACTTAATAATCAGTACAAGTATAAAGAGTCTGAGGAACTCACAATCATCTTCCATTATTATAAAGTTACTTATTACATTTTTAATTTATATTGGGATGATATATTTTATTTTTCAGTATGAGTTATGGCTTATAGTATATACATGGTATATACGACCCCCCTATACTTAGCTTGAGCTATGTCCTCTTAGATCGAAAGGAAAAAAGCAAAGACATAACTCGTACTGAGTATAGACAAGTCTAAAGAATAAATAAGAATGAAATGAATGAATGAGAAGTTGATCGTCCCCCCTATACTTAGGATCAATTAATCCTAAGTATAGCAGACTGTACACAAAGCATGGAGGGTCAAGGGTGGGAATACATAGATCGTACTCAGATTGTCTCCCCCTATACATAGGGTAAGATACTCCTAAGTATAGACAAGAAGAGGAGACAATGGAGAGGATCGAACCGAAATGAAAAACTCTAGGTGCACATCCCCCCTATACTTAGGACAAAGTACGTCCTAAGTATAGAAAACTGTCTACAAGGGCGGCACCTTTTTGATTGAAAAAGAAAATAGAAAAGGAAAAGAAGAAAAGAAGAAAAGAAGAAAATCAGATAAACAGAGGATGGAGTACATCGTCTGAATCTTTCGATGCCGCAGGTGCTGTGAAGATATCATCGTGGTGCACTAGCTGAATAGAGTCTACAATGGCCAAGAATGCATCTGGTTCGAGGTAAGGCTTCAGTAGTTGACGACGAAGGGCTGTGCGTCAGGGGACAATTCTGATATAGCGATGCTTCCATTGTCACGCACTTCACATACTCGAAATGGCCCTGTCCACTTACTCTTTAATTTACCTGGGAATATCCGCAACTTTGCATCAAATAGCCACACTTTCTGTCCAACGTCGAAGGTCTTTCATCTGATGTGTCGGTGATGAATACCCATTCATCACTCTTTATTCTTATATTTTAGCTACAAAAACCTATGCAAATACATGTAGATATGTGTAAATAGGAAAAGTTAGCAAAAGCATGCATGTTTGTAAATATAGATAATTAGCATGTTTTTGTGCAAAAATAAAAGAATAAAGATGAAAAAGAAAAAGAGGGAAATATTTAGAATAAATATTGAGCAACCTAACCCAAGGGAGGGCTCAGCATGGGCCTGACCGCATAAAAGCCAAGTAGAGGGAGATAGGGGCTCACACCTGTATATATTTGTAAATAAATAAAATTATATATTTTCCTCAACCAAAAATATGTTGTAAATATTTGTAAATATTTATGAAGTATAAAAACAAAACAAAAAGATAAAAATCAAAAATTCAAAAAGAACCCTTCACCTTGTACATAGACCATCATCCTCATCTATTTCACCTTGTAGATAACTCTATTTATGTTCAAAACTTTTTGTAAATATTCTATGTATATATTGTAAATAAACTAAATAAAAAAAGAAACAAAACAAAAATCAAATAAAAATTACAAAATTAAAAATACAAAAACATATTGTGCATATGCCATGTATATAGTGTATATATCTATTTATTTCACCTATGTATATAAATAATAAAAATAAAATAAAAATAGCCTTTTATTCCTCATTTTATCCTATAAATAAATAAAATATAAAATAGGAATAAAAATGTATAAAAATAACTAATTAAAAATCAAAATTAAAAATCATATATTGTACGTATACCTATGTATAGCTATATATTGTATATACTTTATTTTTATTTCCAAAAATTAATTAAAAATCACAAAAAAATAGAAAAAATTAAAACAAATATTTTTTATGTTTTAAGTTTTTGAAAATTCGGCCATTTAAGGCCCCAAAAAATCAAATAAAAATGTGAGCCTTGGCGGGCTCTGATTGGTCCACGGGGGATTGTTGACCTCCGGTCAACACCTCCCCCAGGACCACCAGAGCCCGGGTCCGCTCGCCCGACCCGACTTCCTTGATTTTTCCCAGCTCGATCCGCCTCCCTTTCGCCCCAAATCCGGGTCCGCATTGATCACGTCACATCCGAGAAGCTCGCCGGAGCTTTTGCCTCGGGATCCGCGCATCAGCTCGCCCTACCCGCATCCTTCTTGCCGGACCCTCCACACTATATAGCCTGAGCTCAGCCGCCTCCTCTCGCCATCTTTGGCTCCCTACCTTCACTCTCGTGACCTCCATCGTAACCACCGAGGTGACAGCTCGCGTTGGCCCTTGTTGCAGCGAGGAGGAGGTGGCCGGTCACTGATCCGGCAGCTTCGCGCCGCCGTGCTCCGCCACTCGACCGGAGCTCGAGCCTCAGGCCTTGACGCCCTTCGAGGCGACGACCAGGAGCTAGCTAAGCTCCAGCATAGTCTCCCGCATCACCCAGGTAATCGATTAGCCCTTCCATTTCGTGTAATTTCTCATTTCCCCCAAATCGCATCTCCGCCGTGTTCTGCTGATTCCGGCCACATCGAGTACCATTTCGATCATCGGGACACACCATCATCTTCGCCATCTTCCCACGCACGTTCTTCGCCCAGTCATTCAACCCAGCTCGCCCCGGAGCTGGGAGTCGAGCTCCCCCATCCTCCGCTCGCCGGAGCTCATTCGCCCCGACGCCCCGTTCACCCTCACGCCGCTTCCTTGGGTCGAGGCACTTTGCCCTCGACCCGCGAAGCTTCTGGTTTGCTTTGCAGGTCAGAAGGAGGGCATCTGAGCCCCCCTCACATCAGGTCCAGGAGCTCACCGCCGCCGAGCTCGCCGGAGCCCCTCCAGGGCTCGGGTGGGCCATCGGAGGCTATCACCAGCCGCGGGGCATCACCGCGGATCTTCTCCGATCATCAGGAGCAGCTGAGGAGGTCTACAGCTCACGCACGAGGCCGGCGAAGCTCGCCGGCTGAGTGTTCTTCCACCATCCTTCAGCACCGTCCGATCAGCCTCCGCTCCCAGTTTGAATCTTGATCGTCCGTTCTTCGAGGAGCAGCAGCCGTTGATCGATTCGAGGCGTGATCAGGACCGTTAGCAGCAGAGAGAGGAACCATCGGCACCTGAGGCCGTTCGATCTCCCACGTGTCCTCTCCTGCACCGTCGATCCGGCTCAAGGGCAGACGAAGAGGAGCGCCAGCCATCCAGGACCGCCCGATCTTCCACGTGGCGCGCATCCAGCCGACGATGAATAAAGGGGTAAATTACTTAGGGCCCCCTCTTAGTTTGTCTTTTTCGTCGTAGTCCTGTAAATATTTTAGTAACTTTATTTGCGTAGGGTAATTTGCACTGTGGACCTTGGACTTGTTTAGTTTCGCATTTATACCCCTGTGTATGAGATCTCACGTGCGTCGCCACGTGCTTGTTTGGGATATTTGCGTCTTTGATCCTGTAGTTCTGTTGGGTTAGTTAATGAATGATAACTTTTTGGTAATTGCATTTATGCCCCTGTGAGCATTTTATTCACGCATGTGCGGATTTTAGTGGGATTTTTGCATCCAAGTCCCTGGACTTTTGGTACGAGTTACCAAAAGGTCCAGGAACTTGGTTTTTATTACCAAAAGGCCCCTGAGTGCCCCAGGCACGCGCCACGCGCGTGTTTAGCTGGGATTTTTGCACCTTGGCCCCCAGAACTTTGGGTATTTGCACTTACGTCCCTGTGCACAGTGCCCCCTCTTTGATTTTTGAATAAATATCAAACCACCTCCAAATTCGATGAAAATTTGACACATGGCTCCTGCCATGTTGTTGGATTTTTGAGAATTTTTGAGGACATTTTTGATTTCATTTAGTATTTTTAAAAATTCAAAAACATCCTTTTTAGCTACTGTCTAGGTTTAAAAATACCAAATAAATATAAAAACACTTTCAAAAATTCCAAAAAAATTAGTTACTGTTTCTTGTGTGTTGTTTGATTTTCTAGCCAATTTTGGCTATTTTTCATTGCTTAAAAACCCTAAAAATCTAAAAACCCCTAAAAACTCATAAAAATTATAATAAATAATATAAAAATCCAAAAACAATAATTTAGGTGCCCAAATTTTCCTTATTCTTTCTAGATTACAGGAAAATTACCTCCAGGGCTTGTTGAGATCCATAAATATTTTATTTTTGGGTTTCAAGCCTTGCTGGACAGTACCTAGGCTTTTTAGCACTGTTTGATTTTTAGAAAATAAAATATACATTAGAAAAATACAAAAAATTCACCAAAAACACTTAAAAACCTAAAAAAACATAAAAACAATTTTTCTTTAATTTTTGCTTGCTTTTTGGTGTGTTAAATAAATTGTGCAAGTGTGCTTGATTTTGCCTTCTTTCATTTTCTTCATATATTAAAAATCCAAAAAAAATATAAAAATTATTAAAAACCATTAAAAATCCTTGTTTTTCCTTTTATTTTCTTTTTACTACTTCGTAGGCCCTAGGCCAACCCGTGCTCCTTGTGTTCGACCCTGGGAGCTATACCAGGTTAATCCCATAGCTAGGACCGCACTTCGTATTTTGATCTCTGATTTCTTTCGCGGTTCGATATTTTTCTTGATATACATGGTCTGATTGCTTGGGTCACAACGACCCGATTTTTGTACCTCATACCCTAGTGATCATGCTGGTTATCAGAATGGCGCCGTTGCCGGGGAGCACGACTTAGTAGTGTTTTTGTTTTTATTTTCGTTTTTGTTTTTGCGGCTTTTCGCGGCTCTTCGGAGCTCGCGGCTTTTCCGCGGCTTTTGTATTTAGTTTCTTTTTGTTTTATTTTTGTTTTATTTTGATTTTCTTTTATTTTTATTTTGTTTTCTATTGAGTGTTTATTTTATTTCCATTTTTGCACATATACCCCTGCTTTTATTTTCATTCATTATTTGATTATTTTATTGGTCTGACCACTCTCTTCTCTGTTTCTTGCGAGGGCCCGAGGACCGCGGAGGCTGCTTGCGAGGAGCCGGTGCAGCCGCGGAGTTCGGAGGCGGCTTCTTTCTCTACGAAGCCGCAGGAGAGAGCGAGAGAGAGAGAGTTGAGTAGGTGAGGTATTAGGGTAGTTTTCTTTCATTTATTCATTATTGTAATAATACAGGGACAGGACTTCTGAGACTGTTTGGACACTTAGATCGTAGCGGGTCTGTTTCGCCGAGCACCGGTGTGCTCGGGGGACCCATTAGGACCTGCGGCTTTTTCGCGGCTTTTCACGCGGCTTTATTTTTCCTTTCTTACTGTCATTTTCCGGATTTTTCGCGGTTTTTGCTCGAGCCCCTAGACTTAGGACTTTCTGGTGACTGTGACGTAACTGAGTAGGATCCACACACCTAAGGCTTATCTGTTCCTATAGACCGTATTGGACCTACTTAAAATAAATAATAAAAATAACCGACTCGCTAGCTTCCGTAGCCTACGCGCCGAGAGCCCGTCCTGTAAAGCGCACTCCTACCCCCGATTTGTCGGGCAGGGGAGGGACGGGCCAAGACCGGACTCTTTGGCTTGGAGGTCGGTGACCGGTTAGACGGTTCTTCGCTAGAAGTTGCTCGTCTAGGACTCGGCTTTCACCGTTGCATCATATAGCTTAGTTTACATTTCTGTCTTTATTTTATGCGCGGATCATTTTGCATGTAGAGAGCTGGAGACAGGTACGCATTTCTGACTTTGCATGCATCATTGATTTTTCGTGCATCGGCTTTTTCGACTTCTCCCCCCGATTTTGGACTTAATAACCAGGAGAACCGAAAAATTCGTTAGGCGATTTTGTTTGATTTGAAAAATACATAAAAAGTGCAATCATAAAATTGGGACTGCTAAGACTATTGACCTTAAAACTCGCTCACCCTAAAAATTCTGTCTTGGGGAGAGCAACCCCCTCATTGCTTGGTTTGTATGCGCGAGAGAGTGACCCCGCACACTAGGTAGAGCCCCCCGTCGCTAAACTCGACTGACTACCGACTCTTCCGTGCGGGACAGTCGGTTGGGGTTAGCAGCGGATATCCCAACAGGTCACGTAAGCGCTCTGATATTTGTGTGTTCACCAAAATAAAATCGACAAGATAATTTGACCGAACTTTCACGGTCTTCAGCTCGCGTTGCGTTGGTGAACCGGGGGTTTGTTTTCAGATCATAGTTTTTCCAGATCTCATCCGCCCTACTCGCCAGATCGAGATGATGGGTAGACGATCTCTTAGGCAGCCTCTGGCTGCACCGCTTTCGGGCGCGTCTACCTCATCATCTAGGTTGGCTCGCGAGAGCTCAGACCCGCTCTCCGAGCCCGAGTACGACTCCACCCTGTTCCCCCTCGATCCCCTTTCTGACCTTCCTGAGAGACATGAGCCCGAGGAGAGACTGATTCATTTGACGGCACCTGAGTTGGGCTCATTTGGTTTTGCAGACGTCGAGATGGCCGGAGCAGGCAGTTCTGATGATCACTCCCGCAGACCAGAGCATATTGTACTAGACCAGGGAGCGATCAACTCCACCCTGATCGCATCACTTGATACAGTTCAGCAGCAGCTCCGCGATCAGGGAGCTTTCATGATGGAGATGAGGCGCGAGTTGGAGAGGCTCAGACTAGAGAGAGACCAGCAGAGCGAGCCCGAGGAGATCCCGGATGCAGATGCACAGGCACGAGCCGCAGCAGCAGCAGCAGCAGCCGCGGCCGCCGCCGCAGCGGCAGCAGCCGCAGGAGGAGCAGGACCACCGAGACCGATGCGGGATTTACACAATCCCGGATCTACTCTGATGCACCACTGGGTGGTGGTTCCAGCTATCGTGGGGGACTTCAAGTTCCCCCCGAACACATTGCAGATGCTCCCGCGGTTCCATGGACTTGCTACAGAGGAGCCCCACCTCCACCTCCAGGAGTTTCTTATGATATGCAGCACTGTCCACGACAGACATGTGGACCAGGACACGATCAGGATGATCGCTTTCCCCTTCTCAGTAGCAGACAGAGCAGCCACGTGGCTGAAGCATTTGGGGAGATTTGTCTACACCTGGGAGCAGCTCCGCACCGAGTACTTGAATAACTACTATCCACTCGGGCGGACGAATGCAGTGAGGCCCCTGATTAGTAACTTCTCCATGTTCCCCAACGAGCAGTTCCATGAGGCTTGGGAGAGGTTCAGAGAGCTTTTGGACAGATGCCCGCACCATGACATCACGAAGCCGAACCTAGTTCAGAGCTTCTTCAGCGGACTGTCACCAGAGCTACAGGGCCTGGTGAATGCTTCTTGTGGCGGGTCCTACTTCGCCAAGGACCACGACCAGGTCTGGGCTATTTTTGAGGAGATGGCAGAGAACTACATGGTCATGTCCCAGACCCGGCTCTATACCCAGAAGACCCAGCCACATCAGCCAGGACCCGTGCAGTACCAGAGGATAGCACGGGTAGATGCAGGTCCTTCCAGTTCGTCCGCAGCCACAGCAGCAGCACAGTCAGAGTCGTCAGCTGCGGACATGGGCATCATCAGCGAGAAGTTGGACCGCATGGAGCTGATAGAGAAGAAGCAGTGCCAGAGCATAGCACAGATGGATCAGATGGCACAGGTCTTGAGCGACCTGAAGACACAGCTCATGTGTCTCCAGGAGACACAGACGGCTTCTCAGCCCCGTCTTCAGTCGCGAGGCGACGCCGGCAGCAGCAGCAGCTCGTCCCAGCGCTCCAGCACCCCAGTGCAGCCTAGACAGGTTCACCTTGTACATGCGGAGCCGTACCAGCAGCCGCAGCCCACCTACCAGTCTCCACCATCTCCAGAGATGCAGATGGTGGTTTACCAGCCGGACCAGCCTCTGGCAGTACTCCCGCCAGCCCCCTTGGATGCAGAGCCGTTGATGGATGTCAACGGGATCTGGTACGACCGTCCCCAGCCTGGGATCCGACGAGACCATCCCGGATTCAGGTGGGGGAGTGGTGGTGCCCAGGCCCAACAGCAGCCGTCAGGACAGGGAGGGCAGTACTCCCAGCCGAGAGACCATCACCAGCCGCAGCAGCAGCCCCCAGTCTACCAGCAGCAGTCATCCTACGGTCCGCGTCCCTATCAGCAGCAGGGACAGTATTGGAAACGTGAGCAGCAGGCTCACCAGGGATACCAGCACCAGCAGCAGCCTCCATCCTACCCCTCTCACCCACAGCAGTTTCAGCAGCCTCACCCACAGAGAGGCCACCCGTCGGGCTCCCACGAGAGCCCCGCTTTGGATGATATTGCCCGCCTCCTCACGGACCAGCAGGCTACATTCCGACGGGAGATGGACGAGTTCCGCCAGGAGATGCGGGACCTGGTGAGAGGGAAGGCCGCCATACCAGCCCAGATAGAGCCCAATCCGAACAGCCTCAAGCGGAAGTCTGAGCAGGTAGTACATACTGAGTCAGTGATAACGCTCCCATACCCTTAGTTAATTCGGTCAAATTAATGGTCCAAATTAATTTTAAGTGTTCGTTGCAGTCGGATGCGGGAGGTTGATCAAAAACCACTTAAATCAGATTCTGGTCAATTTTAAGCGGTGATATTTTTTTACTTGGTGGAGTCCAAGGTCGATCTCAGGGAGGCAACTGTCTCCTTAGGTGAATTACAGCAATTTTCAAGTGTTGATGTTCGAGGGTCAAATTTTTTTGGTCTTTTTATTTCTTATGCAGACACATGCAGACAAATCTCAGCCAATTTAACTTTAAATTTAATTGGTGTATCAAACAAAGTCCAAAAATAATGAAAATTGGCCAGATGGTTATTTATGATGAAAATGACCTACACTAATTTTTTTGGAATTTTTCGACTCAAAATAATTTTTCTGTGAATTAAACAAACAGACAGAGTGATTTTCAGTGTTTAATTTTTAATAAATATCAAATCACAATTTTTCCAAGAACTAAAATTATCCTAGGAAGGTCTAATGATTAGGGACCTAGGAAAATTAACAGAACTAAAATTCACTGTGAAATGAATTAATTAAAATTAATTAAAGAAAATCACTAAACTATTTATTGAGGCCTCGTTATGCGTGCAAATGACATGAAATTTTTATGGAGTGTTGAAAATGGTGTCCTTAAGCTACTGTGAATTTTTGGTGATTTTTGAAGGCACTGATATTTAATTAAAAATCAAAAGGCATCACTGGGCAAAATATGTCTCAAATGAACCAATTAATTCATTGATAATTCAATTAAGCCAACAAAAATCAGACACGTGTACAGACAAATAGAGGACAAAATTCTCAACAACTTGCAATTTTTAGAATTTCAAAATGATGAAAAATGCATGCTATGGACACGTGCAAACACAAGGGTGTAAATGCAATACTGGAAATTAAAATTTCAACAATTAACTATGCTGACAGGGACTAAAATGCAATTACCGATAATATGCAGGACTTCTATGCAATTTTTCCACGAAGCACGTGCTCCTCACGTGATGTCTGCTTCACAGGGACCTCTTAGCAATTTCTGAAAGCTCCAGGGGCGTTGATGCAAATAACCCAGGTCGCACGTGCTCCTCACGTGGGGCGACCTAGGTTCGGAGGACGTCTGAGGCTCGGAGTGAGGCTCGGGCCTTCTGGAGGTTCGGCCCAGCCTCGGTGCTGCTTCGGTTCACCCGAGCCTAGGCTTGGACGCCGAGGCTCGGACAAGGCGACGTGGCGGCCTGAAGGCCCTTGGATCGAGATGATCCAAGGGATGTTGATGAAGACGCGTGGCGGCTGGTGAGGCGTCCGATCCGAGGGGTGATCAACGGTCGAAGACGGGGGCGGCGAAGGGACGCGTGGCGGGGCGAGGGCCGTTCGATCAGACGATCGAACGGTTGCTGCTGCGTCGTCTCGACGGGTCCTCCGCCGCCTGCGGAGGAGAAGGCTGCGCTCCGGTGAAGGCGGCCGAGCTCCGCCTCGGTTTCCAAGCTCCGGTGATGAGCTTCGTCAGCTCCCACCTTGCTCGGAAGAAGCGGAAGTGAAAGGCGAAGCCTCCGGTGGTCTCTGGATCCCTGGAGGAGGGCTGGAGCTCGGAGTCGATGAAGCTCGAGGAGAGCTCCGACGAGGCTCCGGCCAATGATGAATTGAGTACCTGCAAAAGGTTAGAAGTATAGCCGAGGCGTGCAGGTGTTCGTGGAGGTGAGGTGAGTGAGCGGCGAGGCCTACGGTGGAGTGCGGTGGTCTGGCGAGTAAGCTCCGGCCAAATGGCGGAGCTGCTCGTCGGAGGAAGGTGGTATGCGTCGTCGGAATGTGCGGAGGGTGCTGCGATGATCGGAGCTTCGACGCGAAGCTCGCCGAGATGATTGGAAGGTGCGAGGGTGATCAAGGACGGTGAATAAAATCGGAGAAAGAGAACACGAAAATAAAGACGAAGATCGGAGGAGATGAAGGAGGTTACCTGGGGATTGGAGCTCGGATTTGAGTTCCAGGGTCGTCGCTCGAGGGATCGGTAAGGTCCCGAGCTCGTGCAGCTGCTCGGAGGAGTGGCTGCGACACGGCGGTGGGCCGAGGATCTCGCCGGAGTTGGATCGCTGTCGTCGCTCGACAAATCAGCCGATTGCTGTCACCAATAGGAAGCTTGGAGCTCGAGGGATCTCTCTGGAGTGGCGGATAGGGGTGAAGGTCGCTGGTGATGGCGTATTTATAAGGTGGAGTTGATGGCTGGAATGGGTGAGTGGCGAAGTTGGTGGCTGTCGTGGGGCGAGTGTGGCGGAGATGGTGGTGTTTGAGGGAGCTGGCGAGGGAGAGGGATGAGTGGGGTGTGTCGTGGGGAGGTCAGCGGCCGGAGGAGATGGCTGACGTGTGCCCAGAAAAGGAAAGGGGGCGCCCCTCCCGCAAGGCAAGGAACGTGGGGGAGAGGGGCGCCTGGAGGTAGGAGACGAAGTCTCCACCGTTGGATCTTGTGATCCAACGGTGGAGATTAGAGCGTGGAGCGACGGGCCAGATTAGATCTGAGGCGGTGAGATAAATGGTCGATGAAGCGGCCACGTGGCAAGCTGTGCGCGAGGCGCTAGCGAACGGTGATGATGGAGAGCTTAGGCCGATCGAGCGGTTGAGAGGCATCAAGAAAAGGAGTGGCTGAGATGCAACTTCTGAGATGCGATCGATCGGTCGTCAACGCGCCACGTGGCGAGCCCTGCTTAAGGCGCTAACGAGCGGACAGATCTGAATGCGGATGAAGATCGAACGGCTGAGAGAATGAGCGCACGTGGTCACAGAGGGGCCGTTGGATCTGAAGCGAGATCCAACGGCGGAGGGCGCGGGCGGATGAGGCGAAGGGCAGCGGGCCGCGTGGCGCAATCAGAGGGCGCCACGTGGCCTGCTGTGAATGGCTGGAGGAAAAATGCGTGTAGGTTGAAGAGGAGGCCGAATTTGGAAATACTCAAAACATGAAAGTTGTAGATCTTGATGAGATCTACAAGTTTCATGTTGACCAAAGACGGAGATAAGGTCAAATATGGTACATAAATACAAGGATACATAAATATACATATGTAGTATACAACATGACCCAAAAACCCAAGTTTCTCATACAAGCTCCAATTTCAATGAAATTAGTCTCATTTTGAAGGTCTTTTGATATGTAATATTCTAAGAGTGAGTAGACCTAAGTAGGGGTTTGTATGCGGGCTTTATGTGTGTTTTAATGTACAGGGGTTCTTAGGATACTTGGGCTATTTTACAAGGGTGATTCCTCCCTGTTTTATATATAGTATAGAGAAGAAGTTATTTTGATGAAGATGTCTTTTACAGGGGATTTTTGGCTTCTTATTTAAATGCAGATGAGCTGCTATAATGCATGAATTATGGATGCATGCATGAGTGTTATTTATGCAAGATAAAAGGAAATATGCCTCTATTTTCTCGGGAACAAGGCTCTATTTTTGACTTTTGATGTGATGAATCACAGATTCATCAACCCCCTATACTTAAACCTTGCTCGTCCCCGAGCAACTGAATGAAATGCAAGAGTGAAATGATTTTGGGTTCCATGCCAAGGTCATGAACAAAAGTTGAAAATGGAGCCTGACTCGACCTTTGGATTAATTGTGTGGCGGAACCTTATTGGGACCTGAACTTAAGACCTAACAGACTTCAAGTTCCACAAGTCTTCTATTCAAGACGCCTTAACAGTCAGGTCAGAACAAATCCTCAAACGCAAATTTCTGATGACTATGATTCTTACTTGTACCGTGTAAGTGAGATGTAGCTCTCCACATCAGAAATGGTTCGGAACCAGCCTCCTCTAACAAGGTAACTCAATAACCTGGTCCAGTAACTCTTTCCTCGAGGAGCGGGGTATTCCCTTCTAAGTTCAAGTGCGACCAACTCAAGAGGAGGGGGTAGAGAAAAGAATGGACGGTGGCCAGTGTAGCCACCTATCCCGGGATGCCTGACCAGTGTAGCCAAGTCATCCAGCTGCATTTTCCTTGCTAATATACATACTCCGACAGGTATTATATTTTTTTTTTTGAACCTGTCTGATTTTTTTGGAGTTCTTTCTTGCATTTTTTTTTCTCACAATATTCAAGGTGCAGCATATACATCAGGAGTTTTTCCTCTTGAGCCAGTAGACTATCCCTCTTTTGAAGCATTATTGCAACCCACATCATCCCGTCCTTAGCCTTCATCACCACTAGACCAAGTTGAGACGCACTTCCTTCACTATAAGAAGAAGAGAGGTTCCGCCTAGAAGTACTACCCTCATATGCTACCCCAAGTCAAAGGAAACTACCTCCTTACCACC
The DNA here is from genome assembly GCA_037367405.1 of Ottelia alismoides. NCBI lineage: Eukaryota > Viridiplantae > Streptophyta > Magnoliopsida > Alismatales > Hydrocharitaceae > Ottelia > Ottelia alismoides. The sequence continues at coordinate 85,239 of JAZKJV010008423.1, read as the reverse complement.
TCATCAATGAAGAGCTACGTGCATAGTGTTTGTCCAAGTTAGGTCATTATCTAAAAGAATCTTGCGTATGCACGAGATATTCTACTTAGACTAGTCAAGATGACATGTGAACATAGACTTGCGGACTCAAAGAATTAAGTTTCTTGACCTGAGAAATCTTAACTCCAGTTCCTATAAGGTTCCTCTGAAATTAGGTGGATTAAGGTCAAATCAAGTCCATCCTCAATATCTATTCATAACTTGGTTCAGAACCCACTAGCTTTTCACTTTGCATATGCAGAAATATGCAGATGAGATGAGATGTCATGCTATGAAAATGCAGGACTCTTTTTATATTTTTTTATGCAGGAATGATATGCAAGAGTAAATAAGAAGCCTTTATTTTTGTTTTATTTTTCTGGTATACAACAATTATTTACAAAAGTATGTTTTACAAGAATTTTACAACTTTTTATACAAGTATTATACATATAGTACATATTATACAAGTACCCCTTTTTTTTTTTGATTTTTACCCACCCGTAATTATTGCAAAATATATACAACAATACGCGAAAGTACGAGCTATGGGTAAAGTATATATGTAATATATACACGCCCCCCTATACTTAGCGTGTGCTATGTCCTCAGAGCACGAAAGCGACTAAAAAGACATAGCTCGGGCTAAGCGTAGGAGAGCTAAAATAACAAAAAGTATAGAAGTCGTCCCGCCCCCCTATACTTAGGCTCTAGTAGCCTAAGTGTAGAAGAAGAAGATCAGAAAATGGGGCGGACGAGGAAAAAAGAGGGGAAATAAATGAATATATACACGGTGGGCATCGGTCCCCCCTATACTTAGGCTCTTGTCAGCCTAAGTATAGGACAGGAGTGAGTAAGAGGACCAATGTGATCTGGAGAATGTACAATGAATCGACTCGGGTGACCCCTTCCCCCTATACTTAGGATCTGGTCATCCTAAGTACAGTCCGAGATAATGATTCGATGATGTGGGGACGGGTGACTAGAATCGTGGAGGTAAGGATAGGATATACAGGAAGAATGATATATATACAGCTGAGTCGGTCTGAATCTTCTGAAGATGCTGCTGATGGCTGGAGTTCATTGCTGCAAGGTCTCATACGCGGCTTTAGATATATCTGATGTATCTGTCTCGCATATGAATACAATCTCCTCTACATGGACTAACTGTTCATTGGATTCGACGAAGTGCTTCAACAGCTGCCCATTTACTAGGAATGTCGGTGCGTCATCTGCGAGATCTGAGATCTCGACACATCCACTATCATGCACCGTTCGGACAACGAATGGTCCCGTCCACTTAGACTTTAATTTGCCTCGGAAAGTCTTCAGCCTGGCATTGAACAACCATACCTTCTGTCCAGGAACAAAGGTCTTTCGTCTGATATATCTATCGTGCCAACGCTTTACCTTGTCCTTGTACACCACACTGTTGTCGTATGCTCGGTTTCTGACTTCCACAAGCTCATTCAGATCCATGTCTCTTTGTTTCTGGCCTAGGTGTGTGTTCCAGTTGACCTTCTTTATTGCCCATTCTGATTTGTGCACTAACTCTGCGGGCAAATGGCACGGCTTTCCGAATACCATTCGGAATGGGGAGGTGCCTAACGGAGTCTTGTAAGCCGTCCTATACGCCCAGAGGACTTGATCCAAGATCTGAGACCAGTCCTTCCTGTCTGGGCGGACGAGCTTTTGCAATATGGTTTTCACCTCCCTATTCGACACCTCAGCCATACCATTGGTTTGTGGGTGGTAAGGACTAGCGACACGGTGTTCGATGCCGTAGTCCTTCAGGAGTTTCTTCACCTCCCGATTCACAAAGTGGCTACCCCCATCTGATATCATCATTTTGGGGATCCCGAACCTAGAGATTATGTGCTCTCTGATAAATTTACAGACAGTCCTGCTGTCTGCGGCTCGGGTCGGGATAGCCTCCACCCATCTGGATAGATAGTCAACCGCAAGAAGGATGTATTCAAACCCGTGGCTGACAGGGAATGGGCCCATGAAATCGATGCCCCAGGCATCAAAGACATCACAAATGATGACTGGCTGCATTGGCATCTCATCCTTGGAACCAACGGTTCCTCCCATCCTCTGGCAAACTGGGCACGACTTCGCGAAGGCGGTGGCATCGCGAAACAGAGTCGGCCAGTAAAAGCCACATTGAAGTACCTTCCATGCGGTCCTCTTCCCGGAGTGGTGTCCTCCTGCCTCTAAGCTATGGCATAAAGAAAGGACACTCTGGTATTCCTCCTGAGGAATACAACGTCTCCAGACACAATCCGGTCCTTCAAAGAAAAGGATCGGATCCTCCCAATGGTAGTGTCTAGCGTCCGACTTTAGTCGGTCAATTTGGCTCTTGGCCCAATCTTCGGGAACTTTCTTGGAGACAAGATAGTTCACGATATTGGCATACCATGGGAGTAAGTCGATAACAAAAATCGACTCGTCAGGGAAGGAGTCTCGAATCGGGGAAACCTCGAAAGTATTAAGATCTTCGAGACGAGAGAGATGATCGGCTACTACGTTCTTCTTTCCAGGTTTATCACGGATGTCCAAATCAAACTCCTGGAGAAGTAAAATCCAACGAAGAAGACGCGCCTTCGCGTCCTTCTTCTCCATCAAATATCGTAGTGCCGTGTGGTCTGTGAACACAGTTACCTTGGATCCGATTAAATGAGATCTGAATTTGTCCAAGGCAAACACTACCGCAAGCATTTCCTTTTCGGTAACTGTATAGTTACGCTGAGCAGAATCAAGCACTTTGCTTGCGTAGTGAATTGCAAACGGGACGCCATCTCTTCTTTGTCCCAATACAGCCCCAACAGCATAATCTGAGGCGTCCGTCATGATCTCAAAAGGGAGAGACCAATCTGGGGCTTGTAAGATGGGTGCGTCCATGATCATTCCTTGTAACCGCTTAAAGGCCTCAAGACACTTGTGATCGACAATAAACTCCGCGTCTTTGCCTAAAAGCTCAGTTAGCGGTCGGGCAATCTTAGAAAAATCCTTTATAAATCTCCGATAAAATCCGACATGCCCGAGGAACGACCGCAACTGCCGTACGTTGGTTGGTGGCTGGAGTCGTCTGATCACGTCCACCTTGGCAGGGTCAACCTCCATTCCTCTCTTGGAGATGACATGCCCCAACACTATGCCCTCCGTCACCATAAAGTGACTTTTCTCCCAGGAGAGCACCAGATTGACCTCACAACATCTTTTGAGGACTCGGTCCAGATTCCTAAGGCAGGAATCAAAGGAGTCGCCGTGGACCGAGAAGTCATCCATGAAGACTTCCAGGAATTCGCCGACCATTTCGGCGAATACAGCAATCATACACCTTTGAAAAGTACCTGGAGCATTGCATAGCCCAAAAGGCATGCGCCTGAAAGCATAGGTACCAAAGGGGCATGTGAACGTGGTCTTTTCCTGGTCCTCTGGAGCTATGGCTACTTGATTGTAGCCCGAGAACCCATCAAGAAAACAAAAGAATTCTTTCCCCGCTAGTCTTTCTAAAATCTGATCAATAAATGGTAGGGGGAAATGATCCTTTTTCGTCGCGGCATTCAGGCGTCTGTAATCCACACAGACGCGCCACGACGTGGGTACTCTTGTCACGATCTCCTCTCCGTCCTCATTGGTGGTCGTCTGAATTCCCGACTTTTTCGGGACAACATGGATTGGGGCCACCCACTTAGAATCGGAGATTGGGTAAATGAAACCCGCGTCGCACCATTTTTCTATCTCTTTCTTCACAACCTCTCGTAGATTTGGATTCAATCGACGTTGGAATTCACGAGAGGGTTTGGTTTCGTTCTCCAAATATATATGGTGCGAACACAGAGCGGGATTTATCCCGTGGAGATCGGAAATGCTCCAGCCTATTGCCTTGCGGTTCTTCTCCAGGATCTCTAGCAAGCGAGATTCCTGCTCCTCGGTCAATTGCGAACTGATAATGACCGGAAATTTCTTGTCTTGTCCCGCAAGGAAGGCATATTTCAGGGTTGTGGGTAAGGGTTTGAGCTCAGGGATGGTATGATCGTCTAAGAAGTCTGGCTCAATCTGATCTGGTTCGGTGTTGGAAGTGGCTGGATCCTGTTCTGCAGCGGCTGCCACCAAGCTCGGCTCTGGAGTCGGATCGTCAAAGGTCTCCATGCAATCGGCAAACGCCTCGTCCGACTCGTCATCCTCATCTTCCGATTGTCCTAAGGATGTAAGGACTGACAGGCCCACTTGGGCCTCTGTGTCATCGAAGATGTAGGGCGATGCAGGCTCAGAGCTGTACTCGTTCCTGAATATCTCGCAGACTGACTCATGCACTGGATCATCTTCAAAGGAGATGGACACATCGGTGCTGGCTGGGTTCTGTCTCCATGGCCCAACTAAGTCTACATGTTCACGGTCTGTTTCGAGAGAAGAGTACTCGGTGCTGGATTCGGAGTCTGGTCTCTGCCATCTTGTCTGCTTCATCTCTAGTTCCTCATCTCCGCCTGGAGTTTGGAACTGAATTCTCCCATTCTTATAATCGAATAGGGCCCCTGCTGTTCTGAGGAAGGGCCTACCCAAAATGATCTGGGAATCTCTCCAATTACGAGGGGTTTCCATATCGAGGACAGTGAAGTCCACCATGTATTCCTGCCCCTCGACTTTGATCACAATGTTCCTTAACTCTCCTTGGGACTTCTTAGTGGATTTGTCCGCGAACTGAAGAATAGCTCTAGACTTCCTAAGAGGTCCGAGATTGAGCCGCTCATAGAGGGCTGTGGGCATTAAATTGATCGAGGAACCATTGTCCAGGAGAGTGCGTGCAAACGCGATGTCATCAACATGACTCACTACATAGTGTGCACCCATGTCTCTTCGTTTCCGAGGAAACGAGTTCTTTATTGCACAAGTCGTGGCTACTGATAGAACGTGTTTCTCAACACGGCTTTTGGTCTTCCTGCTAACCCTAGTAGGTGTGCATCGCACCTTAAGGTATTTTTGGAATGCAGGAGTCATTTCCACGAACTTGTCAAAGGGGATTGTGACCTTGATATGTTTGTTACAAAACTCAGCCATCTCAGGGTCATCTTTTTGGATTTTTTTGTTTTTCTTCTTCCCACCCTTGAGAGCTTGGGGGAAAGGGATTATTAACTCAGGTTCTGGAACTGAAATATCTTCATTAGCTGCTGAAACTGAGTTCTGAACAAGACTCTGACTCGGACTTTTATACAGACTCTGACTCTGACTCTGACGAAAGGGAAAATGCTTGGGCGAAACCGGTGATGCTTCTTCCGCTTCTTCTGGCTGGTCCTCCTCAGACGGAGGTGCGGGCTCATCGGTGTCGTCGGACTCGGGATGACTGCGGGGCTGGTGCTTCGAGGACTCAGATGTCCTCTTCTTCCGCTGGCGGTGACGGTGGTGCTCCTCCTCTTCCTCCTCCGAATTCTCCTCAGGTCGAATTTCGGAGGTTCCTTCCTGTTGTGCCCGTGCCCGATCAGGTATGGTCACGGTCCTTCCGCTCCTGAGGGACATATGATTAACATTATCGTACGAAAGGATCTCATGTTCAGATAAATAATTATCTGAATAGTATACCTGATCTCGGGGTCGGTTCTGGCCTTGATGTATGCTATTTGGGTTGGCCTGAACCTGTGCGGGAATTGGAGTCCTTGGCGCCATTTGTTGATCCTGAGCACGAGAGACCCGATTGATGTCGGTTCTCATGTCCAGGTAGTCGTTCTGCATCTGCTGGACCCTATCAGACAGGGTTTGGATCGCCAAGGTGAGGGACTCCAATTCGGTGGGCTGGGCTGGCTGCTGAGTGGATGCGGTCCTGAACTGGCCCTGCTGGCCGTGCCGGTACTGCTGCTGATGGGGCGGTGCTGGCCCCTGCTGGTAGGTGCGCTGCTGCGGCTGGTACCCTTGTTCTGGCCTGGACTGATATCGCGGGATTGTGACGGGCCTGGTCTCTTGGTAGACTGGGGTTGGGCGGTGTGCCTGGTCTTTCCCCATCTCGATTTGCCGGACTAGTGGGTCGCGGCTATACCAGAGCCCGTTGATTTCGTAAACGGGCGGAGGCTCCTCGTACTCTGTCTCAACTGGTGGGGGTGCATGATGGTTCTGCTGGGTGTAAGTCTGATCCCAGCTGCTCTGAGACCCCGGTGCCTGTTCCTGTACAAGATGGACTCGATGTACAGGTACAGGTGGTGCAGAAGGGGTGGGTAGCTTGATCTTGGCTACCTTTTCAGAGAGTTCCTCCACCTTCTTGGGAAGGCTCGAAAGAGACTCCATCTCCGCGACTCTCTTGTGGATCTGCTCGACCATAGTAAGCTTGTCTGCAATCATCCCCATGCTGGGGATGAGGTCCTCTGTCAGATCTGCAACAGTCCTTCTAGTTGTCTCGTTGGATAGAATCGAGGGAGACAACTGATAGGCCCTTGTGGCCTGTGACCTGCCGGTTTCTGCCATCTGCTCTAGGATTTTCCATACGGCATGCTCGTTCTTGTTCAGATAGCTTCCTCCGCAGGCGGCGCTGACTAACCCCTGCATCTCTGGGGTTAGTCCGCAGAACAAGGTCTGGACTAAGATTGCCTTAGAAATGCCGTGGCATGGGCATTTCTGTACTAAGTCATTGAACCTGTCCCAAGCCTCATGGAACGGTTCGCAGGGTCCTTGGGCGAAGCTGGCAATCTTCGTTCGCATCTGATTGGTTCTACTGAGTGGGTAGAACTTCTTCAAGAAGAGGTCCTTGAACTGCATCCAGGTAGTACATACCACCCCTAGGTTTTTCAGCCAATGTGCAGCCTTATCTCCTAAGGCAAACGGGGTGGCTTTCAGTCGGATATAATCTTGGCCAACATTGGGATGGCTCAGATTATTGCAGACTAGTTCGAAGTCACGGAGGAAAGTGTACGGCTCTTCGCTTAGGTTTCCGTTGAACTTCGGCAGCAGGCTAAGGAAGTGGGGCTTCAGCTCGAATGCTTGGTCGGGAACTGCAGGTGCTAGCCAATTCTGGATTTCGTTCTCCGCCGGGTTATAGGTATCGACCATTGGTCGGTCGATCCCTTCAGCTACTATTATCCGCCCCATTCGTGCAGTGAGATCAGCATTTTTCTGTTCAGCTTCAGCAAGGCGTCTTAGAATCTGTCTCATCTGGTCCTCATCAGGCGGCATCTTTGGTGGCATTTCTTCCTCTACTTCTGGGGATTGAAAAATAAGGTCGGTGTTAGAGGTTGAATCAAGGATGGGATTACCGAGGCAATGATCTTCCTTGGTAATCTCAGAGGAGATAGAAGGGTAGGTTTGAGAGTAACCACCCTGAGCAGGAGGGAACCAGGACTCAAGAGGGTCATGAGTCCTGGGTGGTCCAAGGTGCGCTCGGACCGGAAAAGACGAGTTACGTGGGGGACTCATAGAGAGATTAGGGAACGGTGCGTCGAGATCTCCCCGGTTACTCATCTTGGTGAAGCAAGAAGAAGATAGGATTTTACTCCTACCTGAAGCAAGCACAAGATCAATCCAAGACCCTGGATTCACACTCAACACAGTGAAGGACTCAAAGTTGAGTCCAATTTATCTTGTAGTTTTTAAGTGTGATTTTCAAGCAAATCTAGCAAGGATTACGCGGCCTAGAGGGAAGTCGGCTCAGAGCCGGATGCGTCTTCCCTGTCTATCCTGTCGTCTAAGATACCGCCGCTCCTTCCTTTCTTCGCTCCTATCCCAAGCCGATGGACTCAGTGACCACGCCCCTATCTACCTGCAAGGAGGCGGAGGCTGACAAGGCCGGAACTTCACCCCGGAGGGTTACTGGCAGCTTGTCGCGAAGTACCGCAATTTCGCCCCTATCTACCTGAGACAGGCGGAGGCTACTTGGTACTAGTCAAAGAATCTGAAAATATTCGGCTCGTGATATTTGCTAGGATCAGTTAGAACGTGATATGGAAGACGGGGATTTGGGCTCTACCTTAGGGTGTTCACACACACTCAGGTACCCTCACTCAGCCTGAAAACAAGGTCGGGGATTAGTCTCCCGCAAACAATTTTCAGCTTTTATTCCCTTTTTATGGTCAATACTGTTAGCAGTCCCGGTTTTAAAGTTAGGTTATCACTGTAATTAATCACCACAAAGCACGCCTATCGTACAGTCCCAATTTCCTTTTTAAGTTAAATGAGAAAATCAGAGGGGAAATCGAGAAAAGCCGATGCAAGTTGAAATCAATGATGCGTATGCTAAGTAAAGAGTACTTACAGTGATCCCTTCGCTTGTTGATGCAGGATGCTATACAGAATTGAAAACTTTATTCTACATGCAAATGCAAGCGATGCAAGCCGCTCCTAGATAGGCAGTTCTATTAGCGTGGAGAACAGTTTATTTTGAACTAAGTCCTGCGGTCTAGGTGCGTCTATTAAGTGTGTTGTGTGGTCCTATTGATTACGAGCACAAACAAGTCCTAAAGTAGCTCGAGGAGCCGCTAGTGCAAGCTAAATTACCAATCACCCACACAGCACACGGGACACGGTTTTCCACTATATTTACACGCGCGAGATCCCAAACGGGAACCGCTGGAAATAATGCAAAAGAAAAATAAAATAAAAAGTACAATGCCTCTCTTTCTCTCAACACACTTTAAATGCTAAGTCCTTGAAGCGTCGCCGACTCCTCGCGGTCCTCGCACAAAAAATGAAATAGAGGTCAGAGAGTTACACAAAAATAGAGCAAAAATAAAACAAATAAGAGAAATAATTACAAGAAAAACCGGGGGTCAGACTACCCGGGGATTAGAAATCAAACACTTCAAAAATATGCTACAAATTAACCTAAGCCATGCCTCCCCGGCAACGGCGCCATTTTGATGAGCGCAAAATCGGCCCTTTATGAGAGTGTTTTTAGCACTCGAAATCATCATCGTAGTCGAGCCGATTCTGGTCGTCAAAAGATCACCTCATTTACAGATATGTGATAATAAAGCAAAATAAGATGATCGTTATTTTTATTTTTACTTGGCAAGAAACCAAGGTCGAACTCAGGGACACGCGCTTCTCTCATATTGATCGGATTTAAGTGTTTTCAATTAAGTGTTGAGTTCAAGGTATATAGGTCAAAGCAACAATATGACAGTGCAATTAAAATAAACATGCATTTTTTTAAACATTTTTATCATGCAAATAAATGAGACGAAATGCAATAGAAGTGTAATGGAAATATGCCCTAGGTTAATAATGATGAGCAAAATTCAATGTGAGTCAATTTCAGATTTGATTAGAATGTCAAGCTTGATCGATAATGTTAACAAGGCATAAGTTACTAATAATGAACACATGGCAAATACAATAATACATAAAACTCAAGTGTCCAAAATGCAAAACTTCATATGCCATTAAGAAGTACATCAAACAAGCTTTCAAATGAGACTGAAATCAACTGAAACGGAAACATGATGCTCAAGATATGCATAAAGGAACGCAAGGGCATAAATGAAATAAAAACATGAAAAATATTTACAAACCAGTCCCTGGGAAGGACTCAAATGCAATAAAAATAAGTGTGGAGGACTTCCCTGTAAATAAACCATACGCGCGGGGGCATATTTGCAATTATTGAAACCCGCAAGGGTATAAGTGCAAATAGCCCCAGGCGCGCAGGTGCTGCACGTGCTCAGGACCTGTTTGCAAATTGTGGAAGGTGCGAGGGCGACTCTGCAAATAACCCAGAAAGCACGTGCCTTGCACGCGCCATCCAGGCTCGGAGTGCGGCTCGGGCTTGGCAAAGGCTCGCTGCTGCTTCGGGTTGGCTCGGGATATCCGAGCCTCCAGGCTTGGTGGCGATCAGGCTCGGCGTGGTCTCTGGATGTGCCACGTGTATCAGGACCTGGATGTAAAATGCGGGACATGCGAGGGCACCGATGCAAAAAGCCCAGACCCCACGTGCGGGTGGCACGTGAGCTCAGGCTCGGGTGGGGGCGAGGCTCGGTGCAGCTTCGGGGGCCGTAGCAGGTGGCTCGGGCCACGTGGCGGCTCGAGGGTGACTCGGGCGAGGCTCGGTTCCACCGAGCCTCCGCGCTCCGGGATGTCGTCGTGGCGCTTCCAGGGCCGTTGGATCTCCGCCGTGGGGCGAGATCCAACGGTAGCTGCTCTTCCTCCTCCTTCATCAGGTGGCGGCGCGATTAGAGCTCCGGCGAGAAGCCTGGAGCTCCGCCGCGCCTTGCCGTGCTCGTTGAAGCTCGTGGAAGATTGCTGAAGGTCTGGCGATGCAGGTCCGAGGTCGAAGAAGACGCGGGGGTGCCTGGGATGCCCTGTCGACGCCGGGTCGCCGGAGGCGGAGCTCTAGAACTCAGCTCCGCCCGAGGTCCGGCCATTGGTGCATGGTTGACCTGCAAGGGGTTAAGGCGTGCGTGCGTGCGAGATGAAGTGGACGGAGGGCTCTGGTGAAGCGTAGAAGGCGACGCCCTGAGTGGGTCCTCCTCCGCCTCCGGCGGAGGAGGATGCCTGGGATGGAGGGAGGTTGTGGCAGAGGAAGGTGATGATCGGAGGGGTGCGCGGGGAAGGTGGAAGAATGGTGGAGCTAATGGACTGGTTAATGGAGTGGGAAGGAGCTTGAAGAAGCTACGAAAATTAGGCAAAAATAAGAAGAAAAACAAAAGAAGATCAGAGAACGTACCTGACCGGAGATGGAGGTTGTGGCCTGGGCTGGGCGTCGGAGAAGAAGCCCGGGTCGTCGCACATACTGGGCGGCCTCCCCAGCGAGCTCGGGCGGGGCTTAGAGCCACCGCAGCGCCGCCTGAAGGTCGGCGGGTCTCATCGGGGCAGGAGGTCGTCGTCGCTCGATCCAAGCTCCTCCCCCTGTCACAGGGAGGAGCTGGAGGGCTGGGCCACCGCCCCTTGTCCAAGATCCTCCCCGGCAACGGCGCCATTTTGATGAGCGCTCCCGTACCCTTAGTTAATTCGGTCAAATTAATGGTCCAAATTAATTTTAAGTGTTCGTTGCAGTCGGATGCGGGAGGTTGATCAAAAACCACTTAAATCAGATTCTGGTCAATTTTAAGCGGTGATATTTTTTTACTTGGTGGAGTCCAAGGTCGATCTCAGGGAGGCAACTGTCTCCTTAGGTGGATTACAGCAATTTTCAAGTGTTGATATTCGAGGGTCGAATCTTTTTTGGTCTTTTTATTTCTTATGCAGACACATGCAGACAAATCTCAGCCAATTTAACTTTAAATTTAATTGGTGTATCAAACAAAGTCCAAAAATAATGAAAATTGGCCAGATGGTTATTTATGATGAAAATGACCTACACTAATTTTTTTGGAATTTTTCGACTCAAAATAATTTTTCTGTGAATTAAACAAACAGACAGAGTGATTTTCAGTGTTTAATTTTTAATAAATATCAAATCACAATTTTTCCAAGAACTAAAATTATCCTAGGAAGGTCTAATGATTAGGGACCTAGGAAAATTAACAGAACTAAAATTCACTGTGAAATGAATTAATTAAAATTAATTAAAGAAAATCACTAAACTATTTATTGAGGCCTCGTTATGCGTGCAAATGACATGAAATTTTTATGGAGTGTTGAAAATGGTGTCCTTAAGCTACTGTGAATTTTTGGTGATTTTTGAAGGCACTGATATTTAATTAAAAATCAAAAGGCATCACTGGGCAAAATATGTCTCAAATGAACCAATTAATTCATTGATAATTCAATTAAGCCAACAAAAATCAGACACGTGTACAGACAAATAGAGGACAAAATTCTCAACAACTTGCAATTTTTAGAATTTCAAAATGATGAAAAATGCATGCTATGGACACGTGCAAACACAAGGGTGTAAATGCAATACTGGAAATTAAAATTTCAACAATTAACTATGCTGACAGGGACTAAAATGCAATTACCGATAATATGCAGGACTTCTATGCAATTTTTCCACGAAGCACGTGCTCCTCACGTGATGTCTGCTTCACAGGGACCTCTTAGCAATTTCTGAAAGCTCCAGGGGCGTTGATGCAAATAACCCAGGTCGCACGTGCTCCTCACGTGGGGCGACCTAGGTTCGGAGGACGTCTGAGGCTCGGAGTGAGGCTCGGGCCTTCTGGAGGTTCGGCCCAGCCTCGGTGCTGCTTCGGTTCACCCGAGCCTAGGCTTGGACGCCGAGGCTCGGACAAGGCGACGTGGCGGCCTGAAGGCCCTTGGATCGAGATGATCCAAGGGATGTTGATGAAGACGCGTGGCGGCTGGTGAGGCGTCCGATCCGAGGGGTGATCAACGGTCGAAGACGGGGGCGGCGAAGGGACGCGTGGCGGGGCGAGGGCCGTTCGATCAGACGATCGAACGGTTGCTGCTGCGTCGTCTCGACGGGTCCTCCGCCGCCTGCGGAGGAGAAGGCTGCGCTCCGGTGAAGGCGGCCGAGCTCCGCCTCGGTTTCCAAGCTCCGGTGATGAGCTTCGTCAGCTCCCACCTTGCTCGGAAGAAGCGGAAGTGAAAGGCGAAGCCTCTGGTGGTCTCTGGATCCCTGGAGGAGGGCTGGAGCTCGGAGTCGATGAAGCTCGAGGAGAGCTCCGACGAGGCTCCGGCCAATGATGAATTGAGTACCTGCAAAAGGTTAGAAGTATAGCCGAGGCGTGCAGGTGTTCGTGGAGGTGAGGTGAGTGAGCGGCGAGGCCTACGGTGGAGTGCGGTGGTCTGGCGAGTAAGCTCCGGCCAAATGGCGGAGCTGCTCGTCGGAGGAAGGTGGTATGCGTCGTCGGAATGTGCGGAGGGTGCTGCGATGATCGGAGCTTTGACGCGAAGCTCGCCGAGATGATTGGAAGGTGCGAGGGTGATCAAGGACGGTGAATAAAATCGGAGAAAGAGAACACGAAAATAAAGACGAAGATCGGAGGAGATGAAGGAGGTTACCTGGGGATTGGAGCTCGGATTTGAGTTCCAGGGTCGTCGCTCGAGGGATCGGTAAGGTCCCGAGCTCGTGCAGCTGCTCGGAGGAGTGGCTGCGACACGGCGGTGGGCCGAGGATCTCGCCGGAGTTGGATTGCTGTCGTCGCTCGACAAATCAGCCGATTGCTGTCACCAATAGGAAGCTTGGAGCTCGAGGGATCTCTCTGGAGTGGCGGATAGGGGTGAAGGTCGCTGGTGATGGCGTATTTATAAGGTGGAGTTGATGGCTGGAATGGGTGAGTGGCGAAGTTGGTGGCTGTCGTGGGGCGAGTGTGGCGGAGATGGTGGTGTTTGAGGGAGCTGGCGAGGGAGAGGGATGAGTGGGGTGTGTCGTGGGGAGGTCAGCGGCCGGAGGAGATGGCTGACGTGTGCCCAGAAAAGGAAAGGGGGCGCCCCTCCCGCAAGGCAAGGAACGTGGGGGAGAGGGGCGCCTGGAGGTAGGAGACGAAGTCTCCACCGTTGGATCTTGTGATCCAACGGTGGAGATTAGAGCGTGGAGCGACGGGCCAGATTAGATCTGAGGCGGTGAGATAAATGGTCGATGAAGCGGCCACGTGGCAAGCTGTGCGCGAGGCGCTAGCGAACGGTGATGATGGAGAGCTTAGGCCGATCGAGCGGTTGAGAGGCATCAAGAAAAGGAGTGGCTGAGATGCAACTTCTGAGATGCGATCGATCGGTCGTCAACGCGCCACGTGGCGAGCCCTGCTTAAGGCGCTAACGAGCGGACAGATCTGAATGCGGATGAAGATCGAACGGCTGAGAGAATGAGCGCACGTGGTCACAGAGGGGCCGTTGGATCTGAAGCGAGATCCAACGGCGGAGGGCGCGGGCGGATGAGGCGAAGGGCAGCGGGCCGCGTGGCGCAATCAGAGGGCGCCACGTGGCCTGCTGTGAATGGCTGGAGGAAAAATGCGTGTAGGTTGAAGAGGAGGCCGAATTTGGAAATACTCAAAACATGAAAGTTGTAGATCTTGATGAGATCTACAAGTTTCATGTTGACCAAAGACGGAGATAAGGTCAAATATGGTACATAAATACAAGGATACATAAATATACATATGTAGTATACAACATGACCCAAAAACCCAAGTTTCTCATACAAGCTCCAATTTCAATGAAATTAGTCTCATTTTGAAGGTCTTTTGATATGTAATATTCTAAGAGTGAGTAGACCTAAGTAGGGGTTTGTATGCGGGCTTTATGTGTGTTTTAATGTACAGGGGTTCTCAGGATACTTGGGCTATTTTACAAGGGTGATTCCTCCCTGTTTTATATATAGTATAGAGAAGAAGTTATTTTGATGAAGATGTCTTTTACAGGGGATTTTTGGCTTCTTATTTAAATGCAGATGAGCTGCTATAATGCATGAATTATGGATGCATGCATGAGTGTTATTTATGCAAGATAAAAGGAAATATGCCTCTATTTTCTCGGGAACAAGGCTCTATTTTTGACTTTTGATGTGATGAATCACAGATTCATCAGTCAGCCACTCCTAGTGACCCATTTGATGATACATCTTCGGATTTATTTGATGCTGATTTTGTCACACTTAGGAGCGGTAGGACCCCAGTAGGCGGCGGCGCCTCATCTGAGCACCATCCCGAGGCGCCCCAGGAGGAGGAGGAGAGTGGTATTGAGGCTGCTCCAGATGATGACGGTGGTACTGAGGCCACCAAGGATGCTGATCCCACCGACGGTACTGAGGCCGCCACTTCACCAGAGCTAGGAGGTGGTACTGATGCCACCCATGCAGCCGAGCCAGCCCGCGGTACTGATGCCGCGCGACGTCTTCCTTCAGCAGCAGCAGAGCAGCCAGCCCGTGGTGGTACTGAGGCCACCGGTGTTTGTAGAGAGAGAGCTGATGTTTTTCCTCGTGGTTATGTATCTCAGAATTCTGATATTAATAAAGGAAAAGGTTTACATTCTTTTGGTCCCACTGTGGTGCGTGATGTATGTGTGGATCCGGTCCTTGAACCGCTTAGACCTTTTCCTAGTCCTTCATCTGTGAAGGACCCTGTGATCCCCTTCCCTAGAGCCCTTCAGATGGGGAAGGGGAAGAAAAATGATCCAAAAAAGAGAGAGCTTGAGGAGTTCAGCCAGAGCATGATAGATCGGTTTCACATTCAGCTGACCCTCCAGGAGGCTTTGCAGCACATCCCCCTTCTCCAGAGATCTTTGAGAGAGAGGACTACAGTCAGGAGGAGGAGGAGGAACCACACTTCAGAGATCCATGTGCTGACCAAAGCCACGTGCTTTGCGATCCAGAACCGACTGCCAGCCAAGAGGCCAGATTCAGGGGCCCCGTATGTCAGATGCCAGATTAGTGAGCAGTGGTTCGACCGTACTCTTCTAGATAGCGGATCGTCGATTAACCTTCTTCCGGCAGCCCTTCTCGACCGCTTCGAGTTGGGCACTCTTCGACAGAGCAGGACAGTCCTTCAGTTCGCTGATCGATCTGTCAAGAGGCCGAAGGGGTTATTACGAGACGTTATCGTCACGATTCAGGGTCTGCAATTCCCCGTGGACTTCGTAGTGTTGGACATGGAGACCCCTGAGTCAGTGACCGATACCCCCATCATACTCGGTCGTCCGTTCTTGGCCACAGCCAAGGCGGTGACTGATCATGATAGTGGGAAGGTGTACTTTCGCGTCCAGGGCGAGAGTATACAAATAGAGACGGTCGAGGACTATAGAGCCAGATTCAGATCCCGCTCAGATGCGAGTACCGATTCAGAGCAGCTGACAGACGCAGAGCCAGACATCCACCAGGAATGTGATTTTGTGATCACAGATGATGAGGCAGCTTGGGCAGACCTTGAGACACAGACCACCCTCTCACTTTCAGACGCAGCTGATGCAGAGATGACAGCAGAGGAGAGTCTGGAGAGCACAGACCTGGTTCAGGATACCATTGCGGCAGCAGAGCCGGTCCTTGATCGCAGCACTATGATTTGTGCTGGTGGTGCTGATGCCACCTTGTTTTCTGGTGGTGCTGATGCCACCTTGTTTTCCGGTGGTGCTGATGCCACCGTTTCTGATGCAGATCCCTCGGATTCAGAGTCTGATTGGGCCGATTGCTATGATCAGATGCCAGACCTGAGTTCAGCTGAGCCTAGGGATGAGGAGGAGGCAGATGCAGAGCAGAGCAGAGACAGTATAGTTGAGCAGTCTTCTCCCGATCCAGTTTGCGAGAGTACACTTTCACTTTCCCAGGCAGATTTGGCCGACCTTGCAGCATTCACTCAGTTTCTTCCACAGCCAGATTTGCCGGCACCCAGCATTCCAGAGCTGAAGCCGCTCCCTACTTCGCTGAAGTATCGATTCCTTGCGGGCGATCCAGAGATGTACCCAGTCATCATCTCCGCCGAGTTGACTGGAGAGCAGGAATCCCGTTTGATGGGGGTTCTTGAAAAGAACCGCAAGGCTATCGGATGGAGCGTAGCAGATCTCCATGGGATTAGTCCATCAGTGTGCTCCCACCACATCTATCTCGAGGATGGGGCGAAGCCGTCGCGTGAGTTCCAGCGGCGTCTGAACCCCAACCTGAGAGAGGTTGTCATGAAGGAAATATCGAAGTGGTGGGGTGCAGGTTTTATTTATCCCATTTCCGACTCCAAGTGGGTCAACCCCTTGCATGTGGTGCCCAAGAAGACGGGCATCACGACTGTGATCAGTGAGTCGGGAGAGGAGATTGCTACACGAGTACCCACCTCTTGGAGGGTTTGTGTTGACTACAGGAGACTCAACCAAGCCACCAAGAAGGACCATTTCCCCCTGCCTTTTATTGACCAGATCATTGAGAGACTGGCAGGGAAGAGCCATTATTGCTTCCTGGATGGGTACTCGGGCTACAACCAAGTGGCCATCGCTCCTGAGGATCAGGAGAAGACCACCTTTACCTGTCCCTTCGGCACATATGCTTTTCGACGCATGCCATTTGGGCTATGCAATGCCCCTGCGACTTTTCAGAGGTGCCTGCTATCGATCTTCTCGGACATGGTAGGGGAGTGCCTAGAGGTCTTCATGGATGATTTCTCGATCTACGGCGACGGTTTTGATCCTTGTCTTGACTGCCTAGATCGAGTGCTTCAGCGATGTATTGAGTATCACTTGGTGCTATCTTGGGAGAAGAGTCACTTCATGGTGACTCAAGGGACGGTGCTTGGCCACATCATCTCCAACAGGGGCATGGAGGTGGATCCGGCCAAGGTTGATGTCATTAGAAAACTCACACCGCCGTCCAATTTGAGGCAGTTACGGTCATTTCTGGGGCACGTTGGATTTTACAGGAGATTCATTCATGATTTCAGCAGGATTGCCCGGCCGTTGACTGACCTCTTGACGAAAGACACCGAGTTTCTTGTCGATGACAAGTGTCTTTCGTCATTTGCTACTCTCCAGCAGTGTGTGATTGAGGCTCCTGTCCTCCAGCCACCTGATTGGTCTCTCCCATTCGAGATCATGACGGACGCCTCCGATTTTGCTGTAGGGGCAGTGCTGGGACAGAGGAGGGATGGAGTACCATTTGCTATACACTATGCTAGCCGCACATTGGATTCCGCCCAGCGGAATTATACAGTCACAGAGAAGGAGATGCTAGCCGTAGTGTTTGCCCTGGATAAGTTTAGATCATATATCATTGGATCTAGAGTGACTTTGTTTACAGATCATACCGCCATCAGGTACCTCATGGCGAAGAAGGATGCCAAGGCCAGACTGACTAGATGGATCCTTCTACTCCAGGAGTTCGACATTGAGATTAAGGATAAGCCTGGAGTCAAGAATGTGGTGGCGGATCACCTCTCCCGATTAGAGCAGCCTGAGGAGACTGAGCAGATTGATCCTATCAGAGATACCTTCCCAGATGAGGCGATCCTTGCTATCGCCTCACTCCCATGGTATGCCGATATTGTGAACTTTCTCGTTGCTGGGAAAGTCCCACAAGATTGGCCCAGGCAGAGGCTTGAGACCTTCATAGCGAAGGCCAAGTCTTACCATTGGGAGGATCCCATCCTTTACCACGAAGGAGGGGATAGCGTCTGGCGTCGGTGTATTCCTCAGGAGGAACACCATAGCGTCCTCACTTACTGCCACAAGCTTGAGGTAGGAGGACATCATTCTGGGAGGAGAACGGCACAGAAAGTGCTCCAATCCGGTTTGTGGTGGCCTACCCTCTTCAAGGACTCAGATGAGTTCGTGAAGAGGTGTACTGACTGTCAGAGGATGGGCACTTGTGGACAGCGTGATATGATGCCGATGCAACCCATTCACTTCTGTGAGGTTTTTGACGCATGGGGCATCGATTTCATGGGTCCATTCCCTAAGAGTCAGGGATTTGAGTACATTCTGTTGGCCGTAGACTATGTGAGTCGTTGGGTGGAGGCTATCCCCGTCCGAGCCGCTGATGCGAGGACAGTTTGCAGATTTTTGAGGAAGCATATCATCACGCGGTTCGGGGTTCCACGAGTTCTGATTTCTGATGGGGGATCTCACTTCATCAACGACCAGGTGAAGGCACTTGCTAGCGAGTTCGGCATAGATCATCGTGTTGCTACACCATACCATCCACAGACGAATGGTCTAGCCGAAGTGTCGAATAGGGAGATCAAGACTATTCTGCAGAAAGTCGTCCGCCCTGACCGAAAGGATTGGTCGCAGCTATTGGACTCGGTCTTGTGGGCATATAGGACGTCTTTCAAGACACCTTTGGGCACATCTCCCTTTCGCCTCGTATATGGCAAGCCCTGTCACCTACCAGTTGAGCTGAGGCACAAGTCACTCTGGGCAGTTACATACATTCTTATGGATCCAGATGGTATAGGAGACCAGAGGAGGGCAGAGTTAGCTGCCCTGGAGGAGCTTAGAGATTCAGCTTTCTCAAGCAGCCTACATTATAAGGAGAGAGTCAAGGAGTGGCATGATTCTCATATCAGCCACAAGCATTTTGAGATTGGACAGAGAGTATGGCTGTTTGATGCGAGGCTTAGATTATTTCCAGGGAAGCTACAGAGCAAATGGAAAGGACCTTATCTGGTTCGGAAGGTACACGACAACGGTAGCATCGACATATCTGAGTTGTCTTCTGAGAGTACCTTCCGAGTGAACGGCCAGCGGCTCAAGCCATTTCTAGATCATGAGCCGCGGGTCGTTGATATTGCCCCTATTCATTTTGCGTGAGATGTGGTCTTTGACTCACATCTAATGCATCTCACGCCTGAGTTTCACTGATCTTCCGCTGTACATAGATCCAGATGTCCATATCACCACATTCCTTAGTCCCACATCCCTTTCTTCATCTTGTGATTATGCTATACTTAGGGTGCACTTTACCCTAAGTATAGGGGGATGTGAGACCTTTTGGGTATTTCTTTTGTTTACGTCTACCCCTGTTTTGCTGCCTATACTTAGGGATATCTTACCCTAAGTATAGGGGGGGTAGACCCTGTACATTCTCCACTCGGTTTTTCCTTCGTGTACAGCCTGCTATACTTAGGATTACTTGATCCTAAGTATAGGGGGAAAACCCGAGTCCCTTTTGACTTTTCATTTCCTTTTGTATAGCTTTCCTTTTCACTTCCCTATACATAGCACGAGTTATGTCTTCTTCATCGCTCTTGACTCCGAGGACATCGTTCGAGCTAAGTATAGGGGGGTGTGTATATATTTCATATATACTTTAGCCATAACTCGTACTTTGTGTGAGTGTGTTAATAAATAAAAATGGCTAAAAACCACAAAAATTAAAAATTTTTCATGTTCATAATCTTCTTTTATTTGCACATACATAGCTAGTGTACAAATTATTTTTGTAAAAATGATTTCAAAAATCTTTTGTGTAAAGCTTGTGTAAATATTTTTGTATCAAAATTATGTATATAGTACAAAATTTTTCCAAAATGTTTTGAAAATCAAAAGTTTGCAAAAATCTTGTGTAAATGTGTGTAAATACCTTTTTGCAAAACTTGCACTTCATGCATCATCATTCATGATTTCAAAACATTTTTCAAAAATTTTTGCATGATTGAAAAATAGTGTGTAAATATGCATCTTTTTGTACATATGTATATAGTTTTTCTTGGATGATAGTTGACATTTAAACTAGCCTGGAATCAAATTGAGAAATGGAGCTTGATTAAGATCTTAATCCACCTAATTTCTAAGAGGAACCTTATAGGGCTTAGGTTTAAGGCTTTTCAGGTTCATGAAGACTTAATTCTTTGAGTCCACTAGGCTATGATCACATGTCATCTCAATGAGCCTAAGTAGAGCACTTAACAACAACACATGACTCATATAGATTATGGCTTTACTTGGACAACCGCACTATGCACCGAGCTCTCTACGGATGAGGTGGTGAGGAGGCAGTCTTCCTTGGCTTGGGGTAGCATATGAGGGTAGTACTTCTAGGCGGAACCTCTCTTCTTCATTTAGTGAAGGAAGTGCGTCTCAACTTGGTCTGGTTGCCATGAGGTCTAATGACGGGAGTTGTGGGTTGCAATAAAGCTTCAAAAGAGGGATAGTCTACTGGCTCAAGAGGAAAAACTCCTTGTATATATGCTGCACATGTACATGTTGTATAGATGCACTCGAAAAAAAAATGAAAAAAGAAAAGAACTCCAAAAAAGTGGTGGGTCTGAGAGAAAATGATAATCCCACCGGAGTATGTATATAAGTGCAATAAGCAAAGCTTGGTTTCATGATCCACCTGTTGTAGCTTGCAGCAGGGAGACTTGGCTACACTGGTCAAGCTCCCAAGGGTACTTGGCTACACTGGCCTTGACCCATTCTCTTCTTCCCCCTCTTCTTGAGCCGGTTGTACTTGAACTTAGAAGGGAATACCCCGCTCCTCGAGGAAAGAGTGGCCAGATTGAGGGCATAGAGTTACCTTGTTAGGGAGGGTTGTCAAGTTGCCATTTCTGAGATGGAGAGCTTAGACCTCACTTTCACAGGACAAGAAAAGATTCATGGTCTTCAGGGTTTGTGATTGATGACTTGTTCTGATCTGGAGCATTGAGGAGTCTTGGTTATAGGATAGTGGAACTTAGAGGCTGTTAGGTTTTAAGCTTAAGTCTGAATAAGGTTCCGACACATTAATAATCCAAAGATCTGATTGAGCTCCATACCTCAATTTAATGAAGGCAAGTTTAATAATCAACCTTGATCCATGCACATTCTCTTTTTCTTTTTCTTTCTTTCTTTTTCACTTCTTTTTCAAATAAGTGTTTGCTAAGGGACTAGCAAAGTATAGTATAGGGGGGTGATGAATACCCATTCATCACTCTTTATTCTTATATTTTAGCTACAAAAACCTATGCAAATACATGTAGATATGTGTAAATAGGAAAAGTTAGCAAAAGCATGCATGTTTGTAAATATAGATAATTAGCATGTTTTTGTGCAAAAATAAAAGAATAAAGATGAAAAAGAAAAAGAGGGAAATATTTAGAATAAATATTGAGCAACCTAACCCAAGGGAGGGCTCAGCATGGGCCTGACCGCATAAAAGCCAAGTAGAGGGAGATAGGGGCTCACACCTGTATATATTTGTAAATAAATAAAATTATATATTTTCCTCAACCAAAAATATGTTGTAAATATTTGTAAATATTTATGAAGTATAAAAACAAAACAAAAAGATAAAAATCAAAAATTCAAAAAGAACCCTTCACCTTGTACATAGACCATCATCCTCATCTATTTCACCTTGTAGATAACTCTATTTACGTTCAAAACTTTTTGTAAATATTCTATGTATATATTGTAAATAAACTAAATAAAAAAAGAAACAAAACAAAAATCAAATAAAAATTACAAAATTAAAAATACAAAAACATATTGTGCATATGCCATGTATATAGTGTATATATCTATTTATTTCACCTATGTATATAAATAATAAAAATAAAATAAAAATAGCCTTTTATTCCTCATTTTATCCTATAAATAAATAAAATATAAAATAGGAATAAAAATGTATAAAAATAACTAATTAAAAATCAAAATTAAAAATCATATATTGTATATATACCTATGTATAGCTATATATTGTATATACTTTATTTTTATTTCCAAAAATTAATTAAAAATCACAAAAAAATAGAAAAAATTAAAACAAATATTTTTTATGTTTTAAGTTTTTGAAAATTCGGCCATTTAAGGCCCCAAAAAAATCAAATAAAAATGTGAGCCTTGGCGGGCTCTGATTGGTCCACGGGGGATTGTTGACCTCCGGTCAACACCTCCCCCAGGACCACCAGAGCCCGGGTCCGCTCGCCCGACCCGACTTCCTTGATTTTTCCCAGCTCGATCCGCCTCCCTTTCGCCCCAAATCCGGGTCCGCATTGATCACGTCACATCCGAGAAGCTCGCCGGAGCTTTTGCCTCGGGATCCGCGCATCAGCTCGCCCTACCCGCATCCTTCTTGCCGGACCCTCCACACTATATAGCCTGAGCTCAGCCGCCTCCTCTCGCCATCTTTGGCTCCCTACCTTCACTCCCGTGACCTCCATCGTAACCACCGAGGTGACAGCTCGCGTTGGCCCTTGTTGCAGCGAGGAGGAGGTGGCCGGTCACTGATCCGGCAGCTTCGCGCCGCCGTGCTCCGCCACTCGACCGGAGCTCGAGCCTCAGGCCTTGACGCCCTTCGAGGCGACGACCAGGAGCTAGCTAAGCTCCAGCATAGTCTCCCGCATCACCCAGGTAATCGATTAGCCCTTCCATTTCGTGTAATTTCTCATTTCCCCCAAATCGCATCTCCGCCGTGTTCTGCTGATTCCGGCCACATCGAGTACCATTTCGATCATCGGGACACACCATCATCTTCGCCATCTTCCCACGCACGTTCTTCGCCCAGTCATTCAACCCAGCTCGCCCCGGAGCTGGGAGTCGAGCTCCCCCATCCTCCGCTCGCCGGAGCTCATTCGCCCCGACGCCCCGTTCACCCTCACGCCGCTTCCTTGGGTCGAGGCACTTTGCCCTCGACCCGCGAAGCTTCTGGTTTGCTTTGCAGGTCAGAAGGAGGGCATCTGAGCCCCCCTCACATCAGGTCCAGGAGCTCACCGCCGCCGAGCTCGCCGGAGCCCCTCCAGGGCTCGGGTGGGCCATCGGAGGCTATCACCAGCCGCGGGGCATCACCGCGGATCTTCTCCGATCATCAGGAGCAGCTGAGGAGGTCTACAGCTCACGCACGAGGCCGGCGAAGCTCGCCGGCTGAGTGTTCTTCCACCATCCTTCAGCACCGTCCGATCAGCCTCCGCTCCCAGTTTGAATCTTGATCGTCCGTTCTTCGAGGAGCAGCAGCCGTTGATCGATTCGAGGCGTGATCAGGACCGTTAGCAGCAGAGAGAGGAACCATCGGCACCTGAGGCCGTTCGATCTCCCACGTGTCCTCTCCTGCACCGTCGATCCGGCTCAAGGGCAGACGAAGAGGAGCGCCAGCCATCCAGGACCGCCCGATCTTCCACGTGGCGCGCATCCAGCCGGCGATGAATAAAGGGGTAAATTACTTAGGGCCCCCTCTTAGTTTGTCTTTTTCGTCGTAGTCCTGTAAATATTTTAGTAACTTTATTTGCGTAGGGTAATTTGCACTGTGGACCTTGGACTTGTTTAGTTTCGCATTTATACCCCTGTGTATGAGATCTCACGTGCGTCGCCACGTGCTTGTTTGGGATATTTGCGTCTTTGATCCTGTAGTTCTGTTGGGTTAGTTAATGAATGATAACTTTTTGGTAATTGCATTTATGCCCCTGTGAGCATTTTATTCACGCATGTGCGGATTTTAGTGGGATTTTTGCATCCAAGTCCCTGGACTTTTGGTACGAGTTACCAAAAGGTCCAGGAACTTGGTTTTTATTACCAAAAGGCCCCTGAGTGCCCCAGGCACGCGCCACGCGCGTGTTTAGCTGGGATTTTTGCACCTTGGCCCCCAGAACTTTGGGTATTTGCACTTACGTCCCTATGCACAGTGCCCCCTCTTTGATTTTTGAATAAATATCAAACCACCTCCAAATTCGATGAAAATTTGAAACATGGCTCCTGCCATGTTGTTGGATTTTTGAGAATTTTTGAGGACATTTTTGATTTCATTTAGTATTTTTAAAAATTCAAAAACATCCTTTTTAGCTACTGTCTAGGTTTAAAAATACCAAATAAATATAAAAACACTTTCAAAAATTCCAAAAAAATTAGTTACTGTTTCTTGTGTGTTGTTTGATTTTCTAGCCAATTTTGGCTATTTTTCATTGCTTAAAAACCCTAAAAATCTAAAAACCCCTAAAAACTCATAAAAATTATAATAAATAATATAAAAATCCAAAAACAATAATTTAGGTGCCCAAATTTTCCTTATTCTTTCTAGATTACAGGAAAATTACCTCCAGGGTTTGTTGAGATCCATAAATATTTTATTTTTGGGTTTCAAGCCTTGCTGGACAGTACCTAGGCTTTTTAGCACTTTTTGATTTTTAGAAAGTAAAATATACATTAGAAAAATACCAAAAATTCACCAAAAACACTTAAAAACCTAAAAAAACATAAAAACAATTTTTCTTTAATTTTTGCTTGCTTTTTGGTGTGTTAAATAAATTGTGCAAGTGTGCTTGATTTTGCCTTCTTTCATTTTCTTCATATATTAAAAATCCAAAAAAATATAAAAATTATTAAAAACCATTAAAAATCCTTGTTTTTCCTTTTATTTTCTTTTTACTACTTCGTAGGCCCTAGGCCAACCCGTGCTCCTTGTGTTCGACCCTGGGAGCTATACCAGGTTAATCCCATAGCTAGGACCGCACTTCGTATTTTGATCTCTGATTTCTTTCGCGGTTCGATATTTTTCTTGATATACATGGTCTGATTGCTTGGGTCACAACGACCCGATTTTTGTACCTCATACCCTAGTGATCAGGCTGGTTATCAGTCATGCCAGCGTTTCACCTTCTCCTTGTACATCAAGGTGTTATCGTATGCATAGTCTCGGAATTCCAAGAGCCTGTTCAGATCGTCTTTTCTCTTCTGACCACTTCTGCGTGAGTCCAAATTACAACTGTTGATTGCCCAAAGAGATTTGTGGATCAGTTCCACGGGCAGATGGCATGGTTTACCATATACAAGGCGATAGGGCGACATGCCCAAGGGAGACTTGTAGGCTGTTCGGTAAGCCCATAGAACTGAGTCCAAGAGTTGAGACCAGTCTTTTCTGTTTGGCCTAACAAGTTTCTGCAGTATAGTCTTGATTTCTCTGTTGGATAACTCTGCCATACCATTGGTCTGCGGATGATAAGAAGACGCGATACGGTGATCGATGCCGTACTCCTTCGTTAACTTCTTGACCTCTTTGTTGATGAAGTGGCTACCTCCGTCTGATATGAGAATCTTTGGTATCCCAAACCGCGAAATGATGTTCTTCTTCAGAAACTGGCAAACTGTTTTGCTGTCGGCGGCTCGAGCAGGGATAGCTTCAACCCAACGACTCACGTAATCGACGGCAAGAAGGATGTGCTCAAAACCTTGACTGTTAGGGAAAGGCCCCATGAAGTCAATGCCCCATGCATCGAAAACGTCTGCTATCTGAATGATTTTCAGAGGCATTGAATCTTTGGCAGTTAGTGTTCCTTTCAGTCTCTGACAGTCAATGCATCTTTTGATAAACTCTGCTGCATCATTGAATAATGTGGGCCACCAGAAGCCACACTGTAGAACTTTTGTTGTCGTACGATCTCCAGAGTGATGTCCACCAGATTCGAGCGAATGACAATGCTCGAGGACACTAGATTGCTCCGTCTGAGGGATGCACCTGCGCCAAATACAATCTGCTCCTTCTCTGAATAAAAAAGGATCTTCCCATTGGTAGAAGCGGATGGTCGACATGAATTTGTTCTTTTGGTTCTTCGTCCAATCCGAAGGTATTACCCCAGAGGCGAGGTAATTGACAATATCAGCATACCAAGGAAGAGAATCCACCGCTAGGATGGCTTCGTCAGGGAAGGTTTCTGTGATAGGTGCATCGATCAGGGGAGACTCATGTTGTTCAATTCTGGAGAGGTGATCTGCTACCACATTCTGAACTCTAGGCTTGTCCTTGATTTCCAAATCGAATTCCTGGAGGAGAAGGATCCAACAAATCAGTCTTGGCTTGGCATCCTTCTTCTGCTGTAGGTACCGGATAGCAGAGTGGTCCGTGAAAATTGTGACTTTTGATCCCAACAAATAGGATCTGAATTTCTCTAAGGCGAAAACCATAGCCAGCAATTCTTTCTCTGTCACTGTATAATTTCTCTGTGCTTCATCTAATGTTCTGATGGCATAGTGAATGGCATAGGGCGCTCTGTCTTTCCTCTGTCCAAGAATAGCTCCGACTGCAAAATCTGACGCATCGGTCATTATCTCAAAGGGAAGAGTCCAGTCAAGAGGCTGCAAAATTGGAGCCTGCGTGATAAGCTCCTTCAATTGATTGAAAGCAAGGAGAACCGGCTGATCAACAATGAACTCAGTCTCCTTGCACAAGAGTTCTGTCAGAGGTCGGGCGATGCGGCTGAAATCCTTGATGAATCGTCTGTAAAATCCCACATGCCCCAGGAATGACCTCACATTCTTCACTGACTGAGGTGGCATAAGATTTGAAATGACATCCACCTTCGCCGGGTCGACTTCCATGCCACGTTTGGAAACGACGTGGCCCAGCACAATACCTTCAGTGACCACAAAATGGCTCTTTTCCCATGAAAGCACTAAATTGACTTCTCGGCACTTCTGAAGTACTCTATCTAGGTGCACAAGACAAGCATCAAAACTATCACCATAGACGGAGAAATCGTCCATGAACACCTCGAGAAAACTGCCTACCATCTCGGCGAAGACTGGTAACATGCATCTTTGGAAGGTTGCAGGTGCATTGCATAATCCAAAGGGCATTCTCTTGAAGGCGTAGGTGCCGAACGGGCAAGTGAAGGTAGTCTTCTCTTGATCTTCAGGAGCGATCGCCACTTGGTTGTACCCGGAGTACCCATCCAGAAAGCAGAAGAACTCCTTGCCTGCTAATCTCTCCAATACTTGATCAATGAATGGCAAGGGGAAGTGGTCTTTCTTGGTTGCTGCATTGAGTCGGCGGTAGTCAACACACACCCGCCAGGAGGTTGGTACCCGAGTAGAAATTTCCTCTCCTCTGGCATTTGTGACCACGGTAAGCCCTGATTTCTTGGGAACTACATGCAGTGGGCTTACCCATTTCGAATCGGAGATGGGATAAATGAAGCCTGCATTACACCATTTCGTGATCTCCTTCATGACAACGTCCCGAAGGTTAGGGTTCAGCCTTCTCTGAAATTCGCGGGACGGTTTGGCATCTTCTTCCAAGTAGATGTGGTGTGAACACAGGGCTGGATTTATCCCTCGGAGATCTGATACGCTCCAACCAAGTGCCTTGCGGTTCTTTTCTAGAACCTCGAGAAGACGAGGTTCCTGATCCGGATTCAGCCTGCTGCTGATGGTGATCGGATACATGTGTTCTTCACCCGCAAGGAAAGCATACTTCAGGCCTGCAGGAAGTGGCTTGAGTTCTGGTTTTGATCTGTCCACTTTATCTGTCACTTCAGATACCATGCTGATGGTGGGATGTACTTCCTTGCGGTACTTACCATCCTCATCATCTTGTTGAGATTCCGGTGATGCACCGAACGGTTCTGCGCTAAGCTGATCATGTTCGGTCTGCAGTGAATGCTCAAGAAGATGCGCCTGCATCTGAGAATCTGTCTCCCAAGAATCATCGGAGCATATGCTGACTGCGCTTTCCAAGTCCTCCTCAAGAGTGAGGATTTCTCGGGTCCATGGATCGTCCAATGATAACTCTGAATCTCTGATCTTCGCGATGAAATCGCATTCTGCTTCTGATGCTGCCTGGCTCTCATCAGTTGCGGCATTCGGCTCTTTGTTCATGTTGATCGTGATTTGTTGGGTGTTCGAGCTGAAAGTGATCTTCCCATACCCGTAGTCAACCACGGCACCTGAAGTACGATGGAATGGTCTGCCAAGGATGATAGGGGTCTGGAGCAGGGGTGCAGGCGAGTCCATATCAAGGACTACAAAGTCAGCTGGGAATTTCATTTCCTATACCTTAACTACCACGTCTTCCAACAGACCTCGGGGCTGCTTGACGGATCGGTCAGCAAACTGAAGGATCATGCGTGTCTGCTTGAGCGGTCCCAGCCCGAATTCTTGCATTATGGACGAGGGCAGAATGTTGATGGAAGATCCGCTATCCAAGAGAGTGCGCTCGAAGACCTGGTCAAACATCTCACAACTGATTAGAGGTGCTCCTGTATCTTGCTTTTTCTGTGGGAGATTGCTGATGGCTGCAACAGTGGCCATGGAGAGAACGTGTGCTTTTCTACTTCTCGGCGTCTGTTGTCTTGCGCTGGCCGACGCCTGTTAGTACATGCCTCTTTCAGTCCTTTCTTCACAGCTGGCATGTATTCCACGGCCTTCAACAAGGGAATCTCAACAGTCAATTTATCCAAAATATCCACAACACCTGGATCAGATAATGCTTTTTTTGTTTTGCAATTTTTTTGGATTTTTGTATTGCATGAGGAAAGGGAATATGTACACTGCTAGCATGAAAATCAGAGTTCTTATTTACAAAAAAATCATCGCCCACAGAATGTTGTGCATCCGAACTACAAAAAGGAGTACAAGCTGGATCTGAACATGCTGGTGCTGCAGGGCGATCAAAAAGGGTAGCGTCTGCTCCATCGGCTGGCGAGGGATCGGTTGCCGCTGGCGGCTCCTCCAAGGCTGGCGCGGCTTCGCTTCTGCTACGAGCTTCTTTTTGTTGTTTTTGCTGATTTTTTTGTATTTTTGGCTGAGGTTGCTGCTGGCATGGCACGACGGCTGGACTGGCTTCTCCTTCTTCTTCCTCCTCACCCGCCCCTGTAGCTGGCATGGCTGATGCGGAAGATGACGATCCACCTGTTTCTTTATTCACCCCACATCTGGTAGTAGCAGGCGAAGGCAAGGCCCTACCGCTCCTGAGAATAACATCATTAGAATAAACAGTAATATCATTATCAGACACTGACTGGACATCACATTCTACCTGCTCTTTCTTCTTGAAATTATTGGGGTTGGCTTCGACCTGCGCCGGAATGGTAGTTCTGGTGGCGGTCAGGTCGTCAAGCCGCTTTGTCATATCCGCTAGCCCTTTGACAAGCTGGGCCAAACAATCCATGGCGGGATTCACAGAGGGCACTTCAGAAGATTCAGCGTGCAGACCACGCTGATGTTGGGTAGATTGGTGGGGAGGTTGTTGCTGGTGGTGCTGCTGCGGTGGTGCAGGAAGTTGAAGTTGTTGGTAGGATGGAGGGGGATACTGCTGATATTGCAGAGATGGGGCAGCCGCGTACTGGTGATACGGCTGCGGGTGGCGGTACTGCGGCTGCTGTTGATAAGGAAAGTTCTGCCTCCATTGTTGTGTAAACTGGGGAGGCTGCTGCTGGTAATACTGATGCTGCTGGGAGGATTGACCAAAACGACCACCCTGAGGTTGGTGGTACTGCCTATTGGCAAATTGCTGACCTTGGAATTGTCCCTGAGGACGGGTCGGTTGTGCATCATGAGTCCATACCCCATTCACTTCTTGAATCAGGGGTGGTGGAGGGAATACTAGATCAGGTACAGAAAGGAACTCTGGCTGGTACACTACCATCTGCTGCTGCGGCTGGCCCTGGTCGGGCACCTGCACGTAGTACACGTGCTGGACTGCCGGTGGCTACTGGCTCGGCTGAGGCTGATGCTGCGGTTGCTGCTCTTCCTTCTTCTCAGCGGGAGTGTCCGATGGTGTAGCTGACTGAACAGAGTTGATAGTGCCGACCAACAGTTCAAGGTACTTGTTGATCTGATCTAGCTTGTCCAGGTTCTGGGTCCTCTTCTCGATCACAACAAGTTTCTCAAGGTCCTGTGATCGCTTCTCAATGATGTCTACCTTAGAGAGATGACCCCCGATGATGCTGAGGTTGGAGCCCTCATCTCTCTCTGCTTCCTTGGATGCAGCCATGTGCACTTGCTTCTGGAGGATCTGGGGCTGCTTCTGATAAGCCTTGGATGAAGAGAGGGCGGCCTCTCCTTCGGCCATTTCTTCGAAAATCTGCCAAACTACATCTTCATCCTTATTAAAATGGGAACCCCCACATGCTGCATCCACAAGCCGTTGGCTTTCAATGTTCAGTCCCCCAAAGAAATGCTGGACCAAGCTGGTCTTAGGGATCTCATGGTGGGGACATTTCTCCTGCAAGTCAGTAAATCTCTCCCAAGCTTCATGTATCGACTCGTGGGTCCTTGGGTGAAATTACTGATACGGGCTCGCATCTGGTTGAGCCGACCGAGAGGGTAATATTTGTGCAGGAAGGCGGATTTCAACTCCTCCCAGGTCGTCACGACCTTTCCCAAATGATTGACCCAATAGAGGGCCTTGTCCTGTAGGCTGAAGGGGAAAGCCATCATCTTTACAATGTCCAGAGGGACATTGGGATAGTGTGTAGTACGACAAATGCGGGAGAATTGCTGCAGGTGAATGTACGGCTCTTCGTCTGTGTTTCCATGAAATGTTGGGAGAAGGGCAATAAACTGGGGCTTCAGCTCAAAGTGAGTGTGTACCGGTGGAATGAGAATCCACTCGGTCATCTGGTTGTCTCTCGGATTGTATGTTTCTTTGAGTGTCGGCTTCGGTGGTGGTAATTCAAGGTCATCATCAGGAGGACCACCTCCTCCACCTCCACCTCCTCCTCCCCTGCCTCCTCTGCCTCTGCCTCCTCCTCCATCGTCACGGTTCATCATGTCATTCAACATATCCTGGAATGCAGTCTGTGTCAGGGCCTGCTCGGTCAGCTGCTGTTGTATGGCCTGGATAGATGCCAGCAACTGTGCATTGACTTAGTTCTGATCTGGCACTTGTCCCTCTGGTGGTGGCTGCTGACCCTTGCCCTTTCCTCCTGGAGCCATGTCAGGGTCTGAGTCGGACGAGATGAACTCCGGAGTAGTCTCCAGGGCTCGCACTGGCTTCTATCTGCAGAATGAGATAGTCCGAATCAGATCACTTGCAATTAACTTTCAGCTGCCGTGATTAAGCTGGAATTAAGGTCAACCCCAGCATGTTGTGGATGGAAAAGGATGTAGACTGTAATCGACTCCCATTCACAACGGCGGAAGTGGGACAAAAGTGATCCCAGTTTATTGGGTGGCCAAGAGAAAGGTAGAAAACGAGGAGTCTGGAGATCGATCCGCAAAGTCCGGATCGGGTTCTCGGGAATCGCCTCGAATTTATTGGCGGAGTTGAGTTCATGGAATCGATGGGGGTGTCGGCATGGTCCCGACGGAAACCATCCATGGATCAACTTCGCGAAGTACAAGAGAGGATCGGATGTTGGATGAAAGATACGGTGGTCAACGAGGAATAAAAGGAGTGTAAAACAGTAGAGAGGCTCGGTTGAGCGGGGTGGTCAAAGGGAGAAATAAAATGTGCGCAAAAGCGCGGGAATTTGATCTTTGAACCTTAATCTAGATCCATACAAACACAATACAAAAATCGGGTTCACCAACTCACGCCATGTGAAGCCGTGAAAGCTCGGCTATTTATTATCTTTTCTTTTTTAGAGTTGTTATTTTCAGGCATATCTTATAACAAGTCCTTAGTACGCTACCCTATAGGAGAGAGAGTACTGCCAGAAGAGTATCCCGTACTTGTCCTCCTCCTGTGTAACCTGTAGTCTGTACTTTTTGGAGTCCTTGTAACCCTTCATGGATCCCTACTCAGCCAAAGAAAAGAGAGAGGAAGCCGATAGGCGAAACCAATACTTTGGTTCTCGCTCGCAACGGAATCACCCGTGAGCGTGCAAGAACCTACTCGGACGCAGGACAATGAGACAGACACCCCCGTGAAGGCGTGGCCTATGCTCAATACTTCGGACAGGGTCGATGCTCTCACAACAGAGAGTCACCATTGGTGACCAAGTCCTACTCGCCTACGTACGATAGAAGCACCATTACTTCGGAAATCCAGGCGATACACAAGGCAGATGCAGACTGGGTTTTGGGCTTTAATCCTTAGGGGTCGCACTCGCTCAAGGGAGTGGGGTTTTGGTCCCCCTCCAAGGTACCTGAAAACAATGAGGGCTTTATGAACCCGGTACAATGATAGTCCATTACGGATTTTAAATAAGGTCAAAGTTTATTTAGCAGTCCCCTTGTTTTAATTTTTTGGGTTTTCACTTTTTTTTGAGTCTGTTTCATACCAGCGCCTAACGTTTTTGTAGATTTTCATTTAAGTCCTAGGTTCTCAAAATCAGAGGGAGATAGCGGAAAAGCCCTGCAAGTGGTTCCATGATGGAAATCTCACCATTGAACCGAATGATGCATGCTGAGTTAGAAGTCTTACAGTGCATCCCAGCTCTCTCTCCACGTGGTTTGCAAAACAGAATTTTTAAACCTATCTACATGTCGGTATGCAAGGCACAAAATCGCCCTAAACATAAGCTGCTATTAACGTGAAGAACCATAAGTCGCTCATTCATCTCTAGCCTGAAGGGTCAGGTCTTGGCTCACCCCTCCTATGTACTCAACACACTTGAGCTTAGGAGAAAGCGCTTTACAGGGCTCGCTACGGCACAAGGGCTAAGAGATAAATGAACAGCTTGTTTTGAATTTTACTAGATCCATACGAAGTAGACTATAGGAACATGCATTCTTATTAAGGTGTGGACCTAGCTACCGAGTCAAGCAACCTGTATCTAGGGGCTCCAAGCACATAAAACAAAGTAAAAGAAAGGCGGAAAGCTCAAAACTTCGGAAACAAAATAAAAGAAGGCGATGAAAACTCGAAAAGCCGCGATGAGGCCCCCAGGTGAACAATCACCCGGGCACTGGACCTCCTTGTGAAGAGTAGAGTCATGTTTAATTACATGCCAAAATAGTCTCTCTCTCACCATAAATTACAAAATAAATAATCCTAAGTATTCTACTCCTATCTAATCCCTCTCTTTTTGCTTCCTTGGTGCTCTCTCCAGATGGTCACGAGAAGAAGACCATCCTCCTCCAAGCTTGGCTGCATTGGCTTCCTAAGAAGCCATCCTCGCGTGGCGGGCCCTCGCATCAAAGTCACAAAAAGAATGCATTAGTAGAGCTCAATCAATCAAATGGAGC
Source organism: Ottelia alismoides (assembly GCA_037367405.1). NCBI lineage: Eukaryota > Viridiplantae > Streptophyta > Magnoliopsida > Alismatales > Hydrocharitaceae > Ottelia > Ottelia alismoides. The sequence goes on along the minus strand of JAZKJV010008423.1, from coordinate 52,113 downwards.
AGATGAAATAATCACAATGAATAAATAAATGAAGCATGGTGATTAATAGCAATAAAAATAGCTGCTCACAAAAATGAATCAAGAATTTTTTATACAAGAATGACAAAAATAAATTAGGCTATGCTCATTGCTCCCCGGCAACGGCGCCATCTGATAACAGGGGTTTTCCACGAGGGTCACCATGAAAAATATAAATATGTTGTCGCTGAGGCGACCACTCATAGAAGACCGGTGTTAATCAGCAATTAACCCACAACCAAAGAATAAAACAATCAAGCTTAAAAAGAAATGTGAATTAATCTTTATTTACTCTACCATAAAATGTACAGTGACAAGCATGTAGAGGTCGAACCACAGAGAGCAATACAAAATACCATAGCCTACATGTATCTCAGAGTCATCCTTGTGTGAAGTGGGTTTTTGATTTTTAGAACTGTTTTTATTTATTATATTATATATATATTTTTTATAATAATATAATTAGATAATATATATATAATATAAATATATAAATATATGTATACCCATAGAGGGTTAGGATATAGCTTATAATACATACAATATATATAGGCGCACATAAGTATAATAAAATATAAATATATATTTTTTCATATTAAGGTTAATAAATAGATATATATATAAATATATGTAAGTAATTAGATATATATATTTTTTCTTTTTTTAGGCAATACATACATATTCATAAAGAGGTACTATGATATTTATAAAAATACTCAAAAATAGTCAAAAATTCAGTAGTAGAGTCTTTTTGGGGTTTTCATGATTTTTTACTGTTTTTGTGGTTTTTGGGCATTTTTACAAACATTTTTAATATTTTCAATTAGCAAAATAAGAGCAAGCAGTGGAATAGGGTCTGGCTGTAAGAAAAATAGGCATTAAAAATAACAAACATCATCAAAATTTTTCCACACTATTTTTCTAATAAAGATAATAAAATATAGCAGAAATAGGGACTGAGTTCATATTTTTCTGATTTTTCTTTGATTTTTTATATTTTTTTGAAGTTTTTAGGTATTTTTGAATTTTTAAGGTTTTCCTTTTGAGATTTTTATGGATTTTTGGTCTGACACGAAAGTAGGTCAAAATACACCATAGGGAATTTTTTTGGAATTTTTCGAGGCATTTTCATATTTTTTTGGGATTTTATAAGTTAGATAGTGGATAAAAGTCATGTTTTTGATTTTTAATAAATGCAAAAATACAACAAAATGAAAAACTAAAAATATGGCGTGCACGAACAACCAATCAGGAGCTTAAGCCTATTTTTGCAAAATTTTTCGAAGAAATATGAAGCTCAAATAAATAGACAAAGCATTCAAAAATAAATGGCCTGGCAGGGGTATTTTTGCAATTAAAATATCTCTCAGGGGCATACATGCAAAAATCACAATAAAACTACACGTGAATTTTTATTTTCAGGACCATTTTACAATTACTAAAACACGGCAGGGTTTACATGCAAATTTCATGCGCCTCACGTGGGTACTGCACATGAGGCGCGGAGGGACTAAAACGTAAATATCAAAACCTTAAGGGATGTTCTGCAATTTTTACAACTTATTTACAACTTAAACTTTTATTTTCGGTATTAAATAATAAATACAAAAAAACGGGGGGGCTAGATGTGAAATTTACCCCCATAAAGCGCTTCATCCTGCGACGCTGGAGGCGCCACTTATCCACGTGTCATCCATCTGACGGCGGATACCGGTTCGTCGATGAAGGGCTTGGATTAGACGATCTAGGCTGATCTGACGGTGCACGCGTGGCTTCATCGAACGGTTGTCCTTCAATCTGGGCCTCGCCTCCCGATCCAACGTTGCGGAAGGCGTCTGGAAGAATGGGGAAGAAGCTCGCCCCCAGCGAGCTTCGATCGAGCAGCTCGGGCTCCTCCGGGGACCTCCCGCGCATCTGAAGTGCTCTGAACGTAGCTGGGAAGCTTCCGCATCGTCTGATGGTTCTCTCATGGCTCCTGGAGGTCTGAGTCGCTCGGTCGAGGTCGGTGAAGAAGGGGACCTCCAGGAACCTCTTCCTGGTTCAATACAAGCCCAGATGAGTTCTACTCCTCGTTGTACCTGCACAGGAAGAACCGCGGGCGAGAGAGTTATCTCTTCGACCCGGGGTTTTGAAGCTGCGTTGCAAAATGAAGGTGGGCGGAGGGGCTCCGGCGAACGGCGGAGGTGGAGCCCCGATTCGCCAAGACCGAAGGTCCTGGGTTGGACAAAAGTGATGGGACGATGGAGAAAGCGATGGGGATCGAGATGGGGTGCTCACGGCGGTCAGAAACAGTCGGGTGTACGGTGAAGAAGTCGCCGGAGAGGAGCTCCGGCGAACTTCGAATTTTGATTTTTAAGCTACGGGAATTAACTAAAACCTAATCTAATGACTGGAATGGAAAACTAGCATGAGAAACTAACTAAAAAGCATAGAAAGAGACAGCTCTTATACCTGGGGGCCTCCAGGGAGCAGGGCGGACGCCGGAGCTCCGTCGCGACAAAACTCTCCTCCCTCCGGCCGATTCGAGGCACCAGCACACCCCCTCCCCCCCGCCACGAGGAATGTCCTAGGACTAGAATCAAGGCTTGAGATCGGATTAAAAGTGTCCCAAATTCGAGGAAGGAGGCAGAGCTACTTATTTATAGACATTGGCGAGTAGCCTTATTGACCGGCGATTATTGACTGATCCAATGAGTATATACTTGATCTAAGATTTTGGTGGGCATCATGGATGATTAGAGTGCAATTCTTGTGAAGGAAGCATCTTCGATTGATGGATGGTGTGCCCGGAAAAAATGCATGAAATCAGGGGAATGGACAGTCCAGAGGTGCAGGGCTTTGGATGGGACAGTTGACCAGGGGTCAACGAAGGCCGGCTTGCGATTGGTCCACGTCGGCCGCTAGCCGCCAAAATAGGAGACCTGATTAGAGATTGATTTATTTGACACCTTAAACGATTTTATTAATTTTTTCTTATAAAATAAAAAATGTGTATTATTTCATCTAGTATTTGTTTATGATTTTTATTGAATTTTTCGAAGTGTTTTATTATGGTTTTAATTGAATAATGTGTATATGTATGTAATTACATGTATTTTTGGGTATTTTATTTTTAATTTATTTATTTTCTTTTATTATTTTATTGACTTATTTTATAAATTTATAGTTTATTTTTGTGAGTATAAAGGTATTTTTTTTAATTTTTAGGAGTTTATTTACAATTTTAAATAAATAGGTATAGGTTTATGTAGGTATCCTTATAGGTATTTTACCTATGCATTTTGTATTCTTAATTTATTTAATGTATTTTCTTGATTTTTATTTTGGATTTATATTTTTATTGAGTTATGTATAATGTATACATTATTATAAAAATATAAAAGAATATAAAGAACCAAGGATTAAAATCCTTTTTATTTATATAAAGATATATAGTATAGGTATTTTGTCTATAAATTTTGTAGACTTATTTTATTTTTGAAATTCTTTTTTGGTTTCCTTTACTTTTAATGTGTGTATGCATTATATACATCATTTACAGAATTGTAAAAATATGAATTTATAAAAATAATGAATATTGAATAAAAAGAATATTTTAATCAATCCTATATACAAAGAGGGCCAAAAACCTAACTTCTGCATATGGGCTCCAAAAATTATGAAACCAATTTTATAAAATAGTTCTTGGAATGCTATATATAATTGAAGGTGAGTTTGGGTGATTTGGAGTTTTTATTTGCAAGATATGGGTCTGTGAATTTGAGATTTTGGCTTTTTATTCTGTGTATAAAATGTACACTGAGTATTATTTTTACACAAACTCAATTTCGTAATTTTATTTACATTATTATCTACAACTTTCATGTACAAAGTTTCTTTATTTGATGAATAAATAATTATGTATAAAATAGGTGTCAAAAATGCATAAATAGATGCATGAATAAATGAGGTATTTATTGTACACTGGCCCTTATCTCCCCCTACTTTATTCCTGGTCGACCAATACCATGCTGGCCTTGGTCTCGGGGTTTGGGTCATAAAATATCTCCAATATTTTATTCCTTTTTCTTTTCTTTTCTTTATTCTATAATTTTGGCATTAGACACAATATTTAATGTATAATTAATACAAGGAATCATGAATGCTATTATGTACAATTTGATGCTATTTACATGCATTTGCTGGGGTTTTTGAGGCCAAAATGATAGAATAAAGGTGATGAAATGGAGATTCATCAGTCCTTCCCAGGAGCGTGCTAGTCACGCGCTGGGGTGGGTAAATTACAGGGAGGCCCTTGCAGGTTCCTTTATTTGTATTTGGTCCGTTAATTTTTATATTCAGTATTATATTTTGTGTGAAAATTGCAACTTGGCCCCTGGATGTTTACTTAATTGCATTTATACCCCTGCTAGGCCTTGTATTTTTGTATACTTTGTCTATTTATTCCATGCATTTAGAAAACCCCAAAAAATTCACAAAAATTAATTTAAGCTCCTGTTTAGTTGTACATTCATGCCATATTTTTGCATTACTTTTTTATTGCATTTTCATATTTATTAAAAATTAAGAACATGCATTTTCAGTACTGTATATATTAGAAAATCCATAAAAATTATTAAAACGTCTTGAAAAATTCCAAAAAAGCATCTTTTGTGTATTTTAGTGTCTTCTAGTGTCAATCCAAAAATCACTAAAAATTTCAAAACAAAAACCTTAAAAATTAGAAAACACCTACAAACTTTCTAAAAATCTAAAAAATCATAGAAAAATCCAAAAAAAATGAAAACTCAGGTCCTGGAGTTTCCCTATTTTATCCTCTTTATTTTAACATTAATTTGGGAAAATTTTGATACTATTTGCTATTTTTCCTTCCGATTTTAATTTCGGCCAGTAATTAATTCACTATTTTCTTGTATTTTCTTTTTAAAAATACCAAAAATATTAAGAAAAAACCCCAAAAATCACAAAAACAATAAAAAATATAAAAAAACAAAAAGACTTTATTTCCTAATTTTTGAGCATTTTCACTATTTTTATAAATAACCTTTTACCTCTTTTCTTATATTGTATATATATTCCTATATCGAAAAAAACGAGAAAATAAAAAAAACATAAAATATAAAAAGAAAATATAAAATCATAAATTTAAAATTAAAAATACAAAATAAAAATTTAAAAAAATTAATTACCCACAAAAATAGGATTCATTCAAGGATGACTTGGATGTACATGGACACCATAGGCTACCCAATTTTTATTGCTCTATGTGGTTCGACCTCTACATGCTTATACACTATGCATTTTATGGTAGAGTTAATAAATGTTAATTCACGTTTTTGGGACTTAATTGGTTTATTCTTTGTTGTGGGTTAATTTCTGATCAACTAGTGTTTTGTGAGCGGTCGCCTCAGCGACACTATCGTCCCCGCCTTGTGTACGGGGCGTATTTTGACCCTCGCCAAAATGCTCGTTATCAACACCAGATCCCCCTATTGAGCACGAAAATCGAGAGGTCGTGTCGATTCACAAGGCGAACCAACAGTCGCTGAGTTGACCTCCAGCGAAATCCGCAGTTCAAACAACAATTAACCCACAACAGATAAATCAAGCATGAAAGTAAATGTGCGGAGTTAAAATTTATTATAACTCTACAACAAAGATGTGTATAGGTGCAAGTATGTGTAGAGGTCGAACACAGGGAGCAGACAGGTAGAACGGGGCAAATGAATGCACAAAAAGTTGTGAATGTGATCAAGTGTCTATCTGTGCTATTTTTTGTGGGTTTTTAATTTTATATTTATTTTATTTTTTTCAATTTTTTAAATTTTGTATTTTGATTTTTAATTTTCTGATTTTGTATTTTATTTTTATATTCTATATTTTTTATATTTTCTTTTTAAATTATAGAATATATATACAATATAAGAAAAGAAAGGATAAGGTATTTATAAAAATAAGGGAAAATACTAAAAAATTAGGGAATAAAATGTTTTTAGGTTTTTTATATTTTTCTAATGTTTTTGTGATTTTTCTAGATTTTTCCTAATTTTTTGGTATTTTTAAAGTCGAAAATACTATAAACAGTGAATAAACTAAAGGGCTGAAACTAAAATGGCAAAATAAAATAGATAGCAGTGACAAAAATTCTCCAAATCAATTTTCAATTAAAGGTAAAAAAATAAAAAATAGAAACAAAGTTTGTATTTTTACCATTTTAGAGGAATTTTTAGGATTTTTATGAAGGTTTTTGGGGTTTTATAATTTTTAAGAGTTTTCTTTTATATTTTTTAGTGATTTTTTATCTGAAATTAAAAGACAGTAAGTTAAGCAAAATATATTTTTTGGGGAATTTTCTGAGGTGTTTTTATATTTTTTTATGGATTTTATAACGCAAACAATGCTGAAAATGAGTGTTTTTGAATTTTTTATAAATACCAAAATGCAATAAAAATGGAAATAAAATTATGGCATGCTAATGCAATATATCAGACTCACAATGACATTTTTTGGTAAATTTTAGGGACTTATTGATGCATGCAAAAAAAATAGAGACAACAAAAGGATAAATCACATTAACAGGGATATATATGTAATAAACAAGAACTACAAGGGCCTGAGCGCAATTTGTCCATAAAATATTTAACTAAATAAAAAATTCGCTGGAATAAGTATTAATGGAAAAATATCCGAGGGCCTGACTGCAAAAACGCCAAGTCACGTGCGCCGAAGCATGTGACCTGGCGGGGACCAAAATGTAATATTACAAACTATGAGGGGCAAGGTTCAAATATTACAAAACTAAATTAACTGCAGAAGAAAGATTAAGAGCTAATAATTAAATAACAAAAACGAGCGGGTGAGTTGTGCAAAATACCCACGGCGGGGGGAGATCCAACGGTGGGCACGTCTCTACTAATACACGTGGCGAGCTCAGGGGAGACGATACCCCTTCATCTGTGCGGCCCAGATTAGAAGATGGACGACGATCAAACGGTGCTGGGGACGCGTGATCCGACGATGCCTGTACACCTAGAAGATCAAGGCGAGATCGACAGCCCAGAGGCGTGAGGGAAGAACAGCCGAAGAACTCGGCCTGAACGAACTTGCAGCTCTAAAATCTTCACGCCCGGTGCGTTTCTCTCCCCTCCGATGACCCTCCGAGCTTCCTGGAACCACCCAAAAGTGAAAGACGGACGCAAAAAGCCTAGAAGACGCCGGAGGTCCGCCGCGATGTGAAGAAGGGAGGGGTGTTCCAGGTTGCTGCTCCTTGACAAAAAACGACCCCTAGGCGGGGTCTTTGGCACCTGGACCTGCGAATAAGATGCACGGGCAACAGTAAAAAGTTCCAGGGCCAACAAAAAGGGGGTGGATGGCGGCGTGGTGAAGATGGTGGTCACCGGAGCCCTCAAGCTCCGGCCAGGTGTTCGATGGTGGATACTAAGCTACTGATGCGATTCAATGCGAAGAAAAATGCAGGAAATATAAGCTATGGGCTATAGCTACGCAATAAGCACGTAAAAACAAGAAGAAAACGACCTCTAACAGTGGAGAACCGCGAGATGTGGACCTCGACGGCCGGAGCCGGAGGTGGGGGTGGAGACGCCCAAACCACACGTCAACCGCCGCCTTGGATGGCTGGAGGTGGTGCTGTCACCACCACCAGTCCGGAGCACAAGTAAGAGGCCAGAAAACGGGTCAAATGGGGTTCAAAAGGCAATGGAGGTGACGGGTGGTGTTTTGTACAGATGGTCGAGGTGGCTCAAAGATCAAGGTATATCGAGCGGTGTGATGATCCAAAGCCCAAGGTAAGCTATAGGCGTGTAAGAGCAATGGACGAGGAGCGAAAGTCATGAAGACGACGACATCAAAAGATGCAAGACCCGTCCTCGAAAAATCCGCAAAAGCAGCCGAAAACCATTTCTGACAGGGAACAGGCTGGGGTCAGAGAGTTGATGGTGGGTCAACTCTCTAGCCCCCTGGTTGGTCCACGTGGACCAACCAGGAAAAAGCCTGAAAAAATGTTTTAAAAAATCATTTTAAAATAGTAAATGATATTATTATTTTTAGCTTATTAAATAAAAATGTTTATTATTTTATAAATTATTTTTTTGTGATATTTATTTATTTTTTAGAGGTATTAATTTACAAGTTGCCTTTTATACCCTTTATAGGTATATATATCTGTATATTTTAGTATTTTATTTTTGTTTTGTTTGTTTAATGTATGTTTTTTTTTGTTTATTATTTTATAAATTTATAAAATACTTTTATACACTTAAATATATTTTTATTTTTTTCTGATATATTTTATATACTTAATAAAATAAAAGTATGGTTTATATAGGTATATTTATAGGTATTATACCTAGGTATTATACACAAGTATTTTTATTTTGTATTTTTTGTATTTTATTCCAGTTTTAATGTACATATATATTATAAATAATATTTACAAAATTATAAAAATATAAAATGGTAAAAATAATTAATAAAATAAATATTTTAATCTGTACAAGTATACAATAGGGGTCCAAAACTCAACTTCCAAACCGTAGCTCCGCCAATTGCGAAACCAACGCCATTAAATAGCTTATTTTAAATTATATACAATAAAGGTGAGTTTGACAAAATTGGAGTTTTTGTTTGGGAGATACACGTCTGGGAAGTTGGGATTCTGGAATTTTATTCAGACCATAACTTTTTATCTTTACATTATTTTTGAGTGAAATCAATTTTGTATTTTTGTTTATTTAATTATCTACAACTTTCATGTTCAAAGTTTCTTTATATGAAGTATAAAAAGTGGAACCAAAAATAGGTCCCAAAATGAATAAAGAATGGGTAAAAACAAAGGGGATTTTATTGTATTTTGGCCCTTATCTCCCCCTACTTTATTCCTAGTCGACCTAGTCATCGAGATGCCTAGGTCTCGGGGTTTCGGGTCATAAAATATTTACAATATTTTTTCTTTTTCTTTTCTTTATTCTATAATTTTGGCTTTAATAACCGTATTTTATACACATTTTATACAATGATGCATGAATGCTAAAATGCCTAAATTAACAGTATTTACACGCATTTACTAGGGTTTTTAAGGCCAAAATGATAGAATAAAGATGATGAAACGTAGATTCATCATCCCCCTATACTTGCCTTTGCTAGTCCCTAGCAAACACTTATGCAATAAGTGCAGAAAAGAAAAACAAAGAAAAGAAAAAGAAGAAATGTGGACGAGATTTAATTATTAAACTTGTCTTCACAAAATCAAAGTTTGGAGCTTAAGTCGGACCTTTGGAATTTTAGTGCGGGCAGAACCTTAATGAGAACTGGATTTGAAATCCAACAATCCTTGAGAATCCCAAAACTCTGTTCAAGTCTCCTCAATAGCTAGTTCAGAAATATCTCAATTCATACGCGAACCCTTACGACTATGAATCTGACTCGTACAGTGTAAGTGATTGTGGCTCTCCCCAACTAGAATGACAAAGAGAATGACTTCTCCAGCATGACAACCCAATGATTTCCCAATCCAATAACTCCTTCCTCGAGGAGCGGGGTATTCCCTTCTAAGTTCAAGGGGCAACCAGCTCAAGAGGAGGGGGTGAAGAGAAGAATGGATGGTAGCCAGTGTAGCTACCGATCCTAGGATGCAAGACCAGTGTAGTCAAGTCATCCAGCTGCAGGCTCACATGATTTGACTTTGGAACTCAAGCTTGCTTATTGACTTTACAACATATTCACATACTTTTGCAGGCGTTTATTTTGTACAGGCCTATCTTTTTTTTTTGAAATACTATATACAACAGCATTTACATAGGGAGTTTTTCCTCTTGAGCCAGTAGAATATCCCTCTTTTGAAGCTTTATCGCAACCCACGCTCACCTGTCTTTAGAATTCCTCATCACTGGACGGATTGGGGTGCACTTCCCTCCCTAGAGGAGGACAAGTGTTTCCACTTGTGTGCGTCTCATACCGGCAAATCCAATCCCCTCACCACTCCAACTGAGTTGAGCCATGTGAAAGGTGCAGGTGTCCAAGTTAGGTCATTATCAACAAGAGTCATGCGTGTGCTCCGAAATACTCTACTTAGGCAGTCAAGAATCCATTGAACCAAGTCTCGTGATCCTCGAAGAATTAAGTCAACTAGACCTGAAGTAACTCAAACCCAGTTCCTATAAGGTTCCTGTTATTAGGTAGATATTAAGGTCCAATCAAGCTCCAATCTCCGGATTTTATTTAGATTTGTTCAACTATCAAACTCAATCCGAAAAAATGCAAATGCTATGCAAATGATATGCAGGATGCAGAAAATATTTTTGTGATGCAATTTTCATGAATTTTGAACTTTTTATGGATTTTTGTCAAAGATGATGATGCATATGCATTTTTTGTATTTTAAAAGATTTTTCAAATGTTTTTTTTTGGATTTTAATTTTACAAAAGTTTTTGGGATTTTTGAAAACAAAAAGGTTTTGGATAAAAACTAGGTTAAAATATTTACACAGGGATGCTTCTTATATATACAAGAAGTGGATTTTAAGAATTTACAACGGTAAGTGATCAATTTTATACATATATAATGGATTTTAGGTGTGATGTATATATTCCTCAAACTTATTTGACAATCATTTTACAAACAATTTTCAAAAACTATAGTCCAAAATAATTTTTACAAACGTTTTACAAACATGTACACACATTTGAAAATCATTTTGCAAAGGTTTTCAAACAGTATAGATAGATTTTTCAAAATATTTTTGCAATCATTTTTCAAACCATTTGCAAATCATTTTTCAAACATTTTATTTCACACAAAGAAAATAAAATTTTACAAACAACACATTTTTACAAAGGTTGAAAACATGTAACAAAACGTTTTCAAAATAGTTTCAAAAGATTTTCACAAAGATTTTCAAACTATTTTTCAAACATTTTGCAAAAATCATTTTCACCTGATTTATTAATCAGTAAATGCAAAAAGAATTTGAGGAATATAATATCTTTTTATTAAGGTTTTTAATGAATTTTAAAGAAATATTAGCCAGATTATTAAGAAAAAAAATGAAAGTACGAGTTATGGCTAATGTATATACATAGTATATACAACCCCCCTATACTTAGCTTGAGCTATGTCCTCGTAGATCAGAGAGAAAAGGGAAGACATAACTTGTACTGACTATAGGAAAATCTAAAGAATAAATGAAGGAAGAAATGAATGAACGAATGAGAAGTTGACGTCCCCCCTATACTTAGGATCAAATAATCCTAATTATAGCAGACTGTACACAAAGCAGGGAGGCCTGGGAGGGTCAAGGGTGGGAATGAACAGATCGTACTCAGATTGTCTCCCCCTATACTTAGGGTAAGATATCCCTAAGTATAGACAAGAAGAGGAGACAATGGAGAGGATCAAAGAATAGAAGAAACTCGGGGTGCACCCCCTATACTTAGGACAAAGTACGTCCTAAGTATAGAAGACCGTCTACAAGGGGTGACACATTTTTTATACAAAAAGAAGATAGAAAAGGAAAAGAAGAAAAGAAGAAAAGAGATCAATAGATGGAAGAAGATAGAGAAGAATGTGCGCATCACACCCCCTATACTTAGGGTAAAAGAAGCCCTAAGTATAGGAAACAACAGGAGTGATAAGACTGAACAATGAATGAACACTCGGCTCGTCCACCCCCCTGTACTTAGGACAAAGTACGTCCTAAGCAAGGTAAACACGAGAATGGGTGGATGAGCAATACGGTAGAGAGAACAAAGATGAACAAAAGTGAATATACAACAGAGATGGATGTACATGGGATCAAGAAGGTTGAAAGCGAACCTTCTTGCAGGACCACTGAGGAATAGATCTGGTATGGTGCAGGTCGACATCGGGGTCCACAATGGACGAAAGCTGATCAGGGTCGACAGAGTGAAGATCCTCAGGGGCCCTATGGTGTGAAGGCACAGATGTGGGAATGGAAGAAGTGTGGTCAGGTCTGGCCTTGGGAGTCTCGCTGATATCGAAGTGAAATGGGGCGAACTCATCATCATTGGAAGTAGTATACTCGGAGTCGTCCTGCGAGGTGTCATCCAGGTCAAAACCAAAGGCACGAACTCATCAGTGGAAGTAGTCGAACTCTGTTCGTCCTCTATAATCTCAACCGGATCATTTTTCTCATCAAAAGGCCGAATTCACAAATAAAAGCAATCAAATCAAATTCGACATTGATCTCATCAGTATCTAAGTGAACAGGAGCAGGCCCATCAGTGAAAGTAGTCGAGTCATGTTCGTCCTGTATAGTCTCTACATCTACCCTCCGCTCGATGGTGTCAATCGTGTAAAACCCGCGGATGTCATCAACACAACGCCAAATCCCAGAAGAAGGAACTACGAGGTCCATGCTTTCCGAGTCTTCCTCAACAGTGAGCAATTCTCGGGTCTCAGTGGAATCCAATGAACAGCAAAATTCTCTGATAGTCTTATCAAGGTCATGATCCTCGAGGTCAGCCAGAACAGGTGTAGTCACATCAGGTGCAGATCTCTGGTCAGCAGTGGGTGCGGTGATCAATGCTTCGCTCTCGTCAGCAGGACGGAAGCGAATCTCTCCTGATCCGTAATCAATAACGACCCTCGCAGAGGCGAGGAATGGTCGTCCCAGGATGATTGGAGAGTGCTCCCCTGTGGAGGTCTCCATGGGCAATACGACAAAATCAACTGTGTGGCTCGAGCCCTGAATCGAAATGATGGCGTTTTCAAGGATACCCTTTGGCCTCTTGATTGATCCATCAGCAAACTGAATGATCATCCTTGTTTTCTTGAGAGGCCCTAGGTGAAGAGACTGTACCAGCGAGAAGGGTAATATACTAATCGACGCACCACCGTCTAGGAGAGTGTGATCACATGTGAAATCAGAGATGGTGCAACTAATGAAAGGTGTGACAGTGTTCTTTTTCCGAGGAATGGGACGGTGTGTGATGGCGTGGGCAGTGGCCATGGTCAAGATATGACGCTCAGATCTGCTCCTCCACTTTCTCTTCTTGGGGAGAGGAGCAGATAAATCAGTCATGGCCTGCTAAAGTGGGGCACGGATGATCTCATGTATAGTGGCCACCACTTCGGGTTCAGTCAACATTTTTTTGAATTTTTGGACCTCCTCCATACAAGGGAGGAAGTCGGAATCAGCATATACACGAGGCATGCCAAGAGCAGTCTGTACAGCGGCATCCTCAAGGTCAAAGGTGGGACGGGGTGTGAGTGAATGTGTGGGTGAATGATATGGCAGATGGACGCTCTCCTCACAGTCCGATTCAATCATGAGCCTCCCAAACTCTTTTTGGATTTTTAAAATTTTCTCATTTTTTGTGTTTTGGGCGATTGCAAGCTCTCATGATAATCCTCAAATGAATCCAAATCATTAGATCGTGAAGCATCAATGTGGCTCTTATTCATGCAGGTGAGGTTGTCAATCCTCGAATTCATTTGCTCCATGAACTGGGTCAAGATCTCAAGTGTGGACATCGTGAGAGGTGACTCCAACAGGTCAGTCTCGGGTGGATGTGAAGGTGGAAAATATGGAGGTCGATGTGGGTGTGGGTAGAAGTCCGAGGTCTGACACTGTGGCTGAGGTGGATATGTACAAAAAACAGAAAAAATAGGAGGAGAGTCCTCCTGATAAAAAGGAGGTGGACCGGCTGGAGTGAACGAGGGATCCGCAACGCTCCAGGGGTCCATCTCAAAAACAAAAGGAAATGATAGTCGAGAGAGCACGAAGGTCAAGTCAAGAGAAGTGGAGAAGAAGGCGCAAATGCGCATGGATGATCTAGGACACACACAAAACAATCACAAGCAAATATGAAAATAATACAAACCCTCAATTCACCTACTCAACTCGGTAGAGACCGAAAAGTCAGTCTTTTTATCTTGTCTGTTTTAGAGTTAGGTGAGAAGTCCAAAAGTTTGCACACACACTTAGGGGATGAATAGAATTTGGGCACTAGTCCTTAGGGTGTGCGCGAGCAAGTAAAAGCACAGTCAATGAGGGGACTACTCGCCCCAAGAGAATTTTTCTTTTTGGTTGATTTTAGGGTCGAATAATATTAGCAGTCCCAATTTCATTGGTTATCATTTTTTTTGGACTTTTAATGAGAAAAGCACGGTCCTAACGGGGATTCAATTCTTTTAAGCACATAGGTGATCAAAATCAGAGGGAGAGGCGGAAAAGCAATGCAAGCGGCAATCGATGATGAATGCTAAAGCGTAAATGCTCACCTTGCCCCCAGTACTCTACATGCAAGGATGCTCAGCAGAATTGAAACCTATCTATATGCAAATGCTAGCCGATGAAATCGCCCTAAGTTCAGAAATTACTATTAGCGTGAAGCACCACAAGTCGGTCACCGATCTTCAATCCAGGAGTCCGGTCTAGGCTCACCCCTCCTCCTCTCGACACATCGAGTTCAGGAGCAGCGCTTGGGAGGGTGGGCTCGCGGCACAAAGGCTCGAAGATGATGAGGCAACCGTTTAAAGTTTGATCTAAGTCCAAACCGCACTATAGGTACATGCAAGATATATTAGGTGTTTGGCCTTAATCTATCGCAAGCAATCCTAAAACTAGGGGCTCAATCACACAAAAGAAAATAAAGCAAAACCGGAAAATAAAAATAAAATAAAATAATGCGAAGAAAAAGTCAATGAAAGCTTGAGCTTCGGCTATGCTAACCCTAGACTTGAGCTTCGGCTATGCTAACCCTTTCAAGTAATCAAAGCGTCAATGACCGGAGTTCTCACAGATGCCCTGATATTCTCCTCCGCCACCGGTGGCACGCCATCGATTTGCCAATCTATTCGCTGCCGGAGCACCGCCGCGTCACCAGATGCTTTGCGAGGGCCTGGGCTTTCTTCTCCGCCCATCAGAAGGCCTCGCGGGCACGACGGAGCTCCATCAAGCCCGCCGGAGACCCGCCTTCTCCGGTGGATTGCGGAGGAGGAAGATGTTACAGAAGCCGTGCGATCATTCTGATCGGACGGTGATGATGACGCCACGTGGTGCCTGAGCCTCCTCTCCATACCTATAGGCCCGGGTCCCACCGACCCTAGACTTGAGCCCCCAGATGATGCCACGTGGCCCGAGCCAGAGGCGCCCTCCTAAGCCTAGGCGCCTCACGTGTGGTGCACGTGAGGGCCTGGATAAATTGCACGAAGGACCCCAGGCATTTACATAATTGCAGAATGGTCCCCAAGCACGTGCCTCATGTGCGTGCTTGGGTAAATTACAGGGAGGCCCTCCAAGTTTTCTGAAATTGCAATAAGGTCCCCGTGCATAAGGAAAATTTACACAGGACCCATGCTGATTTTTGGTATTTACATTTAGGTTCCTCCAGAGAGCTAAATGTAATGTTTATCTTTTATTTTCTTGCATTTTTATTACAATTATGCCCCTGCATTGTTTTTAGCCTAACTTGAGAATCGTAGGTCCAAATTGCATGATTTTAGTGTCGTTTTGATCCTTGTTTCGTCCTCTACATCATAACATGTTTAATTTTCTCATCTGCCACTGTTTTAAATGAAGTGAATTTTTGTGATAGATGTTGGTTCTGCTCTCCTTGATCTTGCTCTGATTTGATGACTGCTCTTCATGTTGTGATTAAATCAACCCTGATTTTTATTTCTATTATGATGCTCATACTTTTAGGGTAATTTTGTAATCTTTTGTTTAACATACATGTAACCTTGCATAATTACTCATTAATCACTTTAAATTGCATAAAAATCAACTAAAAATTGCATACATCATGGCATTGCTTTGTATTTAGCATAGTACATCATACAGGCCTGAAATTGAGAATAATTCACACTTGTGATTCTTTGATCAAAATTCAATAAATTGATTAAGTAGTTGTGTCCTTGTGTTCGACCTTGGTAGACTTGCCAAGTATAAATATTCCACAACAATCAAGCGTACGTGGTTTTTGACGAACCAAATTTGCCTCCTATACTATGACAATTTTAGATTTTTGATGAATCCACATTTCATCATCTTTATTCTATCATTTTGGCCTCAAAAACCCTAGCAAATGCCTGTAAATAGCATTAAATAGAGCATATTGGCATTCATGCATGTACCTGTAAATAGTGCATAAAATACTGTAATTAAAGCCAAAATTCTAGAATAAATAAAAGAAAAGAAAAAGAATAAAAATATTGTAAATATTTTATGACCCAAAACCCCGAGACCTAGGCATCTTGATGATCAGGTCGATAAGGAATAAAGTAGGGAGAGATAAGGGTCAAATACCTGTTCATTCCATTCATTATTTATTCATTTTGGGACCTATTTTTGGTTCCACTTTTTAGACCTCAAATAAAGAAAATTTGTACATGAAAATTTTAGATAATTTAATAAAGAAAAATATAAAATTGATTTCACTGAAAAATAATATACAGATAAAAAGTTATGGTCTGAATAAACATCCAGAATCCCAACTTCCCAGACCCGTATCTCACAGATGAAAACTCCAAATACAGCAAATTCACCTTTAATTGTATATAGAATAAAATAAGCAATTTAATGGTAGTGGTTTCGCATTTGGCGGAGCGACGGTTTGAAAGTTGAGTTTTGGACCCTCATTGTATATTTGTACATATTAAAATATTCAATTTATTATTTATTCATTATTTTTGTATTTTTATATTTATATAATTTTGTAAATATTACTTATAATATATTTGTACATTAAAATCAGAACAAAAACCCAAATAAAACATAAAATAAAAATACCTATATATATTACACATAGGTACTATACATATAAATATACCAATATAATATATACTTATATTTTATTAAATACACAAAACAATTCAGAAAAATAAAATAAAAAATATAATTAAGTGTATAAAAGTATGTTATAATTTTATAAAATACTAAATAAAAATAAATAAATTAAAATCACAAAATTAAAATAATAATAAAATATATAGGTAATATACCTATAAGGGGTATAAAAGTAAACTTGTAAAAATATATTCCAAAAAATTATTAAAAATCAGAATAAAATACTACATAAAATAATAAATATTTTTTATTTAATAACCTATATTTAATTCAGTCATTTTCTATTTTTAATCGAATTAATAAAATTATTTTCCAGGGTTTTTCCTGGTTGGTCCATGTGGACCAACCATGTGCAAACCCTAGTTGACCCTGGTCAACTAGGTGTCCTAGCCTCCTGTAGCTTCTACCGCCTCGTTTTTGACCCGCTTTTGCGGATTTATCGAGGCCAGAACTTTCATTCTTTGGTGTTGCATCCTTCTGCAACATCGTTCCTTGACCTTCCAGCATACACGCCTATGGATCACCTTGGGCCGCGAATCAACGATTCGCTCAATAATCTTCGGTCTTTGGACCACTACAGTCATCAGGTCAAACCACATATATGCAACCCCTGACTTTCGATTTGAATTCGAGTCCCTTCGGTCCACCCCTCCTCGCTCCTTTCGTGCTCCACGAAGACCTGGAGGTGACAGCTCCATCTTCGTGCCCTCAGCCAAAGCTAAGGAGGTCGGAGGCGTCTCCATTATCTCCGGCAAAGCCCGTCGTCGAGCTACTCTCCCTCCGATCATTGACCGCTGAGGCAGCCACCTTCCCCTCTAATTTTTATTGCGTTTCATTCACCTTAGTCGTAGGTTTAAAAGCCCTCAAAAATCGCCACCTTCCATCGATCAAATCGGCCAATCCGTTCACCTCACCGGAGCGCACCTCCGGCCGAGATCCGCCCTGTAGAATCACGCCTCCTTTTCGCCACCGCGGGGTCCAGGCAATTTGCCCTGGACCCTCTCACTTGTTCTTGCAGGTACTTGGACCCCCACGCACGCCTGGAGGTCATTTTGACCTTCGCCGGAGTCGCGCAAGCTCCTCCCGCTCCGCCAGCAGCTCCAGCGAACCTCGGCCTTCTCCGAGGTATTTTGGACCTCCCCGTGCATAGACGAAGACCCAGGAGGCTGCAGCTCCATTTTGAAGCCCTGAGAGCGACGAACCACCGAGATCGAGCTCGGGGAAGTTCACCTCGCCGGCGTTCTTCCCCGTTCTGCCTCTGTGCTTCACCGCCGTCGGATCGAGCCGCGCCTCCAGTTCGCACATCGACCGTTGGATCAGCCGCACTCCTCCACCGTTAGATCTCGCTCTGAGATCTAATCTCAGACGTCGAAGCGAAGCACCATCCACCGCCCATCGGCCGCCACGCGTCAAGTGAACCAACCTCAGCCGTTGGATTGCGTAGCGAGGGGTATTTTGCAATCGACACCCCCGTATTTTTGTATTTTTATTTAGTCTTTAGGCTTTCATCTGCCGTTTAAAAGATTTTGTAAAATTTATAATTAGGTCCTTGAACTTTCAATATTTGCAATTAGGTCCTCGGCCACGTCATCTCATGTGACCTGTTCACGTGAGGCACGAGGCTTTTTGCAGCGAGGCCCTCGGCCATTTGTGTATTTCGTTTCAGTACTAGAATTTTCAATTTCAGTGTAAAACTTTGGGGATATTTGCACCAGAGCCCTCGGGCATTTTCAATTTTACAAAAGGTCCCTACCAGGCGCGTGCCAGTCACGCACCCTGGTGGGTATTTTGCATCTGTACCCGTGCGAGTTTGGCTATTTGTGATTGGTCCATAAAATTGAATATTCAGTGTAATATTTTGTTGGAAATTTGCAACCTTGCCCCTGGATGTTCTGAGATTTGAATATATGCCCCTACCAGGACAAACATTTTCGCTTGCTTGCTTTATTTATTTCATGCATCATTAAAATCCTAAAAAATCCCCAAAAATCAACTTAAGCTCTTGTTAACTTGCACTTCCACGTCATATTTTTGCATTTTATTTTTGTTGCATTTTAGCATTTATTAAAAATCAAAAACATGCATTTTAGCTATTGTCTATCTTAGAAAATACCAAAAAAATTAAAACACCTTAAAAAATTCCAAAAAAATTACCTATTGTCTATTTTAGTGTATTCTAGTGTCAGTCCAAAAATCACTAAAAATGCAAAACCAAAATCTTAAAAATTAGAAAACACCTAAAACTTTAAAAAAATCTAAAAAATTCTAGAAAAATCAAGAAAATGCAAACTCAATTCATGTAGGTTTCCCATTTTATTCCCTTTATTTTAAAATTAGTTTGGAAAAATTTTGTGGCCGCTTGATATTTTTCATTCCTATTTTAAGTCCGACCAGTGATTTATTCCATGTTTTCCTTTATTTTCACTTTTAAAAATACCAAAAAGATTTTGAAGAACCCCCAAAAATCACAAAAACAGTAAAAAAGTATAAAAAGACCAAAAAGATTTTATTTCCTAATTTTTGACAATTTTTCCCTATTTTTATTAATATTCTAGCACCCATTTTATTATATAGTTTATATATTCCAATATTGAAAAAGAAACTAAAAAAATATAAAATATAAAAAGAAAATATAAAATCAGAAAATTTAAAAAATCAAAATACAAAATTAAAAATTAAATAAAAAATTAAAAAAATTAAAAACCCACAAAAACATTTACATTTGCATAGTGTAGACACTACATCACATTCACACACACACACACACACACACACTTGTGGATCTATCCTACCTTGCTCCCTGTGTTCGAACTCTCTACGTACTTGCTTCTATACATCATTTATGCAGAGTTAAAAATAAATTTTATCTTCACATTTGCTTGTCATTTCTTGATACTTATTGTGTGGGTAATTGTTGATTAATTAGGGATTTTTAGCGGTCACCGCAGCGACCATTTTGTTCCCGCCTTATGTGGAATACAAGACCGTTGGAAACTCCCAGTTATCAAATGGCGTCGTTGCCGGGGAGCAACAGCGCGTAGATCATTTTTGCTTCGTGATTGTGATACTTGTCTACATTTTTGCTTTCTTTATTTGCTCACTTATTTGATATCATTGCTTGACTTGTCTAATCACTCTTCCTTGTTGACTTTGTGCGAGGAACCGCGGATCGAGGGAGACGCTCTACCTTAGGCGTCGGTGCACCCACGTGAAGGCGATAGGAGACTTCTGACCGAGCATCAAAGAAGGCAGGGAGGACTTGAGAAGACAGTCATACTTTTGAGCCTTTTTGCAACATTTATTTCTGTAATTTGCGTGAGAGAGAGACCTCTTTTTTTGTAATAATACAGGTACCCCCAGACATTAGACACTCTTGAGCATAACTTCCAGGTGTTTGTACACCTGGGGGATCGCCGTGGTTTTATCGGTTTTCATCGCATTCTTTTTACTTTGTTTTCCGATTCTCGATTTTATTTATTTTGTGTGATTGAGCCCCTAGTTTTAGGACTGCTTACGATAGATTAAGGCCAAACACATAATATATTTGCGTGCTCCTATAGTATCGTTTGGACTTAGTCAAATCATTAAACAGTTGATTCATCATCCTCGAGCCGTCGCGCCGCGAGCTCTCCCCGCCAAGCGCTTCTCCTGAACTCGATTTCTCGAGAGGAGGAGGGGTGAGCCTAGACTGGACTTTTGGATTGAGAATTGGTGACCGACTTGCGGTTCTTCACGATAATAGCAATTTCTGAACTTAGGACGATTTCATCGGTTGCATTTGCATATAGATAGGTTTCAATTCTGCTGAGCATCTTTGCATGGAGAGTGATGGAAGCAAGGTGAGCATTTCTATTTAGCATTCATCATCGATTGCCGCTTGCATTGCTTTTCCGACTCTCCCTCTGATTTTGCCAACCTAGGTGCTTAAAGGAATTGATTCCCCGATAGGATCGTGCATTTTTATTAAAAATCCAAAAAAGTGATAATCAATAAAATTGGGACTGCTAATATTACTTGACCCTAAAATCGACCAAAAAAGAATAATCTTGTATTGGGGTGAGTAATCCCCTCATTGTCTTCATTTTAGTTGCTCGCGCACACCCTAAGGATAGTGCCCAAATCCCATTCAACCCCCGAAGTGTGTGTGCAACTTTTGGACTTCTCACCTAACTCTAAAACAGACAAGA
The DNA here is from genome assembly GCA_037367405.1 of Ottelia alismoides. Lineage (NCBI taxonomy): Eukaryota > Viridiplantae > Streptophyta > Magnoliopsida > Alismatales > Hydrocharitaceae > Ottelia > Ottelia alismoides. Next base: position 31,082 of record JAZKJV010008423.1, on the reverse strand, counting down.
TAAAAAGATCGCCTTTTGCGGTCTCTACCGAGTTGAGTAGGTGAATTGAGGGTTTGACTTGTTTTCATTTTTGCAAGTGATTGTTTTGTGTGTGTCCTAGATCGCTCCTGCGCACTTGCGCCTTCTTCTTCACTCTCTTGACTTGACCGTCGTGCTCCCCCGAATCATTTCCTTTTGATTTCAAGATGGACCCCTGGAGTACTTTTTGTCCGGACTTTGCGGATTCCTCGCTCGCTCCAGCCGGTCCACCTCCCTTTTATCAGGAGGACCCACCTCCTATTTTTTCTGATTTTTGTACATATCCGCCTCAGCTGCAGTATCAGACTTCGGACTTCTACCCACCTCCACCTCTGCCTGTATATCAACCACCTCCACCTTCACATCCACCCGAGTCTGACCTGTTGGAGTCACCTCCCTCGATCTTTGTGAGTGATATCTTGAACCGGATGATGGTGCTTATTGATTTGATGAATGATAATCTTGCTATCTTGAGGAATAATCAGATTAACGCTCCTTTTGTCGGGGATACATATTTACTTATCGGTGATCATGGGAGCTTGCAATTGCCAAAAATACAAAAAATGAGAAAAATTTAAAAATCCAAAAAGAGTTCGGGAGACCGTTGGTTGATTCATACTATGAGGAGAGTGCCCACTTGCCAGATCCTTTGACCACACAACCTTTCACATCCTGTCCCACCTTTGACCCCGAGGATGCCGCTGTACAGACTGCTTTTGGCACGCCTCGTGTATATGCTGATTCCGACTTCCTCCCTTGTATGGAGGAAGTCCAAAAATTCAAAAAATGCTATCTGAACCCGAAGTAGTGGCCACTATTCATGAGATCATCCAAGCCCCATTCAACAGGCCATGACACGATTATCTGCTCCTCTTCCCAAGAAGAGAAAGCGGAGGAGCAGATCTGAGCGTCATATTCTGACCATGGCCACTGCCCACGCCATCACACACCGTCCCATTCCCAAAAAGAAGAATACAACTACTCCTTTCATCACTTGCACCATCTCTGACTATACTTGTGATCACACTCTCCTGGACGGCGGTGCATCTATTAGCATATTACCCTTCTCGCTGGTACAGTCTCTTCACTTAGGGCCTCTCAAGAAAACCAGGATGATCGTTCAGTTTGCTGATGGATCTATTAAGAGGCCAAAGGGTATCCTTGAAAACGCCGTCATTTCTATCCAGGGCACGAGCCATCATGTTGACTTTGCCGTGTTGCCCATGGAGACCTCCACAGGGGAGCCATCTCCAATCATCCTGGGACGACCATTCCTCGCCTCTGCGAGGGTCGTTGTTGATTATGGATCAGGAGAGATTCGCTTTCGTCCTGTTAACGAGAGTGAAGCTGTGAACACCACACCCACAGTTAACCAGAGACCTGCACTTGATGCACCTTCACCGATTCTAGCTAACTCCGAGGCCTGTGACCGATCTGATGCTACTAGAAATGTTTGCTTAGCAACCACTGATGAGACCCGACGAATCCCCCGAAAGGGGAGGAAATCAGAAAGCTTAGACCTCGCAGTTCCTCCTCCTGGTGTGTGACGATGTGTTGATGAAATCCAAAGCATTTACGTGATCCCATTGAGCGGAGGGCATATACCAAGACTAGACAGGACGAACCTGTTTTGACTACCTCCACTGATAAGTCCGTTCCTGGTCCTTCAAAAGTGATGATGATTGAGGTCGGTTATGATGCGAATATTCAAAATTTTTGGCCTCTTGATGAAAAAGATGATCCGGGTGAGACTCTTGAGGACGATCTGAGTTCTACTACTTCCACCGATGATTTCGTTCCTTTTGATTTTGACCTGGACGAGACCTCGCAGGATGACTCTGATTACACTTCTTCCGAGGATGATGAGTTTGTCCCATTCCAATTTGATATCAGCGAGACTTCCAAGGCCGGACCTAGTCGTACTTCTTCCACTCACCAATCCGTGCCTTCACAACACATAACAACCAAGGGAGAACCTAGCCATACTGCTTCCATTGACCAGTTCGTCCCTTTTCGATTTGATTCCACCGAGGGCCTTCACTCTGTCGACCCTGATCGGCTTCCGTCCACTTTGGACCCCGATGTCGACTTGCATCACACCAGATCTATCCCTCAGCGGTCCCGCAAGAAGGTTTGCTTTCCACCTTCTTATGATCATCCATTTATGTTGTAGATTCTCTCCCGTAACTCTCTGTCTATCTTCTATATTGCTCGCTCACCCGTTCTCGTGTTTGCCTTGCTTAGGACGTACTTGGTCCTAAGTATAGGGGGGTGGACGAGCCGAGTGTTCATTCATCGTTCTGTGTCATCACTCCTGTATTTGCCTATACTTAGGGTTTCTCTTCCCTTAAGTATAGGGAGAGTGGTGTGTACATTCTCACGATCTCTTCTTCCACTCTGATATCTTTTCTTCTTTTCTTCTTTTCCTCTGATATCTTTTCTTCTTTTCTTCTTTTCCTTTTCTATCTTCTTTATCTATCAAAAAGGTGCCTCCCCTTGATGTCAGTTTCTGTACTTAGGACGTACTTTGTCCTAAGTATAGGGGGGTGTGCACCCCGAGTTTTTCTCTATTCTTTTCGATCCTCTCCATTGTCTCCTCTTCTCGTCTATACTTAGGGATATTTTACCCTAAGTATAGGGGGAGACAATCTGAGTACGATCTGTTCATTCCCACCCTTGACCCTCCATGCGTTGTGTACGGTTTGCTATAGTTAGGATTATTTGATCCTAAGTATAGGGGGGACGGTCAACTTCTCATTCGTTCGTTCATTATTTATTCTTTAGACTCGCCTATACTTAGTACGAGTTATGTCTTCTCTTTTCTCTCCGATCTATGAGGACATAGCTCAAGTTAAGTATAGGGGGTCGTATATACTACGTATATACTTGAGCCATAACTCGTACTTCCGTATTTTCTTAATAAATATGGCTAATAATTCTTTAAAATTCATTAAAAACAATTCATAAAAAGGTGTTTTATTCCTTAAATTCTTTTTGTATATAATGATTAATAAATCAGGTGAAAATGTTTTTTGCAAAATGTTTGAAAAATAGTTTGAAAATCTTTGTGAAAATCTATTGAAAACTATTTTGAAAATATTTTGTTACATGTTTTCAACCTGTAAAAAATGCGTGGGTTGCAAAAAATTATTTTCTTTGTGTGAAATAAAATATTTGAAAAATGATTTGCAAATGGTTTGAAAAATGGTTGCAAAAATATTTTGAAAAGTCTATATATACTGTTTGGAAAACATTTGCAAAATTGATTTTCAAATGCGTATACATGTTTGTAAAATTGTTTGTAAAAATTATTTTGGACTATAGTTTTCAAAATTGTTTGAAAAACTGGTGTTAAATAAGTTTGAGGAGTACATACATCACACCAAAAATCCACTATGCATATACGTATAAAATTGATCACTTACCCTTGTAAATTCTTGAAATCCACTTCTTATATATATAAGAAGCATGCCCGTGTAAATATCTTTAACCTAGTTTTCAGCCAAAAATCTTTTGTTTTCAAAAATCCCAAAAACATTTGCAAAATTAAAAACCAAAAACACTTGAAAAATCTTTTTGAAAAATACAAAAAAATGCGTATGCATCATCATTTTTTCAAAAACCCATAAAAAGTTCAAAATCCTTGAAAATTGCATCACAAAAATATTTTCTGCATTTCATTTGCATAGCATGAGCAATTTTTAGATTGAGTTTGATAGTTGAACAAGTCTAAATAAAATCCGGAGATTGGAGCTTGATTGAACCTTAAAATCTACCTAATAATAGGAACCTTATAGGGACTGGGTTTGAGGTACTTCAGGTTTAGTTGACTTAATTCTTTGAGGATCACGAGACTTGGTTCAATGGATTCTTGACTGCCTAAGTAGAGTATTTCGGAGCACACGCACGACTCTTGTTGATAATGACCTAACTTGGACACCTGCACCTTTCACATGGCTCAACTCAGTTGGAGTGGTGAGGGGATTGGATTTGCCGGTATGAGACGCACACAAGTGGAAACATTTGTCATCCTCTAGGGAGGGAAGTGCACCCCAACCCATCTAATGATTAGGAAGTATAAAGACATGAGGCTGTGGGTTGCGATAAAGCTTCAAAAGAGGGATAGTCTACTGGCTCAAGAGGAGAAACTCCTTATGTAAATACTGCTGTATATAGTATTAAAAAAAATGGTCAGGCATGTACAAAAATAAAAAGCCTGCAAAGTATGTACAAATGTTGTAAAGCCAATAAGCAAGCTTGAGTTCCAAAGTCAAATATGTGAGCCTGCAGCTGGATGACTTGACTACACTGGTCTTGCTGTTGGACATGCGAGCCCACGGCGAGCCATTATGCAATAAATGTTATTGCAATTCACTCCTTAATCTGAAATAAAGAGTACATAATTTGCATAATAGGTCCCTTAGTACAATTAGGGTTGTGTACCATGGCCATCTTGATGATCATACAGCTGTTGATTCAATTATTGAATCATAGAGGCTGGTGCTTGAATGAATATCTAAAGAGTTAGATTGAGGACTCATCAAGCACCATCAAATGATTATTAAGAGATGATCTCTAGCCTGAGAAGGAGATGGCAATCCTTTCTCTAAAGGCTGATATCTGACCGACCTCTTGATGCAAGTCCTCTGCATGGGAATAGAGATTCGGAGGTGTCAGATTAGTTAGGTCAAAGAGTTGACTTAACGAGATCGAGATAACCAAAGTCCTATATCGTATGCTGTCACGATACAGGCACGCATCCTCTGACCGGAGACAGATGTGTTACTATATGTTTGAGTGTGTACATTTGGCAGACCAATAGGTTGATGACCTAATCAAGGTCTATACACCGGCGCGCTGGTGTGCATATAAGGGCATATGAGTAATACGATCTCTCAAAGGGATCATACAGGTTCAGTTACTGAACCGGAAGACATGAGCTCACTCATGAGATATTGGGAAGAATCAAATTCCATGCGCATGGTCGTCTCGCTTTGGAAGCTTGACTGAATTTGTAGGTTTGATATATACTTTTGGAAAGTATATGATCAAGACCTAGGTATGATATATGCTTTTGGAAAGTATATGATCGATACCTACTCCCAATGATCGAATGAGAAACTTACTGATAAAACCCTGAAGTAGACAGTGTAAAGTTGATCTAATACTTCTGGTTTATTCTGAGTCTTCCAGTATGCAGGATGTACAGGTGTTAGGAATACATGAGGGTGATGTGATCATAAACGGTTGTATAACCATGACGCTTCCATTCCTAGGGAGTGATGAAACGGGTCTGGATTTTAGTGACTCCTCTCAGTAGAGAAGTAATCTGATCTTAGTCTAAATGTTGGACATTGATCTGAATGTGATTCAGATTCAATGAGAAGATTAGATTTGCGGTCTTGATTTAATCAAGCATCTATGGGAGGCCCGAGATCTGGATTTGAGATATGATCTCAATATCCATGTCACTATACGTGGAACAACACAATCGCCCTATCCTTATCTCCAAGTATTCGCGGAGAAAGCGCATTGTCCTTGAAAGAGTTCATGGATAATTCTATTGTTGATATATGTATCCGAGCATTGAGAAAATGGATAACTAAATGTGATTTAATTATCATGAATAATATGAATTTGATTCATATTATAAGGAGAGTTATCTTAGATGATTAAATGTGATTTAATTATCAAAGATGTGAATAATGTGAATGTGATTCACATTATTTGAACACATGAGATAAAGAGATCCAAGATGATTAAATATGATTTAATTATCAAGGATAAGAACAATGTGGATAGTAATATCCAATTATTCATAATATATTATAAATGTGATTTATAATGCATTAGAGAGAGTTAAATATAATTTATATTAGTAGATTAATTATTAATGTGTATTGGATACACATTGTTTAATTAATTGAAAATGTAAATTACATTTTGTTTTGGGTTGTGAATTTGATTCACAATAATTCAGTGTCAAGATTGCAATATTCCCAAAATTAATTGAGAATTATTTTGGTGAATTAAAATACCAACAAATTGTTGTTGGAAATTGAATGAAGAGAAAATCAAGGAGATTGCCCTCCCCTTTTGGAAAGGAGGGGGCGGCACCAATTCCTTGAGGGAATTGGTGGCCGTCCCCTCCTTCCAAAGAGGAAGGTGTATCTCCCTTATTTTCTCTCTCTCTATTTGTGTGGTTTAATTTGGTATTATATTTATTTGATTTATCAAATATATTTAATCAAAATTAAATCATAAGTTGTTGGCTTTTACCAACAACAATCTTGACCATTGGATTGTCATAAATCAATCTCATCCATTGATTTTATATGACACATGGATTGAGATCCATGGATCCCAAAACCCTATAAATAGAGAGGCATACCTATGCTCTCTCTTTACACATAATGCTTGAGAAGCATCTCTCTCTCCCTCTCTCTTTCTCTCTAGAGGTCATCCCTCTCTCTCCCTCTCATGGCCGTCCACCATGGATGCCATGGAGAGGTTCTCCATCGTCGCGGCATCGTCGTTATGCTGCCTGTTCTTCTGCTCGTGATCTCCGTCTTCTTCGGTGTGCCTCGCTCGTGAAGAAGATGTTGGATCTCGTGTGTCGAGATCAGGAGATCCGCCGCTTGGATCATCAACATGGATTGCGAGAAGCACGCGGTTCATCCCCGTGCTCGCAAGCGTCTCCTCCGTCGGATCGGACTTGAGACAGGAGGTCTCTTCGTTTAGAGACTTGATCGCAACCACGCTTCAAGATGTAATCCTAGTTACTTGTTTGTGGTTTAGACGAAACGATTCGAGAAGTGTTCTTGGATCATGTGGTTTCGTCGTATAAAAAATTTTTAAATTCCGCTGCATCGAGCAACTAGTCCGACTAGTCGCTTCTCGTCGTATTCGATACGACGCACACGCTTCCGTGATGCGCTTGAGGATCTAACCATATCCTTCAAGTGGTATCAGAGCCTTAGGTCGACGGTTTCGAATAGTGATTCGCTAACCGAGGACGACTTGGGTTCGCTAAGGTCGCGAAAGTTTTCATCGCATTTGATTTCGCAGATCTGTTTAGTAAATAAATTCGGCACTGTTTAAATGGTTTAAACACGAATTTTATACTTGGATTATGTTCCCCATTAAATAAGGAAACCATAGGATCTGAGTTTGCGTAAATCGGATTTCGTATGCTCGAGATATGGTCGTTTTAATGGACATGTATGCACTGTTGCGGGAACTGTGAATCTGAACGTGATTAAAATGTTAATTACTGTTTAGACTTGCCTCGAAATGCGTAAAACTCACTTAGGTTCTGTCCTAAATCAAATTAGCAAACTTTAGAAATTGACTTTGCTTAATTTGGATTTAATATGATTGAGATATGCCAATTTTAGTAAGTAGGGGTCACTGCTGAAATTGCTTTCCTAATCTAGAACCAAGTGATTGTCAATTAGTGAAATTAAATGTTAATTTCGTGAAATAATCTTGAAAAATATTTATGAAATATAGAAACATGATTATTTGCCTAATTGACTTGGCCCCAACCAATTAGTTGATTAGATTTGATCTAAACCTTAATTGGAATTACAATCATCAAACTTCTTGCTTGAATAGGACTTGGGAATTTGCCTAACAAATTTCCTTAAAATCAAAATTGTTTTGATTACTATATGGTATAATTTCGGTTGAAGAACCAATGATCATCTCAAGTACAAAATAATCAATTTGGCATTATCCTTTCCCGAGGCGGATATGGTGTCTAGTCGGGGATCGCTGGTCAGCGGGTTGCAACGTATGTGGTCCGCCCCACTCCCGTCGGTACTGGCCATGACAGCGGGTAGGGCCGGGATAATGTCCGAGGGATTATGATGTATTTTTCTAATTATTAAAATATGAATTAATACGTACTTTGAGAATAATACCATATATATATTCAAGCATAAAATTAAGTTTGATTGATTGAATTGGATTGATAATTAATTTAATATGATTAAGTTAATTATGTCCAATTAAGAATACTCTAATATGATTAGAGTTAATAATTCCCTTGGAAGAATTAATTATATGAATGTGATTCATAGTAATTAATTAAATTTGAATAAGAGGTGGAGGATCACATAAGTGACATCCATGGTCTCTCGTCAAGACGAAGGGTTTCCGTCGCCAGGGATTGTATATAGGAGACGCCTGTACGTAGTGACAGCTCCTATATACAAGCGCATCTGGATCGGACTCTTTGCTCCTCGAAAGAGTAAGGCCGTATGCGTAGTGACCCCAATATCGGATCCTCATATTATTGGGGCGATATTGGATTGCGCATAGCGAGTTCTATTCCTGTTGACGGTTGGTTCAATTAACGACGGGTCAACATCACCTTAGGGGTGGTGGGCCCGGGTGTTAAAGACCGAATTGGGAAATGCGAGTTTGACTTGCAAGGCGGAATGTGTTCCCGCTTCTCTTTATTGGAGTTGCAGTTTCTCATATTATTGGGATGTAACAAAGATAAAGAGGAGATCCCAGATCTTGCTGAGATATAATGGTAAGTATATCTCTTACATTGAAAGCGATTAAGGGAATGAACTTTCATTGTTGACATGGCAAGACAACTTTGATATAAAAACTCCTAAATCAAAGTATAATATGTGTATATATATATATACACCCTTATGCAAATTACTTATTTCAGATAATCCTCATTAAACCCACTCAATGTTATACTCATTAATAACCAGTAGAATATCATGGATTGGACCCTTGATCCAGATATTGTACTTGCGATTGGACACATAATGTATATGGTTGCAATGTGCAAGTTTCCTCATAATAATGAGAAGTGATAATTAAATAAGACAATAGGACTGAAACCCTAGGGTTTGTATGTCTCTATAAGTCTTGATCTTATCGAATGTACTTTTGAAGTGACATGTCGATGATGATCGTAATTATCAAATTAATCCTTATAAAACCAATAAAGATATTCTGGCATACATATGTGCTCTTGACATTCAATCATGAATGACATGGTTCTCTACATCATGTAGAATGGTAGATCTATTAGAGATAATGTATTCAAATTGTTTGAATACCTACCTGAATCGATGTTTCAAAGAGTTTAGATGGATGTAGATGATGAGTGTCATCATTCTACTGTCTATACTCTAGTCATTCATGAAGCTTCATAATATTCATATTATATGAACTTAAATGAAGTTTGTATAAATGTTGAAATACTCTTATATTGAAATTTTTGATTTTAACATAAGAGATCCTTGGTCTTGAGCAAAGGTTGCTTATAGACAAAGGGAGCGCAGTGGAAGCATGGGTTGGACCCAAGTAAGAGGTATAGTCAAAGAGTTGATTGTACTTCTGTGACTTCCATATGAAATCCAAAGAGTTGGATGAATGCCAATACTGCAATAAGTTGATGTGTTGATAGTATGACTATCAAGTCTGTCTAGAACCCTCAGAAAAGGACTCGGATGGAGCATCAGTATAATCTACATATAATCATTGATATTGACTTACTTATTTGATAAGATAAAGTCTAATAATTGTATCTCAAATTTTCTAATGACACTTGCAATTGGTTGCATATGTATTAGAAATTTGATCTTAAGGTTTATTGGTCATCCATGTTGAAAGTGATGCAAGTGTTGCAACAATTTCAATGAGATCAATAGACTTCATATTTTCAGTGGGAGCCCTTAGTCTTATAGAATGTCTCTATGACCTAGATATTAGAATACACTCATTGTTTATTTCTAATTGTTGGATATGAACATGAATTCTGTAATAAATCTATCATAAAGAGTTATGATGGAAATATTTCAGATAGTAATCTAAAATCTAGAGGACTCTATTAAATTAGAAAATTATTGAATGGTTCATTAAGATTTCTAATACTGAAAATTAAACCTTTAAAAGATCAATAGGAGGATAAAGATCATTTGACAATGATCTGGCATCAAATTTTGGACATATGTCTGTTGATGAAATCAATGGACTGGTAAGACATAAACTTTAGACTGTCTAAAGATTCAAATCTCACATACTTGTGAATATTGTATTCAAAGTAAAAATGTCCAATACACCCTTCCTTGGGAAAGGTGTAAGGTGTCAAGGTATTAAGGATCTCATACATATTGATGTATGCAGATCATCTATATCATAGTAAACATTATGGATATGTGATATCTGTTAATGATTATGTATGATATGGGATTTCTTCTCTTCACCTAAGAAACCTTTGAAATGTTCAAAGATTTCGTAATTTTTGGTTTAGAACCAAAGTTTGAAAGAAGATGAAATGAATTTGATCTAACCAAGGTAGCCTGTACCTATTAGATGAATTCAAGGAATACCTTATGGAGATGTGAATATCATTCCTGTCTCAATCCTCCTGATGAACCTTAACTCAATAGAGTTGTAGGGAGATACAATTGATCATGTGTGACATGATTTGATCAATGATTAATCATAGCATAATTATCTCTTAGTTTCCAGGTATATATATGTGGTAGAGACTACATTATATATCCTTAATAAGGTTCCATGTGATTAAGCTGGAATCTGGCACTAGAGAGTGCTACTTCATTAGGAAAATAAAGGATGGTATTGTATACCTACTTTATGACCTTGAGATTCTTAAAAGATCTCATCTTTGAGAATATGATTCTTATAGGATGACTCTCTTGAGAATCAAGATGAAAATGAAGTAAATGAACTCATTTAATCTTCAGAAGATAATGAGGCTCCTGAAATCGGAAACTAAAATAGATAATTAAAGACGAAACATTAATATCTCTTCAAATAAGGATTCCATGTGTCAGTTAAATCTGAAAATGATCGGACTTCATGTGATGAAGCTCCTGAGGATCATGACATGGAAAGATGGATGTTAGCAATAAAAGTCTAATGTAGATTTCATATACAAGTGTTGTATATGGACCCTCGAGGATGCACCTATATGGGTCAGACCCATTAAGGTGTAAATGGATCTTCAAGAGAAAGAGGGAACCTGATGAGAAGGTAGAGACCTTCAAAGCACGGTTCGTAGCCATGAGCTACACATCGAAGAGAAGGCATCGCTTGCGATAAGACTTGCTCTCCAGTGACCTTGCTTTAACCCATCAGAATATTGCTAACTATAGCTACACAACTTGACTATGACATCTTCATGATGTGAGTCAAGATTGCTTTCCTCTACGAATACCTCTTTGAGGATATTCATATGAAGTAGCCCCAAGGCTTCATGGTTGAGGAAAGCAAGGTATGCAAGCTAAAGAACTCCATCTTTGGACTCAAATAAGCTTCTTGTATTTGGAACATAAGATTTGATGAAATTGTAAATGTTATGATTTCAGATAGAATCTTGATGAACCATGTAAAGCTTAGTGGGAGTACCATTGTATTCATCGTGCTAAATGTAGATATTATTCTAATCATTTAAAATGATATAAGAATAAATAATAAGTGTTTTAAAATTTGGTTGTTCCATACCTTAAGATACGATCTCAAGGATACCTCTTAGATCTTAGTTCTGAAGTCGTTCAGAAACAAAGAGAAGAAGATATTGGGACCGTCACATTAGTAGTACACATTGGACTTATTCCATTTTTTAGAAAAATTCCAAGAAAAGCTTCCTTCCCTTAAGATGTGGTAGTGGCCTGTCTAGAGGGATAGCACCTCAAAGAGTTGAGGAAGTGAATGCTAGAACTGCTTGCACTTGTGCATCAGTTATGAGAAGCTGAATGTATGCTAGATGTGTACAAGAACCAGATGTCTACCATGCATTGGGAGTAGTAAACTGTTACTAATCCTATTATGGAGATAAAACACTTGATTGCAGTAATAACAATATCTTCAAAGATGATGAAACTTAGGGATAGTAATCTCAAAGTCTTATCTTCAAAGGTTTAAGACCTTGTAGATAGTGATCTATAAGGGTCTCAACTGTAGATACTTTAGGATATAGAGATCTCCAGGAATGAAGGTATTCTAATAAGGATTATGGGAATACTGGTTATGATAATTAATAAGATGTAGTGTCAAGGACACTGTAACCAACAAAATTGAGTATCGGTTGCATGAGATGCAACATTCGCACTGGATGCGAGCACTGTTACTAGGAGATATGCAAGTGCCGTAAAAGGACTTGGCGTAGTCTCTTGGGAACGGAGTGACTGATCAGCTTACCTAGCTATTTTTTAAATAGCCTATGATTGTCACATGAGTGTGGGTTTAAATGATTAGCCCATTAATGGCTCTTTGGGCTAGTGAGAGATTGTTGGACATGCGAGCCCACGGCGAGCCATTATGCAATAAATGTTATTGCAATTCACTCCTTAATCTGAAATAAAGAGTACATAATTTGCATAATAGGTCCCTTAGTACAATTAGGGTTGTGTACCATGGCCATCTTGATGATCATACAGCTGTTGATTCAATTATTGAATCATAGAGGCTGGTGCTTGGATGAATATCTAAAGAGCTAGATTGAGGACTCATCAAGCACCATCAAATGATTATTAAGAGATGATCTCTAGCCTGAGAAGGAGATGGCAATCCTTTCTCTAAAGGCTGATATCTGACCGACCTCTTGATGCAGGTCCTCTGCATGGGAATAGAGATTCGGAGGTGTCAGATTAGTTAGGTCAAAGAGTTGACTTAACGAGATCGAGATAACCAAAGTCCTATATCGTATGCTGTCACGATACAGGCACGCATCCTCTGACCGGAGACAGATGTGTTACTATATGTTTGAGTGTGTACATTTGGCAGACCAATAGGTTGATGACCTAATCAAGGTCTATACACCGGCGCGCTGGTGTGCATATAAGGGCATATGAGTAATACGATCTCTCAAAGGGATCATACATGTTCAGTTACTGAATCGGAAGATATGAGCTCACTCATGAGATATTGGGAAGAATCAAATTCCATGCGCATGGTCGTCTCGCTTTGGAAGCTTGACTGAATTTGTAGGTTTGATATATACTTTTGGAAAGTATATGATCAAGACCTAGGTATGATATATGCTTTTGGAAAGTTATGATCGATACCGACTCCCAATGATCGAATGAGAAACTTACTGATAAAACCCTGAAGTAGACAGTGTAAAGTTGATCTAATACTTCTGGTTTATTCTGAGTCTTCCAGTATGCAGGATGTACAGGTGTTAGGAATACCTGAGGGTGATGTGATCATAAACGGTTGTATAACCATGATGCTTCCATTCCTAGGGAGTGATGAAACGGGTCTGGATTTTAGTGACTCCTCTCAGTAGAGAAGTAATCTGATCTTAGTCCAAATGTTGGACATTGATCTGAATGTGATTCAGATTCAATGAGAAGATTAGATTTGCGGTCTTGATTTAATCAAGCATCTATGGGAGGCCCGAGATCTGGATTTGAGATATGATCTCAATATCCATGTCACTATACGTGGAACAACACAATCGCCCTATCCTTATCTCCAAGTATTCGCGGAGAAAGCGCATTGTCCTTGAAAGAGTTCATGGATAATTCTATTGTTGATATATGTATCCGAGCATTGAGAAAATGGATAACTAAATGTGATTTAATTATCATGAATAATATGAATTTGATTCATATTATAAGGAGAGTTATCTTAGATGATTAAATGTGATTTAATTATCAAAGATGTGAATAATGTGAATGTGATTCACATTATTTGAACACATGAGATAAAGAGATCCAAGATGATTAAATATGATTTAATTATCAAGGATAAGAATAATGTGGATAGTAATATCCAATTATTCATAATATATTATAAATGTGATTTATAATGCATTAGAGAGAGTTAAATATAATTTATATTAGTAGATTAATTATTAATGTGTATTGGATACACATTGTTTAATTAATTGAAAATGTAAATTACATTTTGTTTTGGGTTGTGAATTTGATTCACAATAATTCAGTGTCAAGATTGCAATATTCCCAAAATTAATTGAGAATTATTTTGGTGAATTAAAATACCAACAAATTGTTGTTGGAAATTGAATGAAGAGAAAATCAAGGAGATTGCCCTCCCCTTTTGGAAAGGAGGGGGCGGCACCAATTCCTTGAGGGAATTGGTGGCCGTCCCCCCTTCCAAAGAGGAAGGTGTATCTCCCTTATTTTCTCTCTCTCTATTTGTGTGGTTTAATTTGGTATATTTATTTGATTTATCAAATATATTTAATCAAAATTAAATCACAAGTTGTTGGCTTTTACCAACAACAATCTTGACCATTGGATTGTCATAAATCAATCTCATCCATTGATTTTATATGACACATGGATTGAGATCCATGGATCCCAAAACCCTATAAATAGAGAGGCATACCTATGCTCTCTCTTTACACATAATGCTTGAGAAGCATCTCTCTCTCCCTCTCTCTTTCTCTCTAGAGGTCATCCCTCTCTCTCTCCCTCTCATGGCCGTCCACCATGGATGCCATGGAGAGGTTCTCCATCACCGCGGCATCGTCGTTATGCTGCCCGTTCTTCTGCTCGTGGATCTCCGTCTTCTTCGGTGTGCCTCGCTCGTGAAGAAGATGTTGGATCTCGTGTGTCGAGATCAAGAGATCCGCCGCTTGGATCATCAACATGGATTGCGAGAAGCACGCGGTTCATCCACGCGCTCGCAAGCGTCTCCTCCGTCGGATCGGACTTGAGACAGGAGGTCTCTTCGTTTAGAGACATGATCGCAACCACGCTTCAAGAGGTAATCCTAATTACTTGTTTGTGGTTTAGACGAAACGATTCGAGAAGTGTTCTTGGATCATGTGGTTTCGTCGTATAAAAATTTTTTAAATTCCGCTGCATCGAGCAACTAGTCCGACTAGTCGCTTCTCGTCGTATTCGATACGACGCACACGCTTCCGTGATGCGCTTGATGATCTAACCATATCCTTCACTTGCATCCCAGGATAGGTAGCTACATTGGCTACCGTCCATTCTTCTCTTCACCCCCTCCTCTTGAGCTGGTTGCCACTTGAACTTAGAAGGGAATACCCCGCTCCTCGAGGATGGAGTTATTGGATTGGGAAATCCTTGGGTTGTCGTAGTGGAGAAGTGAGTTTCTTTGTCATTCTAGTTGGGGAGAGCCACCATCACTTACATTGTACAAGTCAGATTCATAGTCGTAAGAGTTTGCGTATGAGTTGAGATATTTCTGACCTGGCTATTGAGGTGACTTGGACAGAGTTTTGGGATTCTCAAGGACTGTTGGATTTCAAATTCGGTTCTCATTAAAGTTCCGCCCGCACTAAAATTCCAAAGGTCCGACTTAAGCTCCAAACTTTGATTTTGTGAAGACAAGTTTGATAATTAAACTAAATCCAAGTTCTTCTTTTTCTTTTCTTTGGTTTTTCTTTTTGCACTTATTGCATAAGTGTTTGCTAGGGACTAGCAAAGGTAAAGTATAGGGGGATGATGAATCCACATTTCATCATCTTTATTCTTTCATTTTGACTTAAAAAACCCTAGCAAATGAATGTAAATAGCATTAAATAGAGCATATTAGCATTCATGCATGTACCTGTAAATAGTGTATAAAATACTATAATTAAAGCCAAAATTATAGAATAAATAAAAGAAAAGAAAAAGAATAAAATATTGTAAATATTTTATGACCCAAAACCCCGAGACCTAGGAATCTTGATGATTAGGTCGACAAGGAATAAATTAGGGAGAGATAAGGGTCAAATACCTGTTCATTCCATTCATTCTTTATTCATTTTGGGACCTATTTTTTGTTCCACTTTTTAGACCTCAAATAAAGAAACTTTGTACATGAAAATTGTAGATAATTTAATAAAGAAAAATACAAAATTGATTTCACTGAAAAATAATATATAGATAAAAAGTTATGGTCTGAATAAAAATCCAGAATCCCAACTTCCCAAACCCGTATCTCACAGATGAAAATTCCAAATGCAGCAAACTCACCTTTAATTGTATATAAAATAAAATAAGCTATTTAATGGCGGTGGTTTCGCATTTGGTGGAGCGATGGTTTGAATGTTGAGTTTTGGACCCTCATTGTATATTTGTACAGATTAAAATATTCAATTTATTATTTATTCATTATTTTTGTATTTTTATATTTATATAATTTTGTAAATATTACTTATAATATATTTTTACATTAAAATCAGAATAAAAACCCAAATAAAACATAAAATAAAAATACCTATATATATATTACACATAGGTACTATACCTATAAATATACCTATATAATATATACTTATATTTTATTAAATACACAAAACAATTCAGAAAAATAAAATAAAAATATAATTAAGTGTATAAAAGTATGTTATAATTTTATAAAATACTAAATAAAAATAAATAAATTAAAATCACAAAATTAAAATAATAATAAAATATATGGGTAATATACCTATAAGGGGAATAAAAGTAAACTTGTAAAAATATATTCCATAAAAATTATTAAAAATCAGAATAAAATACAACATAAAATAATAAATATTTTTTATTTAATAACCTAAATTTAATTCGGCCATTTTCTAATTTTAATCGAATTAATAAAACTATTTTCCAAGGTTTTTCCTGGTTGGTCCACGTGGACCAACCAGGCGCAAACCCTAGTTGACCCTGGTCAACTAGGTGTCCTAGCCTCCTGTAGCTTCTGCCGCCTCGTTTTTGACCCTCTTTTACGGATTTATCGAGGTCAGAACTTTCATTCTTTGGTGTTGCATCCTTCCGCAACATCGTTCCTTGACCTTCCAGCATACACGCCTATGGATCACCTTGGGCCGCGAATCAACGATTCGCTCAATAATCTTCGGTCTTTGGACCACTCCAGTCATCGGGTCAAACCACATATATGCAACCCCTAACTTTCGATTTGAATTCGAGTCCCTTCGGTCCACCCCTCCTCGCCCCTTTCGTGCTCCACGAAGACCTGGAGGTGACAGCTCCATCTTCGTGCCCTCAGCCAAAGCTAAGGAGGTCGGAGGCGTCTCCATTACCTCCGACAAAGCCCGCCGTCGAGGTACTCTCCCTCCGGTCGTTGACCGTTGAGGCAGCCACCTTCCCCTCTAATTTTTATTGCATTTCATTTGCCTTAGTCATAGGTTTAAAAGCCCTCAAAAATCACCACCTTCCATCGATCAAATCGGCCAATCCGTTCACCTCGACGGAGCGCACCTCCTGTCGAGATCCGCCCTGTCGAATCACGCCTCCTTTTTGCCACCGCGGGGTCCAGGCAATTTGCCCTGGACCCTCTCACTTGTTCTTGCAGGTACTTGGACCGCCACGCACGCCTGGAGGTCATTTTGACCTTCGCCGGAGTCGCGCAAGCTCCTCCATCTCCGCTAGCTGCTCCAGCGAACCTCGGCCTTCTCCGAGGTATTTTGGACCTCCCCGCGCATAGACGAAGCCCCCAGGAGGCTGCAGTTCCATTTTGAAGCCCTGAGAGCGACGAACCACCGAGATCGAGCTCGGGGAAGTTCACCTCGCCGGCGTTCTTCCCCGTTCTTCCTCCGTGCTTCGCCGCCGTCGGATCGAGATGCGCCTCCAGTTCGCACATCGACCGTTGGATCAGCCGCACTCCTCCACCGTTAGATCTCGCTCTGAGATCTAATCTCAGACGTCGAAGCGAAGCGCCATCCACCGCCCATCGACCGCCACGCGTCAAGTGAACCAACCTCAGCCGTTGGATTGCACAGCGAGGGGTATTTTTCAATCGACACCCCCCACATTTTTGTATTTTTATTTAGTCTTTAGATTTTCATGTGCTGTTTAAAAGATTTTGTAAAATTTATAATTAGGTCCTTGAACTTTCAATATTTGCAATTAGGTCCTCGACCACGTCATCTCACGTGACCTGTTCACGTGAGACGCGGGGCTTTTTGCAGCGAGGCCCTCGGCCATTTGTGTATTTCGTTTCAGTACTAGAATTTTCAATTTCAGTGTAAAACTTTGGGGATATTTGCACCAGAGCCCTCACGCATTTTTGATTTTACAAAAAGGTCCCTACCAGACGCGTGCCAGTCACGCGCCCTGGTGGGTATTTTGCATCTGTACCCGTACGGGTTTGGCTATTTGTGATTGGTCCATAAAATTGAATATTCAGTGTAATATTTTGTTGGAAATTTGCAACCTTACCCCTGGATGTTCTGAGATTTGCATATATGCCCCTGTCAGGCCATACATTTTTGCTTGCTTGCTTTATTTATTTCATGCATCATTAAAATCCTAAAAAATCCCCAAAAATCAACTTAAGCTCCTGTTAACTTGCACTTCCACACCATATTTTTGCATTTTATTTTTGTTGCATTTTAGCATTTATTAAAAATCAAAAACATGCATTTTAGCTATTGTCTATCTTAGAAAATACCAAAAAAATATTTAAACACCTTAAAAAATTCCAAAAAAAATTACCTATTGTCTATTTTAGTGTATTCTAGTGTCAGTCCAAAAATCACTAAAAAAATCAAAATCAAAATCTTAAAAATTAGAAAACACCTAAAACTTCAAAAAAATCTAAAAAATTCTAGAAAAATCAAGAAAATGCAAACTCAATTCCTGTAGGTTTCCCATTTTATTCCCTTTATTTTAAAATTAGTTTGGAAAATTTTGTGGATGCTTGATATTTTTCATTCCTATTTTAAGTCCGGCCAGTGATTTATTCCCTGTTTTCCTTTATTTTCACTTTTTAAAAATACCAAAAAGATTTTGAAAACCCCCCCAAAATCACAAAAAAACAGTTAAAAAGTATAAAAAGACCAAAAAGATTTTATTTCCTAATTTTTGACTATTTTCCCTATTTTTATTAATATTCCAGCACCCATTTTATTATATAGTTTATATATTCCAATATTGAAAAAGAAAATAAAAAAATATAAAATATAAAAAGAAAATATAAAATCAGAAAATTAAAAAAAATCAAAATACAAAATTAAAAGTTAAATAAAAAAATTAAAAAATTAAAAACCCACAAAAACATTTACATTTGCATAGTGTAGACACTACATCACATTCACACACACACACACACACACTTGTGGATCTATTCTGCCTTGCTCCCTGTGTTCGAACTCTCTACGTACTTGCTTCTATACATCATTTATGTAGAGTTAAAAATAAATTTTAACTTCACATTTGCTTGTCATTTCTTGATACTTATCGTGTGGGTTAATTGTTGATTAATTAGGGATTTTTAGCGGTCACCGCAACGACCATTGTGTTCCCGCCTTGTGTGGAATACATGACCGTTGGAAACTCCCAGTTATCAATTTTTAAAGAGGCAAATTTCACGTTCATCAAACATACGTCTTAAAGTGTGATCGCTTCGTTGAGTCTCTAAGCAAAGTGCCCTCCTATCTCAAGTCCGATCCGGTAAAGACAACACTTGCAGGCATGAGAATGAACCACACGACTCACGTAATCCAAAGATAGAATCTGAGTAGCAAGGCTCCAGATTTCATTGTATGAAACCCTTCTCCTTCACGAGCATGAGGCATCAAAGAAGTAAAACCTTCACGAGAGATCGATTGAATCGATCCTGCAACACAATGGCAGGACGACGACTGTTGTGGTCTCCACAAATCCTAAGGTAGGGGAAGACCACACGGGAGATGGAGAGAGAGAGAGAGTGGACATGTATGTAGAGAAATAGAGGATGGCTACCCATGCCCATAGATCAACCCTCTTCTCAAGTGGTGTCTCCTTTGTTGGTCATTCCCTTGCCTTTGTGTCGCCGATTAGTTCGACTAATCTCATGTAATTTTTCATCTTTGGTTCCTCGGGATCATGAAGAAGGACTCCATTTTGACGAAATCAGGAGTGAGGACACGAAGATCGACTCTCTGGATTGTGGGAAGAACGTGACTAATTCCATTACGCCTGTATAATATGTCTTTATCATATGGGACTTGAGATAGGAAGTTTCTTTCTTTAGAGACTCAAGGATCAAGATCACGGATTAAATTACATACCTTTTATTCATGTGATCATGATGAAACCGATTGGGACTGGTTTTCAATCTACGTGATTCCATAAAAAATCTGTTGCTATCCCGACTCATACGATGAGTCCGTTTTGATTGGATATGATCCGATCCACATGCTTTCATGATGCGCGAAGCATGATTGCCTCCATTCAACTTCTTCTATTGGCTCTCATAATTGCTAGACTTAGTGATTTTAAATTTCATATTTGTTGTCAACCAAAGAGATTGCAACACCATGACATGACCAAGCAATCCTATGGACTTGTTTGGTTACTGGGTTGGGTTGGGTTGAGTTGGAGTATCCTCCTGTGAATAGTAGTTGTTTGGAGGGTTGGGATGGTTGGAATGATAATTGTGATGTAATGTGACATTGATTATGTGTTATATTAACTTTTTTTGATTATTATAATATATTTTTTATGTTAATAAGTGTATTTGAACAAGGTTAAAAACCATTATACCAAAGAAATTATAGGGTCAATAGAAGTATTCCCAACCCAGGAATACATGGTTGAAGACAGGGATATGCCAGGGTACCCGAGGACCCTGGCAACCAAACATGCCCTATGTGTCTATCGTCCTTCGGGGGACGAGGGCCGTAATCTTTGTTACGTCATGAAATAATCATTTATTGACTTGAATCACATTCATAGACACATGTACGGTCGCATTAGTTGCAAAGTGATGTGGGAGGTGAGATACTAGTGTTTGATGAGAATTGCCACACGCTTTTTGCATCCTCCGTTCATCATAGCATACACGTGAGAGGCACACTATCTCACACATATATCCAGTCAATGAAAACATTACGTTCCTTACTTGTGATTGGTTTAACGTCTGTAACCATCGTCGCTCTATTAAAAGCCAGCTCAGCAACAGAAGCAGAATTAGCATCCATAATGATAGGTTTTAAATGGCAACCTATTACAGCAACTTGACCATTCAGGTCTTTTTAGATTGATTGCAAGGAAACAGTGGATCAAATAACGCGACAAGCAGTGCCAAACTGGAGATAAAAAGGAAGGATTGAAGAATGCCAGAAGGCCTTACATCGTCAATTGCATGTTCAGCTCCTTCTCAAAGCCAGTAAATGGGTTTTGCATGCACATCTTTTGGTGCCATTTGCTGCACAACACTGTTTAGAACTTTAGAGGGATGCTGGGATTCCAGAAAAAAATATAGTCGTATATATAAATATACTGTTCCTTAGAAAAACGTATTCGGCTATGAAACCAATCTACAGAAAGATCAGTACCAAGTAAAAGCGACACAACCAAAATATGAAATCACGCGATATAAGCCTTGTCCTTGTAACTAAAACAACTTACGTAGAAGAAACTCCCAACTTTCACACTCCGAATGCCTTCTGGATGGCTTCCACAACCTCACGAGCCACATCCTCCCCAAACAACCTCGGAAGATTCGCAGTGAGATCCACCTCGATGGTCTTCTTCTTGATCAGGCAATCTCTCCTGCGCAGCACCTCCACCTCCCCTTCCCCCACCTTTCTCTCCTCCCCGACACACCTCTCCAGCCACACCCCAACCACATATCTCGCCGCCCCACCCACATGCGCACCCACAACCTCTTCCAACTCCCCTTCCTCATCGCACACGATGCTCACGGCTACGGCCGTCGGCGAAAGCGCGCTGCGCACGAACAGGGAGGACGAGCAGTAGGGTCTCACCTGCGGGCATTTGTCGAGCTGCTGTCTCAATCTTTCCAGTTGGGTCTCCTCGTAGAAGTGGGCGAGGTAATCCGGGTGAAGGACCAGGTCCCTCCTGGGGAGGAGATCCATGACGACGACCATGTTCTTAGGGCCACTCTGGATGAAGTCCATAAGGAGGTAAGGGGCGTCGGTGGCCGTGGACTTGAGGAACGCGGAGATTGTGGTGACGTCGAGGACGCCAACGGGCAGCTCGCAGTGGATCCACGAGCAGAGAACGAAGTCGACCTGCTTAAATAGGTGGTCAGTTAATGCGGAAGTTTGCGAAGTGGGTTCTTGGGAGAGAGATAGAGGGAGGAGAGCGGATGTACCGGGGATGAGGGAGTGCCCGGAGAGATGCGGAGGGAGCCATTGGAGGAGGCGGAGGAGTTCTGGAAGAGGAGAGGGGAGGAGGGAGGGAGGAGGGGGAGGTGGGAGTCGAGGGAGGAGAGGAGGTCAGACATGAGGTCGCGGTGCGCCGGCAGGAGGTAGGGGAAGTCCATGTGGAGGGCGGAGCGGATCCGAGCGGTGGATGAGCGGCTTGTGAGCCGCAGGGGCTTATGGGCGATGGGTTGGAGGGAGGAGGTGAGGCGGAGAAGGCCGTGCAGATGAGATGACAGAAGGGCCATTCCCTTTGAGAAAAAATGTCTTCCCTATCATTCAAAGATTATAATTATTCATTCCTGGTGAATTTTGAAATCAATGTTTTTAAATCGAACTGAAAATTTTATCGAAATAGTCAGATCAAGTTGAACCATGTAATTAAATTGGTTCAATCGAGTTATGACGACAACATTATTTAAAACCAGATTAAATCAGATCGGTGAGAAAAAATGGTTGAACTAAATAATCAAACCGAAATGAAATAATATATGTATATATAATATATATTTAAATATACTTGAAATATAATTAAAATACAAAGAAAATACATATATTTCACACTATATAAAATATTTCATATATACCATCAAATGTCATACATATCATATATATATATATTATTTTAGACTAGTTGCTTTATAACATAATAGTTTTTAATTATATTTAAATTTCATTATAAGGAAAAAGTTATGTTAGAGTAGTTTGTTAGGAGTTTGAAATTGGTAACTAAAAATCATGGATTCAACTCCCACTATCAACATTATTTTTAAATAAATAAAAAATTATTGGTGGTTCTAACTTTGTTTTCTTATGTTTGGTGTCTCTTTTGTCAAGATTTGTATGCGTCATATTAAACATGTGCATTCGCAGGTACTAATTGGTTGGTTAGCATTGTATAAGTAGTGTTATTTTATATTAGTTCATTTTAATTTAAGTTGCACTTTAGTCCCTCTATGCCTTAACTCTTTAACATATATCCATCATCACCCATCTATTCGCATAAAGTGGTAGTGTATGTACATGCATGCTTATAGCTTTATATTTACTTGTCAAACCTTCCATAATCATGAGTTACATGTAGAATCATAGATAGTTCTTAATCATTACATGACGTAACCATGTGTTATGATTTCATTGAAAATTGAATAACATACGTTAACTTCGACTGAGTACCCTTACAATGTTCTTTATATTGAGTGTAGGGCACCACTCTCAACCTGTACACAAACTAAGTAGAAGATGCGACAAACCACATTTCTTTCATGTGTAAATTGTGCCAATCTTTTTTTAAAAGTACGTGCTATTAGAGCATGTTTGGTTGTCAGAGTAACCTGACATACTCCCTGCCCTATTTCTGCAATCCTGGGTTGGAATTTGTTGTATGGATTGTAAAATTTCTTTATTATAATATTTTTTAGTCAAGTTCAAATAAAAATTTAGTAATATTTCAGAGTAAATCACAACATTAATGATATGATATAAAGATATGGGTACTCGCATTTTCATAGAATCTATTGTGGCAATGTTCATCTAATAATATAGAAACATGAGTCTAAATTCCTAAAAACGTTCCAAACAGACTTAATGAGGAGAGAGAGAGAGAGAGAAGTGGATGCAACCAAAAAAGAAACCACCCAACAAGGAAAAAAACAATCTTTGAAACATCGTCAAAAGATTTACATGGAAGCGTAGGAGTTTCTGATTCCCAAGAAACTTGGATGCTATAATATAGGGGTATATTGATTCATTTTCACCGTTTTATTAAAAAAAATAAAAGAAATGGGAAAAATAAGATGAGTGGGTCATGTTAGCTTCCTCAAGGGGGCAACCTCATTTTATCTATTTTAAAATAATTCATAAATTATATAATTAAAATCAATAGACATTTACCCTTTTATCATATATGTTTATGAATACATAATGTTAGAGCGTGTATACCCTTATTTAGTTTGATATGGTACAATAATACTCCTTTGGCCTAATAATAATATCTATAACATCTCCATATATTATTTTAATACAGTATAATCGATTATACCACATATATATCATACTACATCATATACATAATTATCCGACTCTTAATGGATTGATACGATGACAATGTAAAATAATTACCCCTTAACACGATCACATATAATTGAATTTATGAAATTATTTAAGCATAAATACCATGGCATGATAAAATATCTTCCATGATTAGAAATAATAATATAATAATTGCATGAAAAAAAATTTGAGCTACTTAAAAAAGAAAAAGTTATTATGCAATCCCTTCACCTGAAATCCCCTTATTTATAATAAATGAAAGGGTGGGATGGTTGAGCACGTATATGCTACGTGTTTGTTAAGTAGCCCTCACTTCATGCATTTTGACACCGTGCATGTCTCTCACCATGCATGTTACCCCCAAACCACTCCATCACACTAATCAAACAAATAAGGCTCTTTTGGTTACCATGTTTCTCGAGGTAACCTGGCATACTGCACAGTGACGGAGATAAGGGGGGCGGGAGGGGGCTTGGCCCCCTGTCTCCCAATAAATATTTATCTTATATTATATAATAGTTATATTACATGATTTAAATACAACAGTTAAATATAAATGTTAATAAGTTATATAAAATGGGCCTCCCATCTACCATTTATAAGTTGTATATAATACTTTCGCCCTCATTTCTCACTAAAAAAAATCAATAATATGATCTGAATGCGATAATTTAATTATTAACACATGTATGTCTTACAGGAACTACATGTTATACATATAGGTATGCAAACAGTTACGGATATATCCATATCCGATCCGCCACCGTATGTACTTTAAAATGTATACATATATTGATATCGTTTTATTATCCGCAAACATCCGTATCCGTTTATTCATTTTCGTATGTAAATATAGTCATAGATTTATTTTTTAACCATATGTAATATAATTGTATGCCTTCTTTTACCATATTTGTATAATTTTTATGATGCAAACACATTCAGTAAATTCATATAATATATTTTCCATCCAATTCATTTATATTTAAGTCAATTCTATAGAGTATTTCTAATATTACTCGCACACGATCAGTATCTATTTTGCATCCATATCCGTTTTTAAGGATATGGTAAGATAATTATAACACGACATCAATAACTATATGTATATATATACACACACGAGTCATCAACTATTACAGAAAAATATATAAGCCTATAAAGAAATTGTGGAAATTATGCATATGTCATTAACAACTACGTAATAATGCGAAATACAGGTGGAAATGGGAAAACTTTAAGCATACATCATTGTAGCATGAAAACCTCTTTCTCAAACAAGTAGTTGCAACTTTTGATTGTTATGCCTTTCTACTTATTTCTTTTGTATCCATATTAAATATCTGCTTATTTATAATGTGAATCATGGGTGTATCAGCGCTCGCTGATACATCTTCTTCCTAACATGTTTTGGCAGACAAGGAGCCTGGAGTACTATAGTAGCCATTGATGACATTTGGTGATTGTGTATATATCAGACGGTACGTTTCTTTTGTTGCAGTTTATGATCAGTTATGATGTAAATGTTTCTTTTTCTTCTGTACATATATTTTGAGACACATGTATAATTGTGCTGTCAACCATCATGGACATGTTGTAAATACTTATGATAATTAATGAAAAGATTTGTTGGTGACACTTGTTGGTATTTTGTTCTGTGGTTGATACAATATTACTTGAATGTGAATGTCATGGCAGAAGCACGCAAAACTTCATCACATTTTCAGTAGCTCGTGCGATCTCTAGCGAATATAATGTCACGAAAGTGTTGTTAACGGGTACCCGGATCCGAAGGCGTCACATATTTTGTACAAATTAATGCTATTTACATGCATTAGCTAGGGTTTTTAAGGCCAAAATGATAGAATAAAGGTGATTAAATGGAGATTCATCAAGGTTCCAAAACCTATCTCGATTCTCATAAATAGACTATCTAGAAGAGGGAGATTCAAGAAGGGTGAGTTTGTTGTCATCGGTAATGAAAGTGGTAATGGGGACAATGACAAGAGGCCAAACAAGAAAGCAAAATAATATATGTGTGAAGAATTTGCCAAAGAGATTGACAAATTAAATGATATTATAAAAGAAATGACGGAATCTACGAGAAGAGGTCACAACGAGCCTGGAAAATCTGAATTGTTACAAGAAATTGACAGGTTAAGGAGGGAAAATAATGATCTGAATGCAAAGATTAAAAACTTGAATCAGATCAGAGAGATACCCGCAATAAATCTACATTGTAGTAACAATTGATTTCTATCGAAAAAATGTGGGAAAATGAAGATCAAACTGCAACAGATGGAAGAAAAGAGGAGACAAACACTGCTGATGACGGCAATAAGAAGGAGTATGAGAAAGAAGAAAATGATACTGACATCGGCAAGATACTTGAGAAGTTGATATTAGAAATCTGTGATGCACAATCTATGGAGAAAGATGATATTGAGAATAGGCGAATTTCATAAAATGATGGTGGAAGTTTCTTGTTTTAGAGATTCAAGGATCAAGACCGCGGATTAAGATACACACCTTTTATTCGTGTGATTACGATGAAACGGATTGGGAATGGTTCTCAATCTATGCGGTTCCATCAAAGAATCTAAATTATCTGCTGCTATCCAGACTTATACGATTAGTCCGTTTTGATTGGATATGGTCCGATCCACACGCTTTCGTAACGTGCAAAGCATGATTACCTCCCTTCAACTTCTTCTATTGGCTCTCATAATTGCTAGATATTTAGCGATTTTAAATTTCATGTTTGTTGTCAACCAAAGAGATTGCAACACCATGACATGACCAAGCAATCCTATGTGTCTATCGCTCCTTAGGGATGAGGTCTGTAATCTTTGTTATGCCATGAAATAGTCATTTATTGACTTGAATCACATTCATAGACACATGTACGGTCGCATTAGTCGCATTATTTGATGACTACATGGAATTTGGCTCTGCTTTGTGTCTGACTATTAATTGGGTGTCCGACTATTTATATCTGATAATTACATTGCTTTTGGTGCTACCTAATGTCAAGCATTTGACTACTGTGTTTGGATGCTCAACTACTCCCACATCTTTGGCGTCAAGTCATCAAGTTGTCTTGACTTGCGAAGTATTCTTTTTTATGATAAATAAATAAGTATATTCTATGTAAAAGAAAGTATATACCACTATCGATCTTGTTTACATTAATGCAAACTCTGTGGGCCCGTTCGGGTCACGGGGTAAACTCCCCTTTAACCCACTTTCTCTCTTTCGTGTGTGGGCCCCACTTTATTCTTTTTTTAAAAAATTAAATAAATCAATTTTACACCATCAATCCTATTAAAAAATAATATATTATACCATCATATCATAAAAAAATTATAAGCTACTCCACTTCTACACACTTTTCCAAACTTCAATACAATCACATCACAATAACTACTCACTTTTCAAACTTCAATACAATCATATCACAACAAACCCACTTCTAACCCACCTCCAGTTTAACCCTCTATCCAAACACCAAAACCAAGGGGTTACCCTCTACCAGTTTAACCCGCCTTAACCCGCTTACCAAATGCTACCTGTAGGATTTTGTAGTTCATGTTAAGAGTAAGGCACGAGAAGAACAAAAACTCAGGCCCACATGATTCATATCAAAAAGCGACATGTTTAAACAACCATCTCGACAATCTTAACAGCCGTTCTCTAGGTGCCTGAAGACCACCGACGGTTGCTCTCCTCCCAGTTGCACCCAACCGCAGTAGCAAGAATAACGCCCAGCTGCTCTCGAGCCATCGAGTCGGGGACATTAGCAATCAGTCCAGGAGGTCCAGCAGGGGGCAAAGGATGAATCGGCATGACTTGCGAAGTATTCGCTTTGTTCACTATATTGTGATTGCTCAGGTTGTGACCAAAGCTATCCTATCCTTGAATTTTGCGATTTGTTCAATCTTGTGTTGTAGAGATGTGATGCTCGGAGATTTTACCCCTTCGCTAAATTGGTAGCACTTACTTTAACAAACACTATGCTACAAAAGAAATAACAACCTTTATACCCTCGCAGAGCTCAACCTTTCTTCATCATAAAAGCATGGTAGCTTTTTGCATCCTCCGTCCATCATAGTATACACGTGAGAGGCACACTATCTCACACATAAATCCAGTCAATGAAAACAATATGTTCCTTACTTGTGATTGGTTCAACGTCTGTAACCATCATCGCTCTATTAAAAGCCGGCTAATGATAGGTTTTAAATGGCAACCTATTACAGCAACTTGACCATTTATGTCTTTTCAGATTGCAAGGAAACAGTGGGATCAAATAAAGCGACAAGCAGTGCCAAAACTGGAGATAAAAGAAGGATTGAAGAATGCCAGAAGGCCCTACATAGTTAGTCGCATGTTCAGCTCCTTCTAAAAGCCAGTAAATGGGTTTTTTTTGCTCGGTAAAAGTAAGCTATATATTTCACACTTTAAGAGGAAATTACAAAAATGAGGCCAGCAGACTTAGCCAAAATGAAAATACAGGGGGTAGGGATTCGATGTACAATCTAAAGATCCTGAGGATGACAAAAAATTCAGGAATCATCCATAATTTTTGATCTGGTTGTAAGTGCTCATTATTTCAGCAATGATGCGGTCAGTGGGTAGACAAGTCGAGGTAGACCATGTCGGTTGCGTTCGCGCCAAATATGCCACACTGCCGTGGCGAGTAGAACAGCAAAGAAGGGTCGTTGACGATGAGGTTGTAAAGAAATACCCCAGTCCACTATGATATCCAGCGTGACCTGATGGTACGGTGGATTCGGGGTCATGCTGCTACAAATATTCATCCACACGTTCTGGGAGTAAGGACATTGGAGAAACAGATGTTCGTGAGATTCAGGTTCCATGTTACAAAATCTGCAAGTAAGGGAAAGGCTAAGTCTAATCTTTGAGAGCCTATCCAATGTTGGAAGTCCGTGGAGAGCACGAAACAAAGTGAAGGAAAAGATTGGTGGAATGCTGCTGTTCCAAACCACAGGAAACCAGGGGATCGGGGAATCCCTAGGCCTTAGGAGATCGAAGGCCTTGGCGAATGAGAAACCTCGGCAAGGATGAATCCAAATCGCATTAGGATGGTCCCCAATGATAGCAGGACGCAGGACATCCCGACACTTTAACATGGCGCGCCAAATACTAGAGGAAGTTGGCGCCAGCAGTAAATGGGTTTTGCATGCACATCTTTTGGTGTCATTTGGTGTACAACACTGTTTAGAGGGATGCTGGGATTCCAGAAAAAAAGTTTTTGTAGTCGCATATATAATATACCGTTCCTTGGAAAAACGTATTCGGCTATGAAACCAGTCTACAGCAAGATCCGTACCAAGTAAAAGCGACACAACAAAAATATGAAATCACGCGATATAAGTCTTGTCCTTGCAACTAAAACAACTTGCGTAGAAGAAACTCCCAACTTTCACACTCCGAATGCCTTCTGGATGGCTTCCACAACCTCACGAGCCACATCGTCCCCAAACAACCTCGGAAGGTTCGCAGTGAGGTCCACCTCGATGGTCTTCTTCTTGATCAGGCAATCTCTCCTGCGCAGCACCTCCACCTCCCCTTCCCCACCTTTCTCTCCTCCCCGACACACCTCTCCAGCCACACTCCAACCACATCCCTCGCCGCCCCACCCACATGCGCATCCACAAAATCTTCCAACTCCCCTTCCTCGTCGCACACGATGCTCACGGCCACGGCCGTCGGCGAAAGCGCGCTGCGCACGAACAGGGAGGACGAGCAGTAGGGTCTCACCTGAGGGCATTTGTCGAGCTGCTGTTTCAATAGCTGTTTCAATTTTTCCAGTTGGGTCTCCTCGTAGAAGTGGCGAGGTAATCCGGGTGAAGGACCAGGTCCCTCCTGGGGAGGAGATCCATGATGACGACCATGTTCTTAGGGCCACTCTGGATGAACTCCATAAGGAGGTCAGGGGCGTCGGTGGCCGTGGACTTGAGGAACGCGGAGAGTGTGGTGAGGTTGAGGACGCCAAAGGGGAGCTCGCAGTGGATCCACGAGGAGAGAACGAAGTCGACCTGCTTAAATAGGTGGTCAGTTAATGCGGAAGTTTGCGAAGTGGGTTCTTGAGAGAGAGAGAGAAGAGGAGAAGAGAGCGGAGGTACCGGGGATGAGGAGTGCCCGGAGAGATGCGGAGGGAGCCCTTGGAGGAGGGCGGGAGGTTCTGGAAGTGGAGAGGGAGGAGGGAGGGGATGAGGGGGAGGTGGGAGTCGAGGGAGGAGAGGAGATCGGACATGAGGTCGCGGTGCGCCGGCGGGAGGTGGGGAAGTCCATGTGGATGGCGGAGCGGATCCGAGCGGTGGATGAGCGGCTTGTGAGCCGCAGGGGCTTATGGGCGATGGGTTGGAGGAGGAGGTGAGGCGGAGAAGGCCGTGCAGATGAGATGACAGAAGGGCCATTCCCTACAAGTAAAAAATTTCTTACGTATTATTCAAAGATTGTAGTTGTTCATTCCCGATTGGGTGAATTTGAAATCAATATTTTTTAAAGCGATTTTTACCCGTCAGATCCTATAATTTTTATCCATTACCTCTACGACCTTTGATATCGATATTTCTCTCTCAACCATGTAAACTTGCTCCGTCTTATCCCACGAACCATATTGTTAAATTGACACATCTAGAGTTAACTTCTTTGGGTTAAAAATGAGTTAATCTTATCGATCCGCGATCGAATGGCTAGAATTAAGCAAGAGAAGGAAAAAAATCGTCCCTCCTCTTACAGCTTCCCCTCCACGAGTCTCGACTTGTGACGGGAGGAGGTGCGGGGGCGGTGTACTATCCTAAGGCTTTCGCATGGGCGGGGGGGGTGGGGGGGGGGGGGGGGGGTGGGGGGTGCTGTTGTTTGTGGGTCTTCGAGCAGGGGAGCCGGGGGAGGCTCGCACCGC